>JAUMJL010000182.1:0-600000 GCA_033558185.1 Dromococcyx pavoninus
CCCTTGGGTGCGTCCCCTGGCTTCGCCCCGCCCCTTCAGGCTCCGCCCCTCCAGGCTCCGCCCCACTCCACGCCTCCACGTCCCGCCTCGCGGAAGAGGGGCGGAGTCTTTAAAGTGCCAAAGGGAGAGGGAAATGGGGTTATGTGCGGAGCATTCACCCCGAAACGCGGGGCGAGAGGCGAGACGTGGGACGGAGGAGGAGCGAGGGTGGGTGAGGCGTGGCGGGCGCTGCGGCAGAAGGGGGATCGCGAGAGTCGCCCCAGTGCCCGGCGGGGTCACGGAGGTGACTTTGGGAGCTACAGAAAAGCGCCTGGAAGTTCCCGCACGCAGCGGTCCCGGCCAGCGCGGTCACACGGGAACGTCCTGCCGGGCACATTCGGTGTGTCCACGGCAAGGTCACCCGCCAGGTGACCAAGGGAAGCCCGTCGGTGTGACCTTTCTGACTTTCAGCAGACCCCTTGGTCCTGTGTCGCAGGATTCTCCTGAGCAGAGTGCCCAGCACCCAGCTGGACAAACACCCGGTGCCGTGGGTGAGCGATGGGCTGGCGGGTCACCCCAAAGGGCCACAGTGACTGGGGTCACCTTGGGGTGGCGACCAGCGGGGTTCCACAGGGATCCATCTCTGGGCCAGCACTCTTTAACATCTTCATAAATGACCTGGATGCAGGACGTGAGAGTTTAATAACTAAGAATCGTTCTCTGATTCTGTGACTTGTGAGCTCCCAGCTGTGGGGTTGGCTCTGTGAGGGAACCTTGGCAAGGCTGTGGTTCCTAAGCTGCCCTTGGTAACAAAGGCTACTCACACAGCCCATTAGCAGTGGCCCTGGTGTTGGGGCAGCTGAGCTGAGTGCAGGAGGACACGGTGTGCCAGTAAGAAAAGGGATACACCTAAATAAAATGTCATAGAATCATAAAACATCCCAAGTTGGAAGGGACCCACAAGGATCATTGAGTCCAACTCCTGTCTGTGCACAGGACAACCCCAACATCACACCATGTGTTTGAATGCATTGTCCAAATGCTTCTGAAGTATTGTCAGGCTCCGTGCTGTGCCTGCTTTCCTGGGGAGCTGTTCCAGTGCTCCACCACCCTCTGGGTGAAGAACCTTTTCCTACCGTCCAGCTTAACCCTCCCCTGGCACATCTTCCTGCCATTCCCTCAGGTTCTGTCATTGGTCACCAGACAGAAGAGCTCAGCGCCTGCTCCTCGTCCTCCACGTGTGAGGAAGCTGCAGAGCGCAATGAGGTCTCCCCTCGGTCTCTTCTTCTCCAGGCTGAACAGGCCAAGTGACTTCAGCTGCTCCTCATACGGCTTCCCCTCTAAACCCTTCACCAACTCAGTGCTCTCTTCTGGACACTCCCCAGTAGCTTTTATCATGTGGCGCCCAAAACTGCCCCCAGTGCTCAAGGTGGGTCTGCACCAGTGCAGAGTAGAGATGTCAAGGATTTTCACTAGTTGGTGAGGAGTAATCTCCCCTTTCTGTGTTCACACTGGGGTTGTAACCAGCTTGAGCCTTGCTTATAACATTTATAAATGTGCACACAACTGCAATGCAATCACTTTTTCTTGTTTTGAGGTCACTATTGAGGAACGAGGATCTGATTTTTCAGCAGAGAGATCAATGAAGTTACTGACAACAAGTTGTAAAAAATACATTGTTCTTATGAGGTGTTTTATCCCTTATTCCCTTTGTACAGACATAGAATCATAGGGTTGTTTGGTTGGAAAAGACCTTTGAGATCATCGAGTGCAACCATACCTGTCCACTGCTAAACCATACTCACGAGACACGGGGGAGCAGTGATGGGTATAAT
The DNA here is from genome assembly GCA_033558185.1 of Dromococcyx pavoninus. Lineage (NCBI taxonomy): Eukaryota > Metazoa > Chordata > Aves > Cuculiformes > Neomorphidae > Dromococcyx > Dromococcyx pavoninus. The sequence goes on from JAUMJL010000182.1 coordinate 1,815, forward strand.
GGCACATAGCGAATGTAGTACAAAATATGAGACTATCAAGCCAGTATTCTTACAGTCCACTTTACCTACCTGCTCATGGGATAATTTATACTGAATGTTGATTCACGTGGAAAGTGTTGAAGGTAAACCACACAGGACCCTGTTGTGTTGCTGTCACCAAAGTACGCAGCAATGCTTTGATAATTTCAGGGTCATTCTTTCAGCTCTACCATTAAAATATCCGTGAGACAAAGTATTGTAGGTAACACCATGAAAGTAAGACAGTATCAAAGATGTCATTTTGTTTTGAAATTCCACCTAAATTTGTCAAAGCAAGTCACTTTTAAATAGAAATAGAGTTTATCTAGACTAGATATATCTATATTTTCTCATTGTGCAGACACATTGCTATGAGATGTACGTTATAGTGAGAAATAGACAAAATACTAAAAAGCTATAGGTCAGTTGCTTTCCTTCACGTCTCCTTATCTTCATACAGCCTTGAGAGAGAAACTGCAGCATGCGCCACCCAGCCAATTAACCAAATCACTCTTGTATTTCTTCAACAAAATATCTGCTCCCATATCTGATTATAAACCCAGATTTGCTTCAACCAGAAACTTTGCTATCTGAAGGACAAGCTTGCTTTACGATATCATGCCAATTTTTTAGACTATCACTAATTGTACAGACACTTTCACAGATGTCTGGGTCTCCCTTTTTATGATGAGGCAGCAAATGACGAGGTAGCAGCTAAAGGACTAGGCTGTAGCTCTGAAAAGCAGACTCTCAAGCTTATGGTGAATCATGAACTGGGGATGAGTCAGAAATGTCTTATTGCTGTCAGGAGAAGAGTAACAGGAGGGACCTGTGAGGAAAGGCTGGAGTAACTTAGTCTAGGAAAGGTAAAAAGGGCAAACCAGACCATCGCTAAGAGGGAGACTGACTTTATTCTGTACGACATCTGGGAAGTAACAGAAGGAGCAAGGAGATTATATTGCAATATAATATTGTACCTGGGAGGGGAGGGCGACACTGCCACTGCCGAGGAGGACTGTGTTATGGCCATCACTGGAAATATTAAGAGCACATTAGACAAGCATCTTTCAGGAACAGTTCAGATAAAGTTGATTCTGCCTTGAGACAAGGGGCTGCACTAAGAGCACTGAAGATCCCTTTCACGGGAGTTTTCTGATTTTATCCTTCCAGGAGCTTTTCTGATCTCTGCAGTGCGGCAGGAACTGCAATACTCTGTGCTGCCCTGCAGAGGCTGAAAGTCTGCAGCTTTTCTTAAATCATCTTTCAGACTTCCAGTTCTGTGTTGCAGTCTTTCAGTTCAGGAATGTCATTATGAGAACAGACTATTTCATGTTTTCTCTGGCTGATTTATTGCTTCTAATGCAGAATACTCGGTTGATTACTATTTCTTGCTACTCAGCTGAATTATTCCATTGCTCTTCACTAAATTAAGGTCCAAACCAAGGTCAGTTTTATGAAAAACGTGAATGTGACCCTCTTTTTCCAAATTATCATGAGAGCAACTTAGTTGTAACCCTTTATGTCTAGAAATGCATTGCCTCAAACTTTGACACAGTTGCTTTGCTGCATAGTTTTCAGTTGTCCGCTGCCCAGCTCTCACTGTCCTGATGTTTACGTTGCCATACCCAGACTTCCCTAAAGCACGGGCCCGTTTGGGGACTCTGGTGCATGCATTGCAGTCCCTCTGAACTAGCAATGTGTGCCTTTCCAGGGGGAAGCTTGTAGCTTCTGCTCTCTGTTGCTACAGGATTTCTCAGTCAATTGTAAAGGGGTATTAAGATATACAAAGGAAAGACAGGCTGTCATCATCAGGCTTGTTAAACTCCTTCTGTGACTATGTACGTGGTAATGATGTCCTTTAAAATCTACAAATGCATTTGTGATCATGTCCTGTCAGCTTTTCTGTGGTTTATTGTGTCCTTCTACAAAAACTGTCTGGAATAATTCAGATAAAATATTCTGTTTATAAAATATGAGCTCATTTAATATCATAGTAACTAATATTTAACAGCTTATATTAACCAGTTTTCGTGCTATGAAGATTGTACTGCCAGTGGAAATGAGTTGCCATATGCAGGAAAGTGCTAGGGAGTTTTGTTATGCAAGGCGGTTGTTTTCTGGATGTTTGGGGAATTTTATAAGGAGTTGGGAAGTTAATTCCCAGTCCTATCTCAGTCAAAACATACAGGCCAGGTACTCTTTAAATATGTATTTTACATTCTTAGGCTTATTAAAAGAAACAGAAATGTCAGCCTGTACAACTATTTGCTGATGTAGTACTCTCATGGACATTAGTCTTAAAATCGTAAGAGAATGACCTGTTCTTGTAGTGTCTTTAGGTAATTGCATAGAGTGCCATGAAATTCAAGTCATGGTTTGTTATTATATTCATTTCTGTTCCTGTTTTCTGCAGAATGTTCCTGTAAAGTTTTCTTGTACTGTACTAGTTGTTGTCCACAAAATTATGACACTTCCTTTTAAGTAAAGCCTGTTCCTTTCTCACAAGGTGATTTGGACAGCAGTTGGAGGATGGGCTGTCGTTATTTACATTAGCCAGTTCCAGTTTCCCCAGACTGACAGAAATTCCCATGGAAATTCTGGTTACATTAACTTTGACAGAGATACGAGACTGTTTTTGGAAACTTAAAAAAAAAAACCAACTAGGGAATAGTTTTCATATTTATTAATATGCAGTATCTTCATTTTGTTTATTAAAGAAATAAATCAAGGTTAGCTTCTGCTTAGTTTCAGATCATTTTCACAGGAGACAGAAAAATAGAAGTCAGACAAATATTGGCCAAGCATCAACCCAGTAAGAAATCCCATAATAGTAGAAATCCTGAGGTGGACAGCAATAAAGCGAATAGCATGAGAAAAGAGAATGTTAAAAATGGGTCTGCAGTTGGCATACTTAATTCAGGCAGGGAAATTGATTTTGTGTTCTTGGAGGTTAAACACACCTTGGAATTCTTACAGAGCTGGAAGTGGAATTCTTACAGAGCTGTTTGATCCAGCTGACATCCCATCACGTTTGGGTACAATGTGAGGCTCCTCGCAGGCGTGGCAGTTCATGGTGTCACATTTTGTCCTCACAGCTGGCTCTCAAACTGTATTGCAAACCATATGCATTTGAAAATGATGTAAACACCCTTTTTCCCCTGCATCAAGGCTTTCAACACCCCCAAAGTTAGCACTTTCCTTCTCCAACTAATGGCAACTAAAGCAAAAGATCTGGGCTTGCTATTTCAGGCAAAATTAAGGGCACTTACAACCTCTTATTTTTGCCCATCCCTTGAGCTCCAGTGTCAGATTTGTTTACCTTTTGTTGGAGAAACATTTGTTCCTTCATGGGTCATTAGTTTTCCTGCTTCATCAGTCATCTAGGTAAGTTGCTAAATGACACACAGCTTCTGTCTTGCCAAATTTTGCCTCTGTCAGCTTCACCTCATGCAACCAAGTACTGGGCCGGGCAGCAAAAAGCAAGGACAAAACTCCAGCCTCCATCAAAATCATCAGTAAAAGTCCATTTCCGTTTTTATTTTATTTCCATTTGAAAGCAAACTGTAATCATTAGATGTCTCCACTAGGTGTCCATATTTCAGCAGTTTTCAAACATAACTTCAATGAATGTTGTTGCCCTGTGCAAAATGCGTAAAAATTGCTGTGCTCCATTGAAAGATGTAAATACAAGATAGATTTTCACATTAGTGAAGTTGTGCTCCTGGCTTTTTTTTTTGTTTAGAAACGCACTGAATATAGTACAAAACACTCAAAACCCATCTTTTGCTTTGTGTGTCTTACAGTCCCAGAAAAAGGTCCTTTAAGGCTGGCAGACTTTCCGGCTATTGAATATTGTCTCTCTGGTTGTTTACAACCTTGCCTTTCTTATTACTTTTCAAATTATTCTCTGCTTTTCTATTTTTCAGTTTGGCATCTAATTTTTCTATGCACAGTTCCTTTTTTGCGTTCAGATGTGCACAGAATCCCAAACCACTGGCTCAGATTTTTAGATAGGCCTGCATAATTGTTAAATAATTACTCTTCTCATTGAATTTCTCTTCAAATATTGATGACTAATATTTACCTACTTTTCTAGGCATGTAATGGGTTTTGGAAGGCAGAGTTACACTCACGTGCATGTAAGTACTGTAATGGAACACACGTTCTTTTTTATGCTTATTATGCCTTTTGGCCCTGGTGTTCATTTGCTGAAGATACTTTTCATTGCTTTGGCTGTGCAAACGAACCCTTACAGAAACTGGAAAGAGCAAGGTTTGTGCTCAATCTTCTGCCAAAGCGGTGAGAGCTGTGGCACGGAAAGTGCCAGCTTACAGCTCCAAACATTGCTGTATGCGCTGGCTGAGGAGCACCTCTCTCATCACTCTGCTCCTTTGCCTCTGCAAATCCAGAGTCATCTTCACGTTGCCAAATCTGTAACTCACTGCCTGGATTACCTGTGCCAGTGCAGAGACACCAGTTTGTGTCCTTTCTGCTAGGTTTGTAATTTGCCTACCTGTTCATTAATAATAGGTTGGAGACCAGCGATTTAGTTCCAAGGAGCTGAAATAAAGGCCTTATTTAAGACAGTTTATCCTGAGCTGAGTTCTGTCCTAGGAGTAACCTAGAAGAAAGAATTTTTTCTTAGAATCATGGAATGGTTTTGGGTTGGAAGGGACCTCAAAGCCCATCCATTTCCAACCTCCTGCCATGGGCAGGGACACCTCCCACTGGATCAGGGAGCTCAGAGCCCCATCCAACCTGGCCTTGAACACCCCCAGGGATGGGGCAGCCACCACTGCTCTGGGCAACCTGGGCCAGGGCCTCCCCACCCTCACAGCAAAACATTTCTTCCTAAAATCTCATCTCAATCTCCCCTCTTTCAGCTGAAAACCCTTCCCCCTCATCCCATCCCTGCACTCCCTGATCCAGAGCCCCTCCCCAGTGTTCCTGGAACCCCTTTCAGTACTGGGAGGCTGCTCTAAGGTCTCCCCAAGAGCCTTCTCTTCTCCAGGCTGAACCACCCCAACTTTCGCTGTTGTTCTGGTTTCCCAGCCATTTTCAGGTTTTTTAAATGTAAGGATAGAATAGATTTTAGAGAATGCCATGTACCAGACCATTTTAAGAAAGTTTCCAGGATCAGATGCAAACTAGGCATGAGTGATTTGAAATTTCCATAGGCATGAGTATAACATCTAAAACTGAATTTGTCTCCAACACTTTTACCTCATTTACAATATTAAGGAAACAGTATAGGTTATTTTTATTATGTAACACAATGAAAATTTGTTGTCATTCCATTTAATCTGGACCATGCTTAGTCCAGGAATGTGCTGTAACATGGGTGTCTGCCTTTAAACACATAAACAATCCTCCTGGATTCAGATATTATCTGAAATGTGTCTCAAAGCTCATCCTAAATGCTGTCTAGGTTCATGTGTTATAAGTGACAAAAGGACAAAATAACAAGCAAATCAAGATAAATCCCTTAATCATCACATTCTAAGAACTGAAATAAACCAAATAAATCAATTTGTTGCCAAAAGTATATACGTTTTTAAATTAAAAAAACTCCAGAACTTCCTCTTATGGAATATATCCCACTCTTGAATATTTACTTTCCGTTTGTTTAATAACAGGAAAAGGTTTGTAGCTCTTTTGTTGAGTTTTACATGTCAGCATCTTGGTATTCCTATGGTATTCTTAAACATTTTACCAGGAAAAATAACAGTGCCATGGCCTATACTAGGAAATGTTCTGTTTATTTTACATGCATTTATGAGCACACAAAGGCAAACAATTACTATCATAAACTGAGGGAGCAACTTATAATGGCTTGGTGTCTCATTCTTAACTTCTTTATATAGTTCATTGGCTCATTTGTCCCTGCCCTTCCTGTGTTCTGTTCATTACCTTGCTCTGTACCTTTTGAACTCAAGTATAGATTAAATCCCCCTTTTTATTTCCCCATTACCTGCTGGGCTCTGCTGCTTTTGGTGTCTCAGCCATAATTAACATTGGACTAAAAGTTTGTCATATATCTGTTACTGGATCCATAGGATGAGGATTGTCACTAGCTTGAAGAAGTGAATCCTAATCTTCTGAAATACCCAGCCCTTAGACCAGGCTCTAAACGAAAGGATGACAAAAAGCTTTCAAAGATCATTAGACTTCTTACAGAGGTGCTTGAACCTATCTTGGCCTTGCTTGTTCATTTGTGACAACTGCAGTAACAGCAGCAAATCACAGAATAATAGAATTGTTTGGGCTCAAAGCCCATCCAGTTCCAACCCCCTGCCATGGGCAGGGACACCTCCCACTGGATCAGGGGGCTCAAAGCCCCATCCAACCTGGCCTTGAACACCTCCAGGGATGGGGCAGCCACCACTGCTCTGGGCAACCTGGGCCAGGGCCTCCCCATCCTCACACCAAAACATTTCTTCCCAAGATCTCACCTGTCTCCCCTCTTGCAGCTGAAAACTGTTCCCCTCATCCTTTCCCTGCACTCCTCATCAAGAGCCCCTCCCCAGCTTTCCTGGAGCCCCTTTCAGTACCAGGAGGCTGCTCTAAGGTCTCCCTGGAGTCTTCTCCAGGCTGAACAACCCCAATTCTCCCAGCCTTTCCTCATACAGGAGTTGCTCCAGCCTTCTGATGATCTTCATGGCTTGATGTTGGCCCTGGTCATGTTAAAATGTGTGATGGTTCTGCCACTGCAGGGCAGACCAGAAGATATCAAATAAGCTGGTTTTATTCACAGAGCCGTAACATGATGTGGACTTGTTTAAACACCGAGTAAGGTGTAAACAGCCAGCAACTGGATTCCCAAGGATTACAGCTGTGGGCAAGGAGTGTTTGAATTCCAGGCTTCAGATCAAAAAAAACCCAGCCTCATAAAAGGAAGAACAAACAGCAGGAAAATCTTGTTTGCATCATCTGTCACACTGCGTAAAGGACAGTCATATTGGAAAGAATGGTCAGCTTTATGGAGCCTACTGGAGCCTCGGCTTTGAGGACATCCTGTATACTTGAAGTAGTTGGGAGAGGATGTGTGACTTTCACCCAGTTGTTCTGCATCTTCACTGACATAGCCACACAGCGGATCTCTGGCACAGACACCAGTGTTTCAGAGATAAAGATCAGGCTCAGAGACCCAGGCTTCATTGATGGGATCTGTCTTCTGATCATTGTCATTAAAATGAGACTCAGCAGAAAACTAGGATCCTTCCCACTCTTTTAAAAGTGACTGGTCTTGCATCCATTGAACAAACAAGCAATGCTGTTGTTCTGAGATAGTTTACCAATAGTTAGTTTATCTAGGACACACCTTTCATAACTCAGATGGCTGTGACCAGTTATCACTAGAAAGGGTAGGTCAAGCGTGGCCTTTTAAAACCGCACGCTGATACAGGCATGCAGCTTCAGGTAGTATTTATAGGAAGATACTAAAAGTCTATCAAATGGAATTTAAACACTATTTAGTAGCAAGGTCTGTGCAAGCAAGACAGGATTCAGAAATCTGGGCATGAAAAGGAAGGAGATGGCCTGGAAAGACTTCCTACATCATGCTTAGAACTGAGAACCATAAGCTTATTAACCCAGATGATGAGCATATTAATACGATATTAAAACATGAGAAAATTAAAGAGCTTGGCACCGGACAAAACGGGTTGGTCAGGACTTTTCTGAGCCATACAACCAGTCAAAAATTCTGCACATCTCAGAGGATGTGTGGTAGGCTGAGAACAGCCTCTGTTCACCTGTAGGAAGAGTGGTATTTTATGTGGCACTTGGAAATGGATGAACTAATACAGAAACTACCGTATTACAGAAGGCTTTGTTTTCATTGCTCAAAATGCAGGCTTTTACACCTTGGGATAAGTAACTGCTGGAACTACTCTGAAATAAAAAGAGAAGACTAAGCACTTCATTTTTACCAAGCTGTAACTGTGCTGTTATCAGAGCCCACACTTGGAACTGGCCTTGTTGTGTTCAACTCAAGGCTAAACTGAAGTGCTTGGTCTTCACCATTTTTTATCTCAGGATTACTCCTACACCTTAGTTGCCACAAGGTAAAAGTTGCAGCATTTTTAGCAGCCACGTTGAGCCCTTCCTGTGTGTTTCTGCAAGGTTATTTTCACACAAGATAGAATTTACTACAAGCTACAGTTCTCTTGTTCCTTATGTAAGTCCACAACAGAGGCATGTGGCCAATCAGTATGGGTGGCCTGTATTTGAATACGAACAACGTTGTCATCACATTGCAGCATGTTATGAAACCTACTGTGCAATTTATGACATAGCTGGATTTCATATTGCAAGGGAAGAAGCTAATTAACAGTCACATGACTACTAGAAATTGGTGCTCAGATTTGTAGAACAGTAGATACAAACATGCAAACCGTGCACATGAAGTTGAATGTCCCAGCAAAACTATACATAAACATCTCATTTCTCATATCTTTTCCCTGACAAGAGCAGATAAAAATTACAGGCATGATTTACTGATCTAAAATGTATTGGCTCTCAATGTTTATTGCATTTCATATGAGTGATTTCCGTTCTATTCTGTTCTGAACCCTAGAGAATAATGAGGGGTGTTTGAATTGTTTAACACCTTCAACCTGTCACAGATGGAAATCTCCTTCTATAGACGAATACATACCATTCATTGTATTATATGCCCAGAATCCTGTAGGAGAACTCTGCTAAATGCCTTTAGGGCTCTCTGTTATGTAATTGGATCTTGGAGTGGGAAAATCACTTGTAACTGGAGAGCACCCTGATGAATACACCTCTGAGAAGGCTCAGATGTATGCTTTTTAAAGAGTTTGAGGTCTGGAACATCTTACGAATACTCAGTTTGTTCTAGATATAATTGTATGAGTTTAACATACAGGCTGCCTAAAACAATGGGATAAAACTTCCTGGTTTGTCACATCGTTGTCCACCCAGAGTGAACAAAGAGTTATTGTGTGCTGATACATATAGCTTAAACATTTGGAGAACGATGACAGACTAAAATTGTGAATGGATAATGTCCAAGACACATGTATTTCATATTTGCATTTTGCATACCTTCATTTTTACATGCAAGTAGCTCTCAGGGGGCAGCTGCAATTTTGGACCCTGATTCTGCAGTCGTAGGAAAAGACATTTAACAGACCACAGCCATGTAATGGTATCTGAACTTACTGAAGGCCAAAACCAGCCTCTTTAGCCTTTGGATAGAAATTTCCGTGCTTGCTTCTAAGGAATGTTACTGTTCCAACCTGTGCCTCCTTCCGTACTCTTTTACCAGATCCTAGAGGTCTGTGATATCGTTCTCCTGAAAACTGCCTCACCAGCTTTCTTTTCATTTTGAGGTTTCCAATTGGACTTGCCTACTAATACAAGCATTTTAGATATATCTAAATTGTAAAACTACTACATTTTAGATATATCTTTGTAAAAATGTTTTTCTATATCTTTTGAATCCTGGTATAAATAGCTGTGTATTTCTGATCAGTAATGTATTCTCATTCTTAATGTTCTTCATTCACTTAGCTTAAGGTAGCTACTCGTGTCTGCCTTGACCTTTGCTAGGGCAGGGACTGTTCAAATGCAGCCATCGAGCAGCAAAGTAAAATCTCATTCCTGCTTGAATGCTTAATAGTGCTTAAATGCAAATATCTGGACAGTGCGTATCGTTTTTTAAAGCTAAAATTACTCAGTGTAAAGTCTCTCAGGTCCCAAATTAGCAAAACCTTTGTAAAGTTCATGTTATTAATCTATGGAATTTATAACAAAGGTGTTGAAATCACTTACGCTTTTGCTGACTCACTTCCCCCACGGGATAGCTGATGACCTCAGAAATACCCGCACATCGTTGCCATCTGTGCCATAAAGAACAGACTGAACTCTCAACTCTAGTTCATCCTAAAGTTTTTGCTTAATATGCCTTGCTACATTGCAAACCCATGTCTATTTTAAAATGCCATGTTCTTTTATAACCTGTTCTGAATCAGATGCTAAGGTAGTATGTTATTTACAAAATACCTGTATCGCCATGAATTTAGAGAAGTTAAATGGTTACGTATTAAAAAGATTTTATAAGCATGGTGTGCCACAGTAAACATTAGTAAAAGCTGTTCTAAAAACTATTTCTGTCTTTTATTGGGAAACAAAATATTAAGACCTGAAAGGAAAGGCTGCTATGTAAAAGGAAGGAGAATTAAACAGACTGAGGTTTTAAAGGAACTCTGGTTTGCTGATTAAGTGCTTTCTACAGAAATGCAACTCATGTTTCCTTCTTTTTGAATTCTTAAACCCAACAGCCAGTGCATGACTGACTTTACTGTGGGTGGAGGTTTATTTTTAGTCACAAGCACAGTATAGATTAAGAGAGCAGGCTGAAAATCAAGGCGCCCGCACGCTAAATAAATTGCCACACACTTGAACTCTTGGTGTCAACTCATTCATCGCACTGTGACGCAGCTTAACTTTCTGTTAGAAACAACTTTTCAGTAGCCATCTGCCAAGGTTATAAAGCTGCCTTACAGCTGAGGCCCTTTCTCAACTTTCTGAAAGCATCTTTCAGTTTTTAAGCTTCATGTCTTTTATTTTACGGGGATAGAATTTTGCAGGACTTTGAGATGCGGAGTGGAGCTGCGATCTCGGCTTCTTGTCTATAAACTTGCCTGCTGACCGAACAGCAGAACTGCTTGGCAATTTGCATTGTCCCTTTGGAAGGCTAATAAGTGCTGGGCACTGTAACCACACTGCCCTTTTAAAAACACAAATGTCAGTCTCCATGAGTGGTAGATAACTTTGTTCCAAACAAGCCTCTCACCAGATGACAACCTGGTAACCAGATGGTAAAACAGAGAATTAGAGCTTTTAGTGCGTGCTGGGCTGGTTGTACAGTTGGTACAGGTTATCACCTTATTCTAAATTGAGACACCCAAGAGATCCAGCTTTTAAATGAATGATTTTCTTTTGCTCTTGGATGTATTTACATCCACCAATGCTGTTTACCAAACTAGAGTTTATGCTGAGCTGCTGCTTTTCCCTCCTGTTTCCTGTCTTGTTGAATCAACACATCAATAGAGAAAGTAATTCTGGTGTAGTCAGCACGAAGTGTTCATTACCTTATTAAAAAACAGAACATTCTTGATCGTGTCCACTAGCTTTCAGAAGTGTTGAAAGACTAAATTGGTTAATGCTTGAGGAGTTCCCTGAGATCCATACATACTCTCTGATAATAAGCTGTTTGATTTACATTAAGTGCAAGTCTGCTCTGAAAATTAGAGTGCACACAGTGCTGCTTCTTCAGTAGAGTTGTGCTTCGTTCCTGCCAGCTGACCAGGTAAAATTTTTTTCACTCCTCCTCGTACTGTAGAGTTAATGTAACTCCAAGTGAGCAAGCTGCTGATTATGGTTCAGCTCCTGAAACTCCAAGCAAGAGTTGTTTACTGAGTTTCAATCAATTGCACCTATACAAAGTTGTAAGAGATAGAGGGGTCACTGAGGCATAGTTTGCTGATATAAGGCATAGTACGGATGGCTTTGAGGGCCTAATCTGCCCTGTAGAACTTTATACTCTTGGACACATGCAAGCAACCTGGGAGACTCTTCTCCTGTGTTCCAGAATCCAAGCTAAGTTTGCCAGGCTTGTAGCTGGCACAAAAGTGTCTCTCTGCAATGCCTGTGGTCAGTATAGCATCTCACACACAGAAATCTGCCTGCCTATTGTCCTCCAACACATGATAAAGTCATGTGCATGTACCAGTCCTTGTTGCTTGCTGCAGCAATCATACAAAGCAATGGATTTTTGCAAAAATCTCAGACTCTGAGAGAGCTGGGTATATATTCGTGGCATAGTTACCCGTGGCAGCCTGATATCACTGATATGTATTAATGGAAAGTCTTAGGACTACAAACTATTAACACAACTCATTGCAAGACTGTAGCACGATTGCATCAATCCTTGCAATGGGTGTATGAATCCCTTGAGTCAACACTGTCTGATTAAAAATGACTCGTGGTTGGATTTGAATACTTGGAATAAATAAAACAGCAACTGCCTATTATGCAAGGTCTGTATACTTTCCCCACAGACTTTCACAGAAATGCCACATTTCTGACACCTTTCCAGCAGGCTATTTAGAGGCACCATGTTCTAGGCAGCTAGGATGCGAGACTGCAAATAGGAATGCTGGGTCCTATTCCCCATTCTGACGTGCACTTGGCAAATAACACCTCACTAACTCAGTGTCCCTGTTTGCAATGAAGCCACTTACATACCATTTACTTTGAAAGTAATAGAGATTGGTACTGTTATTCAAGACTTATTATTTCTTATAATTTCTTTTAAAAATCCTTTAAAAGTAATTATTTTACAAAAATTCATTTAAAAATGATTATGTATTCATAGGAACAGTAGAATCTATCTAAATGCAAATTTACTCCTTCATCCTATTAAGTATCTATAATGCATATTTAAAATCTCCTTACCCCATAAGGAATATTCTGGTCTCATAGGTAAGCAGCAGGAATTCAAAAGGCTTTTGACTGCACACTCATGGGCTGTACGCAGGTTGCAGCAAATTAGAAAGACCTAGAAAATGTGGATTGAAGTAAAACTGCTCTTAAAGACAGAATTTAACTGTTCATTCACCTCTGCAACTCCAAACCAGCAGTACTGGCAGAAGTTCAGGTTCTGAGGTATAGAAAGGCCCACTCCAGGACATTTGCTAAAAAGAATTATATTTGTTCATGTATTATCAGTTCTAGAAGGCCTGAGAACCATCATTTTTTTACATCACTGAGGAATCACTGTATCAATTAAAGCATGATAGGTATTCACAGAAAATTAATTCCTTGCTTCTGCCTTCCGTTGTTTCTGATTTTATATTACAAGTGACATTGAATCAGAGCAGAGAGATGAAATAAACCCATGCTCTGTTAATCAAAATCTTCACATATAAGTCCATATATATTTTTATGGAAGGCGATTTTCAGCGTAAGTATCCCCTAATATGCCAGAAAAACAGTTAGGAATTGCTTAACTGTGTCAGACTCCAGGTCTTTCTAATCTGATAGCATGCGTTATAGTGTGACCTTTCCTCCTGCTTCAAAGGATGGTGTGAAAAAAGAATGTAAGCTGTTGCATTTCTGCAAAAGCTACTGGCTTTGCTGGAACGACAGTCATGGCCGGGGAAACATGCGCGTGGTATGCTGAGTAAAAGCCTCAACTCCCTGGGTTTGGACTCCTTCTGAAGAGGTAATCCCCTTCTCAACACACAGCTGAAATGGCCAGGTTACGCTGGGTTTCAGAGGAAAGGAGTCCTCCCCTTGATACCCGCTCTGGCTCGGTGCCTACAGCAGAACAGCAGCTCCCACGCAGAGACAGGGTTTGGAACCACGGTTGGGGACCCTCAGAGCCAGAGCTGAGCCTCTGCTGCTCGCACACACGCAGGCTTTGCAGAGAAGTGCAAAATAACCACATGCAGGACAACTGCTGAAGTGATGAATGTTATTCAGGCTACTTCTACCTCTTGTTTTTAAAATAAGAGGTTTGGGATTAGGAAGGATCTGGAGCCCATCGCTGTAATTTAGATTTCTGCATAGAATATCCTTGTAGATAATCTCACCAACGTTTCTTCCACATATCAGAATTTCAAGGCAAACTCGACTGTTTAGTCTCTGTCAAGTCGCTGCGAAGTTAAATAATGTCAACACACATAAATAACTTAAACATAAGTGCTTTAGTACCTATGATATAATAACTATTGGCACCACAGTGTACCTAAATTCAGGCTGCTGACTGCTATTTGAAGAGAACACTTACGAGGGGTGATCTATATCGCCTTTCTGTGAGGCAGTATATATGCAGAATTAGCAGATTCAAACTATCAGTAAAGACAGGAGGTAGTGGATATCAACTTATTTCATAAGAAGAAGAGGACCCTGCTGTATCTTATCATGGCATAGCCAAAACAAAAAGGAGGTGCAAACGTACTAACTTTCTTCGGCGATACTCCACTGCTATCTGTCTAGTGCCATTGAACAGAAGGATCCAATGCCATTGGGTCACACTCTGGTACACAGTATTTTGGTGACATTATCAGGACATTTAACTATGGAAACCAAGAGGGTTCATAATTAGCAACCTGTGTGCAGCCACTTTTGGAAAAAGGGTTTCCAGCAGCAGTCATTTTATATTGATAATAAAACAAAGTAAGTAGGAGGAAAGGAAACTTCACTTCATCAGCTGCAATGGAAAATAAAGGCAGGCATAGTAGCATCAATATTTTAAACTGGCTAGGAATGATGTTAATATCAGTAATTCTAGGAGGCTTTTCTCACACAAGTGGCCAGAACCTTCATTTTATGAAGCTGGCACTACAGTGTTCACAAGCATAAAAAGAAGTGGAAGGGGTAAAGTGATTGTTGGCCCACACAGAAATATTTGCCACAGTAAACTAGCATTTTATTTCATCTCTCTTTAGGTGTGTGCTCATTGTTTGTATAAAGTATGTCCTTAACCTGAACTTTGCGATGATCCTAAAGTAAATTTGTCCGTTCAGTTTCTGATGTCTACTATAACAGAAGATTTTGGGTTTGAAAGCAGATGCCATCTGAGACATCTCCCAGTCTGCCTTCGTACAGTATTCAAAAGCTTCTTTCAAGGCTGTTAAGTCCACAGCAGCAACTGCCTATTTCTTTGATCCAAGTTGCTGAACTTCCCGTAAAGTAAGAACGATAGCCTGTAAAATAAATCCTAGAAGAGCTCTTTGTGACAAAGAGGCAATCAATAGCTCAGTGTTTCTCAAGCTTTTTAGAATTTCTTCCCTTCTTCTCTGTAACGAAAAGACCGATGGTCATGGCTGTGCTTGGCTAAGCTTGGCTATTGTCTAAGCTTGCAGCCTTTGGTCTCCTTTACCCTTCCTGGCTCAGACACATCAATTCTTTTTTCCACATGGCTACTAGAAAAGAGAGGGTGTTCAGAGGGAAGAGAAATGGGTAGAGAAAAAAGGGGGAAACATCAGGAATTACCTGCAATTTGCCACATAAGCACAGGGAATGCACCTTACTGCTCCACCAGGGTCTTCCCTAGTTTTGAGAAACTCCAATATAAGTGAGAAAATGGCATCTCAGGAAGATTAAGGTGACTTTAAGGTTGACCCTAAATACTAGGGTAAATTGCTTTTAAGATCCCAAGAAATTGAACTTTGGTCTTTCAGTATTCCTTCATTTTTTAACCAAAGTTGCATTTGCAAACACACTACCTTATAACCCTCCCCCTGTGAATGTTCTCTAACACATTAACATTTGGTCACCATACTTCATTCCCATCAGTTTGAAGGCACGTGAAGGGCACCTATGGCAAACGTGCAACAATCAGGTCTTCCCACTTCGGAGCCGACACCAAACGTCTGCTGAACTTCATGTGGCTTTGTCTGGAATGAGATGAGGTGAAACTTTTGTTGCCTGTTTCAAGTACAGGTCTATTGCAGCACTGCAAGGTCCTGTTGCATCAACATGAGGTTTCAAAATAGATTAAAACCAACTTGGCCTTAGATTATTTATTTATTCGGTACTAATGTCGAAGACAGCAGCAGCGTCACTGACAGCAAGAGGAGTCCAAGCATCTGTCTTTAGCTTTCCAGTGACCCTAAGGAGGCAACCCATAATCCACATATTTTAATTGCCACAGGGTTTTGCGGGCTGTGGAGGGGTGGGAATGTGGGCAAACATATTTCTGGAGCTATAATTAATCCTACTTGTTGTACATGTGTGATTTATGTGAGAGCCTCATCACTGCGGGAATAAAGGAGTTGTTATAAAGAGGTACATTATTTGAAGGAATTGGAATATATAGCAATTTCACTGTCTTTAATAACCACGCATACAGGAAAGGCTCTCTTAAAATACAGAAGCATGCTGCCAAGAATTATTCTTTAGTTTTCTACAGCCTGAGGATTATTCCAAGAATGTCCCTAGAGTTTTTTGGCTACTGAGATCAGGATTCACCAAGAATTTTAATTAAAGGCTGCAGCAGAAATCAGAGCTTGTTAAATGGCACAAACTGGGGGTTCCAGATCTTCTGACAGTAGATGTAGCAGAAGGGCAGGATCCTCTGCTCACCTCTGCTAATTCCCAGAACACCCTGTCAGTGTTTGCCCCATTCTCGCAAAGGAGCACAGAAAGAAAGGAATGAACCATTCTGCCACAACTTTTTTTCCAACTTGGCATAGGCAGAGAAGATACAAGCTGGGTATTATTTCATGAATAATCTTTTTTGAAACTTGGATGTCTTGTTCTAAAACAGTTTTTTTCGGCTCCATCCAGGCTAATTCCACAGTAACACAGCCTCTCTATCATATTTTAGAATCAATTATGGCACCAAAACCGATTAGCATACCAGAAGCATTCTTTTGTCATAAATGCTTTGTGCTGACCTACACATCTTGTGTGATCAAAACCAAACTTTTCCACAGAAGAGTCAGCTGACATTTGTGTCTTTTTTGCACCCGTTGCTTCCTCTTTTTAAATACTGATACTATGAGGTGATGCTATGCTGAGTTGCCCATGTGGTGACAAGACACAGCATCTTGTTAATAAACAAGTTTCACTCACATAAGTGCTTGAAAAAGGTTAATTTTAATTTCTAGATGCACTGCTTGACATGGACTGGTTGCAAAAAATAATCTTTTCTATGGCTGCTCAGGATGCTGAGTAAAATGTAAAGGAAAGATTTGTCGTTTTGTTCCATCAGTGAGCATCCTGCCATCCCCACATGTTGCCTCATGGTGCAGGCTGTATTCAACCTATTAATTTGGATGCAAATCTATCCTTAACACAGTTGCATACAAAGAGATATCATTTGCTCAGACAAGAAATTATTCCATTTCTTCTCGTGAGAAAGCTTAAAAATTGCTATAGAATTACCTGGCCAATATGTAATTATATCTAATCAGCAGCAGCTCAGCTGTGGCATTATCTACAGTATACAGATTTTCAGGGTTCAAATTCAGTGCTAGTGCAAAAGTCTATCGTTCCCATGAGAGTCTGGTGAGCTCATAAATGCAACACTGGCTGTCTTCATTTACAAAAAAATTCCAAAGTGTTAAAATAATTCTAGAACTTAATCCTAATGTTAGAAAAGATGCTAATGGCAGCACTGTAAAACAAAACCCTAGTGGTGATTCTTATCAAAACACCTTGAAGGAATGTGACAGCAGCAGATGATGCAGGCTGTTGATGATACCCTGTTACGTTTCATAGAGCTATGACCTGTGAAATCAAAACAATCAATCTTTCTATCAAATATCCCAAGCAGCTGGGTGGTTGTGAGGTAGAGTGAGGGTATGAAATCTGTTATATTTGACAGGTGGAGTCTCTCTGTCACAGATGTGGCTACCAGAAAGGAAAACAAGAAACATCTGCCTTATATGCTGTGGTGGTACAGGTGTTCCCTGGACTCGGCTGAACATATCCTCTTGGCCCCCAGCATTTCAGAAAGCGAGTTTTCCATCACTGGGCCAGACCAAGGGCCAAAAGACAAAGCCTTTAGCAGGAAGGAGCCTGTACACTCCTACCTTTGAGCAGCATTCACAGGAAAGGGTGCTGGTTCAGAGGCAGGATGGATGACACAAGAAGCTTAAAATGACTCAAAATTTTGTTGAGGTAGGAAAAATAATAAACATTTCATGAAGTCAATGAAACTTTTCTCATCTTCATGGACGGAACAGTGATGTATAGCCATAAATTCAATGATACTCACTGGTCAATAACTGGAGGCTTTTCTTGTTTGGAGGCAGCCATAAAACAATGTAGGACTTGATCAGCCAACAAGAGTTAGTAGGTCTCCAAGACTACTTGGAGGAATAGAAGCCCAGAGAGCAGAGCAGTTTAGCCCATTTAAGATGCTTAGACATCATCTAGCTGCTTGCTGAAACAACGGAGAGGGAAAATGAACAGTCAAAAGTCAAGGCAGTCAGCTGTAGAGAGAGGGCCAGAAACACAAGTCCGAACACTTCTTCAATCAGCATTTTCAAAGCCAGTTTATCCAAATACTGAGATTTTAGGAATATGGCAATAATTCCTTACACTGTGATTCTGCCTACAGGTCTGTCTTAAACCACTTCAGTACGAGGGATTTCCAACCTTTTCTCATGGATTCCTGGCATGTTGCCTCTCCTATATGTGAGCTCAGGCTCTTTTGCATCTTCCTCTGATGGCAGGACAGCCTTTTCTTTTGTGCTGAGCAACCAGGCAAAGCCACTGCCCAATTAATCCTTGCTGACTAACGTGTGGGGAAAGGAGGTGCACAAACTACCTCTCTGTACACAGGAAGTGTAGAGGGAATTCTCTTGTGTTGCTGTGTTTCAGAGCGTTTTCCCCCTCTCTGCCTGGCTTTCAGGCAGAATATGCAATGTAGCCTCTCTTTCGGAGCAAATGACTCACAATGACTTCTGCTATCATCTGAGGATGTTCAGGCAGAACAAACAGCATGTGACCTGAGGCCAATTGCAGCCCAGAATTTGGATTAAAAATAAAAGACGAATGTGAACATTTGTTGAAGAACCCTTCATCCTTTAAGACGCAGAAAATTTTCTAGCAGGGAACAAAAGCAGCTTTTGGTTTTATTAAAAGTGCTTCTGTTTCACTAGTTTTTTCTGACCCTAAAGAACACTCGTATATTGATGGAGAGAAATTCTCCATGATGAGTTTGGCTTAGGGAAGCAATCTGTGAAACAACACAAAATATATTCTTTCTCAGACTATGAAGAGAGAATGTCATGTGGGTGAAAAACTGCCTGCACCTCACACTTCTGAACAGTAAGAAAGCAATCAGGTTGGGATTCTTTACAGGAGGTGTGTGTGGGGTCACTACCCTACTGCCAAACAGGGTCAGAATAAGGAGAACACTCTCATGGGAGAGTCCCAACTAGGCTTTGTAAGGGGCTTGTCTACTTTGAGTTAATTGCCAGTCAGTTAACTGGAGATGGAATGCTCACAGGTGGATACAAGGTCCAAGCAGGGGGCTGCCTCTGAGAGTTCTTTTTTGTAGAGCCACTGATGAGGGAAAGTTTATTGCCATGCAGGTGACAGGAGAGTGCATACAGGGGATTCCCTACTGGAAACAGGTTGGGGTTTGGGGGTTTTGTTACTGCTGTTGGTTGGCTGGGGGTTTGTAGTTTGGTTTTCTTTTTCCCGTTCATGCATTGTTTATTTCAGAACAGGCGTGGGATCATGACCGACCCCAGTAAATAGAGAGCTGCACAAGGCAGTCCAAAGCATAGAAAGAGGCTGTTCTATTCACTCCACAGTATCTACTTTAGCACAGCATTTGCTCTTCAGTTAATCAGTTACAAACCCCTTCTAGATGGCTTCTCGTGGCTAGCGCCAAGTGCTTTGGTCTGATCCCGCTGTAGTTACACATTTACCCAACCCTGTATTCCCCAGCTGGAGTAATAATCAGACATCAGTACAGTCTGTAAGTCACAAAGTTCTCTTGCTGATAATTTCATCATTTCTTTATCACCTGGCAGTGAACCACTGCTATCATCTTGGCAGCAGCCGAAGCAGTGGTATTGTGCTTACAGATTGTCACTCCTGTATTTTGTCTATATGCCCAATCCTACAAAAGAAAGCCAAGGAATTTTGCTAACTCAGCTACAGCACTTCTGCTTTGCAAAGCTCTGTAATCACAAGTTCCCAGAGAAGAAATCAAAGAGCACGTTGTGACAGGGAAAAACATGTTTTAAATACATTTAGTGAGAATTACTTAAACAGTTCATCAATCAAGTGACAAACAAAAAGTAAGATCCTATTTATAATCTTTCCATGCTTTGGGTATAGTAAAATGTTCATAAATGGCAGGAAATTAAAGTCATATTTTATTTTTCCACCTGCTTCTTTCTATTAGACCTTGGCCAATGGTGTGCAGTCTGAGTACATTCCATAACAGACCTCAGGGCAATGTGGGAGCAATAACGAAACATCATTATATTTTCTGGGAGCAACTGCCACAGCTGATGGTGAGATTGGAGCTATAGGTTATTGCACACATTTTCCAGCCAGCTGATAACAGGAAAAATAGCTATGCTGAACAGTAGATAAACACTGATTTCTCTGATTTGCTTCAGGAACAGATCTCCAAGAGCATCTGGTCAGAAGAAATATTTCTTTTTTATAGTTGTATTTTCTTTCTTCTCTCAAGTGTTAAAATCTATCGTTTAATCCAAGGAAAGCTATGGTGATTAGTAGGCTGGAAATTTCAGCCTCTGCTAAACTAGTCCAGTGGGTGGTTTTGTCATATTTTCTGTAAATTTGAAACAGAAATGACATAGAAAACTCAGTAATATAAAGGATTTGAGGCAAGACTGTGTCCACTTTTAGTCCAGATAAAATTACCAATCAAGTGGTTCTCAGCTCTGAGGAACAGGATTTGAAAGAAGCAGTAAAGATCACTTGGGGTACCAAGGTTAGATGTTGCTGTTTAAAGAAAGTGAGATGGAGGGGTTGGAGAGGGGCCTGAACAGCACAGTTTGAAACAAAGAAATAGAAGAATAGTTCTTGAAGGGAGTCAAGAGATCTTCTAATCCATACTCCTGTTCTGAGGCAGCAGCCGAGAGCCTTGAACTATTCCTGAGAGAGTGAAGGGAAAAAAGAGAAGTTGGTGGTAGAAGTATCTGAAAAAGTGACTGCTGTAGAGGAGCATTTGTGTATCATTTCCCTTTTTCTGAATTAGGTTTCTTTGAGGTCAAATGTATGCAACTTTCTTTAACAAGACACTATTGTACAATAGCAGGTGTAGCCTGTGCTCCTGCAACATCCCTGACTTTTATGAGCCAGTCTGTGGATTGCACATCCACACCGGTTGATAAGCACACACTTGGTCTGTTTGCTGTCTCAAAGGTGGGGTTTTCCAGCACGTTGTGTTGGCAGCTGAGATCTGAAAATGCTGTTGCCTGTGAAATGGGAAAAAAGCCCAACACGTTTAAGGTGACTAAAGGAAACACGGTGATGAAATTCCATTAACTTGCAGCTCCTGTTATCACAGGAAGCTGGTGGGGATGTGCACAGAGTAAGCTGTTTCTTCCAGTGGATAAAGCTTTGCTAATGGGAGCAGTATGGACATATGTGTAGCATTAGCATTTCTCTCTTGGATAGCAATAAATAACCAGCTCATATGCAGGGAAAAGCACAGCAGCACTCGTTACACTGGCAGCAGCAGCTGATCCCATAGTAGCTGTTGCTCAATTCAACCTGTTAAAGCCTTTCTATACTTTCTCCTAAAAAGGGGATACCTGGCCCACACTTCAATGAAAATTCTGCCCATAAACCCATCTCCTGCTGTGCTTTGATGCACTACGAAGGATTTTCACCTCATCCAGCCACAGTCTGCAAACACTGCTGCTTCTTCCAGCCCTGATTGCGCATTATCCCCATGGCAAACACAATTGCCCAATAGAAACAAACATTAAGAAAGCTTTTAATGTATTGCTGCTATTAAACAGATGCAACAGCTGAAAACAAAGAGAACTGTCACCCAGAACAGCCAGTTCTAAGCACCCAACATATTGGGAGGGGCTCCAGGAACATGCATGATGAGTTTTGAAACAAGCTCCCAGGCAAGACTGGACCACATTTTTGGAAAGACAAATTTGAACCTTTTTTCTTGAATATTGAGATAAATACTGTCATCAGTTCACACTTCCATTACAGACTCAATGATCCTTTTACAATGATTTTGAGGTGAATAGATTCATAAGGAAACCTCTAAATGCAGACTTACAATTCTCTTTGAGAACTTGATCCTGCAATTTTTTGTTTTGTCTGAAAATACTGGATGCCCTTTAACAACTTCTTGTGCATATGAATGGCACAGATCCCTTTCAAAGGAGCTCAGCACCGGGCAGGACTGAGCATACATTCAGTAAGCAAATCTCTCAACTCTTCCAGCAAGGTTGTGTCAAGGTCCCTAGGAAAGCCATTGGAAACTGTCTTCAGTGAAGTGAAATCACTGCAGTACTTAGGCCCTGAACACTCGAAAATGATCTTGGTGATCACATCCCAGCATGGGGAGAAATATACACAATTGCATCAAGTGATTTACTCAACAGAGTAAAATTTTAGATTTTTCAGACAGACTTAAAATTTTCTGTGCCTCAGGTTTTCCTCTGCCTGACACACAATAGTTGTGTCCTGGCTATTTTACAAGTCTCGTGAATGTGAAAGTGAGAAGGAAAAGAGGAGACCAGAGAAAGAAGAAGAGGAGGAAGAGAAGAGTGAACCAGTGGTATCTGTTAGGTTCCATGGATGTGTGATATTATTTAGCTGTAGAATTAGAATAATAGAATTGTTAAGGTTGTAAAAGACCTCTAAGCTCATTCATTCCAACCGTCAACCCAACATCACCGTGCCTACTAAACCTTGTTCCGAAGTGCTGTGTCTACACATTGAGCCCTCCAGGGATGGAGACTCCCCCACTGCCCTGGGCAGCCTCTGCCAGTGCTTCACCACTCTGTCAAGAAAGAGATTTTTCCCAATATCCAATCTAAACCTCCCCTGGCACAACTTGAGACCATTTCTCCTCATCCTATCACTTGTTCCTCAGTTGAAGAGGGCAGCACCCACCACTCTACAATCTCCCTTCAGGTAGTTGTAGAGAGCTGTAAGACCATAGTAGGAGACTCCTTTGAAATTTCATTTATTATGTGAGAGAAAGAAGCCTTCTCTCTATGACTGGAAAGAAGATACAGGGTGTCACATTATTGAGGAGCATTTTATAGACTATGATTTGTCTCATTTTTATTTAGTCATCTAAAATTTACATCTATAGCCTGTAGAAGGAGCAGCATCTCCAAAGGGCAAGCCATAGCACAGCCTGGAAGATTGAGCTTTGCAGGAGATTAATGCCATGCTGAACTCCCCCTTTTGTAGGACAAGACTACTTGGATGGTCTTAAATGAAGTAACATGAAATCAAGCCATAACATACATGCATAGTTTTGCCTTGTAAATAGTAAAGTAGCTAGAGCAGCGGACCTAGAGGGGACCCAAAAATGCATTCAGAAACAGATGCTGACAAAAAAAAAGCTGAGCCTCATTGATATAACTTATACATCCCTTTCCCTACATTGATGTAAATAATACATCCCTTTTCCTACATAAACGAAGCCCTAATAATTGGCCAAAGTCTCTTTCCAGTGTCTTGTGCCACAGTTCTTTCTGCAGTTTTTAGATAATTACTGCCCATTAACTCCTGAAATATCAGAGAGAATGTTAAAAAAAAACCTATTACTTCTCTAAAAGGAAAAGAATGTTATGAAAACAAACTGTGGCTTTTTAGGACTTTTTGCAATTTCCTGAGGCTTTTTCTTGAACTGGGGAACATCAAGTCCTCACTCTCCAGCAATTCGTGGGAACAGTAGACTATGCACGAGAGACTGGTTTAGTGTAAATCTCTTAGAGAGGGAGAGACATTAATACAATTGCCTGGTTTCAAAATGTCTTTCGGAAGAGTGCTGCTGTCTCTGCAGTTCACCCTGGGTTGACAGTGTTGACACAGAAACTTTTGAAATGCCATCAAGAAAAGACTGGAACGAATGTATTAAGGACTGGTTTCCTACTGGCTCAGGAAGGTGGCTTTCCTCACCAAGAAACAGGGTGGAAAGGAATTCACATCCTACCTGAAAATTGAAATACATTGCTTTTTTTTATATTTCCCAGTTCTCCTTCCCTGTCTCCTTTTCATGCACCTTAAGACTGTGCCATCAAACTGAAGACAAGGACATAACAATCACGAATAGCAGTGGTAAGAGTCAGTTGTCAGCCAAACAGATGTTTTGGCTGCCAAGTAGTGGCTGCCTTTTTTACCAACAGCAGCATCGTGCTGTTGTGCATTGGGATTGTGATTTGCTTTATCCAGATTCTTGTTTCACACAGCAGTTGTTCATTGCCAACTATTCCACGGTTTGTAATGGCCTATTAGAGTGGTTTTTCTTGCCCAGGTAAAGCTTCACATCTATGTTTGGTGAACTTTACTGTATAGATTCCAGACACTTATTCCAATATCTCAAGTTCAGTTTGAATTAAAGCCTTACTCCAGACCAGAATGTTTAATCTCTGTGATGTGACTTGGAAGTGTACTAAATGCACTGTGTATTTGGTTATCACAGTCACTAAGCAAAACCTCAAAGCAGAGAGCACTCAGACAAATCCATGTGCATCCCAGCTGAGCAAGCTCTCAGTCTGACAGCAAGCTATGAAGAAACACTTTTCCATCCATTTTTGCATCCATAATAGCTTCATCTTTCAATGCCTCACTAGCTCGTTTACAGGAACGTTATCTTCAATTGTGCAAAGTCATGTCACAGCACATCAACTACTTCACTTCTTACTCACAAAGCCAACTTTTCTATCAAAAAAAGGAAATCAAATTACCGCGGTGTGATTTTACTCTTGACAAAAAGGTATCTTGCTATTACCTTGCCATTGGCTGGATATTCCTAGATGGATAGTTCCTTGAACAAATCAGCAATCAATTGAGTATTTGAAGCCAGGCTAATCTGTAATTCTCCTGGTCCTATCTTTTTGTCCTTGAAGGAGGAAAAAACAAAACAAACAACAAAAAAACAAGATGGAAATTTGTCCTTCTGAAGCCTTTTAGGAACCTCACTTCTCCATGATCCATGAGCTCTTCAAGATAATAGTGGTTCAGATTGTTTCAGCTGTTTCCTTAAATACTCCAGGGTAAATTTCCTTACAGCTTGCTAATTTGAATATATCTAATACAGCTGAATGTATTTAACCTATTCTGTTCCTATTCTCTATACACCAGCTTGTTGCTAATTTTAATTATTCTTTGCATCTGTTAGGAATTAACCTTTTACTGTGAAGGCTTAAGCAAAGAAGGCATTGAACGTTTACTGTGTCTTTTGTGATTTCCTCATCCTCCCTTGGCAGTACTGGACCCCTGCAATTTCTCTCTTTCTGTTATTTTTTTTTCATGTACAGAATCTTTTCTCATTTCCTTTACTGCCTCTTGCAAACAGTAATTTTCTACTTTAGTTTCATAACACCAGTGGATATTGCCCTTCATGGGAGGCTTTAATAAGTCAGTGCCAACGGAAAAGCAGCTCTTGATTTTGGAGGCAGTGTGCAGGTGAAAAAGCTGTCCCATCGAGGCCAGCTCCCGTGATGTGCTCTGGCCCAGTAGCTGGATGCTCTGCACCGGTTAGAGAACACATCATTAGATAGTTTCATTTTGGTTTACTGTTCATTAAACACCTACATCAACCTGAGGTGATCTAGAGTAGTGCTTCTTCTTATCCCGGTACCCCTTGCTCTTCTGTGAGACCTGAGAAAGCAGCACACAAAACCACCAGGAGGGGGGGAAAGAAAAGAGTTGGTCACTTGCAAGCAAACACACACCTGGGGAAATGAAATTTTAAAGCAGCAATCTGAGCTTAGCTTTCTTGTTTGTAAATTAAAATCTCACTGGTAGTGTTTCATAACACAGCCAGTGGATTTTTCTTCGGAAAAAGATCCATTTTTAGGAATAGTGCAGAAGATAGAGAGGGAGTTAAGGATGAGGTTTAGTGCACAGCTGGCTTTCTGGGTGATGTCAGAATGTTCACTTACCTGCAACCCCAGCACTCCAGCTTCCCCCATACTGATCTTGACTGTTATAAAGCATTCTGAGCTGTCTGCTGAAAGACCATCCTCATCTGACCTTCTCTACTGGGTTGGTCATGCATCGTGTTGTAAAACCAGAGTGCTGAGAATGACCAGACTAGAAACCAGAAACTGAGAAAACCTGAAAAAGCTTTTCTCAGAAAAGCTGAGAAACCAGAGTAGAGCAATGTGTTTTCTTTGGTAAAGGTGCAATTTGGAGGCTGAGATTTTATCTCTAAAACTACATTTGAAAGACATACTAAAATGCCCAGTAAAACATGTTGGATTCTTAATCCACTGGGCAATTGCTCATTTCAAATTACAACAGCAGCATTAAAACTCAGCTGGGGTAATTTCTAAGAAAACCAGAAGATATAATCATATGACAACATTCTTGTGCCCTGCAGTCCTAACACGTGCAAAATGCCTACTGAGCTTGAGGAGGTCTTGTGTGTCTAAGCAGAGTGGAATGGGCTTTATTTTGAATGCAAAGTTCTTTACCAAGCAGCTATCAAGCTGAAATTTTGTTCCTCGGGATGTCAAGCAGAATGTACCCACTGTCTGTGATTTAAGACTTACCAGGCATGCCAAGAGCAGATTAACTTACTCTTGGCAGTGGGAATTGCATTTGTGTAACAACAAGCTTTAAAACCCTCTTAAGAAACATTGTCTGATCTCTAACGTGGGACTCATTCATTTTGTTGTTGCTGTCATTTTATTGAAAAGAAAAAAATGTGGACAAGACATTTTTCCAAAAATCTGTAGGGTACTTTAGAATGTCTTTTGTTAAAAAAAAAGAACCCAAACACTGCAACAGATTGGGCAATAGCTCCGTCTACTACTTATTTAAGGCTTGTTTATAATGTAAAGGAGGTTTGTTGGAAGTGTCTCCTAGACACACTGCTGTCCCTATGCTATCTCACAACGTGAATTGCACAAAGATTTCAAAACAAGTGCCTAAAGTTAGGCTCTCAAACCTACGTTTAAGTGTTCAGAGTCCAGTTCCTTGTTGCTTCTATTCATTTGACTAAATGTGGATCAGAGAAAAATCAAATAAGGGACAAGGAAAGGCAAAGGAGTTACAGCACTCACCTCAGGTCCCTGCACTGCCCTCCAGATGAGCACTGTAACTGTCCATGCCTATTTATTTATGCAAAATAAAGAGGTCCATCATAAAACAACCAGAAGAGAAACTCACTACCATGGCTAAGATACCTGCCAGAGCTGAGGAAACCTGAGAGCTGTGGCTAAAGAATAACCTGTATTTTCACTAAGGTTTTTCCTGGTATAGTCACGGAAGTTTTGAACCCATTTTTTGTCCCTGTGCAGACCAGAAATCCATTTTGTGGATTACGTTTGTATTTACTTTTGCAGAAGTGCACTCCTGTTGTCAGCCATAATTTAAAAAAAAACTTGATCATAGAACCATGGAATGGTTTGTGTCAAAAGGGAGCTCAAAGCCCTTCCAGTTCCAACGCCCCTGCCATGGGCAGGGACACCTCCCACTGGATCAGGGGGCTCAAAGCCCCATCCAGCCTGGCCTTGAACACCTCCAGGGATGGGGCAGCCACCACTTCTCTGGGCAACCTGGGCCAGGGCCTCCCCACCCTCACAGTAACAAATTTCTGCCTGAGAGCTCAACTCAATCTCCCCTCTTTGAGCTGGAAACCATTCCACCTCATCCCATCTCTGCACTCCCTGACCAAGAGCCCCTTCCCAGCTTTCCTGTATTCACGCATTCAGGCTCAGCAGGAAAACAGCCCTTGAATTCTCACTCAGTTCTCACAGTCAGAGCTGTTGGGGAGCAGGTTTGCTGCCTCATGCAACTGGCGAGATGCTCCTTCCCGAGGTGCTGTAAGGTTGCCATTGACCTTGGGAAAGCTGCAGAAGGCAGGAACAGCTGGGTCTGCATAGCTCCCATCCCCTGGCACGGTGGAAGGAAACACGATTATAACTTGTATCCTCAGCTCCTTGGCTGCTAACCAAACTACCGTAACTCTGAGCAGGGCAGACACTCACACCCAGCAAGGGCACAGGCCGGATGCTGGGAACAGGAACTGGGGACAATGAGAAGAATCTGGGGTGCAGCAGCAGCCACGCTGTCCTCTAGATTGCACCGAGAGTCGGCTCCTTCCGTAGCTTCTTCTTTAGGGAAAGCTCTGAACTAGGGAACCCAGTCAGACACCCTGCTTTGTACAATAGTCTCCTCTCTCCCTGTTTGAATAATGCCCACAACTGAATATTAATGCACTTGCAAGGGGAAGTTAGAGGATGCTTGCTGGTGCAGAAGGAAATTTCTTAGGTGCTGAAAAATCAGTCAGGCTTTAGCCTAGCTCAGAGATGGCAGAGCACTGGCAGGAGAGTCACAAACCACAGGGCAGCAGGGAGTACCAACTGTGAGCCATCTGTGGCACAGGGCTGTGGCACGGGGAGGAGGTGTTGCATACAACTCCAAAAAACCAACATGGATATTAAGGGATGCTTAGGACACATTTGCTCTCCAAACTTTCCCTGTCCTGCTTGCAGAGTAAGTATTCCTTTACCCATCACTGGAGAGCGATTGGTAGCTGTCAAGGGCCTGAACCTTATTATTGTGTTTCATTCTCTGGAGGCCAGTTCTACAAGTAGTCCTGGTTTGAGGGCTATTTCCTCGTGACTGGGTGCTGACAGGAGCACTTTCGTGGACAGAACACAGCAGACCTGAGTAGAGAGAGGAATATTTTTAAAAAGTGTTATACCTGGAGTTCTTTTGTGTTGTCTCTTCTCCTTTGCTAGCAGAGCCTTTCCAATACGCAGGAGAGCTGGCCTGGGTGGAAATGCAAAATGGGATGTGAGACAAGGAAACATCCAAATGAGACTGAAGATGTGGTCTATCAGTGAACTGGATGTGCCCAGCTCTTAAGCGTTGAAGCCAACTGGCATAGAACAGCTCGTGTCCATTACACTGATTTAAAATCTTGTCCAATCGAGAGCTGCATCCAAACCAGGAACACTTAGGTCATGTCTTATATAATACAACTGTGAGTTTTTTCCCTAAACACACACAGCTACGTTCTAGGCTTGATCCCAGGTTTGGAGAACTTTCCTTGGATTCAGAAGGTTTTCAGCCACACTCTCTGTATAAACATGGTTAATCACATTCCAGGCTTGGTATTATTTAACAAATACAGGTTTACTGTGTACAAATGGAAGAGCAGAGAAGAGTGAACATCGATGGGAGGTGGTGTATAACATCATAAGTGGATACTTTACAGCCCTTTGTTTCCTGCCTTGTCATATATGCATTAAGTTGTATAAACTCCAGTAACGACAATTTATTATGGCAGCACAAGGTGGAAGTACACTCCACTTGCATTGTGTCTTGCAGGTGAGCACCTTACAGTCTTCTACAAAGAGCAAATTAAAGCTTGTGCTTTATGGGGACCCCAAACCAGGTTATAGCAGAAAATACCCACTCTATGAGGATGGGATTTTTATCGCTGGGTGCCAGAAATACCCTCTGCAGACCCTGAACTGCCCAAATAACTCCTCCATACCACCTTCACAACTCGGTCACGTATTCAAAATCCATTTTTGTAGTATGATTACACCCACCATGATTTCATATTGACATTATGCCATTGTCATCAACAGCATTGTACCAGACTTTGGACTTTTGCATTATAAAGGTGAATGCAACCATCATTTCTTGTAGAGTTCACTCAGAAACGAAGTTAAAGAACTCCCAGTGACCTAACTTTCCATTATCTTTGTTATTTTTCTCAATAACAGCCGCAAAATAATAAAAAAAGGTATTAATTCACTAAGCATTTAGCTTGTTTTATTTTTAATAATTTTACCCCCCTGTTTTTGATAATCATTTGCAGTATCTTTTCCCACTGGACTGCGAGTGCAAGCTTAATAATAAGACTCAGGGAATTTGATTCCATAAAGTGATCTTGCAAAGGAAAGCACCTTGAAAGTTTTTTCTTGAAGCTGGCTTTATAACCCTTGTTTCCATTTCACTGTAAAACCACACAGAATACAAATACCTGATGTTCATACCTCAGAGAGCACAGGCAGAGTCTGAGTGCGGAACAGCCTGCACAACGTCTACTGGAATCCACTTTGGATGCTGGGACTCTGATCATGCCTTTCCTTTCGATTCATTCTGGTTTGAGAATGAACTGTGAAGGCATTTCGTGAGAAAATGCTCTTTCTATAAAGACTTCCCCATTCAAATGGGCCAAACCTGGCATTTCAAACTGAACAGCTCAGAGTTTCTGTGTCAGTCTGCACAAATGTTTGGGTCTCTGCATCCATCTCCAGGGCCAGGGAGGGGATTCTGCCCCTCTGCTCTGCCCTCGTGAGACTTCACCTGGAGCCTTGCGTTTAGTTCTGGAATCCTCAGCACAGGAAGGACATGGAGTTGTTGGAGT
The DNA here is from genome assembly GCA_033558185.1 of Dromococcyx pavoninus. NCBI lineage: Eukaryota > Metazoa > Chordata > Aves > Cuculiformes > Neomorphidae > Dromococcyx > Dromococcyx pavoninus. The sequence goes on from JAUMJL010000182.1 coordinate 31,918, forward strand.
GAGTCCAGGGGAGGCCACAGAGATGATCCCAGGGCTGGGCACCTCCCGTACAAGGACAGGCTGAGAGAGTTGGGGTTGTCCAGCCAGGAGAAGAGAAGGCTCCGGGGAGACCTTAGAGCAGCCTCCCAGTACTGAAAGGGGCTCCAGGAAAGCTGAGGAGGGGCTCTTGATCAGGAAGTGCAGGGAGAGGATGAGTGGAATGGTTTTCAGCTGTGAGAGGGGAGACTGAGATGAGATCTTGGGAAGAAATGTTTTGGTGTGAGGGTGGGGAGGCCCTGGCACAGGTTGCCCAGAGAAGTGGTGGCTGCCCCATCCCTGGAGGTGCTCAAGGCCAGGTTGGATGGGGCTTTGAGCTCCCTGACCCAGTGGGAGGTGTCCCTGCCCATGGCAAAGGGGTCGGAACTGGAAGGGCTTTTAGCTCCCTTCCAACCCAAACCATTCCTTGAGACTCTGACTCTATGAAGTCTACATGTAGATTTGACCACATGGTTTTGGTTCTGGGTCATATACGTAAAAAGAAGGAGATGCAGCAACTGTAATTGCTCAAGAACAGCTGATTTGGTGATATTCCATTGGACAGGCCACAGTACCATCCAGTTATCAAACACGCACGTAAATCCTAGGGGGGTTTTGTCTAGAACATGGACCTTGCCCTTGCTAGGACAGCCACCTCCTTTGCTCTGTTGGGATTTTTTATTTAATATAGCAGGAAGAAGAGAGGTTTCCTTTGTCAGTGAACAGATGTCCACCAAAAAGATGCTACTAACTGATCAATTGCAAAATCCCTCACTGCAATCCTTTATAAAATAAGATGCCCTCTGTCCTTCCTCCCACCCCAAGCTTAGTTGCCAAAACTTACATACAAAATTATTACTGTAATTTTTTATAGTCACTGGGAAAAAGAATATCCATTTGGTCTTGCAGAATGATGTGAAATGAATCTCTGGCCTCAAAAGAAAAAAAAAAGTCTATTAAAAGTAGCTCTTTTTCCTCCCTCCTCCCTCTCCCAGGCCCCTTTTGCTCCCCTCCCCCAACAATAAAGGATGTTTTGGAACAGCCTTTTCAGGAAACATTTCCACAGCAAAATGCAGCATCATTTATAATATTTAAAGCTACGTTTTTGTTGAGATGGCTTGGCAGGCTCTGCTTGCAAATCTGGCAGGATATGGCCAGCTGAGAGTTAGCACTAACAAACTGAGGATATGCTGACACAACAGAATGCTTTAATCATCATTGCAGCAAGCAGGACAAGATCTTCTCCGGCACTGCCAGCTCTTCCCAGTGTGAGAACCAATGGTGCTGCGCATTTCTCCTTCCCTCCCCTGTCTCTAGAGAGTACAGTTTTCCCTTGTTGTTTCCACTGAACTAAAAAAACCTTGTTGGGTAACAGCATATAATATAATGAGCAATGGATATTCCTCTTGGCCAATGCTGTTATGAAAATGCTGCCCATTGCCAGCACAATAAGGAAGCTTAATAATTAAAAAGAAAGTCTTTAAACAATGTGTGTCTCAATAGAAGGGCAATTTTCATTTGCAGCTACAGCTCTTTTGCTGTACCATGTATGCCTTTTTCTGAAGCAGGGCTGAAAGTTAGAGTCAGTTAGCAAAATCATAATTAGAAACTTGTCTCACTTGAGAGTTGAAAACTAATTTAGCCCTTTGCAAATGCCTATTGAAGAAAATCAGTTTCACATTTAAAAGAAGCCCTCAAGTGTTTAACCCTGAAGATCTAAGAGTCACTGCCTTGAGTGTGGCTTGCCCAGAGAATATCTGCTGTGGGATGTCAATGAGCAACACTGTAGAGACTATGTTCTTGCAATAAGTTAGCACAGGATATAATACCTGGAACAATCCGTATCAGGAAAGAGACTGTGAACTGAGTGAACCATCCATTTTTGGGGATTGTGTTGATGTACAGATGCTGTTTACTGGCTTCCTTACACTAAGACTTCTTGCAAACAGTCTCATAAGGCAATTGCTGTTGCAACATAGAAATGTAGGAGCTGTAAGAGGCAGCCTAAGCAACTGGGCTGGGTGTGAGCTGAGCGTTGCTTCTCGTCTGTGCATCCTGAACAGGACACCACAAAATTCCCTTCCTGCTCGCTCCCATGGTCTGCCTTGCTGTGTGAGTGACTTGGAACAGCACTGGTGTCTGTAAGGGCAAGCGTAGCAGCACTCTCTAAACTCACTCAGGAACATCAGGAGCCTTGCATGCAATTAAGTATGATTAGGACACGTTTCCAAGCACACGTACTGCGCATGCTGGGAAGAAGGGTTGGTACCTTCGCAGGTGGGCAGCTTTCATATACCAAGCAGGAAGATCCAGAGGCCAGGACAGCGTCAGCAGGGGTGCTCTGCAGAGTCCTTGCAGCAGAGCCAGTGTTTGTGGGGGCTGATGAGCCAGCAGATGTGGTGGCACTCCGTGAGGCCACAGGCTCCGTTACTTGAGCTGCGGCTGCTCAAGCCGTTCCCCAGCTCAACACTGTGACTTGAGGAAGCACAAGGTGAGCCACAGCTCATGCACAGAGGAGAAACGCAGTTGAACCTACGTGTCCTGAAAACAGGGGTCTGGCAGAAGGGGGCTGAAGAAAGAGTGGGCCAGATGGCAATGCAGGTTGAGCAGAAGTGAAAATGCTTTTATCTAAATATTCTTTTTATGCTGGAAAGCGAGTAATAGATATTTTGAGGCAACTCTCAGAATGCATGAGCAAAAAGGTAACAAGTAGCAGTTATATTTTTTACTGTCTGTAGTTCTTCCACACAGAGGTGACCAGTAATGCTTTCTGGTGTGAGCTGCACTGTCCATGAACGGTTATCTAAAGCCTTACTTATGTGCACACACACACACACAGAATAATACTACATTGCACCTGAAGTCTGGGAACCGTTTCCTTGCTTCCTTTTGCTGCTGGGTCCATCACTGGCTTCTGAGTATTATCTCGAAGCCAGTGAGCAATATTTAAGAGGTGCTGCTTCGTTACTCAGTTCCTATCTATACCCAGCCTACCAAAATGAAAAATCAGAAACAGTTTTTCCTACAATCATCAACACTTTCAGGGCTTGTTAGTGCTGCTGAGTGTGAAAGCCTGTTGCTGTAGTTGTGTAGCTGGAGACACACCTATGCAGCGGATTTGTAACAAGGGCGGTTGGAATGGGATTTAAGAGAGGGCACGTAATCATTTCCAATTCTTGACTGGAAACCTGAAGCACTTGACAGCCGTATGATTGAGCTGCTGCTCCAGGAGCTGAGTTTGTTGGGAGGTTTTCCCCTCATTTTTGTTTTTGACCTTCTATAAACCTGCAGCCTTGTGTTGCTTGCGTTTATAAAGCAGATGGTACCTCAGTGTAAGGGAGAGAGATTACCTCTCATTTAAAAGGAATAAGTCCCATTAAAACGTATTCAGCTTTAAGGCAGAGTTTACAATTGCAAATCAACTGTTAAATCCTGATCCCCCAGGGCTTAACTGTACCAGTGGGAGCTGACACCCTGAGTGCCTGCACCAGAGGCAAAGGGTGGGGCAGGCCCCTGGCGCACAAGCCCTGACACAAGTCATCAGGAAGCCCGTTTTCCAGGCTTCGGTATTTCAGGGTGCTGGAGGGCTGCCTGTGTCAGGAAAAGCTGATGTTAGGAACACACAGCTCATCTGCTTCCCTTCGTGTAGAGCTGAAAGGTGGTCGGTTACCTGCCTTAGCAGGATAAACAGCTTTCCATCGCTGCTATGGAAACAGCAACTGAAATGGTCTCAGCTGCCTTTGCTATGATAATGGTGATGCTGGCAATGTTTTTCTCTCAGCTCAATTTTCATTTTAGGGCACTCACAGTGATATTTACAATAGACCATGTCACCAGTGAACTCTATCTAAAAGAGGGAATTTTTCCTGGTATTACAAATGGAGAATTTTCAGCTACAAGAGCCATTTGAAGGCCTCGCTGCTGCGAGGGCCACGGGCAGGCAGCTGTGGGGTACGTGCAGGTACACCACAGAATTTTCTCTGGCTGTGATTTATAGCCAGCATTTTTCTACTGGAAAAGCAGATCAGTGTAAAATATGAGATTGAAAAACTCCTCAGGATTTTTAAACCCTGTGGGAAGGCAGTAGCGTGGCCCTGAGCACATCATCCCTGGAGACGTTACAATTGGGGTGGACACATGGTTGAGGAAGGACAGTAACACACAAGCAAGTTCTTCAAAGGCAGGCAAGTACCAGCTGACTGCTTCTGGTTTGGAGTTGTTAAATGTTTTTAGTAACAATGAAGCTCAAAATTCAAATTGTTCATGTACGGCACAGCCCATTCTAACCAAAACTCTGGAGTCTGAAAATATTACAATCCACTGATAAACTCCCATTAGCAAGTTTTTTCTGTTTTTAATAAATAAAGTCTCATAGAAACAGAAAGTATTTACAATTAGATCAAAATTCTGAATATAATTCACAAGAGAAAATGCTATTTTTTTGAGAAAATGTTTTCATATCCTCATAACAGTCATTTGTTCTAAATTAGTACATAGCGATTGTCCATTAAATGAACATTTTTTTCCCTTAAGACCTATTCTTGTAGAAAAGTATTTTAGGCCAAACTTCCTAACCATGATGTAACCGCTCAGAATCAGAACATTTCTGAGATTAGTAATTCACATGAAAATTAACATTTTCCACGGTTTGAGGAAAAGATGATGAATAACCATCAAAATGTAAGAGAAGACAGGATGTAGGGAGAACAATATATTTTATTAGAGCAGCTTATACAGTTGAAAGAAAAGTATAGGCTTTGGAGCATTCAGTCCCTTCAACCTAATAAAGGGTAGCACCTGTTCCTGCAGAACTGTCCTCTCTGTCATCTGCAGACCATTGCAACCACCACTAAGCTACCACGCTCAGACCAGATGGATTGTATATGTCTGCATTGGACTGAACAGTTCAAACCATCACTGCTAACCTGCAACTTTCAAAAGTGTTGCCACTTTCAAGAAAGTAGGATTCAGCTCTTTGAGTTCATGTTCTTGTTGGTTACACAGGAGTTTTCCCCGTAACAGTCATGAATGGAATTTCATTGTCAGTGCATCTCTTCCACTGCCCTTCCCAAGTGATGCTGACCATTGATTAAAGAAGAACAGGCCCTGGGATTCTTCTTTACTGAAAACTAGTTTTGAACTCTCATTGCTAGTGAGGCTGATGTAAAGTTGTATAAGAAATGCAGGCTCAGAGTCATCGTTCTGGCTGTGTGTTACAATTATAGGAATTCAGCGTCGGAGCCGTGGTCCGTCTCAGTGCCAGTCTTTGATGCATCTTCCTACAGGAGGGAGAACTCTGCAATGAAGTAGAGGTTCTCACACTGCTGGCAAAGCTTCAAAGGGCTGCTGTCCAGTGGAAAACACCTTAAAACAAGGTGAGAGAGACTATTTTCTTTTGGATTGTAACACCCATAAATTAGTGCACATGTAATTCCTGTCAGAATCCGACGCTAGAACGACGTGTCTATTCTGAAATGTGCCAGAAACACACAACCTGGAGCACTAACATGCAATATTCCATTTGCTTTAGGGCAATCTTTTCTAAGTTACTTGAAACAATCTCACTGTTTTAAACATTGAAGCTGAATGATCCAATTCTCCAGCCTTCCTGTTGGGCATGGGGCTTCCTGCTGACCAAGGGCTCAGCGTTTATCTGACAGAAGTGGTAGGAAACATTTTCAGGTGTAAAAGGCATGAACTTAAGGATCTGTTTTAATATTTGCCTCTGTTAACCTCTTTATTGCACAATTTGCACCAACGGAGATTTCCAAGGTCTACACTGGGAGAAAGGCCAATTTACACTCCCTGAATATCCAGCCTGCTCACAGTCACACTTACATTACCTCTTGGTCCCCTTACATATCACCACTGAACTTCTCTCACTATGCTTAAGGCACGGGTTTTGCTGCATAAGTAAATTACAGACATGGTGAGGGAGTCAAGAATATTCAATGGAGGACCACTCCTTAATTTAATATGTGTTATAATTAGTGGATATTTTTCCAGCACTCCATTTTTTGGTCCATCAGTGTGGATCACACTGACTTGACTTTGTCAGGGGTCACATTCACAACCTGTAAACATGGGCAGGTAAAGTGTGAACCTAAGGGAATGTCACATCAGTGCTGAGGATGCTGAAAGAAGATTTTGTTAAGTAAATTTACATTCTCCTAAATTTATTTACTCTCTGATGCTTTGCTCGCAGTGGAAATCTTAGGTGACGATACAGGGCAACTTATAAGAAAATTAACAATCGTAACAGCAGTGAACATCTCAAAAAGTTCTTGTTCCCAGTGATAAACAATGACAGCTCAGGTCAAACTAACATAGCAGGGTTTCTGTTACAGGTTTATGTTTTGAAGAATTAATTCAAACCTCGCTTTTGTTTGGGAGGAGTCACTTTATTCCAGTGTTCTATGACAGTATTGACTGAATATGCTATTCGATGAGAGTTCATCAGATAATTTGGGAAGGTCTCAGGCCAAATGGTTTGTACAGACCTATTCCAGCTACAGACTCTGGAAGGTGGCTGGAAGCCTCGTTAGCACTGGCTGCAGCGGGATGGGCCTTGGTGGCCACAGCAGAGCAACCCCACGCAGGCTGCTGCTCCACCTGCCTTGGCCTTGCAGGACCAAGACTCGGCTTCCTAAGAGGGATAAGCAGCACATCTCCCTTCCTTAATTAATTCTTGAAATGGCATCTAGTTTCTGGGTTTGCCCACAAATGATGGGCTGAACTCTTACTTACACCGAGATGTTTTTTATAGAGCTCTGTCAGTGTAAAATGATATTACAGTAGGCACAAACATTGTCAGACCTGGCATTTCTAAGTACTCTAATCTGTGATTCAATTTAATTGTTATTTTGCTGCTGCCTTGGGAGCAAAAAATCAAACATAACACTTAAAATGTTTCCCTAGAAATGTTTAAGGATAAAGATTTTTATTTTTAAGTTGAAAATTTAACTGCACGCTTAACCAAGTTCAGTGAAGCATCAATCATACTGGACAAGCAATTTTAAGAAATAAGGTAGTTTAAAAAATTAATTCTGAAAATACTGCCAACAATTTCATGATATAGGTATTTTTAATATTAAAAGTAAATTGTAAATGTGTCTTTATAAACAATATGCATAAAATAGATCTACTATACTAAGCTCTCTCTTTTTAAATGCTGTTTCACAGTAATTTCTTAGGTATGCAAAGTTTTCCCTCAAAGAAATAGTGCAATCTCAAGAACATACATCATGTCAGCGGATTAGAACTACCATGTCATTAATATAAGTCTTTATAGATTTCTTGTAGGAGTGGATGAAGGCTCATGTCTGTCTCTGTTTTCTTTATGATTTGCAGCAGCTGCACGTGTTCCGTTACGATCTGTCTGAGGTCTGTCATTTTCTGAAGCAACTTTGCAAAGAGCTGTGATGATTCTGGGTGATTCAGCTTTAGCTGGAGCTCCAAAGCTTGCAACAGATTGTCTTGTATGTCTTCAATGGGCTTCACATTTAACAAACCTGGGCGATCTGGGGAGAAAAATGGGGAGTTGTAAGCTTATGAAGAATATGGAAATATCACTCTCACATATTAATTGGTAAAGATTTCTGAGTCTACCAAGCATTTCCATGTGGCACTCCCTGCGAGCTGTGTGACAATTTGTTAGTGTATTTATTTGTAAGATTTTACTAGAATTTGCTCACAGAAGTTCTAGAACCAGTCCTAGAGACAGTTCAAGCCTTTGCGTGCTGCAGACCGGGACAGGTTTAGACAATACTACAGAGTAAACTGGGAGTGTTTATGGAAAGGTGGGGTGAGATAGAGTTGGAGGATAAACAGTCAGCATCAGGTAATTCACTAGCAGAAATGCAGTGTATACTCAGGCAGATTTGCATATAGTTGCTACCATTAAAAATGTTTCCTGTTCAGGTGGTTGCTAACCGATCAAAATAAAAAAAAATCCATAAATCCAGCTCCTGCAGCCTTACTAACCTGGGAGAGTCAAAAAAAGGTTCAGTTCTTCTCCACACCCAAGTGCCAGTTGCTAGTAAGAAGCCTCCTGACAGCTTTTAGCACTGGCCCCTCAGCTAAGCCACAGCTGCTCGTGGCACAGGAGGGCTGATGGATGCAGCTCGAACAGAAAGCGCCTTCTGGGCTCATGCCAACAGCGAGTTCTCCTCCACATGGAGGAATCTGGGCTGGATCTTTACAGCCATGCACAGTCACAGCTGCAAGAGTCTAGGACTGGCTTTGGCATAGCTTATTCTTCAGTAAGAAGTAAAATCTTTTTCTTTTAGCCATTATTATCTTTCAAAACAATAGCTGTTCTGTTATTTCCTCTGTCCCCAAATACCTTCTTAAGTGGTTGCCATTATTATTTAATATAATTTGTAACATTTGCTTTCTAACTTGAGGTAATAAATTATTTAATTCTACTGCCATTAAGGTTAATAAAGTTGCCAAATATTATTAAATCCTCACATATGATAATGACCACCAGTAATTTTTTACTGTTAAACTACTTTATCCTGATTATCAGAACACTCCATGAAAAAAGTCAATATTTTAAGTAATATTTGCTGTGCAGCTATGAAATTAATTTCATAGGTTGATCAATAAAACCTGGCCTTAATTTATTTTCCCAAGGCAATATTTCCATTTCAGGCAGGTTCTATATTAAATTTTTTTAAAAATAGGCTGTTATTTCCTCTGATCTTAGGAGCGTTTCTGTGCATCCAGTTCTTCTAACTCATCTTGGCTTGTGTTGTGTACTACAAAAAAGGTTCAGAGAAAACAAAGCTTTTTATAAATACATTGGGGTTTTACTTCATGAAGAAAAAATTGCAGTGCAAACGAGAAGGCCAAGTTGGCACGCAAACAAATGGGCATGCACAAGCCATGAACACATGTTGGTCACCAATTAGGACAGGGTAGCTGACTCTCAAAGAGGTGAGGTTTGGGGATAGTTTATCAGACATAGGAAAAATGCCAAATTTGAATATGGAGCTCAATATTGTAGATGTACAAAGTGACTGCTTTCAGTTGTAGGGGACTGGAGTCGGTGGCCCATTTAACCACTCTTCCCATTTGGTATTTCATGCTGAGAAGCTGTGCTTGTCTTGCAGGGATCAATTACTTAACCCTTACTTAACTGATAATACCATAAAATACAGGTCAGAAAGTCTCCAGGTAAATATCTGCCAGCAGAAAATCACCTCCAAACATACAGCTTCTTTTTATCATTTCCTTTGGCAATGATAGCAAGTAATTTTTAAAAGATACATAGAGAATTTTTGATAAATTGTAGATCATTTTTTTAGATCACCTAAATACATCACATGCACTGCAAACTCCAGCTGCTCTCTTCATATCTTTTGGTACTTGAAAGCTGCTTATAATTTTGGCTTTGGGCAGTGATAGCTTTAAATTTTACTTCTCTGTTGCAGATGAACTCTGAACTAGCTGGGTATGACTCAGTGACATAAAAAATCAAAACCCACAAAGACTGTGGCCTTGATTTCCTCTGAGGTTAATCTCCCTTTTCCCCCTGCTTCTTTTATGGTGGGAATTTTTAGGGTGTGAGTTTTTTCAGAATCGAAACCCAGCTCAACCATTGTGATCCCCAGCCCAGCTTGGAAGTCCAGGAAGCAAACCCAGCAGATCAGTACAGAGACTGGAGCTTACCCAGGAGCTCCCCACGTGTGGGTGCCGGGGTTTAACTGAAGTTCAATGAGACTCACACATCTAAAATCCTTAAGCTCCTTGGCAAAACCCAGACTAATGGTTTTATAGGAACTCAGTGGAACCAGAGTCAGAAGAGATGACTGTGACAAAACCCTAGGAGATCATAAGACGCTATTTTTAAATAAGCCACCTCAGCAGGAAGGTTGCTACATTGAAGACAAGAAAGTTTTCCTGAATGAGAACCTCAGGATACGGACTTTATTTTTTGGCTGTTGACAGTTTGCTATTCTTTCTTACTAAAATATTCTTACTTGGGAAAATGCTGTTTCTGCTCCGAGAAATGTATCTAAACAACAACAAGGAAACAAGAGGGAAAAGCTTTAACATACAGGTATTACAGTATATTTCAAGTTGAAGAGATGCTCTTAACTATACATGCTCCAGAGATATTGGTTACTGTAGCAAAGGGTGTATTTTGTGCAGTAAAGAGCTCCAGACTGACGTGGCTCACATTAAAAAACACAACAGCAACAATTACCAATAAACCTGGAGAAGAATTCAGAGAGCGACTAGGAAGGAACAGAATGGGAATGACGGAGCTGTGACACTGTGGTGGAGGCCTTCGAAAAGGCTAAGTGAGACCGAATTGCTGTTTGAAAGCTCACAGGGAAAGCTGCAAAGGGAATTGGTGGGGGAAGTGGGAGACAAAACCACACGAGTCGGAGCAGGACATTCTTATCGTGCAGTGAAATTTGGTTACTGAAGGCTAAAAGACAGAGAGGTGAAATGATTAGGGTGAGAGCTAGCTAAAAGTGAACTGGACACCACTTTTCATCCTCTCTGATACAGCAGATTGTTGGTTGAAGTTTAGCTTTTTTATGTGCCATTAGCACCCTGCCTTTTATCTCTTCAGCCTGTGCCAAGAGCCCCCACTTCTCCTGTTATTATTGCTTTTCTTTAGTCAGCTCTCTAGGTTCTCATTTACTGTCATACAGCTGCTCCATCGGGTTTGAAATCCTGCAGGAAGCTGGGCTGAATAAGGAAATTATCACAGCAACTGGGCAAGGCCCCTCAGTTTGGCTGTCAGCAGCATGACTTGGTGTAAATTGATGTTCTGTACTATCTCAGGGGAAAATATGTTGTTTGTTTATCTACTTACAGATCTGGATGCTTCTCTCATGTTCCTAAAAATAATCACAATTTTTCTGTTCCTCACATATGAAATTGCCATCTGCATGCCTTTACCCATTCCTTTATATTTCAATATCTTTGATGAAGTGCATTCTGCATTTAGATACACATTCTAAAGTCTTAATATGAACAGGCAACGATATGACTGACTGAAGAACTGTGCTATATCTTTTGCTGAGGCAGATGTGACTCAGCACTTTGTCTTTTTTTCAGAAACTGTCACATGCATTATAGTCACCAGGATTTTGGTTCAAAGCCCTCAGCAATTATCTGCAGGCCTCGCGCCAATTAGGAAGAATTTCTTTGTTCTAACAGGTTTGCTACAGCAGGATTTGTGTATCAGTCAAATATAAACTATTTCTTGCTAGCATTCAGTGATAAAACTTCCAATTTTGCTGATCTCAGATTGCAGCAAAATTATTGAATTTAGTGTTTGAACAAGCAGCAGTGATTCATGGCTCAATATCTTCTGTAAAGAACAGGCTCAACAAGTGAATGTAGCGACGTTTCTGAATTCAAATACTGGTCTGACTGCATGCTGACAAGCAGACTCTGTGGCTTTACAGGCGTCCCCTGCTAAGATTCCCAAACAACACTGTATCCTCAACACTGCAGAAGGTGATGTACAAAGATTCAAGTCCATCCCTGATACATAAACACGCTACAAAATTTCCTCTTGAGCTTTTTCTTTACTTGACATCAACCTGCTTGAGCGAGTTTGCTCTGTTTATAAATGTGGATTATCCCACTAAGGCTTGGATGATTATCTTTCCTGCCCTAACACAGACATTCAACTTGTCCCTAAACCTTCTTATGACAGACTTCATTTTCAGCTCAGCTATACATCACATTTTTAAGACACTTCAAGTTCCTTGACCGTGGCACTCACGAGAGGCTGAGGATGTGCCTCAGTGGCACAGAGGAATGCAACAGGGAGGAAGAATATCTCCTTCAAAACCAGTTTCCAAATCTCATGATACCAAAGTGTATTTTTCAAAGTTACCATAAGTAAAAGAACGTTGTAATGAGGGTTTGGCAGTGCTGTAAGGCATGAAGCATTTCTTCTGTAAAAACAAGACAACATCCCACTGCTCACACACAGAGTCTCTCATCAGCACTAAATTCAGAATACTCAAATTCGTTTGCCATTTACAGTATTGCTTTAAAGCACAATACCCCAACTATACTAAGAACAACTCTGCAGCTTTGTAATTATGAGTCCTGAGTAACATTTTGAATCATTGAGACAGAGCAAGGCTGCACTGAACAGCTCAGAAACAATAAAATGATCGACTGTGGGTGTGGGAGTACTTTCATTTTGTTGCTATTACAGCTAATTTGCCAACTTCTTATTACTGTTATGTGGGCACTTTGCCTTTTTACAGATAATGCAAAAGCAACTGTTTCAGTATGAAATGGCTGAGTGTTTTATAGGGTTTGTGGCACAATCCAAACATTTTAACACACAATGAAAAGCTTTCTACATGTAATGTTCCAGCTGGAATTATCTTTCTCTTTCCTTTTTCTCTTCTTCTTTTTAGAGCTGCATAAGAGACAGCACCCGTGGAGCCAGCAGACCTGCAACAACATAATTCCACCAGGCAGTGACAGATTTGCTTAGAATTAGAGCATTTGGCTGAGATCTTTTTTTGTTTCACAAACTGGCTTTCTTCTTCAGGTCCTTGTACACGGGATTTCTTGAAGTGACTTAAATATTACAGTATCCCTGCAGCTAGTGAAGTCCTTGAGGGAATATTGTACTGGTTTTGAAATCCTGTTTTCAATGAAATCATCCTGGTTTGCTATTCATATAGTTCTTACAGAAATTAAGAACATAGGTCTTACAGAGACAAAGCAGCTGAGACATCTGAGAAATAGGATTTCGGTTCCATACCCCATAGGATATTACAGTCCCACAGAATGCATGCAGTTCAATATATATCATATCTAGCTGATAGTTCCATGATAAAAGCTGTTCTCTATTGGCAGCAAAGCTTAATTGTTTCAAAAATATAAACTCAGTTTTTATAAATAACTCTTATGCTTTTTTTGGGGGGGAAAAAAAGGTTCCTGAATATACATAGTGAGAGACCTTTGTTATCAAGAAAGTAAAGGAGTTTTCTAGAAAGGACTGATTTATATTTATATGGATTTGTAAATTTATATGGATTTGTTTCAGAGTTATTTAAGAGCTAACTGTTAAAATTCAGGTAGCTTTTTGCAGATCTCTATTTACAAATTATTCTTAAAAAAAAAAAGACTTGTTGATAAATCTGGTTCAGTGCAGTCCATTTATTTTCTGTGGATCATGGGCCTCCTGAGATCTAAAACCTAAGATTAGTTACATCATACCTATTTCCTTTAATATAAACCAAGCACCACTAAAGCACAGCAGGTCTGGCTTTGAGGACTGTGTGTTCCATTTTTCAGTTAAGACTGGATTTTGAGAGCCTGTTTCTCATCTGTCCAATTTCATTATATTAGAAAATGCAAAATATTGGCATGTTTTGTGTAATGCCCTAACAGGCTTGTATAATTTCTCCTCCCTCATCAAAACCAACCAAAACCATACCAATAACGTATTTTCCCTTCCTGAACTAATTCAGAGTCCTCAGGGATGATTGTGTTCAAAGGTTTGCACAAGAAAATGTCTTCTGGGAACTGCACTTGTTTGAAGTGGATTTAGTTTGTCTAATAAACCGTATTGTAATACCACATTTGTACTGAATGAAACACAATGCCAGAAGTAATTGTACATGATTTTAAACGAAGCTATATGCAACAATGCACTCTCAACAGAATGTTTCTGAAACAATAGCGTGTAGTTGTTGTGTTTGATTGCTTAAACATAATTTAATAACTAAATACTCAGCCTTGCTCTGTGGAGGATCCGAATTCAGAACATTCAGCACATTCCTCCCATTGATATCTCAGTATTGTTCTCAGCCAAAACACACACAAATCAGTGGGGTAAATTTTCTTTGTGTGACACCACTAACTGGGTGTTATGAGCCAAAGTAAAAGACCTTCGACTGATCTGAAATGTGTATCTGATATCTCAGAGTCTCAGTGGAAAGGTTTCTACGTGCACTGACTCCGGGAGGCAGCCGCTAATTCACAAAGTACAACAGCTACACCACCTCGGCATCAGAGAGAACGTGCTGACTGTCTTCAAAAGTGCTGACTGTCTTCAAAAAAGCTGAAAGTCTGGTGTCTTTTGTGGAGGAGTGTTAGAACACAGGTAGTCTGACACCTGGGCTTTCAGATTCGTGCTTTGCTCAAAGCAGAATGCAAAGCCATTAATACAAACAGAGCAGCTTAGGAAATGTGAACAGAATAGACACATAATGCCTGTTTTTCTCAGGCGTTAGGAGACCATTGTCTTCCCAAGAAATGCATTCTTCCCCCCTCTCCAACACCTTTAAAAGCAAAGGAAATGTTGCAGAGAATGAAAAAACGAGAACAACAACAAAAAAAAAACAACCCACCATAAAATCCTGCCAGCCAAATGCCACACATATTTTGAAATTGTTATGGAGTCAAAGCTATTTGGGCACCATCAGCAAGCCATGCAATCTAATTGCAGGTTTAAACAACCCTTACGCAGAATTTTAACTTTTAAAAGCTCTTGCAAGTGAAATTCCACCCTTTCTGTCTTCCGAACAAGAGTTCTGATTTTGTTTTCAAACTAACTTAACTGCTGATTCAGCAGGCATTTCCAGCTCCATCATTAATATCAAGCCATTTACACTGTCAGTTTCTGCCTGAAACTGAAATAAAGGCAAACAACATCAAGAAAACCGAAAACGAATATAAATAAATAAATAAATAAAATTAAATACAAAGAAATAAATATAAAAATAAAATTAAAAATAAATAAATGAAAATAAAATCATCATCATAAAAATAATAAATAAAAAAACCCTCACTCCCACCCCATAGTGTTAAGCACCCTCCTGTTTAGAAACGAATTAAAAGTGTCAATTCCATTATACATAATATAATAAACAAGATAGCGCTTACCTCCACTTAGTATAATGACAGCTATAAATATTGCCAGGTCACTGTCATCTAATTCCAGTGCATTGAACTTCACAGCAAACTCAAACTTGGGCTCCATAAAGTCACAAAAAGGTTTTCTCAGGCTCTTCAGAAACTCCCTCGTCATGAATCCTTGTCCATCAGATATAAGAACTCCATCTTTATTCATCAGAGAAGCCAGGAGAGTGTATATGATCTCATGGACCCCGTATTTCAGGAGAGTTACTTGATCATTCAGGTCAAGATTCACAAAACCTGGAATGTTCTTGGCAAATTCTGTGATCTCCTGCACTGCCTCCACAGAGCGAAACTGGCACCGCTGGAAAATGCGAATCGCAACCTCTTTGTTCTCCTCCTGCAGAGGTGACACATGCTTGCACTTGATCTGATCTTCTCCCATCATTAAAGAGTTCATGTCATAAATAACGAATGGCTGCAAATAAAAGGAAAAGACATTTTACTTTCACATGGCCTTTCTGTGGATGTTTGGCTCCTGAGAAACTGAAGTAGCATCCAGAGGTACAACTCATCAGAAAACACGTGGAGATCTATGAGCAATGTACCAAGGGCAGCTGACCCAAGAGAGTTAAATCTTCATAAACCTATTAAAGCAAATATCCTCCCAGTGTGAAAATGATTTACAGAAAGGATGAGTGGTTCCTAAGGACTTCTCACATGTTCTGTGAATCCACACTTAAAAATAGGACTTTGGCTGATTCTTCTTTTTAATAATTAGGGGAGGTGTGTAAAGAACACAAGTCTAAAATACCCAATCTTTTTTGTTTGCTTGCTTTTTGTTGTTGTTGTTTTGGTTTTCGTTTTACAGAAGTTCTGTAACCAGAATTCACAGTTTGCAATGCTTATTAACAAGAGATTAAACAGTTTGTCCTTCTCCCTGAATTTTACGGGCTTCTGTAAAACAGAATCGAGTAAGTGACAGTGACGTGTTTGCACTCCTGATGACAGAACTCCTTTTTTATAGGATGACAGAGTACATGCACATTGTGATTGCTTCACGTACTGTCATGTTCTTTTCCAGTTCTATCTTTCTAGAAAGCACTCCAAGTAATATCAACATTCTGGTATTGATTATCTGATAAACTTAACATTTTGCTGTTAATTCCTTTAAAAATAACAAAGTTAGGATATGTTTAAACTCAAACAACTTGTCAATGGGGTAAAAAACCACAAATAGCATAATCCAAACTGCAGCAGCACAATTCAGAAAACAAGAATGAGCCTGATTGGGAAATAAACTCAACTGTAATAAATCAATTTTGAAAGCAGATTAGAAATCAGTGCCAGGAAAACTTGCGTTAGGATCTGGAAAGAATCTGCTTCAGAATATGCAGAAGAAGCTCCTGGTTATAAAGAAGTGGTTAAGTGAGAATTTCTTGAATTCATCTGAAGAATCTTGTCCTCAGAGGATAAATGACTACGCAGTTCACTGCTGCACTGAACAAGTATCTACTGATATTAATAGCTCTTTTAACATACTTGACTGATTAATGAAATATAAGGAATTATACAGCAGGAACTGGACTAGAGGAACACATTTTTTGATTTAAGATCCTTGAGGATTACAGATTCTAATGTCTTATTCATTTGGGTGCTCACTCTCATGGTTTTATATTCACTATATTCTGCAAAACAGATTCAAAAATACCCCAAGCCTTCCTACACGTAGTCAGTGGTCCTGTCCCACGGAACCAGCTTCTGCAAGCTCCCGAAACTCTATTCCTATTTGATTCAACCAGTTTTGAGGTCTCTTCGGTATTAAATTATTATGTAATTTTAAAAACTGAAAATAGCTACATCCTTTCATAGTGTAGTGGTGCCCTCTGAGGGCACTGCCCAGCCACCAGCTGGAGGGTCCCACTCCCATCTCCCATGGCTCTGCAGATGAAGGTTGGGAATGTGTCTCAGGTCACGTCAAGACACCAAGCTCCAACTCACTATCACCAGGGAGCGATGAGACCTGACAGCTTTGTCTTCGACTGATACAGCTGCTTGGAAAACAGGTCTGTCTGCAAACTGAAAGAACAGTTGCTGCACAAGAGCATTTTGGCTTTCAAAATGGCTTCGTTAAATGAATGCTTTCTGATTACAAGAGAAGTGAAAGTAGCGTTGTCACTTTGGCAGCGACCACAGGCCACGAGATTCGGTCAAACAGAGCGAGGTACGGCACCGTTTTTCCACTTGCACTAGGATTTCAGTGTGAAACTGAAAGAATCAAACAACCACACTGAGAAAAGTCAAGAGGACAAGGTATTTTTCAGGATGCAATGCTATTTTGGCAGCAGAATAAACATTTTATACATAACTATATGTATGTGTATGCACATATGTGAAACAGTGCAATAAGAAGACTGTAGAGGAGGCTTTTGAAATTCATGTTTTAGTACTAGTAGGTCATTCCTTTATTTTCTTCCTAGAAAATCTTCAGTGGGAGCAGAAAAAGTCACCTATTCTGTGCATGTGCATGTGCTATATTATGCAACTGGCCTACTGACATTAGAAGATGAAAATCAAGAAACAGTTCAAAATAGCTAAAGAAATTCCTAATACAAAGATTCAGATGAACTTTCTGAGTAGAATCTTATGTGGAATGAGCGCTGTGTGTCCCAGAAGAGGACAAGTTAGTCATTTTAGTTTACAGGCTCACTTAACACATCCAATCACTTTCAGTTAGAGCAGATCATATAGCAATTAAAAAATAACATACATTTAAACTCTGCCCATAGGAAACAGCTTGATGGCCCAGCACACAGTCTGTCACAGTTCAACTAACGTAATAGTTGTAACCATTAAATACTGAGCATCACTTTCACTGTTATTTTTTAAAAAGGTTTGAACATTTGCAGCAACGAAAAGCTGAATTTTATGTCTGTTGTTTTACGGCTATATTCCAATCTGGCAGAGTTTTACAACTTTCAACCAAAAAGGAGAAGGTCACTCGTGGCATCTGATAGATTTCCTGCAGGAGCATTGCATCAGTGTAACTTTCAGACCCGACCAAGCTGCGTGTTTGGGACCTCAGAAACAAACTTCCCAGGTTTCTAAACACGTATCTGGAGAAACAGAAGACAAGAGCACCATGGGAAACCCTGCCCAAACATGGTACGTTCCAGAGCAGGCACAGTGGGAAGCTCCAGCATAAAGGAGCAAGCTTCCTGGTGACATTTTTGGGATGAAGAGGAGGAAAAAGTATATAGTTACATCCCCCACTTCTATTCTGTTTCACAATGCAAGTACATAGTTATTAAGAATACACTTAAAAAACCTGAATTGCTGTACTAATTCTCTCCCAGTAATCTATGTTTCTGATATAGAGAGGGAACTGCAGAAGGACTTGGAAAAAGCAATGACCCTGAAGTGGACTCAGTGTATCAGCTTTCTGCAGAAACTGCACTATTTCAAACTTGTTATACTCTACAATGGAAAGTTATTCAAATTTTAAGTGTCCATCATATCTGAACTTTTCATGTGGGCCTGCAACCAAATCAGGGACAATATTTAAATTATTATTTTAACTGCCTTTAAAGAAAGAAAGCCTGAAATACTTCCAAATTATTTTGTGTCTTTGAAATTACTCAAGAAAATAAAATACAGTCTCTGTTGTAATCCTGACAATAAAATTTCTGCTGATGATTCTAAAAAAATATACCAATCCAACAGAAGTTTTGGAAAACTGTTTTGCTCTTTAGTTATTAAAACAGTGACACATTTTAAAACCCACCATAATTATCAGATCTTATTTATCCTCCTTCTCGCTGATACAGAAGACTGTTATGCATTGTCAATTCCAAAGCAATCCACAAATACACATAAATCTTTCTGAAAGATTTTTCTTGTATATTCTCCTAAAATGCAAATTGCACCAACACAGGATACTAATCTGATCCAAGATAGCCCAGTTCAACGCAGGAAGTCATCAGAGCATCACAAGAATAAACATTATAGTTAAGGCCAACGATGATGTTGGTGCTGGGAATCATCCGACACTTATGAGAAAGAATATTCCTTTGAGTACAGCACGTACTGATAATATGATATAACACAGTATAGCAACCAGTTCCTGACAGCTAGATAGCCACCTTAAACAGATAGTGTGGAAGATAACCTTTGGTGAAGGAGAAGGAAAACGGGAAGAGTGGATCAGAGAATACAAAAAGGTTAAGACGACCTTCAAATTCTTGTACTGGTTTCAAGTATTTTATTAGGTGAACTTGGAGTTTTTTCAAATACTGTTTACTTATCCTATCTAAAAACATTTCCTGTGTTTCAGAGACAGCTTGAAATATGTAACTGCCAACAGCAAAGCTGGGTTTTTTTTAAAGATGTGTTGTCAATGTGGTAAATCATTTACTCAAAAGAAAGGAAAAAAAAAACAGAGGGAACTAACTGATTTGTCTGTCGTCTTTCCTGTCAAGATCGCCCTCGCCTTGGCTTTGGTCAGAGGGAAGGACTTTATGTATGAGTCATATAAATGCTTGGCAAGTGCTCGTAGATCAGCAGATTCAGGGTTTAACTGGTCGATGTCGCTGGAAATCTCTGCCAAGAGCTTCTCCTTCTCCGCTTGTGGCATTCGCCCAAACCTGATGGCTGAAGAAGATGACAAGCAATTACTATGGCTATAGTTGCACCTAGAAAAGCATATTTGAAGAGCTTTTTATGTCACCTTTTGATATGAGCTCTTGAAGTTCTTATTAAAATGGTACTTAGGCAAGTAAGAAAAGGATTGTTTTCTCCAGTAATACAGGCAAACCAGCTGAAGTGCTTCAGAGAAACGTAAACAAACAAATCTCAAAGAGGAAATAATCTGTGTGCCCAAATAGTAAGGTTACAAGATCTCACCTGGAAATGCAAACCTATTGTCAGCTCACCTGACAGAATTGCTGAAAACCACCGATCCTACCTCCAATCTAAATAAAATGTAAAGAATCTTTAAGATATTAAAATTCTGTTGGCTTAGGGTAGGAACCACCTCTGAGCCTCGTATTGTTTTGGGCAAATCACCATATGGATCTCAGATTCTTCATTTGTTTAGAAACAAAACACTCACATGCCTTGCAGGAATAAATTCCTACAGAGTGCAGCAGAACTCAATGCAGCGAGTGCGATAAAATGTTAGCATAAGAATTAAGGAATGAGCAAGAAGGTTGTGCAGGGAATGAAAAAGCCAGAAAAGGCTGAGTTCTTCACGGTAACTCTGTGTACGCAGGAGAGAAAGAACAGGAGAAGGCTCTATCGAGCCACGCGATCGCAGAACTGCTCAACGCCAGCGAAAGGCAGCTGGTCCCCTGGGAATTTTACACCTGTGCGCTTACTATCCAAGACATTGGTTATTCACGTGGGGACTGACTTGGAAAATATTTCAAATGAGCCATCAAGATCAGGTCTGATTTATCAGAGGATGTTTCAGTAAACAGGATTTATTTTATGAAAACAAAACTGAACAAAAGAACAACAAAAAAAAACAGAAGGAAGAAATAAAGGTTTGCATTTGGCCTTAGGAGGAAACAGAAATGCTATAACAATTTTTTTTTTAGTGATTAGTGGCTTTCCTGGATAAAATAAAAGTGCTGTTAAGATCACACATATGGAGGATTATACTAGGGACATTTATTTTGGAAACAACCATCCACTTTCCTTTTTGAGTTTGCTTGCAGTGTGCTGATAGACAAAAATGTTTTTTAAGAACAAACAAGTGTGCCAGAAAACACAAAAGCCTCCAGTTGTCATATATTATATTTCTTGATAATTTCTCTTACCTTGTGGCTGTAGAACAAGGTTGTTTATTTCTACTGCTGTACTATATTTCTTTCTCTGCAACTTAGTCTCTGAACTTAATCTCCTGTGTGCTGAATATTTCATATTTGCTTGGGTATTCTTAGAATTAACACATCAGAATAAAAACCACCGTGAAAAGAAACCCAGTTCAATAGGTACAAATAAATATATTCTATTTTTTCCCCCCTAGATAGTCTGTTGATTTAATTTTTTCACATGGGCAATTCTGAATAATTGCCAACTGGTATTTGTTTTGGATCATTAATATGCCACAGCATATATATTTTCTTCTCTCTCACAGGAACACCAGGTATTCTTGATCAGCTACTAACAAGAACTTTCAGAAAGATGTCCCTGCCCTTCCTTCCTTCTGAGAGCAAACTATTCAAAGAAAAATTCTTAACTTCATATTTGTTTAGATGATATTGTATAATGGCTCACAGACTGCTACCATTCTCTAAAGCAGTAAAGTGACTGGATGAACATTCAATAATGTCAGAGATGTGTAATAAACAGATATCAAAGAAAAGGAGAGTGAATATTTGTACTTGGTGTAATGTAAATAAAGAAAAATCTGCATAACTAGAGTGGAATTAACTCAGCTACATATGTTTCCAGGAACACCCAAGACCATTGTGCTATTTTTCATGTTGCTGTTAAAATGTATTCTCTCACTATTCAAAATTCTTTTTTAAAAAAAAAAAACCCCACAGATAGGGGTTGATAACATTAAACCCACAACACTAATATCTGCCTTTCAGACATTCTGGAAGTTGTAAAATGAATTAAGTATAAGTATTCAATGAAGTAAATAGAGAGAAAACTCACTGAGAATATTGTACAGCATTTACAGATTTTTTTTTTCCTGATACTTTCAGGACTGATTCAATAATCACACTGTTGTCAACATAATAAAGCTAAAATATACTATTACATATGTATTGCAAGAAGTTGTTATAGAGACAGCATGTATAACTAAAATGTGGGGTCAAGAAGGTTAAAAATAATATTATAGCTAATAAAAGCTCCACGTTGAACAGTGCAGATAGACATTTGTCAAATTCAAATTTTCATTGAAAGCTATTATGTTTTTACTAAATCTGGTTTCAGATATAATAGTAATTTAATAGATCTGTGACATTCATATGATTATGTTTTACGATTAATTTGCCCACTTTTCAACTGTGCATTTTGCAATAGCTTCATCAATGGAAAAAATCATGTGATGCTTCAATGCTTCCAATTGGGTTTTTTCCAACAATTTCAGCTCCTCCTCATCCTCTTTTTTTGAGGAAGAATTTGCAAACCAAAGGCCTAAGAGAAGCCTAGAAAAACTTCTCAGATTATTACCATGGACCTTTTAAGCTTGAAAGAAAGCAAAGCCAACATGAGCCTCATATAAAGAAGTGTTAATACAAAAGGGAGACCAGGGTTGCCGGTGTCTACAAAGTGCTGATCGCTTCCAGAAATAGGTGGAATGCAATTTATTATAACCTGAAGACTTGTTAACACATAGCAAGAAATAATGAGGAGCTCTAAGGAACATGTCCTTTGAGATATTTCACCATCACATGAAGAACTTGGTGCTTTGGGCCAGAAAAATGTGGTGTTGTGATGAATTCTAATTGTAAACTATTCTGATATTTTATAGGGAACACACTATAACATTATATATAATATTTTACAATGTTTTTACAAGTTATGGACCCAAACCAGCTTGATGTGAATTCTGTAAGCTCATTCTGTAAGCAGAGTAACTCTAAGTAATATGGAAACAGAGCCTGACTGAACTCCAGTATGAGACAGGATTATCTCATGGCCTGCTCTTGAGAGCGGGGTTTGCAAGAACCTCACTGGCATAAGACTCCCTTTCACCAAGGTCATTGTTACAAACAAGGGATTAAAAAAGGGAGAGAATATTGCTTTCCCTTCCTATGTTTTAACACTAGCTTACCTCTATAATAGTTTATACACTTCCCCAAAGCTTTAAAAATAATAGGAATTTATTTTCTTTTTTCAACTTTTCCTTCTGCCCCCCTCCCCCTTTTAATCAAATATGCACTGGAATGTTTTTGATGATATACCAGAGGGTATATTCCACCTATGACACTGATTACTGAAATAGAATTGTTTAACATAGAGAGTTTTAGTGAAGAGATCAGGGATTTTCAAAACAGATGCTGTTTTGTCATCACAGAATAACTGACTAAGCTGTATCATTGTATCTTTTAAAGAACAGGAACCAGGCTGGTAACAAACATCTTGCTAGAAATCCTGACTTTGGGGAATGTGCTAATGCCTGCTATTTCCAAGTTTGCCAGAATTAAGGAGGATATTTTCTTTCTTAAAGCTCATGGCAGTTTTCCACATAACCATATCCATGGTTATTACTGCTGCATGGCTACTGCCAGTATAAAATAGGTTGACTTTTAGTTTTGAGTATAAAATGACAGCATCCTATGTATGCTATCTTTCTAAACACATCCCATATTCTATACCCTCATTCCTGTGCAGTGCCTCGTCTCCTGTCCAAAAGTCTCTTGGGAAGTAAATTACATATTTGTGCAAGCAATTTGGTATTGCCAAACAACATATTGTTGATAGCTCTCTGTTAAAAGTTTACCATAGCACTGGTGTAGAGTTTATAATAAATGACAACTTGCACTGTGCTTATTTTTTTAATGGAAAAGAAGATTGCCTAAGGGTGTTCCCAAATCACGGTTCTGGTGTGTCTATCTGTGAGCACTGGAAAGGATATCAAGTCACCTTTGCAAAGTAGCCATGAGTTATAAGCTTCTTGTATAAAGTTATTTCCATTCATTTACAGAAGGCACTGGACTTCATCATACAGTTAACATCTCCTGTACCGTTAATAGCTCTAGAGTAGATGCCTTCTTTCACTTATCATTTATTTTTAGTTTGCCTGTATATGGATTTTCCTGAAAAGCACTTTGAGATCTCTGCATGACAAGTGCTATAAGTGGCAAATATTATTTATTACTTTGCTATTTGTTTCAGTACTCTTCCTTGCTGGAATCATATCTAATCTTTTGTTTCCAGGTGTTTGAGAATTTGTATAATTTTTTATACAAGCAGTTAACTCCCCCTATGAATGTTCATGTTCAATCAGAGCATTGTGTTCACTGTGCTAAATTTTATGAAGGCAAGCATCCTTATGTATAATCTGTTTTGGAGTTAAATCCCAAAGGGGTGGAGGAATTGATACATCATTAGAGCTGCATAGAAATTTGCTCTGTTTTTAAGGAATATTTGGCATGGGGCCTCATGATGCTATTTTTTCTTCAGTGATCAGAATTCCTGCATTCTTTTTTTGAATAAAAAATAATATTATTTTTAAATTTCTTTTGTATGAGTGAAAAAGGAAAAAAAAAAATCACAAAAAAAAACAACGAAAGAAATAAGTACTGGTGCCAAAGGTGACAGGAAATTATATAGCAAGTCTGTTAAAATGCCAAAATGACTTTTATAGAAAATCAGCACATGTGCTGTAACACGGTAAATAGGTGAAGAGCAGTAACTTCTATTTGTGAATGAGCCCGTGCTGCATTGAGAGCTGAGTTAGGTGTAACAAAGCTTACTCATAGTGCAGAAAACTATTCCATCAATGAGTCCAAACTACCCGTCATTATCAGAGAATGCACGAGCTGATTAGCTCATCAAAGCGGTAGAGCCGGGGTTATCTCTCAAACAGCCATCGTGGGTTTAACAACCCACTTGAGGGCTCAGGAGAACAGCCACCACAGCAGCGTTTGCGTTCAGCTCCAAGTTGTCTTCTGACTGCACGAACTGACTTCACTAAGCACAGAAATGAGATCTTACTGGTTTCTGCACTATACAAATCCTTAGGGTGTATCTTGTCGCCTGTCATGATAATATCAGACTTTTACATAAAAAAAATTGTCAGTAATAAAATGATATTTTCTCAGGTTTACTGTGTCAAAACGGTGCTTGGGGTAAAGTTTGTTATACATCTGTATTTTTATATGGATCGTACATTTATTGGCAATCTGTCATTTCTGTATGTGGTTGTTTCTTTCTAAATGCGTGGGTTTAGGACAGGTTAACAGCAGTGGATCTTTCATGATCTACTTTTAAACACTGTCCCTATTTCATGAAAATATGTGCATTGGAAGATTTATGATGCAATTCATGATTTGTGAGAGCAGAATTTCTAAAAATAAGGTGATTAAGACTCAAAAATTTATTTTAAACATAATAATTTAACAGCATAAAGTTAGAGAGTTGCGAATCAAACATTTCTACCTTATTTCATAGGCAAAAAAGAGTTTTCAAGCTTTTTATTTAATGTTTAGAATATATCTTAAAATTATTATATTAGTTCAGCAGGTTCTGTTCAATGTTTAACACTGCAGGCAAAATTTGGGGGAAAACCTAATTTTCGGGTACTAGTCTAGCAGTTTCCTTTGGAGAAGTACTTGTCATTTTCAAGGGACTAAGACAAAAGTCAGGAGGAGGTCAGGCACCAGGAGATTTACAGAAGGAATTTGGGAAGAGGCATTTTGGGAAGAGGCATTTTGGGAAGAGGCATTTTGGGAAGAGGCATTTTGGGAAGAGGCATTTTGGGAAGAGGCATTTTGGGAAGAGGCATTTTGGGAAGAGGCATTTTGGGAAGAGGCATTTTGGGTGCAAGGAGAAGTAGGAAGGACTGATCATACTTACAGAGGGTCAGGGTAGAGAAAGAAGAGTTCAGAGTTAACATACCATTTCTGCTGGTTGAGGAAAATTTAAAGGATGGCTGGCGTGATCTTCTTTCTCCACCTCCCTCCTGTGACCCTGGCCTCATCTTCTGTTTCCCTGGACCACTGACCCTCCTTGCTACTCTATCACCTCTCTGCCCTCACAGCAGGCCCAGCTTCCTCCTCCCTGGAAGCCTGAATGTGGATCAAGGCAGGATCTGGAGGGGAGGGAAGCGCAGGGACAAGCCAGGGAGCTGTTGTAAGAGATCTGGAAATATGGCCCCCTGCTCGTGCTGCAGGGACAGAAGGGGCTCAGATGGCAATCACTTTCTCAGTAACAGAACGTTGTGCGAGTCTGGGCACGTGCCTGCAGCTGCAACAGAAAATCGTGCTCTCCTTCCTCTGGCAGTTATTTATTTACCTGCATTTACAGTATTCTCCAAGTGTCAGTGATACAAAACCAAGAGTGACCATAGTAAGACACAACACGCTAAATTATAATCTTTGCCTTTCTCTGGAAAAACTAGAGTATTTATCCTTATGCCACATTTTACAGCTTGCAGAAGCCACTATGTGCTATTCTGTATAGTTCTCTTCTGATTGTCTAGATTATGGACTCTTAAAGCATAAATGAGTCCCCAGACAAACTATAAACACAGTTTCTTGCACAGGAAAACACAAGATAGAGTCAGGATAGATACCTGCTTGAGCATACTGGAGGCACGTGCCCAGATTGAGCAATTCCCTGCTCGCAGCAGTGATAATAATGACATATGGCCATGCGTGCTCTTTTTCCCATTACAGTAACTGGTTTTATATCAATACTATTTTTAGTAAAAAAGGAAAATATAATGATATTTCTAAAGTAAAAGAACAAAGCTTCAATTTAGTGGTATTTCAGAATACAATCTGAGCAATTAAGGGTTAAACACTGAGCAGCATTGTGTCTAGAGAAGGAAAGGAAAACAATATTCAAAGCATGAGAACACTACTGTCTTTTTTAACCTTCAGCTAAGGAGTGTGTAGCGCTTATACATGAAAAAATGTGCTGTAGCTGCTAAGTCTTCCTGCATTCCCTGTTTTTTGTAAGGGCCCTGCTTATTTTGCAATACTGCATCTGTGCAAGGACAGTCATAGATTGGAACCCTTGGGCACAAATAATCCACATTCTGATTCCAAGCATTTAAAATTCAGATGATTTCTCTACTGAAATGGATGAATTTTAATCTGTAGATGTAATAAAAATGTATCAATGTCACTGACAACACCCAGAGTTGCATTTCTGCATGCTTCTTTATATAGACCTGTATCTTCAAAGGTGAAATTTAGTTCCTTTTTATAAATGATGGAAGAATGAGGGGGTTGTTTCATGCAAGGTAATGTAACCAGAGTGGGCAAAAAAACGCAAATGTGGAAGACAATACACCACTAACGCCTTCAGAACACGGCATGGTGGTGTTGGGCTGATGGTTGGACTTGATGACCTTGGAGGTCCCTTTCTTCATCTTTCTATGATTCTATAATTCTAACTCCCTGTTCGCTGAACTCATGTCGAGAGCAACTGAAAATGTTCCTTCGGGCACTGGGACAGCTGGGTTTGCCCTTTCCTCCTCTATGCATCCCCTGACTCCCATAACCATGGCCCCTGCTGGTGCCACAGTTCCTGCCTTGGCAGTGGCTGACCAGGAAGAAATGGCAGGTGAAATGTTGAATTTAAAAATATTTCTTGGGCCCTTTGTGTTACTAAGCCAAAGAGAATGGTCTTGGTCTTCCCTTTCTTGATAGAACTGCACATGGTGCCCGTTCACATAATTGGAAGCTGCGTTGCTACGCTATGAGAGAATTCGGTATCCATCTTAAAAATAATAATAATAAAACCTCCTGAATTACTATTAAAAACCCCACCGTAGCATTTCAAAATTAGATTTATTTTTAAGTGTTACTGTTGTATCCCAGGAACTTGAAAACCATATTTTCTATTAGCAAAACATTTCCCATACCACTTTACATTCAGTGCATGTATTAACTTTGCAAGCCAGAGTTAAGCTTTCCTCCTGGGGACAGTACACTCATTTTTTTTTTTATATTGAAAATAATGAAAGTTCTAAAAAAACCACAGAGAAATTATTTTCCCAGTCATGTTTGCAATTCTTTACCCTTAGAATTACATAAGTCCCTATGTTATGACATTTAATTCCTGTTTTTATTCAACTTTGCCAAAGCAAGGCCACAAAGAATCTTCATTATGTCTTTCTGTCCAAACATTCATAAGTATTTCCACATGAACCGATATGTTAATGGTTCAGAGGGACTTTCTTAAATTCTATGTGACACAGCAGTATCATGATATGCTTAATTCTACTTGCTTACTTACTAAGTTTCCCACTAACAGAAAAGTGTTATTGAGCTACAGTACGCAAAAGAATCTTGCCAGAAAATATGCAGTGAACTGAGAAACAACAACTACACTAGGAACATGCACAGGAAGAACAATCAACAGTGTAATGAGCAAGAATGATGGAGAGTAAAACAAACTCATATTACATATCATATTGATAAGTGCAGATCTCCCCATTGGATTTTTATATTGAAAGCAATGCCAGTCATACCCAGGCTGATAAACTCGGAGGTAATTTCCCTGATGCATATCTCTAAACTGCCTGGTGTAAAGAAATAGAGATTCTAGATGTTAAAGCAGCACGTTCAGTAGTCATATTAATGTTTCATGTTCTTTCTCAGACGAAACATCATTGTTCTACAACAGGTGCTGCACACACTCACCATTATGTGACATTCCAACGGCGAGGCATTTCTGAAATCTGCAGTACTGACATTTATTTCTGCTTTTCTTATGGATGCGGCAATTCAGATCACACCTGTCATAAATTAGCTTTAATCTGATTGTTCTTCGAAAAAAGCCCTGGAGTAAACATAAAAACATGTAAAAGGAGCACCAGGAACACTCCATCTGTTCCACTGCTCATGGAACGGTTTGTTATAAAGCGAACACAAAATTTTCAAAATTTAAAGTTCACTACCAACGTAGAAAACAAACAAAAATTCTGCCAACAATAGTTTGATCTTAAGTAAATAAAAAGAGGTCATGGGCTATCTGTTTGTTTGAATAAGTAGTTTTTATTCTATTTAAAATACTTATTTTCCTTTTTGAGCCTGAACACTTAAAGAAAATTTATATTCTTTCACCTATTATATTTCTTTGTTTTTACACAGCATTGAACTAAATTTACAATATTTATATCTGTATTCTATTTTCCAGGTTGCTTTATTTTCTATTTTATCTCCATTGCTTGGATATTACAAGTTTGCATTGGCACATGAAAAATCCAGACTTGGTGCCAAACTCACAGCAATTATTGCACAGAAGTCTTATGAAGTCTTATAAGAAATAAATCATTATGGAAATTCATAATTCTGTCTTTTTACAGTTTAAAGATAGTTTCTCAGGTCACTTACAATCAATTAATAAAGGTTATCAGAATCTATCACTGTTTTTTGTACTTTGTTTTTTGTAAAAGATAATTTTCCCCCAAAGCAAATAATAACAATAAAAGCATAATGCCAAGTCTTATTTATATAATTCACTGTAATTTAAGTAATCAACAGAACACATTCCTTTGTGTGTGTTCCTAATGCAGTGCTACAAATTTCATTCAAGCTCTGCATTGGATCTTTACTTTTAGTTATTTTCCTCAAGATACTGAAAAGAGAGAAGATAGGACTTTCACATTAAACTTTGTAATATTTTCTTTGAACTCAATGAATTATTATTAATTTGTTTCTCTGGCATTTCCTTTCTTATTCTTGAGGATGGTCAATCTTCATACCATTTGTCTGTCCCTTATGTGTTATAAACACTAAATATCGTTGACATAAAAAAGCTGGTGGAGTTTTGAAGCTGAAAGCCACATTCTTTAATGCCATTAGACTTTTCTGTGGCTACCTACAAATCTATAAACTGGATAAATAAACTCTAATCAATCAGAATAAGAATCTGAATTATAAGTTGCTCCGGGTACTGAGCTTTGGAGTCGGGCATACGCCTTTTTGGAATTCAGATTCTACAAGTGACCTCCAAGACAGCAGGGGTGAAATGTAATTGCATAATTGAAAATGCAGAGGAAATGCACAAAAATTCTAAATAGATCAGTAACATAATAAAAAAAACAACTTAAAGATTAAAGCTCTCCCATTTATTCAGTCATAAAGTATCCGCAGTATACACGGAACCTAATTCTTTTTTTAAAAAGCACAGATCTCTGATTTTACCAAGTGATCATTCAGATGAAAACAGTATTAAATCTCACTCCAGACAGAACACATTTGTCACAACTCACCTTACAGCCCTCACATGCGTGCACACCATAATGAAATCCAGAGGCCTTGTCCCCACACACGCGGCACTCGATAGCCATGAGGGAGTTGGAGGATTCTTCGTGAGGTTTATTGTACAACTGAACCTTTTCTGAGAAGTAGGGTGGGGAAGGAGGCTCCATTTTGATTGCACCTGTGTATAGAGAAGATTAAAGTGATAAATTCAGAGTATAATTAAATATATGGAAGCAGCAAGGGATAATCACAATTAATGACAGCAAACACAGGCAGATTGAGAAGTCTGCTTCAAAATTCACAGTGAGTAGTAAACAAAGATGCAAAGGGGTATAAGCTGACTTCCCTGGCAGTATATGAGCTGAAAAAAGTTGAAGAGGCAGATTCGATGGAGAAAGTGTATTATAGATTCAGTTTTCAGCTCTGGAGTGTGGAATGACTTGAAGATAGGGTTTTCTCAGCATCTAATATGGGTGTATTACTTCAAGGTGTTCAGAACTACTGCAGGGAGGTGGACTGGAGTTTCTAATCTAGTCTAAAAAATATTTCAGTATCTAATAGAACTATACATTGAAAAATATATTATTGGATAATATATAATTGATATTAGGTATTTAAAGAAATGTATCTCTCTCCTGGGGAACACCATTCAGCTTTGGATGCGGTTTAGAGATTCCTTTTCTCTTCTGAAAGTTTTTAATTACAAGAGCAATTTGTAATACTGAACAAGCTCAAATAGACAAATATGGTATATTTAAACCAATCGTTACTGCTCATAGAAGAAAGCTGTGACATTTGACACTACAACATTACATCAGATCACGCCTCAGGAATGATGTAACACACATACTATTACAATAAGGTGAATGTTTTTCTTTTCCACACAGGCCACACTATACAAACTAGAAAGTTTTCTTTCCTATATAAATGAAGAAGAAACAACAAAAGTGGAAAAAGAGGATTTATTCTACCTAAACTCTACTGTATACTCTCTCACTTGTTACTGAAGTGTTATGAACATTTCTAATTAAACAACAACAAAAAGTCATTAGCTGTAAAAATATCTTTTGATTTCTTTCATCACTATCCCAGAGGCACACAGCACCTGCTTTGCTGTTAATTAAACACCAGTTTTCCTAGCAAGAATTTCCTGAAAGAACTCTTGTACACATTACTACAGACAAAACTGATGATCTAAGCAGGTCTTTAACAAAATTCCAGGCACAGCAACCTCCCTTTCCCACCGTGAGCAGTAACGGGAATGCAGTAACAACTGATTTAAGAATAGGTCACTTCCTTTCTTAAAAGGAGAGTTCTGGGTAATTTTTTTTACTGTAGCTGGCAAAAGAGCAGTGTTTTTCATTGCATGTAAACAATACTAACCTGTGAAGCTCCAAGGTTATGCCTGCATTAGGAACACTGATAAAAGTTATTCCAATATTGTGACTCAGACATAGTCAATATTTCTACTCCACCAGTTTCTCTGGCTGTTTGGAATTTAAAAGCTACACGCATTAATAATTAATACACTATGCATGCTAGAGCATTTTTTAGTATCCAGGATATTTATTCTGCATTGTATGCATAAAGCTTCAAAGGACAATTTACAGACAGGATTCAGGAATAGGAGAGTGGAGGTTTCAGAAACAGGTGGTGGAGTGCATGTGTCTAATAAAAAGCGTTTAAATGCCATTTTAGATCATAGAATCATGGAATGGTTTGTGTTGGAAGGGACCTTAAAGCCCATCCAGTTCCAAATCCCCTGCCAACGGCAGAGACACCTCCCACTGGACCAGTATGCTCAAAGCCTCCAGAGATGGGGCAGCCACTTGCCTCGTCTCCTGCTGCTGCTCTGAAAGGGTGAAGGGCTGCTATACGTATTCAATCTTTTCTAACTGCCCTGCAAGAATATCTTGCAGACATCTCTGATGACAAAGGATACCAGGATTTATTTAGGCATCTGAATGCTTCTAAATCCTTTTGCTGACAGTACACTTTCCAGAGAACGAAGCAAATGTGAACACAAAGGAAATACTAACAAAATTAAAAGCATACTTTGGCAATCCTGAAACTTGATATCATATTTATAATCAATGCTTGTCTGATCAGTTCTTGCAAGAGGAATATCTTCATAGTGTGGTGAAGAAATGCTTGAAAAATCAACAGTGGTAAATGGCTTTATGTCGAAGGAATGTGTATGATCATCCATCGCAGACAGATCCACTGGACTAATTCCAAAATTAATGGGCCAAAACGGCATTTCTGTGTCAACCATTGTAACCCCTGAAAAAAAAAACAAAAAGAAGAAACAGACATTTTAAAAGAAGCTTGTTATGACGAGTTTGGCTCCCAGTTAAGTCCAATTGTCTTGTGTCCAAAGGGTTGAGGTGTGGGTATTAGGGGAATGTTTAGGCTGCATCTATCAGTTGGCTTGAGTTTGTCACCATGTAATTGCAGTAGGGGCCATAGAGTCACGTTGAATGGATAACACCGGGCAGTTAACCCAGCTTTGAGGTTCTGTCCCGTCTCATAAGAGCAAATGAGATTTGGTGGCATCCAGGGCTCAGGCCAACCCTGGAACAGAACCGCTGCCATATGTTCGCTGCTAGACTGAACTGATCTGATCTGCACCTCAAAAGGCATCACAGACAGTTACTGCGCTCACAGGACTACGATTTGAATAATACATTTTTTAGAACACTTATGTGCTTTGGTAACCATGTAAGCCATTAGAAAAACCACCAATGATGTGAAATTAAAAAAAAACCACTTTTGTTTTTGTTTTAACAGACAGGTAACACCGACTTTATATGCATCTCTCAATGTCATGCATATGAATAGAATCAGAAGTTTTCCACAATTACTTTTTCAGTTTTTCAAATTCTAATCCTACTTCTTCCCGAATGCCTGAAAATCTTAAGTTTTTTTTATATTAAGGAAAAAAATTAGTTGGTATTAAAGTGGTGTTTTTCCTCCAAACAACCAGAAATATCTGAAATCTTCAGTCATTCAAGTACCTCAAAAGCTTTATCCCAGAGTCTTAAAGCCAAGGCTCAAGGAAATGTAATTTATGACTTTCCAAATTCCGTATGTATTTATGAAGATTTTGAAAGCAGCAAATAA
Organism: Dromococcyx pavoninus; assembly: GCA_033558185.1. Taxonomy (NCBI): domain Eukaryota; kingdom Metazoa; phylum Chordata; class Aves; order Cuculiformes; family Neomorphidae; genus Dromococcyx; species Dromococcyx pavoninus. The sequence goes on from JAUMJL010000182.1 coordinate 64,821, forward strand.
ATAAACAGCTTTAATCTGCAAATTGAGTAAATTTAGATTGAGATACAAAATATTTTTCCAGGTCCTCTTCTGGCAGTTCACTGAACCCAAATCCCTGATTTAGACATATTTCAAGTATCAAAAATTTTTAAGTAACAGCAAGTGTAAAGCACTTACTGTTTATAACTATGGTCTGTCTTTAATTTTCCATGATTTATAAAAAGAACACTCATCTAAAAATAGAATAGTTGTTCTGCAACTAAAACAACTTGGTCACTTTGGCTGTTTAATTTGGACTTCAGACCCAATCAAGTAAGTAGCCTTTAACCTCTAGATAAAAGGAACTTTGGCTTGATCTACGTTGAATCAAAACTTCTCTGTCACACTGCCAAAACTGTTATTGCAAAGTGGATATCATGGAACAGACGTGCTCTGTAATTTTGTGATCATCTTTTCTTTTATTGGGCCTACAGGTAAGTGAAAGGGTGACTGTCCTCCCCATGAACTCAGCTGAAGCGCTGAGGTAGGAATGGTTACAGTTCTCTTGACCTTTCCTCAAGAAAGTCACCATCATTCTTGCACCTTTTAGGACTCACAGCACCACCCTTTGGTTCTTCTGCCTTGAACATTGACAACAAAGGCTGTAAGATAACTTATTTTTACATTTCAGATAAGGAACCCTCACCGCAGTGGGAACGAAAGAGATGCTGCTGTATCCTGTGCTGCACATTAGGCGTGTTGGCCCTTGTGGAACAAAAGTGGAACCTGTAGCTCCTTCATACTGCCCCTCCTCTTACTACATGACTGGTGCAGTAGAGTTCTGTAAAGCAAACAATGTTTGAGGGTGAACCACTGGCAAAGTTACCCCAACAGTCAGCCAGCCGTCTGCCTTCCCAAAGGCTTCAGGCAATGGATGGACACAGAGTTCCACGTTATCCTTATTGAAAGTAAGAGCTGCCTACGAGCAAACAACAGAATTTCTAACCTCCACAAGTGAAAATGATATGATGGAAGTACATTATAGGTGGTCAAAGTACCTTGGTGTTATATATCTTCCAAACAGTCAATTTTTCTGTAAGCATGGAGTGCAAATCCCTGGCTGTCAGCACTGGGAACTGTCTCCCTTAAACAGATTCATGAACAGTGGTTTCTCTGTGCTTCTGTTCATATCACACGTTCTGTACGCTGGCAATAAAGGAAATAAACCCACAAAGATTACACTGAAGAGAAAAATGGGATTGTGGGTGCACCTATCAGTCACAAAGTAATTCCATTTTATGCTACTTGTATTTCTGCTCTAAGGCAATAAAATCTGCACTCAGCAGCCATTTACAATTCTTTGAGCAAAAGCCTATGAACTTCACCCCTTCCCGAGGTGAACATCTCATGACTATATATTGGTTCTTCTGATCTCCAGGCAACTCAAAAGCCTTTGCTCAATTGTTCCCCCACAAAAACCTGCCTACTTTTAATTTTAAAAAATCATTATATTGTCAATATTATAATTCTAAGATGTCCACAAAGGCACCTGGCAATGCCACACTTGTACACACAGGCACAAGTGTGTATATCTGCCATGGGCAGTTAAAAGAAGGCTCTGGCATGGTAAAATGACAGAGATAGAGTTTACCCAACAGAAAAAACAGATTGCAAGTACATTTTTAACTGGTTTCCTTCCATCAAAACCAGCTACCTTTGGCTATGTTGTACATTCACTTCACCAAGGACTTTGCTCTGGTACAGTTTCCACGGATTTTCGTTTCCGCTCCCAGTCTAGCATCATCTAGAGGAGCACTTGTGAACACAGATAAGAAACATTTTGCCTCTTAGGCCTCACAGTTCAGAGAAGAGCATATCTTCTGAGGCATTCTCCAACAGCAGCACCCCAACACAGGACAGAACGGGTATTTGCACTTGTGAGTGTCTATAGGAGGAGAAACAGAGAACCCGTGGCTTTTACCTAACCTTGTTTTTTCTCATTGCTGTACAAAATAAAGCAAAGTCCATGCCTTCCCAGCTGTAGAGACTATAATTCTACTTCTTACTATGAGGTCTGTGCAAAGAGGTGGCAAAGAATCTTTTTCTTACTGTATTTCAGTACAACGAAAGGCATAAATATCTGATTTTCTCTCATAATGCACATATTTGACTTGTTTGTTGTTTTTCTTTCTAAAAAGAAAGAGCAGCAATGTGACCTTGTGTACAGAGACAACAATCAATAACTGTTTTTCAAAGATGCCAGCAAATTAAAATTTGCCAAAGGAATCTCAAAGATATCAGTGTAGCAGATTCTGTACTGTGAGCATCTCTAAGGTCAAATGAGTCACAAGTCAGCTGCTTTGTGCTTCTCTATTTCTGGATAACAAGACACATATTACAGCATTTCTTTAAATACTAGGACAGGTAGGCATCAATGATTCCAGATCAATAGAATTCATAAACATTCCCAAACGATGAGAATTTTCAGATTTGCTGAGGTAAAAACAAAACTCAAAGTATTCAGGTACAGTTTTGAAGTTCAAATCTTCACATGAGACTGCTAAGTTTTAGTCAAATTTTGGCTATCCTGTTCACTTTAATAAAATTTGCTGTTCCATTGGAAACAGATGAACTGTACTGTTCAGTCTAATTTATATAATAAATACTAGAATTAAGAAAACTTTTTATGTGCTAGTTTTATTCATGCATTTTTGAAAAATATAGCGTGAAAATTGTCCCTGTGTTTAGCAGCTAATTTACAAATATTTCTGGTTTGCATGTAACTTTACTTGACTTCTGCTGTGTATATTGTCTTTTTTCCTCATAGAAGATGAATGCAAACATTTCCCTCTACAAAAAAAAATATATTTAATTGCAGTCTTCTTATGGCTTTAAAAACAAAACAGAACACTAAAACCTCCAAAGCATAAGTCCAATCAACGGACTACTCCAGAGCTCTTTCACAAAATGCACGCATTCTCCTGTGAAATTCAGGTAATAAAAACATATGTAACATTGGCTAAAAATATTTTCTCATGTAAAAATCATCCTCAGCCAGAAAAAGACCAGGCAGAACAGTAGCAGAGATGTTATTCACACACAGTCAGATGAATATGCTTCAACAGTTAATCATCTAAGAGACCAGAAGTGAAACAGAGACATTGAACACTGAGATATGAAAGTTGTTATAATTCCCTTTACTTGCATTTAACCTCACGTAGCCAGCTGCTAACTATTATTTACAAGGAAGTAAAGGAAGGCACATGAACTCCTCTGACATGTCTGCATGAAGTGTCAGCCAGTGACAGCTTGCAGTTAGTTGATCTGGTTGTGAGAACAGTGAGATCATTAACTTACTCCATTCAGTAGCAATGGTAAATTGAATTCATTTCCAATTCCTAAGAAAGTTATTCAGTGCATTTTTTATATTAGGAAAACATAAAATATAACACAAGAGATCACCATGGTATGAAAAACATCTTGGATCACAAGCTGCTCTTTAACAATAAACACTACCTGTGCTCAGTTAACCTGAAAGGCCTGTTGCACTGCATTCTAGACACGCTATTTCCAGACAAAACTACCAAAATATGACCCTAGAGGTATTTAATGAAGCAACTCAGAACATCCCAACCTCATATGAGTTCCAGAAAATCAGAAGGAAAAAAACCCCATCAGTTAAACCATCTCAGCTTGAAATATTACTAAAATTAAGGCAATGGTATAACTAGATCACATGGACAAGGAGAAATATGGACAAATACGTGCATGATAAAAAAAACCCCAAACAACAATATTTATAATTAAAACATATTTCATTGAACAGTTTGAATTTCATAAATGTGTCAGAGTTGTCAAGCGAACTCATATGCAAGTGCTGCAGAATTTTATGGGACTTCTGCCAATTAATGGGACTTTTGTCAATTAATTTAGTTAAAGCAGGCTCAGACCATCACTGCAATAATGTCATATCTAAGTGGGTTAAGACTACAGAACTATTCCTAGCTTTCAAGAAAAACTTAGAGATGATGAAGGGTCAGATTGATATCCCCAGAGGTTTAGTTTATTTATCTGCTTAAGAACCGCAAAATGCTTTACGTGTGCCTTGCAAAAATACATGTGCCCTAAATTACAGCACCACATCCACTGAATTAAAGACTTTCACTGATCTTTTAGAAGAGATTGCTGTGAAAGGACTAAAAGAAGCGAAGGACAGTCTTGTGACAAAACAATTTCATCCCCCTTTCGGCGACCCAGTTGTTTCATTGCCTCTGACACAGAAATTGTGTGTGGCAATGGACAAGCAGTTCAAGCCAACATTTTCATCAGTGCTGTTTTCAGCTACTAAAAAGTGAGACGCAGGGTCTGATGATAATCTGTGTTCAGTATATGACGTACTGATGTCTCTGGAAGGTGCAGATAGTCATAAATGGCATCACTTTGTCCTAGTCATTGTTCTTCTGGTTGTTTAGAGAAATTTGAATCAGCTTACTACATTTTGGTTTTTCTGGAGAAAAAAAGATGATGCTACTGTTTGGATGTTTGCCTCAATTCTTCACTTCTCCAGTGAAAGGAATAGTCTTTCCCTGTCCCCCCACAGTTCCCTGTGTTACCATCAAAATGGCAATCTTCAGCAGGGATGGCATTACTCTCCAAATTTTTAGTATTCCTGCTGATGTCTGAGCACAGTGAAGATTTAAACCTTTAGAGGATATCTTCTTTAATCACAAAATGATATATTTTGCATTCATAGTATCTGTCATTATAACAGACTTTATCTAATAGACAACATCTGCATAAAATAAAGGTAATTGGTTTTGGCTAAACCAAAGTATGCAATATAGAAGAAATTTGCAAACAAGGACTCAAAGCTCTGGGACAACTACTGTATGGTCTGCAGGTTCTTAAACGTTACAGCCACTCCGTAACGCGGGACCCGAACTACTCTGTGTTCTGTAGCTGCAGAGTCAGCAGAGGGAGCACAACATAACTAAAACCCTACTCTTTCCAAGAACTCTGCTGACACAGTTGGTGATGCTCTTTTAAACAAACAAGCACAACAGCACATTGAAAGAGCCGTGCTGGCTGGTACCCCCAATTCAGTATTTGACAAATATCACAAAGGATTTCTTTTGTCAAACTCACTAAGCTTCAAACTGCAACAAGAAGAACAAAAGTAACAGCAAAAAGCTGTAACTACTTGCTTTAAAAATGCCATTATGGAATTGTGTACTGTTATGTTTGTATCACCAGGAAGCAGAGGTGAGAAGGATTTTTTTCTTTTCATCTGTGCACATATTCAACTCAGGGCAGAAATAGTTTCATTTATGCGATGACGTGTGCACTGAACAGCAATATTTGCAGGACTTAAAATAGTTATCCAAAGCAGTCTTTTTCCAAGCAAATTACATATTAGAATCCACTGTGATTGTGGGAAAAGGACCCAGGCTTATTTAGGCAACTGACAGAATAAGTATTGGCAAATTTTTGTATTGTAAATTCTGACAAAGTTTGGGAAGTCGGTGTAGCCTTTCAGCATTCCTACCCTAGAACTGTGTGTCGTCGCAGGAACAAAAGTACTTCTGCGTGCACCTTGAGCCCAAGCACACTCCTGCTTGTTCACTGCCTCAGTAGACCTGATATTTTTCTTTCCAAGTACAAATTTGTCAAAAATACCTACAGGAATGACAATTGAGCTCACTGTAGGACAAAAGAACAGAACTTTTATGGATTTGTTTCAGTTAGAGAGCTCTAAACTAAAGCTCCTCCCTCCCCCACCTTAATTTACCTGCAAAACCAAAGAAAATACCTGGAGTCCTCTGGCAAATGCTGAGTGCTAAAATCAGCTTCGTGATATCAAGTGACTTAGTGAAGAAATAAGCTCATATGCGCCTTGGTGCACTGCTTCTAACGTCAGCCCTAACTCCAGGCACAAGATGGAGACAATGGATGACATCTTCTTCTCTGTTCCTCAGACCCAACCCTCAAGCTTTCTAAAACTTGGCCCCAAAATGAACATATTTATTAGGGAAGATATCTGATCATACCAAAAAGGTGCAACATACAGACATAGACATTATGAACAGACGATATACTTCCAAAAGAGTGGGAACAAACACTCCATATAACAACAAGCCAAGTGATTATAGACAAAATGGTTTTGTCACATCTTTAAGAAGAGGAGGAGACAGGTATCACCACTGCGGCAGGGCACAGCCAACCAGCACACCTCAAGGGTTAATCATGGAGTGGGAGAGGTATGAGCTTATGAAAGTCTGCTGTTCCAACCTGCAGAACCAGCACAGAACCAAAATCCTGACAGCAAAAATAAAAGCAATAAGCTGAGGCTCAGCGGAACATTAAAGATGCGACAACCCGCCCGGTGCATCTCGGAAACACCGTCACCAGATGCAAGTTTCTGTCACATCTCCACAATGCAGAGTGTAGAGGAGTGCTGAAGGCTAAGAACTGCTTGTGATGTACTGTGCAAGGGCTGCACAGACCAGTGACACAGAGATCCTCAAAAACCCAAATAAAAAGTACAAGGGGAAGCCAACCCATGGAATATCTCAGCAAGGCTGCACAGCAGAACATCAGAAGAAACTTGAGAAACAGTCTAAGTTCAAAGGCCCAAAGCAAGCAACACATAAATCAGTAGGAAATGTATTTTATTCCTATAACTGAATTATAACAAGCTGTCATCACTAAAAATACAGTCCATAAAATTTACTGCAATGTTTAGGAGGTAGCCTGTAATAGAAACTGGGGGGAAAGGGCCCATTCAGGGAACAACAAAGCTGTTAAATTTAAAATATGTCTTATATTCTGTGCCTATGAAATTCACACAAAATTGTAAATGGTCTTATTTGAAATAGCAGCTTTATATACCCTTGCAGCAACATAAACCATTGTAAATATAAATGCAAATGAGAAACAAGCTGAAAAATGCCACAGGCTACCCAGATACGCTACAAATTCTACCATCCTATTTTAATCATTCAGTGTAGGGTCTGTTGCATTCTGCTACTGGACAGATATCAATGAAACTTTACTTATTTCAGGATATAAAGAAATTGATTGCAAGGTTGTTCTCAAATAAAAGCTTAAATAGTAATTAAGAATTTGGGACAGTATAGTAGAGCTGTATGAGAAATACTGATTTATATATTGGAAAAACCTTGTAGGTTTGAGGAATGACACTTCAAAATCATGAAGAACATAACTATAAAATTCTGGATTGACACAGTGTTGGGTTCCTGGTGGTCAAAGATTGACCACAATAAAAATGAAATTGTTCTGCTGCTGTCACAGGCTGACAGAACACTGTGCTGCAGAGATCATTTCTGCTGTCAACTCAAATTCAGAGTTTGCTTGACAGGACCCTCAAATTGTTCTTAGAAATACTTGAGTAGAAAAACACCACAGTTTTCTAGTTACAGGCAGTTGCAATCTGTGCCTCATGAGGCACCAAGCACTGAAACTAAAATTAATCCTGATGAAAGACTTATCTTCCAATGCTTTTTGTCAAAAAATGTCTTAAAAGTAACTCACACTCTTCAAAATAGAAATTATTATTTCACTCAATTTACAAAAAAAACCCCAAAACAGAAGCATGAAAATCTGAAAAATAAAATACAATCTGATTGCTAACATAAAGATCAGAATAAATGTCTACAGAATTCTAATGGGCAAAGATAATATATTGGTATTTACAATAAGCCTGCTTCAATTGTAGAGCTCAAATCTGGATCGTTTTGGGTTTGAGAGATTTGAGGAAACCAGAAGCAAGCAACACATCTCTAACTTGCACTGGCAATATTGTAAAACCATCTCAGGATATAAAGTGTAGGCGTTACTCTCTATGTATCACTGTGATTTAAAAAAGGATCCTGACAGACAGGCAATGAATCACATTCGATTTTGTAATCAGAAAAAGCTGGCTCCTTGGGAGAGACCTTTGCCCCCATTGGCAAAGCCTGACAGCTACAGATGCCAAGCTGAGGCCTTCTCTTGCCACGGACCTGGCCTTGCAAGGATGAAAGGAAGTCACTCGTTTTCAAATACACAAAAACTTGCTGCATTGTACACAAAACAGCAAAGCTTTATCAACCAGAAAGTCCCAGCACAATTCAATTCACAAGAACATTACCGTTCTCAGAACTGTGCTTGGCTCCAAGGCTCCAGGGACCTTTTGTAACTGGCATTTCTCTACACTGGGCAGACTTTGTATTACTCAGGTCTAGTGAAAATTTTTCTAAGTACAGGAAATTCTTAGAATTCAAAAACTTCATTTTTGTGCAGCTTATTATTTTTTTTTGCCACTGTCTCAATATGAGAGAACAGATTCCTCGAAACTGGATTCTCACAGTGCTAAATAAGGTGATTAGACAGCGTTCCAGAAATCTTTCCATATATCCCAAAGACATACAATAAATAACAGAATTTTTAATTAATTTAAAAATAAACTGTCTTATCATATAACGTATATAAGCTCGTTTTGTTAGCAGTAACAAAAATAGATATTCCCAAGGAGTTAAGAAACCCTTTTATTCTCAAAGTTTTCAGTCAGATTTGTAAGCCCTACACATCATTAAAAGTATTTTAAAAGAAAATCCCACATTCAGAAGCTCCACATACAAACCTCTGCAGAACTGTGCTTTCATATATTATCAATGTCAACCATCTTTTGAAGTCAATATAGTTTTATAGCTTCAACGGAAACTCAGACACAATTAAGTAAAAAACCCCTAATTTATATGTTTTATTTTAAATATTATATTATTACTAATAGTATTTAAGAACCTGCTTAAAGTTAAGCACTTTTAAAAATGCAGTTCTTTAGTTAGGGTATATTATTAAATCACATATCCTACATACACATGCACACAAATAAATCAATGTATGTTGTAACACAGATTTGTAAGAAAGCAGTTTCTCATGCATGCTTTATTTTCCATCTAAGATTTCTCGCTAGTCACAGTGACAACCCTGAGCCCAGAGTTAATAAAATAACCCCCAGCCACCACGAAACACTCACTGCAATGTTTAGCAGACACACTGTCCCAAAACATCCCGGGATAGTAGAAATGCTGTCTGGTAAATGTACATCGTGCTCAGATACGATTCATGACCTGTAAATCAGACAATTCCTCTGTGCTATCATAAGCCTTTGCGGGGCAATCAAAGACTGAAGCACGTAGTATGGCAAAATACACAGAGCTATGCAAGCCCTGCAAATGTTTACAAGACAATCTGATGCTCCATTGTTTATTTGGTTTCGTTAGGTCATTATCGCTGTGTCTTTTAGTGTATTTTAATACACTAAGCATGGACTCCATTCCTTAAAAATTGTACTTAAATAATTAGCAACTGACGTACCAATCAGCAAAGAATTTTAGAATGGATGTACTGAATTATGGGCTTCAAATCTGAATACAAAGATCATATTTCTTTTTGAAATGTGAAGAATTTTAATACCAAATATTGTCTTTTACATGCATGATATCCAGTTATTTTTTTCTTCTAAGAAATCTTAGGTGCACTAAATTTTCTGCTAACACTGAAGAATTTTTACCATATTAATACTTAAGTAACCACATAAAGCTTTCTCAATCCACTTAGTTGTAGTACAGAATTTATTGAGTTCTTTTTACAGATTCATAATCCTGTTGGTAAGAAGCCTGGGATTATTTTATTTCCTCAGCCTCTGTCACGTCAGTGCTTTTTAATGTTCACAAGACAGGCAACTTTAGTATTGTTTCCAAGAGATGAGCTAATAAGGCATACAACTGTAATAGGGCAAAATATACTCATTAATATCCTAAGTGCAGTTCCCTGCCATGGCAGAATACTGAATACTCCCACAGGAAGAGGAGGAGGGGAACAAATGCAACATAAGTTTAAACTCATTCCTTGAATTAAATCCCACTTTTAAAGTTTTTCCTGGCAATCAAGTACATTGCAAATTACCCATAAAAATGCTTCTCTCATATCAGGATGAGCTGTTTTCATCACAAAGCTGTCATCTTCTGAAGCACTAAAAATGTAAAATGCATTTTAATATGGTAAGACTATCTGTAGGGCCCATATAATTTGATTATTTTATTTAGTAGCACTAAAAATATTTTAATCTGTTGGACAATCACTAAATCCTAAAAGCTAAAAAAACACCCAAACTCATTCATTAATAGAACATGCTTAGTGCTATTTGCATATTGCATACAAAAAATATCTCACTATGACAGAGAACAGACTTTCCTACATATATTTTTCCTCATATAAAATTATGTGTGACTGCTGGCATGTGCCAAATACAAGATAATACTCTGTGCATGAGTGTGTACAGCCACTAAACTCTGATGTCAGGCTAGTCCAAACACACCAAAGCTTGAGAAAGCAGATAAATAGTACCAAAGAGGGCTAAACATTTAGCGTTCTCCTCTCCTAGATGCCCCCTAAATTAATCTAGCAAAAAAAAAATACATTCAGATTTTGTATGGAGTGAACTTCAATAACAGTGTGTAAATAACTATATTTTCACTACTGCTGAAACTCTGTCAGACCTGTTTGAACCTGGAAGGGTTCTGCCAGCGACACGCGCACCACTCCGTGGTGTCGCCCAACGCAGAGCTGAAGGACTCTACTCTCTATTCCATCATAATTGTTGCCATTAGTCCAACAAGAGAAACACCAGGCAAAAGAAAAATAGGTACCCTACTTGGATTATATATAATAAACAGCAGGCTTTTTACTGGCCTACAGTAAGAGTATGCAACTAAAGCAACTTAATAAAGATACATGAACTTTGGTACACCCATTGTCTGTTGCACAAATGTCTGTTTCGTCTTCTAAATTAGTCAAAAAAAAAATTAACCTCTCAACTGTGTGAACTAAGCAGCATGTAACCTGCTCAGCCACTTTTCAGCAACAGAGGAATCTCTTGTCATCTGACTGCTGTACTTTTGACCCTCCAAAATATTCCCAACTAAACTATGTTGACACGTTTTTACATGTGATCCAACAATTGTTGTTCTCTACAGTGTAGGCTATTTATCACATATTTAGATCAATATTCCTTGTATCTCATGTACTCCGTCTTTCTAAATGTTAATTTTTCTACATAACTCTAAAACTCTCCCATCAAGGTGACTGCCAGGAGTGTGCCATTGGGTCACAGGCAGGGTAAGCTTGCTTTTGTAACTGGCATCACAACATTGTGCAACACTCTGACAAGTATTTAACAAACACCATCAAATTAACGATGAATTGTGCTCTGAATTTAAGTTACCTTGAACAGTTCCACTTCTGAATCTTCTATTGGACTACAGAACAAGAACATCAAGAGGATCTTTCCCATTCCAGGTTTTTTGGAGTCAGAATAAAATAAAGCATAATATAACATTGCACTCTGGATTTTATTCCATAAGAAAGATAGGTGGAAAATTAATAAAGGAAATTTAGCACTGAGAACTGACATAAAAGCCAGATATAAACATTAATTTAAAACCTCCCTATGACTAAATAACAGCAATCTGAGAAAAACAATACTAAAGTATCAGCTATAAAATCTCAGCATTAAGTTGGCACCAATACACCTCCTTTTGTGTAGTTGTATTTCTTACTTTCAACAGAAATTATAGGAATTTTGTTAGGAATTTTCTATTTGATAGACTTCAAAAAGACTTCTTGCAGACTGAAACATAAAACTATAGTAACTACTGAACAGAGGAAAAAAAAACCCAACCCAAACGGAGCCCACGATCAGATGGATTATCAGGGCAACACTATACAATAATTCCATTACAGGCTCAGTTGTTATACAACTGGTTGTTATTTACTCCTCTCTCACCCACCCCTCAGCAATTTTCTGAGAAAATGCCCTCTGTCACAAATTTTTCCAAGAACCTGACACAAGTCTTTGGGACTGCCACAGAATTTAAAGGAGATATTTAACTCTTTTCCAAATGTACTTTTCAAGGGGGGAAATACCCCAACCAGCCACCCAAGATAATTCTATATCCTTAAGAGAAAGTAACATTAAAGACCCATGGGCTTGTGCTGTTTGAACCTGGATGAAGAGATGAATTCTCCCCGCAGCTCTTTGAGAGGAAGAAGCAGACAAAATATTTTTAGGGAAAGAACATGATTTCATCTTTTAGTTCGTTTGAAAAATCATTAATGCACTTTGAAAGATCTGAAATCTAACCTGCCTAATGGCACATTAATGCAAAATTCAACACAGTCATGACTTTGTTACCGATGCCTAAACTCACTGTATATTCCAATAAGAGATCTGGCAAAGTTTGGATTTCACAATGTGCACGAAAACTAGAAGGAAGTAATTTCTTTGATGATATTTTCTGCTGTGTTATTCTTCCTCTATATTATTAATACCCCAAGATTATGTCTACTATGACTTGGCCCTACTTTTGTCAACCTTTCTATTTTGAAGTAAAACTTTTGCCAGTTTGTCCATTGGAATTGCTTGGCTTTTCCCATGAGGGAATAAACATTTTTACCTGTTAAGGTATGAAAAAGTATTTCATGCACCTCACATGTGAACTGTACATCACTCCTGCATTTCCTGTAAGCCTCATTCATCCAGAAAGCAGCTTAGATTTATATTACTGTCTAAGCAAACACTTATGCCTGGCAATAAACAGCCCTTGCTTTGCAGTTTGTGGCTTTTGCTACTGTTCTTTGCTCCTGCAATAAACAAACACTTTAAAAATTATGTTTGATACTATTCTTCAGTTATGAATGGTGATCTTTCACCCACAGTGCCCACGCATAGCAAGCCTCACTCTTGTCACACACTTTGACACTCAAAGTCAGCAGAGTTTTGATCTGCCCAGTGACTGTATAACTGTAGAAATCATTCTGTTAAAGGAAGATGGAAACTGGTGTTACTATTTTTGAAAAGAAATCGTCAAGAGTTACAATGACATCATTTTAGGACACCAAACAGAAAGTAGAGCATTCACAGCTAAGAAACAGTTACTGTCAGGAAAAAGGTATTAACGTACGCTTCCAGAATTTTGTTATTTTTAACAGCTGATCCTTAACAAATGCTTTAACAATCAATGCTAAATAGTGATTTTTAAAAAAAAATAATCTTTGTTTTCAGCTGTAAGGAACTTACTTGACTAAATCAGTAAAGACTCTGACTGCACTTTGTATTTTGCACAGATATTTGTGGAGAGCATAAAGTGTCTGTTCATGCTAAGCTATAAAACCCCTGTGTGCCCTGGTCACCTATGCTCAATGCTCATAGGGATTTCAGCCCACGAAGCTCAGCCGAGGAGGCTGACAATTGCCTGCAGAGATCCCTGCTCACGTGAACTTGCCTGCTTTCTTCAAAAACATGAACTGCCATTCCACTTCTGTCTTTGACAGCATTTGCTACTTTCAATAAGGAGAAAAGCATATAATCAAGTTCTAACTCTGTAGCAGTAAGATTAATAATTATAGGGTTATGCAACACTAACAATTGTGGTACAAGCAAAGCAGCTATGTTAAATTTTAACAGCATTAAAAAGAGGGGAAGAAAGAGATTGAGAAAATTTCAGTTCCCTTCTCTGTCATGTGTTCTTGTCATCATCTTGTTTTTTCTATATTTAAAATTCTGTAAGAATTTCTTCTGCAAGTAATCTTAAAGGACAGCTAACAGTAAATCTTTCAACTTCATGTCATGATAAATAGATGTATACACCACAATTCAAGAAAAAACTTATATTTAAATACATAGAATTATAGCTAACACATATTTTTCTAGAACATTTATGGAGTAAGTTAATATACTGAAAATAATCATATTAATGAACTTTCTGGAAAGTGTTATTTTGAATAATTACAAGTAACTGCATTTCTTTAATCTAAATATGCGTGTTATTTTGACATACAGACCACAAATTATACACGGGAGTTTTGTCCATATACTCTGGGATACTTGATAACTTGATCGGTTTATTTTTAAACCAGCCATTCATCTTTAATTTGGACAGAATACAAATAGTTAACCTTGCAATAAATTATATTGTCGTACCTCATTATTCTTTTAAGCAGATCCATTTCACAGGCAAGCAAGATTAGGGTGAGAAACTAAAAGTTATTATTGTGACTTTTTGTAACCCCTCAAGCAGGCTTCTGAACAACTAAATATCATGTGGTTCTGGTATATAGTGAGGATAAGTTCCTGTGCCTTTTTCTGTTCTATTTTTTTTTAAATTGCTAAACAAAAACAATAGTTTGCAAGTTTCTGTATGCTGAATTTGAACCATGATCACAAGACAAACGGTTGATCTCTCCAAAGATTCGGTTGTATTTAAAAGGAATCACACGGAAGTACTGTTGAGATTATCACAACGAAACTAATTCTCAAGAGACAGCTGGATTACCTCCAGTGCAAGAAACAGTAATATAGAGCTGAATGGCAGGACAAGACACTTCTTGCATTCATGATGCATGTAGAACTCCCACTGAAACTTTCTGAAAGACCTCTAATCCAAAGCATCAGACGGGTCTTTGATAGCTCCCCACTCTCTGCCCTTTGTGTACCAAGGTGTGAACACTGCTTTTAAACCTTGTTAATCTATTCTGGACAAAATAAGAAATTATTCTGCAGCACCTTAGGTGACTTCATCGACAGAGATATACTTGGCTTAGAGCAGGGCTGTCGCACTCCCAGCTCCCGCCGCTCTCCTGCTCCCGCAGCGTAACGCATGTCACGCACTGCACACGTGCCCAGCGCTGGCAGGAGCGCAGGGACAAGGGGCTCAGTGCTGCCAACGGGGAAAAACAAGGTGCTGGGCTGGGTAAAACAAGGGGGAGGAATGGATTTGCCCCATGGGCTGTGAGTTTGAGACCCCTGGCTTAGAGGGATATGACAAGGATAAAAATAACAACTATAATCTAACTCTACACCCCTCTAAACTGGGAGAGTTTGGGAATTTAGAACCTGGTTTTGATCTCTCGCCTTCACTTTCTACTGTCAATATATCAACATAAAAATACGTTTAACGCCAAACCATTTGCAAAGTAGAAACTAGTTTTCTTTGGGTTGCAAGACAACAGCATTCACCTCATAGCTCTATACAGGCACACCTCTCGGGGGTAAAGGATGAGCTATAAAATGTGTGTGGTGCATTATGCAAAACTAATACAAGTAGACAGTGGTCACCCCCCTGTATTTTGAGAGTTCCTAAAGTGCTTCAGATGTAACTGGTACTTGACTGGGCTTATTGTTTGGAACTATGGAATATTTTGTACAACTCTACAATATGCTCACTGAGTCAGAAGAGATAATTCAGGGTCAAATACTGACTCCTTTAAAACTGACTAAAAATTCTATCAGTTTTCTTAATTTATCTTTTGTGGGATGATGATGGTAACATGTTTTTGAATAGGAATCCTACATCTCTAGGTCAATATCTGAACATAATGTATTCAAAATCTCTGCAACACAAACATACATAACCTACTAAGCAGGCTTTTAACCTCCTCTGTCCTCAGACATTCCAAGGAAATCATTGGTCTATAATCCCAGGTTAGGGAAAAGAGTAGAAACTATTGATCCTGAGCCCATAATAATACAGAAACTGATCAATAAATAGCTTCTTACAAGATTTAATTCTCAAGAAAAGCAGAAGTAGTTGCCAATTCCATTACGTTTGCCAGATATAAAGCCCCCATATCATCAATGGGCTCTGTACTGTGAACCTCAGAGCTCAACTGGATCTTGCATCTTGCCAGTTGTATCTTTATTTTACTATTTGTTCTCGGATGTTAAAAACACTGTTGGAAGCAGTTCAAAAATACATTGTTGGAAAATTGTTAATGCGCTAGTCATACAATGTCATTTTGAAGCTCCCTGGGAATTTAGATTTACACAGCTTATTAGGATATGACCTTTCCCTTGATTTTTTATTTTAAGATCAAGTTAACATGAAATTTCCCCAGTGGGAATTGCTGTGTTTCCTTCACAGATAAGGAAAGAGCAATGGCAACTCTGTGCAGAGACAACTTTCATACATTTCTACAGTACGGACAACTTGCGGTCTTGACAGACATCCAATGCATTCCTAGAGTTTGAGAGGAAAGTCATGTGGTGCATTACCTAAAAAAAAAACCAACCCAGGAACATAACAAAGGTATTTCCCTGAATCTTTCACCCTGTTTTTTGGTTTGGTTTTTGGTTTTGGTTTTTTTTTTGCCATGTCATTTGATATTAAACTTTGAGGAATTTTAAGGCCTATGGACTCCTTGCATTCAGAGGAGGCTGAATTTGAGGCTCTGATTGTGAGATAATGGCTTGTTTCTGGAACATATTCATATTTCTTTGGGTGAATAAATACCACCTCTACAGCACTCTTTCTTCAGGATACTGGTCTTGCCTCACAAATTCACACACTTCAGCATTTCCATGCTTATTAAATTAGCATAATTTTTCCTGGAATCTCATGAAGTTGATCTAAGAGCAGGAGGCTGAAAAATCAGTTCTCAAAGTTTTCCTATGTGGCAGGTATTCAAAATCACTAGCGAGAACAATATCTCAAGTTCCCTGGTGGTCACCAAGGGAGGTTCCTCGAGAGGCAGATTCAGAACAGCTAAAGTAGTCTCTGGCTCTAGATTATTTTGTAGAGGACAGATTTCTGTCTTTGTGATATGGGCTGAATACCAACTGTCAATAACAGTGTTTAGGTGTTTTAAATGTGAGTCAATAAAGAAATCGTTAAAAAGAATTAAATATTTTGCTTTTTGGATATTCAGAGTAAACGTTTTACGCATTAAGCCTTTGCTATGCAAACAGCATTTTTGCTCAGCTTCAGATACTAAAAGAAGAAAAGAAACTGATGAAATAAAACAAATTGCTTTTTTTAGCTTTTCATATAAGTAGTCTGCTGACTTAGTACCTTGGGTAGCCATCGTCCATATAATGTTCTTATAACGATGCCACATTATATTATAAAGTAATGCAGTCTAACGGAAATTCATCATGATCATATTTGAATGTCATAGCAATGACATGTCCAATAAAACAATCCAGAGATTCAACTGATTTCTAAAACAACTTCAGCCAACTTTACAAGTTTGCAGCTCTTCTCACAGTAGTGATGCAGATTGCCCGCTGTAATTTGGCCACGCAAACAAAATGAAGTCCTTTACATTTTCCAGCTGTTAACTGGGGGATGTCCCCATTAGTTAAATTTGCATTTCCAGAAACAGCCCTTCCTCTTTCAATGACTGACAGGAGATACAGGTTTACTACTCTCACAAGCAAGTAGCAGACAGCTTTAAAACCAATTTAGATTATACACAGACCATAGGAGCTAATTTGCAGTCGATCCGAGGCTAATCTGTCTCTCTTGGGCAAGTACAAAGTCATTATCTACCTCACTGGCTAAAGACCTCTACGAAATGTACATATCTAACAAAGGAATAAACAAATCCAAACTGATACCACTTACTGCATATCATGGTAGAGTACACTGATGTCATATACACTTAACTTTTCTGCAAACAAATCTACCAAGATTCTAGAAAAATGCTAATAATAGACAAGGAAAAAATTACCAAGCTATGTACTGCAGCCTTACAGGAAGGACTGCGCTGGCTAACATCACTTCTAACAGCAGTGTATCAGCAGCCCTGTTTAAAAAGTGACTCAACAGAAATTGTGTGTCTTTTCCTACTCTGGTGGCACAGACTCTCAATGCAGATGCCTAGTGTAGGCACTAAAAGTTTATTTACAGAGGGCAGGACTGAGTATATCATATGAATCCATTCAGACCATGATAAAGAGCTTTGTCTCCCATTTGTAATTTCAAGAATTGTGATTTGGTACTCCCAACACACCTATAATTGAATTCCTCAGTCATAAAATCACTGATGCCAAACAAGTTCTGATATCTTTTATCAAGCCTCTTTTTCCTTGTCATTTGTTAACATATTTCTTACGGATTTTTTCTTCTTTTTATAGATACATTTGCGTTAGTTATAAATTAACCCCGGAATTGACTCTCCCAGAGGCCACAAACTGCTTTTTTATTCTCTTTAAAAAGTTTCAAAACATATGAATTTGTGATTTGGAGCAATTTTGAGTAACAGTTGGTAGCTAAAACACAGAGGAAAGTAAATTTCAGAGGACTGACAAAGTAATTAAGAAATAAACTGAAAACATTTAGAAGTTCTGTGCTTTCTGCTCTGGAAGCCATGATTAATTTACCAAGAGAACACATTTGCCTGTGGGATTTCTGGTGCTCCCAGTTCCTTGTAGAAATATTAACTAACATACAGCCTCAATATGAAAGGTCTTTCTAAGAAGTTCCAGCACGTCCCAAAGGTATGCAAAATAGTTTAAAATTTAGACTCAAGTGCAATTTGAACCATATTATAAAAGCGTTAATATATGTTTAACAGATTAATTCAAATAATGACCATTAAAAACCTATTTTTGCATTTGATAAATATTCCTAAATTGTTGTTGGGGTCACCACTGAAAGAGCAACAGTTTGAGGTCACTCTGAAACAAATAACAGAAAATCCAAATGAGAAATTCCTAAAAGGCATATCCACAGGAAACTAATTGAATCAGCTCTACTATTCAAAGAGCAATTTGTAAGGACAGCCAGGATAGTACAATCGCTACTTCCTTTATTTGTCCTTCTGTGCCTCTTCGCTTCATTACAAATAATCTGAGGGTGAAAAATTTGAGTAGATTTGGCATAAACACACCAAATATCCAATTTTTTAATGGTTTAATTCCTATTTTAGCTAGGATTTTCCAAGGTGTAGCAATTTGGAAAAAAAAAAAAGCTTTCAAGATTCAGAAAACAGGAAATGATCTCATGGAACTTTGCATTTCTAGGTTACTCTTCCTGAGCCAGTTTAGATCAGCTTTGGCTGTGCTACTGTGCACACCGTGCGTAACATGGTGCTGCCTTAATCCAGTTTGGAGAGGGTTAAAAACGATACTGCTTTGGTTTTAAAAAGCTACTCTAAAAATTACTTTTAAAATTAAAAATAACAAAGGATTAAGAAGCTCTGGGATATTTTTCCTATATAAATAATTTCCATGCAGTGCTTTCCCCCACCTGCAGTTTCCCAAATTCAAGATGATGTCCTTGCAAAGGTAAATGGAACTTCCTCCCCTACATTCTGTTTGAGATTGACAGTTAATTATTTGATGTAAAATTATTAACAGTCATCCTACATTGTGCTTTCGGTCTCAAATTCATGTTTTCCTCCTGAAAATATGTTATAAATGCTCTTAAATCTTCAAATCTTAAAATATGTATTCGTCTGTTTATATTTTATGATTCTGTGTTGTCTATTTAATTAAAATAATTTTTAAAATCCATGTCTTTGTTGACACCAATTGGGGAAAAATCAGTCATTCTGATTTGGCCCTAATATTTGTAATCCTTCCATTTTTATCAATGAGATGGTGAGGATGCAGGTCAGATTGCACTGGCTCCCCTGAAGGAGGAGGACCATACAGTTCTACAGAAGTACAACCATCTACTCTCACACCTTGTGTACACATTTCATAACTTTGTTTGCACGATGTACTTTCGCTTGAGCCAAAAGGAATTTTCAGAGCAAACAAGTAGCAATGTATTCTTTCAAGGTGAGTTACAATGTTAGTTATCTGACAACAGGACAGTCAAAATTCCATAATATTTTCCACATTTTTCAGAATAATGACTATGCCACATACAAGGATCTTGCTAAATCTGCTCAGGAAAGACATATAAATAGAGAGAGAATTTTGCCATCATGCAAACCAAACTCCAATAACAACCTGATCCTTCACCAGAGGATAGAAAAAAAATTAGTATTTTTAAAGACTTTGGACTGTACATTTATATGTCCTTCTATTTATTTATATGATAGCTGAATCGACGGACGACACAGACTAAAATGACTTACATAGGTCTTTCATTTTATAAAATGCCAGCCTCCCATTTCTTTCTTGTGTGCCACAAGTTTTCAAACTTAAAGGTCTCCAAGTTATAAATTATTAAATTTTTTCAGCTAAAAATCTAAGAATGGAACATTAAGCACAGCTCATCTTGGTCCGCAGGCAGGAAATTATAACAAATCTGAGAGTCATTTAAACTAATTCAGTTTCATCAATATGAATAAATTACCAGGACTCTCCTATGGCTGTAGTTCTTTCACTCACATTATCAAACTCTTAGTCATCTAAACTGGGTGGCAATAACTAAATGGCCTGTTGCTAATGGTCCATGCCCAGGCTAATTCCCAAAGTATTTCTGGAAGGCTGTTAGTTGGTTGAGCTAAAACTGGTCCAGAGGCGATTCTAGAATTTAATCATTTAACAATCCGGTTCTGGGGCCTGTGCCCAAGTTACAGCACTTTTTCATTTAATAGCATGGATCTAGCCTTCGAGTTCAGTTAGACTTCTCTGAGACTAGGAAATATGATTGCTTTGGGGTTTTATTTTCACCAAGTTATTTAATTTTGTACCAGCTTTTTTTCCTTTTTATCTGCCCGCAAGCAATAGGTACTCTTCGCTTTCTGGAAGGGGAAGCATGCTACTCTGAAGATGTTCAGCATCAGTGTGAATGTGAATAGGACTCTAGAACTCTCATAAATCTCACTAAACATGCATTTCCTTTGTACATTATTTTATTGAGCCCTAACATAAAATGTGCTGAACTACTTTTCCCAAACTCACGCTTCGTTTCAGGCAAAAAGAAGCTGCAGACATGGAAACTCTAAAGTACAGGTTACATTCTTGGTATTCAGACAAAGCAAGTTAAATTATCCAATTCCTGTAACTGTCATCTAACAGAGGCTGGATACGACAGGCACCTCAAAATCTCCTCTAGCTTCTAGGAGCCAAAATAATCCGCATACCCTGTGGCTGCAGAAAAACTTGACAGTTCTTCAGATGGACCGTACAGCATCAAAGGGCATCAGGGAGTCTGTTACGAATGATGGCTCATAGAAGATGAAGTGAGGAAAATTCTGTGGCATCTGTCAGTATTTCTTCCCAATGAGCAATCATCTCTGTAGCAGATTTTTCATTTCTTTTCTCTTCAATGTCATTTCAGAAATTTTTATTCAGAAGATGCTTTCTTTGAGGAACTATACAACAGTTTATATGACATAACTGAGACTGTAAACCAGTGCTATTTAGTATTTAGCATTTAGCCTACATTGTGTTTAATTTCCATATTCATAGTCTAAATGAGCACTCTATCACTCTTACTGTTTTGAACTCCAAAGAATTCCTTTCTCCCACAGACTAACTGCCAGGTATAATTACTACATTCATTAGCCTTTCCTGAAGTAATTGTCAGGAAAGCAGCAACCATCCCTGCATCAATTTCTTCTTTCTCTTTGCTTGTTTTCTGCTTTCCTTCAACGACAATTAGAGTTCCTCTCTGCTTTGCCTCTCTCCCTTACATTGGGTCTCAGCTCAACCAACACAAACCTTGTCCTCCCTTTATCTTCCCCTTCAAAATGCAGATTTGGGGAGGAAATGGAGAGGTGGTCATACTGTCTCACTGTTTTCATGTTGTGATTTTATTTTGCTTTGGTTAATTTAAATCCACTCATTCTGACATTATAAAGAGATTCACAGCACAGTTATTTCATCACTGACAACAAAAGAGTTACCCTCCTGCCTAAGGGTCAAGCTTCAGCAGAAACTTAAAATTGCCACATGCCACATTGTGCTGTGCCTTCCTGTTAGTGGCTCGGGAGGAGACAGGAATCCCTCGCACAGCCTGCGTCAGAGAATGTACTCACACTACAGTCTATCAGCTTCAGTGTATGCACAAGTTATTGTTATTCTAAACTTACCTCAGGCTTCAGCAATATTCACTCCCTGTTCTCCTGTCCTTAGTGACAGGAAAGCTGTCACTTGTTGTTAGCATATCAGACAGTTCCTGTTCTCAGAGGAGTAATAAATAACGCCAGATTTAAAAAACAGAACAAACTTGGGCAGAAAAAGAACAATGAGTAGGAATGTCAAAATACAGTGCAAGACCACGTTACGGCATTGTCAGCATATCTTAAACCAAGAAAAGCTGAAAATCTCATAAGAGACCAGAGAGAAGAATTCAAAATCAAGAAGGTTCCAACAATAAACTTTAAACTTTAAGAAAGAATTTCAAACGTCTGTATTTTTAAAGAATTCCCCTGCTTTTTAATACTTTCTTTGGTAAACACAAAACGGGCTAAGTAAATAAAGAAAAACAACAGTCTAAGCTGTTCTTCCCACTGCCTTACTGCGAAATTTCCTTTAATTAATTAATTATTTTCCTTTCCTGATAGTCATTATGGACAGCTTTTTCACTCTTTCCCAACTCTCCTCTCGGCTGAGCCTCCAAAGCCCCACGTGGGCCTTAGATACCTGTCTTAGTCCACCACTGCAACAAATGTACTCATGCTGAACACCAGTAGCCTCTATTAAGATTAAAGATATTCTAGCTATTTCACAAGATTTTAAAGCCACAGCACTGCATGTAATACTCCACGTATTCTGCACAAATTTTCTTTTAAGGGTATTTTCATTTGTAAAGAAGCAGAACATTGTCGATAACGCTTGTACCTTTTAAAAACAGAATTGATAAAATATACAGAAAGCAGTTTTCTAGGGTTTCATCTGATCTCTCACCTACTCAAAGTTGGCACCCTGGTGACCTAAAAAGAATGGAAAGAAATGCACATGACTTCCACATCCTGCTTATTACATCATGAAGGATGAAACAGCATATTATGTACAACTCAGAGGGCTGCTGTACAGTATGCAACTCTTTTCTTGCACAAAAACATGCCTTTCTTAACAAAGCCATGACTCATTAAAAATTTGACAGATACCATATTCCAATCCACAGAACAACAGAAAAAAAATGATAGGCTGTAGACACAGACTCATTTCATAATGGGATCTGTTACCGGGAACTATGACATTAGCACGCTAAGTGGGGTTTTTTATATATTTTAAAATGTGAAGGTGGGTTTGTGGGAAAAATATACTTTTAATATCCTATTTTTAGACTATGGTTTTCATTGCCAAAAGTTTTCAAGAAGACACGTCTACAACAAAATATCTTTGCTGGAGGAAAAAAGAGTTCTTGACACTTAGCATTTTCCAGCACTTCGAGTGCAGTCAGGAATTCCTGCCTACGCCGACTGTGCTGTAACAACTGTTTCTCAATAAATTAGTAATCCTGGTGTAGGAAAATAATTCCTCAAATCTCATTACCTGTGTCAGAAAGTAACTTGCATAACCTGATGTCTTACCCTATCTAGCCTGAGTAAACCCTAAACCAGCGCGATGATTTCAAGTGTATACTTTATACAAGGTATTGGGGCATTGGATCTCTGTAAGAACCCCTAAAATAAACAAGATGTGAACATAATAAATATCTGCCACACCCAATTTAACTGGGTAAAGTTAGCCAGCCTGATCACATGAGGCAAGCCCAAAGAACAAGTCTTTGGGCACTGCCCAAAGGAAACTGTAAGGAGCCCTCTTGGGTCTCTTATTCATCATGCCATAATGTTCTTCTCTGCATCACAGAAATAATTAACCAGTTGAAGACAATTGGCAAGCTCACATCATAGATTGATACTCCAAGAAGCTTGCAAAACAGAACCAAAAATCAACTGGCAAGCTAATCATGGAAAGCAAGCATGGACTCTGCTTGCAATAGCATTTCTGAAGTGTGATTATACAAATATGGAAAAAAAAACCAAGCTAGAAACTACTAAATAAGCTTCCGTAGGATTTTTGGAAATTATTTTGCACTGCTTTGATATTGAAAAATGCTTTAAAACCATTGTTAAAAACCCAAACCTTTCAAAGTAATTCTTTAATGTGTGCTTATTTCCTATTTTACAACCAGGACCTGTCATAATAAACTTTTGTAATACTAATTTTGAAACTTACTCTGTAATTAATCAACTCATATTTAGCTGCAATCTCTACTAAATAACCTACTCAAAGCCAATTTAGTCATTCTAGCAATAGCTCTAGTGTAAATATAAAAAAAAAATCCAGAAAAAGAAACCTTTTAAACTGTGCTTATTTCATTCAGAGAACTGATTTAATGTGAAATCCTTTTGTTCTAAATAAAGCTTGAAGTTTCATCTTGTTTAGAATTTCAAGCCATCTTCAGGAACAGCTGGAAATTCTGAAAGTGAAAGCATAATTGAAGAACTTTTGTTTTCACATTCTTTAATCACGTTCTAGGCAAAACTCAAAAAATACGCAACTTTAAGTCTTGCGATATGCAGTCATTTGTCAGACTCTTTTTACATTGACAATTACTGTGGTATACTTAACATAAATAAAACACTAGCCTGCTTTTAGTAATATTTCTAATGATTTTATTCTAATGATTTAATCTCAGAGATGCAGTTTAAGTGCAAATGATGGCATTCAGGAGTGGGGATCAAGAAGAAATGCAGTAAAAAACTCACAGAAACTTAGTGAGCCAGCAAAGTAAATCCATCCCTTCTCAGTGGTTACTTTCAGCAGAATCATAGGAACAGCTACATCACAAGGCCAGCACAAGAACTTTGTTTCAGATACTCTACAAGGTAGGAATCAAATAGCAGATAAAATAACTTTTCATCGCCCTGGAGGGAATGAGAACCTCAGCCTGTGGCCTCTTCAAAATTTCTCATGACTCAATTAAATACAGTCCTGAATATGGTTAGAGAATACAGATAAAATTCAGTGTAAATACAGCAACCTTTTGCCCTCATGTACTTCTGTACTTGCTTATCTACAGATTTCTCTGGGTGTAACTGAAAACAGAATTTGGCTTTACATCTTTTTACATTCTTAGTATGAATAAAAACTAATTTAGCAACATACGACATTATAACATGCTGTTACTGAGCTTAAAACCTGAGATTCAGCATAAAATTCTGTAGCTGAACAGTAACTCCAAGTAAAACATAGTCAAGATGAAAGGATAGACTCTTCAGTTTTATTTACTGTAGACATAAAAAGTCAGTACCTAAACCTATCATGAAGAAATACGCACATTATGAAAGGCAGTAAACAGAAGTGGCTGCATTTTTCCACAAGCCCCCATATTAGATAGCACCACAAAGCACCAGGTCTAGGTAGTAAAACCTGTTTTTCTGACCACCCCTACTAGAAGATCTTGGTGTGAGTGTTAAAGCCTGTAATTAACATTTTTCTTTTCATAGTTCCTTTTTTTGGTATAACAGAGCAACTCTTTTGGTAGTCTGACATATGTTTTAAGCCACCATGGCTGAAAGCTAATTTGACAGCAATACTAAAATATTCACCCAGCATATATATATTTATATATACCCATCATTCCATTTGTATCTAGATAGCAACCTAAGTTTAAAGCTCCTCAAACTTGAAAACTGCTGCTACACAACGATGGAAACTTAGAGCAGTCACACAACCTCTCTGTTCAATAAATCTAAACAAACACACAAGTACTATGGACTTACAATGTAATATTGTAACATAAAATCCTATTTTATGCAATGCAGCGTAATCATATATTGTGTAAAAAGTTTAAGACAAGATCATAATTCTGGGCAGGGCTACTTTGTGCAAATATGAAATTCTCTGAGAAGTAATTTGCTTAAACTCAAAGGAAAAATACAAGACACAATAAGAAAACTTCCGTCACTCAAATATTCTATATCCCTATTCCAGGACAGCTAGAAATGTTTGCATGAAAATAACATATTTAGAGTTTCATACATTCACACAGGTAAGTTAAAGGAATAGTAGCTGGATATCTCCTATTAAAAAAGTATAGAATTCTGGCAGAATGGAATCTAAAATATGTCACAATCAGACCTGTGATAAAGAGGAAAGACATGAGTCCCCATGGAGCTCATGAAATTCCAGTACCCTGTAAAACTGCACAAAGTATAATATTTTCCTCCCAAAATAGCTGTTACAAGACCAAAACTAGAACTTATGTCTCATTTCAAAGTCTACAATAAATTAATACCAACTGCAATCTCTGAATCAAAATGTTAGGATTTCATTTAGAGTTAAAATAGGTTACGAAATTGATCACAAATTCCAGAACAAAAGACAGATAAATATACTACTCCTGTTACACTGGATTTCTTAAATAAGCAAAAGTCCTATGTATTTTTGTGGTTATTTCATTTGAGGCATTCAGCCTCACTGAGCAAACAGCAATCCACTTAGTGTCAGACCCTATACTTTCAGTATATTAAAACCACAGTCTGACTCCAACAGTAACTGCATAGAATCAAGCTGTGTAGGGGTCAAAATTTCTAACACTGCACGTAGATATCAAATCTGACCCTACAGAACCACCACTGACCTCAGAGAACCTGGGATTTCTTTCCTAGACTCTACACATCTTCCAATAAATCAACACCACCTCTTTTTTTGATGCCCAGGAACGTTCTGTACACTTCTCTGTTGTGATATTATCCAATATTAATGCTCCTGCATTATCAGATGCTATATTTAGCCTTTCAGCATGACTGAGGTAAGAAGGAAGCCATTCTATAACCCAGGGTTGATACACTACCTACACACGTTCCCAACAAGCATGTACATGACCATTCACACATGTTCATTGCAGCATTCATCAATCACATCTGTGTCTGAACATACACGAAGCTACGTAAGCACTGTGTTTTTAAAATTGCTAATTATCAACCAGCAGAGTAGACTTTGGGATCCATAGACTGGAATTCATAGACTTTGTCCTGAATGTGCAGACTACATGGCATGAAGGTGATCTGCTTAGTCATGAGGGAAGGGGGTGGCTTATGCAAGTCCACAAAGCATCATCTCCTACTTGATCCCTACCATTCACAGCCCGGCTTTTGAGGTAGTTACTTGCCCTCTCCTTTCTAATCAGGGTTATCTTTTTCTACCAGCAGTGAAACTGCAAAGTAAAACCAGCTGGGTTTAGACAATAGGGTGCTGCTTGGAAGCTGATGGGAGGTTTTTTTCTGTAAATTGGGGGATTTGTTATCACACGTATAGCTAACTGGGTTTGTATTTGTCATGACACAGATTAGAATCTATTACTATTTGAAGGATCTATTACCATTGCAAGAATAAATCAAAACACTGAAATTTGAAATTAATTTTTTTACATCCATCTCACTACTACATTGTGTTTCCATTGTGAATTTGTAACTATTTGCATTCTTACGTCGTATAGTATTAAGGATAGGGACAATCTTTTAATCTGAGTGAGTAACAAGATGGTCCCTATCTTGACAAGGCTGCTAGGTACTGTTGCAACACAGATAATTAAAAATATCAATATAGTCCATATATCATGAATTTTAATTGGACAATGATGTAATTGTTTAGTTCAATTCTATAAAGTAGTTTAGGAGAAGGCAAACAGGCCAAGTAATATGATGGAAGATATGGGAGGAGTGGGAGAAAAATGAGAGCCTCATCAAATTGATCTAAGTCCAGTACAAGCTTTCAGATGTGAAGACTGCACACTAAGCCTTGGGGTTTTTTTCTAAATTAAATCAATAAAACCCTACAAAAGATTTACTCGCCTGTTTCCCCGGTGGTGTGAGAAGGGCTGTTAGCAACAGGTAAAAGAGAAGTACATGTTGCAGTAAAAGACCTGATGCTGCAGTAGAAACTTATTCTTTCCTATAGTTGCCACATATATTCTCTTCTTTATGTGTCTTTTTACTGGAAGTACCATAAGCTCCACTCACGGCGGGTGCCAGTATTACTAGGGTGACAATTTGCTCAGCATCTGCACTTTCTACATATCATACTGTCACCAGAACCTCAAAGAAAGCATCATTGATAAAAGACAAACTACTCTTCACCAAAAAAGCACAACTGAAAAAAGATTGACCATCCTTCATTAAAAAAAAAACAACATGGGAATAGTGGGGAACAGACAAAAGAAATGTAAGAGCTTTATCATTTAATGCATTAAGCAATTTACATTTCATATTTCTGGGATTCTAAATACCTGAAGACAAATCTTATGGCTCTTTCACTTTTTGTTCTGCCTTGGAAAGGTCTCTGTGGGGGGGGAATTTTTTCCCAAGTACTCTGTAACAGTTAAATGAGATCCTTAAGAACTGACCTGTTTAACGGGAACCCCCAACTTCTGTTTGTGGCACAGGTATGTGGGACTTGAGAGTAACAATGCTCTCTTGCTTTGGATTATTTCTAATCTCTTCTTTTGTTAGTTCACAAAAAGTTAACTGACTCACAGAAAACGTGGTACAAAGCACCTGAAAAGTAGAACTCTGCTGTTAAAAAAAATAGACACTATTATGGAAATACAGTGTAGAATATTAGCGCTCATCATCTAATATCATGCTAAATTCCATTGGTCTATCAGTGATTAAAAAGTAAACTAGTAACAATAATGGAAAGTATTCTATCTATGGCTTCAAAGCATGGAGAATTTATAATTGTATTTTAACTTCTCTTGAGTAACTGCACTGGAAACTGTCTTACTGCAGAGAGGAGAATACAGGAATAATCCTCATGCCAAAGCTAGTAAAAGAAACTCAAATTCTGTATATCAAGTATGCACGACTACCGATTCACAACTAGGCTACAAAAATGGCGAGTAAATATATTCAACACCATCCTGAACAGATTACATGTAAAAACCCAAAAGAGGGCCTCAGCAATCAAGATGAAAAAAATCATTAAGTATACTTTTCATTATTTAGTCCAGCTTTGTACAAGGCAGAGTTTTCAGTCTACTGGGAAACTTCCTGGTTTTTACAATATAATTCATTTTCTTAGCCATTGATGTAAGTAGATTACACTGACAGTAATTGAAGCTGGGTCTAAATTTATTGTATTGACTTAGAAATTGACTTACAGTTATTTTAAAAAATTCACAGAGGAGTCAGATTTAGAAGCAGTGTTGATAGTGGGCATTTTTATCAGTATCACAAGGAAGGTTAAAAGGCTTCAACATGCTTCAGTTAGATTCTAGTATATTGCCAGCTTCCTTTTTCATGATAATTTATTATACGAAATACAAATTTACAGCAAGATAAAAATAATTATTTGCATATTCTATATTGTAACTGAAGTTTCAATGAATGTTGATGTTTAATAAATTGTATTATCCGGGAATTTAGCATTGAGGCACTTCTAAGAAGTACATCCTATCTTCAGGCTGTGTACATCAGCTCTGAACTGCTGACAGATAATGAGATATTTCACAAAACTGATGCCTAAATCTTTAAGCAATTTTTGCAGGAAGTTTTTTTTGTGACAGCCAAAGAGAATAATGGTCTCAAACACATGACTTCACACAACAAATCCTGATACACAACATACAAAACTTCTTTTCAAAGGAGAGAACAAAGTATCAAATGTCGTGTTACTTGGTGTGTAATGGGAATTTTTAGTTAACTAGTAACAAATCGTAGTAAACTTTTAAAAGGCAAATTACTAATTAAATTATGGACTAATTGGTACCAGAAAAGTTTGGGGTGGGTTGGGTTTTTATTTTTTGCTTTGAATGCTCATTTTTATATGGAACATTGCAATCGTGTTCCACGCAGAAGCTTGCCCACGGATGTGGTGGCAAGTCCCAAACGCAAGGGCAGCCCCATCAGGCACGTTGGTGTTGTGTTCATGGCTGAGCTTGATGTTCTTGGAGGTCTTTTTCAACCTTAGCGACTCCAGGATTCCAATCCCAGCTACCTGAAGGACAACTATAACTGACCCTTCTGGTTTAAGGGACTCCACAGGGCACGGAGAAA
Source organism: Dromococcyx pavoninus (assembly GCA_033558185.1). Lineage (NCBI taxonomy): Eukaryota > Metazoa > Chordata > Aves > Cuculiformes > Neomorphidae > Dromococcyx > Dromococcyx pavoninus. The sequence goes on from JAUMJL010000182.1 coordinate 94,533, forward strand.
TGATTCCCTGAGCTTTTCACCAGAAAAACTGCCAGCCTGACGTCACGGATGTAACAGCTCCATCACCGTGAGGTCAGCGGTGCTGCCAGCGCCACCGGCAGCGCGCCCTGGGGAGAAGCGCACCAGGGAGATCACAGCACGGGAACCGGGGGCAGCCACCGGGGCAGCGCGGGTTTCAACACCGCAGCCCGGCTGCCGCCTCCCCGCGCGTGGGAAAGTGAGAGACACATACAAGAACCCCAAAGGAAAGGGTGCTCATTCATGAAGTGCATCAGCCCCAGAAGCCCCCCTGATCGGGATGGAACCGCTTCCCATGCCGGGCTGTGCATCCCGCACCGGGACTGGAGGGAGGCTCCGCACCTGCGGTCGCGGAATGCTCCCTCCCCTGCCTGCCTCCCGCAGTCCCGGCCCCTCTTCCCGTCCCGCAGCCTCCGCCGGCCCCGCTCCGCGCCAGGAGCAGCCCTGGCAGCCGCTCACACCTGCCTCTCGCATCCACAGGGCACAGCTTCCCCCGGAGCCCCGGCAGCTCCCCGAGACACCCCAGCTCCAACGAGTCCCGCTGCTCCCCGCGCAGGCTCGCAGTGCTCCCCCCAGTCCCTCCGAGAGCCCCCAAGCACCGCACCACCCGCCGGGCCCCCGCAAGTCTCCCCTGCCCTCTCCGAGCCCCGCAATCCCCGCCGAGCGTCCCGCACTTCCCCGTCAACACCCCCCTCGCAGCCTCCCCCGAGCCCCGCAACTCTCCTCGATATCCCGCACTCCCCCGAGCCCTCGCCAAGCCGGGCGCCCCGCACCGCCGGGTCTCGCTCAGCCCCCTCACCCCGGGGCAGGTCCCCCCCCGCGCAGCCCGCACTGACCTGGCGCTGTCAACCCTCGAGCGGGAGGAACCGTTCCCTTCGGGCGGGATAAACTCCGCCGCCCGGCCCGGCCCCCGCCCGGGCACCGCCCCTCCGGCTGCACCGCCTCCTCGCGGCCGCCCACGAGGGGCGAGCGGGGCTCGGGGCTGCGCGGGGCGGGGGCTGCGGAATACGGGGGGCGCGGGGCGGGGCGGGAGCCGAGACGGAGGAACACGGGGACTGAGCGGGGCGCGGGGGCTGAGGCACAGGGGGCGCTGAGGCACACGGCGGGGCTGAAGCTGAGGCACGCGGGGGTCTCGGGGCAGCCGGGACGCGCGGGCAGAGCCGGGGGCGGGACGGGTCAGCGAAGGAGGAGGATGAGGCGCTGCTGCCCCCGCACTCCCCGCGCTGAGCCGAGCCGAGCCGAGCCGAGGTTCCGCGACGCAGCCGGAGTTTGATCCGCGTAACCTCCGCTCGCTGCGAGCTCAGCGCTCCGCGGTCTCTCTTTCTGTTCCACGGTGCTCACTCCTCTCCGCGCTCCTCGGGGGATTTGACCACCTATTCCCGGCCCGTGTCCTGCTGTGACAGGAGCTGTTCTGAGCAGGCTTAGCAGGGACAGATCTAAAGAAAACTTTATTCCCTCACTTGTTTTAGCCACAGGTTTCCTCTCCCTCGGCTCCCGCCGCCCCCCTGCCAGGAATGCGGAGGGAAGTGGCACGGGCTGTGCTCGGTGAGTCGGAGGGAGCAAGTTCAAACAAGCATGTCACCTCCTTCTCCTTAACCCTCTGAGCCTTCTGAAAAGAGCTCGGATGTGAAAAAGAAGCCGTAAGATCCACAAGCTCTAGAGAGTCATCTCACAAGTCAAGGTGCCCCAGGATACAACAGTTTATCTTCAAAAAGTCTTGATCTCCTGGACATCATTAGAAGATTGAGAGGATCCTAAATTTGCCTCATTATGGTTCTTAGTCATCAAGCACTTCGAAAGACAGCCTGCCTTTGCTTTATTATTTGTGTACCGAAGGCAATTTATAGATTAGAGCTGAATACGTCAGAATACCTGGTCTACTCACAGATACCGACATCGCCTGCAGCTTTCTGTTTGTGAGAACAATCTTTCTGTCTGCAGAGGCTTGAAGTCTTGTGTTAATTTTTATAAGAATTATCTGTCTATTTGTATAGGCTTGAAGGAAGTGTTACTTCTGCCCTGACATACCAAGGCTTTTTTTTTCAATTCATGCTTTTCCCTCCATCCGAATTTTTTAGCCCTATGTGGGAATCTTTTGTTTGTAAGTTGTTTTTTTGTATTGTTATTACTATTATGCTGCTTTTGGTTTGTTTGGTTCTTTTTTTTTAACATACTGCAGTATTCGGTAGTAATCTGACTCAGAATTAAGAGCCAGGTACTGAAAACGAGTAAAACAAAACCTCAGAATTAGCTCAATATGCCATGGATGAGTGAACAGACAATTATGGGTAGAATAATCTAGCAATAACAGAGGCTTAAATACCTAAACTATTAATATTTTTAACCATTTTGCAGCAGTATCTCAGGTAAAGTTTCAACAGAAAGGTAAAAGAAGATGGGTCTTAGCTGGACACCTCCACAGAGTTCAGATTTAGCTCTGCTTGAGAACAGAAGCAATGCTGTTCTCTGGGCAAAGTGCTGGAGAGTATACTCATTTCATTCAAGTGTCTGAAAAATAGAGGAGCCCTCTCAAAAATCTAGGCTTTAACATGCAATTTTTTCAAAACTCCATCTAACTGGGAGCATTCCAAAAATTGGCAGGTATGAATGAACATCTGATTGTGACTATAAACATATTTTCAGCCTAGAATTTTAATAAATTAATAAGTAAGGCAGAAATACAAAGCATAGTTCAGATTTTAAATACATTTAATGGACAAAATAAGCTTATCTAACTCAGTCCAGAGAAATCAGCCAAACAGAGTTTTTGAGAAGTATTACAAATACTGTAACATTTTATTTCTGTTCTCGGCATTATATTCTTTTAGCAATTTCATCCTTTGAACAGAACTCAGAAAAAGGAGAAACAATAATATTGACTTATATACAAATTATTTCATACACGTTTTAACAGATTGAGGCAGGAAAGGAAAATATAGCTTAGTATGATTTCCTGCTTAACACAGATTTTTAATAGTACTTGGTACCACATTAAATGTTTCTTTTAAAAAGACAGCTAATCTTAATTTGAAGAATCAAGAGTTGAAGGCGTTTTGTTTGGTGGTTAAAGTATGCCTTATTTATAATTTGAATTAATATGTTTTCCTTTATCAACAGAGAGTGGGTTTATTGTCACACATGGAACATAAAGCAAATAATTTTTTATTGGTAAAGAAATAAAATAGGCTACAAGTTTCATTGTACAGTAATGAAGTGTTCATAATAAGGAAATAATTGATTTCTCACATAGCTTTTGTTTGCATTATTTGACTGCACGGTTTTTGATTACGTGGACTTTCTCCCCTGCTTATCCAAGAGAATTCCTAAGTTTGCCTGGGGACTTCAGGCATTATGAAATAAGAATGAAACTTCAGGCTCAGGCCTTCCTGAATCATGGGCAGTTCTTCCCTAAATTCAAAGGGAAGCAGAAAAGGGCCTCTCGGCATCAGTTCTACTTTTGCAATTAGATGATAACTTGTCTTCGCAAAAGATCAGTTACACTGTGTTTTTCATATTGGATACAAAAGCTTTAGTAAGTTCTTTTCCTGTAAAAGAATTGCATTTTATATTACATTTAATCATTCAGTTTTTCATGGTACATCTTTTTTAAGAATTTGTTGCATCTGCAAAAAAACCCTTAAATTCTCTGTACACATTACTGAGTGTATATTACTAATTTTAATTATTAAGAAAATTCGAAGCAGATTATTTTTGCCATATGACTCAATTAATCCCACTGAAATGAGAAAGAGTACTTTGTGGAATCTCAAGATGGATAAGGGTATTAATTTGGACCAAGTAACCTCCCTCAAACATTTTTATTTCTCTTTTCCATCTTAATGAATGAATTTTTGTGTAACAGTTTCTAAGGTACGCAGGTAGGGGTTTATGGTTTGATCCAAGGCTAGAACGATGAATATATTGAAGAGACTCATTCCATGATACTGTGATTTTTACAATTGGCTTGAAAAGGGAAGAAACTTTATAAGAATATAGAGGTGAAAGGTTTATACCTCTTCCTCCCTGCAATATACTAGTTCCAACTTTTACTTCATTATGTTGATGTTTCCATTGTCTCTATGCATTAAGTCTCTAGGTGCATTACAGAAGTTCAAAATCACAAATCACACAGTCTGTCCCATGTCAGTATTCCGGGCAGAATGAAAAACTATCTAGCCAAACTTTTAACATCTAGAGGGCAATCTCATATCTTGGCAGTGTGGCTATAAATCTAGGAGTCAGAGGAACAAGTTCTGATTGTGGAAATTGCATTGCTTTAAAGTAAGGGAGTTGAAGGAACCTAAAAACCCTGTTGTATTGCTGCCTTTTTAAAACATACCCTGTGTACTTTTTCTCAGGTTATGCAATTTTTAAATTCATGTATCTGGTGTTCTTTTATTGATAAAAAGACCTTTGTCTTAGCATATCTTACTGTCTTTATTGACAGGTTTTGGTCCAGGAAGATAATGTTTGTAGTAAATATTTGATAATATTCCACCTCGCTCCTATCTTCAGTTCTCACACCCTCTATGTACACATTTTTACTTGAAGGAAATGAGAAGTTTCAAATGCTATCCGTGATGTTTTATATATATTTGTGGCATATAAATTTATTTATTTATTTATTTATTTGAGTATTTGGTAGAGGACTATCCCTAGATATGATTCCAAACTCTTTGGAGAGCATCCTACAGTATTGTTACACTGTGCTTAGCATGCTGTGCCTCGGATCCAGCAGAAGCAGTAGGACTGGGCATAATGCAGATTTTTCATAGATAACTGTAGAGCGGGTCAAAACAAGAACCATTTAAACTAAGAATGTTTCTCCTTTTCCTGAACTTTGAGGCTTAGATAAAAAGAGGACAAAATCCAAATTATACCTCCTTTAAATTTAGTAGAGCCAATATCACAGCAGGCTGCCTACTTCTAATTATAATGTTCTTTATTTTTTCATGATATTTGGTATCTCCTGAGCTCTTGACTTATTCATTCTGTCTTGAATAGAATAACTTTCTCTCTAGAATTGTCTGGTTCTTCTGTAAGTGGGTAGTATCTTCATGTTCTAGTCCCATCCTGATCAAATGGGTCCACACTGCGTATCACACACAGCAGGCAAAAGAACACATTGGAACAAAGAGCTCAAGCATATGCTGCTATTCATCAGGTTTGTTAATCCATTAGGTATTTATTTCTGAAGGAATAATTTTAAAACCACCAAGATTTTATGGCAATTTTGAGTCTCATTTAAAAACAGTTTGTTCTAATTTCTTGGGTTATTAAGTTAAGACAGATTTATGAATGTAAGTTAGCTTCAGAAACTCAGATTCTGCAATTGTACATGCTTAGACATCTTAAATTAGGAGCTGATGCAACCAGGATTTAGAGTTGTGCTAACATAGGGTGGGAAGGAGGTGGCTAGTCTTGTGGTTAAAGCATGGGACTAGCTGCTGAGAGGTCTGGGTTCTATTCCTAGTTCTGTCACTGACTTCCTGTAGGTCATTGTCTAAGTCATTTAGCTGCGCCTCATCTTATTCTTTTATGAAATGGGCATAATACTGACATTGCTAAAGCACTGTGAGACTGAAGTCATTAGTGTTCATACAAGTATTTTATGCTCGTAAGAGGACTTTGTGTATACCTGTATCAGTGGGTCAAAACATATTCCCAATGTAATTCCTCTCTCACACAGCGATTCGTTGATTCCAGTAAAGAAGACTAAAAACTAAAATTTAACTTAAATCATCTGAAAAACTTTATTTGCAGGTTCCAATAAAACATGTGTTCGTTAAGGGAATTGAGTTTTCTTTGTAAGAAGGGTAGTATTGTGATATTTACTCCCTCATAATTGTTAAAAAATAATTAATTCCCCCCCTCCCATTGTTTCTTTGGAGGACTGTGTGAAGATCTCTTGGTACTTCCATTTCCTATAACCTTTGTCCTGTTTTATAAAACTATAAATTGTTGTGATGGGATTAATTTGAAATACTATTTTTAAAATCCCTGTTTTTTACATATTTTACCCTAATCTCCAGGGTGCTCCAGACAGATGAAGGAAGTATTGTTGATCAACTAAATGATGATTTTGTAGAAAAACAGCATACCGTGCAGCCCAGTGAAAGTCATGGAATCCAGAACGTTCTCCTGGTGTGCTGCCTAGCCTTAAGGATTAGTTAATCAGCATTTCAAGCATAGTGGCATGGGTCTCACATTCATGTTACCACAATTTTTATTTCTATTGCAGAGGGGAACTCTGGAGGATTTTAAACCAGGGAGATTGGTATGACTTTCAGACGTCTGGTAGATTATATTTATATACTTTGATACTTACAGACATTTTTAGATGTTTTTGCTATTCTTTAGGACAGATACAGATAATAAAGACTGAAAGAGAAGTAGATGGCATTCAGACTCTCCTATGGATTTAATTACCTTCACTGAAATACCTTCATTAGTCTTTACAGCAAATGGGTTGCATAGCTTTCAACAAGACCAAAGACTAAGTAAAGCAGCTTCGTGTTTCTCGTTGTAATTAACATATATTATTATAATACCAAACATCTTAAACTTCTGTCATTTTAGTAATGTTATTTCTGAAAGAATCACCAGGACGAGTGGCACAGCAATGAAACGTAAGCATCCTTTTTTTACATCTCACTAAACTGCATTGCAGAGGCTCCTTTTTCCACAAAGTTGTGACCACAGATGTGGACTCCAACAGAATAAACACAAAACTCTCACTTCTAACTTTTACATATGAATTCTCAGGTAGCAGCGTGAGACTACTGACAGCAGTGTACTGAAAAGGTACAGCGAGATTTTTAGTATTAGGGTGTGATATTTTTGAACATTTTTTTGTGTGAATGTACACAGGTGCCAAACTCAAAGGCCTCAGATGGTCATTTCTGCTGTGTGAAAACATCTGCTTACTCTGTGTTTGCATCTTCGTCATAAAAATGTGCTACCAACATGCATGGGCTTTTTCCGGGCAGAGAAACAGTAACTTTAATCCTCACTGATCGTTGAATGTTGTTTTGTAGAAGTACAAGAAAATAAAATGTGGTCAGGCAATACAGCTTGAAGTAGCTGTTATATTAAAGTCATCATGTTTCATTCATGCAAATAGCCCTGCTGGTTTGTCAGCTGCTCTTTTGAACTGACTCTTGTTAGCCTTTTACATAAATCATTATTTTCATTTAAGATCTTAGGACTCTTAAAAAATAAAGTTAATAACTGGTTTTTAGTCTGTGCTAACCATTAGAGGATGCCAGGTAACTTTAGCAGTGAATCAGGGGCTATTTTGGGAGAAAAATATTACAATAATTTGCAGGAAACAACCTTTTTGTTCCAAAACAGCTGTCATTGAACACTATTATATCTACAACAATTAAAATTATCTTTGGTAACTTTTAGTATTTGGCATTGCTCCATTATTGTTCAGTTAAATATTTTTCAAGTATGTTAGGACTTCTGCCCACTGAGTGCTTGAAACCCCTCATTATCAATACAGAAGCTCTCTCTCATTTTGTTGTATTGTAGTTGTTCATGGCAGGACCTGTGATATCTTCTGTGGAGGTTCTTTTCCATTCTATAGAATGGCAACAGAACTGCTGAACACTGGTGACTCAACATTGGCAGTAGAGAATTTAGTTTTTAATATGTTGAATGCCAAAAAAAAGTAATAATAAAAAAGAATGTGCTAGCTAGAATATAAAGTGAATTAGGAAACATGTGCAAACATCCTGGTGAATTTAAATAGCTGGTTGGATCAGAAATGGAGGAAAAATATCATTGGGTCAGGAACAAAACACAAAGTAGCCAGAAACAAAACACAAAGTAGCCAGAAACCTTGTATTTCTAATTTAGGATATAAATACTCACTGCTAAAAAATTGTTGTTACAAAATGTTATTGATTAAAAAAAAGGCAGTTTTGGGGGGACGTATTTGGTTGATGGCTTTAATATGCTTCAAATACTAATTAAAACTATAAAAAATATGCACAGTGCTGAAACTTTTTATTCATTCAGATTGGACTAACAATTTTTGTGAATTGGTTTTCAGAATGAAATTTTTATTGTATTGTAGTCGCACTTGAGTTTCACACTGAAAAAGGAGGCTCTTCAAAGAGTCTATCATACATATGTAACCTGGAGACCCTGCAGGTACTGGCTGGCCACTATGAGGTTTCCCTGGAGCCTTCTCCTCTCCAGGCTGAGTAACCTCAACTCTCTCAGCCCGTCCTCATGGCAGAGGTGCTCCAGGTTCACCTTCGTGGCCTCCTCTGAACCCATCCTAATAGTTTCATGTTCTTCTTATGTTGGGGATTCCAGAACTGGACACAGGGCTCCAGGTGGGGGGTCTCACAAGAGCTGAGCACAGGGTCAGAATCCCCTCCCTCCCCTCTGGTCCCACTGCTCCGGATGCAGCCCAGGACTCAGGTGGTTTCTGTGGCTCATGTTGAGCTTCTCATCAATCAGCACCCCAAGTCCTTCTGCTCAGGGCTGCCCTCAATCACATCGTCCCCTATCCTGTGTTGAATCACGGATTGCCACGAGCCAGGTGTAGGACCTTGCACTTGTGTCAGATGACATGGATCAGGTGCCATAAGATTTTACTCTGTGAAATTAATTATTAGTATTTTCCTACCCTATGTATTAGCAAAATATTGCAGTTTGGGGAATATATAGAGGATGTTGTGTTGATTTCTGGTATTTCAGTTTTGTATATACTAATAAATAATAAAATATAGCAGCTAAGTACACTGTGCACCAGAGTCTGGCAACCTGCTGTTGTTTCAGTGAACTAAAGTAAATTTAATCTGAACTCCTCTACTTTCATTTGAAAATTTCTGACATTTGGGTCAGCTCACTCCTTTATGTGTTTATTTCTCTCTGTGGACCTTTCATTGTAGTGTGCACGGCTCTTTGGTGCAGTGTTTAAACTGTGGTACTAGGTTACTGAAGTGTAAAAAATAGGGGTAGACTGTTAGGATGGAAAATCTGATTAAATTGGGAAATTCTAATTGAAATTTATTTTGAATTTCATTTATTCCTGCTCAAATGTGCTTAGTTACAAAGTATCCACAAAACAAAAAGTAATTTGTGTTGTGTGGAATCAGACTCTCTGCTATTTTTTCTCTAAATAGGGATGATATTGAACGTAGTTTTTCAGTGATTTATGATGTAATTTTTTTAAGGATAATATATAATAACATGGAGACAATAAAGTCAGAAAGCAGGATTATCTTACATTAGCCCCTCTTCTTAGAGTATAACACTACAAACTAGGTCACAATTGAAGTAACATTTTCAGTAACAGCTGGTTTTCCCCAATTTGTTTTTTCAATAACCATTTACACTGGCTCCAGATGAACACAGAGTGAGCAAAACATCATTTAAAATGCAAAATTTACAGCTACTTCTTCCAGAAGGACCAGATAAGTTTCACCTCACTGGGGAACAGCTCTAATTATTTCACTCCTAGAAATATACGGATTAGTCCTGAAGAGTATGGAAGGTGCAACAAAAAAGCCCTTTGGGAAAAGATGGCTTGTTTGTAGACTGTGACTTGGACAGCTTTGTTCTTCAAGGACATTTTTGCAGGTAGAATAGACCAACTTCTCATCTAAATCACAGTACTGGAATGAAAGCATAACAACAAATGCCTATGATGTGAAAAGCAAGATTTAATATTCCATGGTGTAATGCTAGATGCAGAGGAAGAGTACTGCAGGATTTTAACTTTCATTGTGATTGTTGGGAGAAGAAAAGATAGCAAAATGACTTTTGGTTCTAGATATGTGTCCAGAAGATTCCTAAAAATGGGGAAAAATTGTTATTGATTTTAAGAATTTAGCTTATTCTTAAAAATTATGTTATTAAAACTGCTAATCTTAGCTCAGAACAAAGAAGTGATTTAGGACAACTGCTCTTACCCATGGCAGAATCTTTTTGTCTGGAGTTCTTTATTCATTGTGTACCTTTTTAAATTTATTTGGTTTTTTTTTTGGTTGGAAACTTCAGCTCCATTTGTACAGGTTTGTATCTCAGCTTCTTTTTTAGATAATGTTCCCATTTTTTTAAATTGTATGATTTGATTTCTTATGGTCTGACCCGTTCACCAGCTCAGGTTTTTAAATGCTCTCAAACCATTCTTTGAATTAATGTTTATATTTTTGAGAAAGAGATCTTGTGAAAATACATGCATTTCTATTACTGGCAGTACTTTCTGAAACAGAGAGGAGTGTATTGTGTTTCCCAGTTATGTTAATTTGCTTCCCTAACACTCCAAAACCACTTAAATTGGGAAAATAAATAATCATTTCTGACAGCCAGGTGAAACTGGGAATATGGAAAAGAATACAAGTCGAACTGCTGTGAGGTCTGAGGGTATGACAGCAAAGCCAAGCGTTCAATTCCTCTCTTTTGGATTGTATTATCTTTCTGTCTTTTAAGAATGATTATCTAAATATTTTATATTCATGTTTTTAGAAGATCTGGTAAAGTTATTTACAAGATCACATTTGTGTATTCCTCCACATGTCTAAAACCAATTTTAAAGATAATTCTTCTCAACATTTTGAGTAGTGTCAACTTCCAGCTACACTTTTACCTTATGCTTTCACACTCTACTGCTTTCCCATATGCCATCTGTTACCCTTAAGCTTAAATAATAATAACTAAGCTGGTGCTGAAGATCTGTATGGCCAATGAAATACATTATAAAACTTTCCCATAACTAATATCAAATTGAAATATATCCCTCAACCCTTATTAAAAGCGGAGAGATTGCCCTGGACCTAAGCCAGTCTTTCAAATCCTTTTTAAGTGAGAAAGGACTAAAAGTGGTTTATTCTCTTTGGTTTGCTTAACTGCCTGCGTTTAACCGTAGGTTTCAGTTGGGGAAACATTATCAGCCTGCCTACCCCCCCCCCCCAAGCTTTTAAAAATCAGTTCTTTACACTTTTGTTTCTTTTAAAAGCAGCCACACCACTCTTGTTGATGCTTCAAGGCAGAGCACAAGTGGGCATATCCTGCTGTCAGAACTGTGCACACATGTGACTTACAACAGGAATTGTGTGGGTGTCTGAGACCAGAACTGGGCTCAGAGCGTGCTCTGCCTGATTTAGCATCCCCTTCTGCTCTACAGTAGCGAAGATCTTCACCCCACGTCCAAAAAAGGAAAGAGAGTCTTGCGATCTGCAAGTGCGCAGCTGGGGTCCCGAGGGCGCTGGCTGCAGCCCTTGGTGAGTTGGCTTCCTGATGGGAGAGAGAGAAAAGGGAAAGGAGGGAAAATCGTGTGTATGGTAAGGGTGGGGTCACAGACACAAGGAGAAGAAGGCTTTCTGAGGGTTTTTGTAACAAGGAGCAGGTTTTCTGTGTTCTTCTGACCTCATTATTAGATGAACTGAAACACTGTCTTCCTTTTCTTTTTGTGCTTGGGGAAGCAAGGGACTAGGAAGACTTTCTGATCTCTCCTGGGTGCTTTGCAGCAATAATTCCAGGTGTGTGCTTCAAAACACATCTTTTAGAAAAAAAAGGCATTAACAAGAACCAGTTGTCTCTCTGCTCCACTGATTCCCTTGTTGTTTCAGACACCTTTTCTGTTCTCAACCACTGCTAAATACTGCTGAAGGGGGTTACAGACTAACACAAACTAGTTAAAAGAAATACTTTCTTAATCTAGAAATTTATGCTTATTATGTAGGGCAGGGCACAACAGTAATGACAACAAAAACCCCAAACATCAAACCAAAAGTAAAATAACCGTCAGAAAAAAATATTAAAAATGCTTTCCAGAGTATTTAGATTGATTCACAGAACAAAAAACATGAAGCAAACCAAAAATTGCAATTAAGAAATGTTGATGTTCTAGTCTAAATTTCACTTGTGTTTTAAACACAAATCTCCTCTTCAGTTTCAAATTGTCCCTTGGAAAAACCTGTACCTTCTGCATTCTAGAGACACAACAGAAGGACACCCATGTACGTGCTGTGGTTTGCCCGAGCTGAGGGGGATGAATCTTCTTGAGTCGTGGAACTTTCCTCCCCACTGGATGGTGCATCCCATGCTGTACATTTCCTGGGATCCCGTTTGTCCCAGTAAGAAATTGGCCAATCTGACAGTGGGAAATGAAATTTGGAGGAATAATTCCCCCCTCAAATTAGGACAGCTGTTGGTGGAAGGATAGCTGTTGTTTGATCAATCACCTTCTAGTCACCTCTGATTCAGAAAAGACAGGCTGCAGGTGGGGAAAATGTATTTTAGAGAGGACATTTCCAAGGTGTGGATGTTTCTAGGGGGTTTTTTTCATAATAATGTGTGTCTAAGACCATTCACATCAAACGTTCTGGAGAAGAGTTTTTCCAACTGTAGAATCTCCAGTTTGTTTTTAAAACATTATTTGTTTCTGATTTTTTTCATTTTGTTTTCTCTTTTACTGCTAAAATTTTTAAATCTGCTTTGAGCTTTCTAAAAAAGACTGCATATATCATGTTACCTATCCCATGATTTGAAAAACTGGCATTAGTGAGACATGTTGAAGAGAAACATAGACCTGAATTGCCTATCATGTTCCCTTAGGTGAATGTCTTTCATTTGTAGTTCATGGGCTGAAATGTTAAACATTAAAAATCTGCTCCACTGCACACAAGATTCTTTGAGCAGATAAATGACCTTGTAATAACTTAAACTCTTAAAGCAGATGTTAATTAGGCAGTGAGTAATTTTTAAAGCATTGCCATAGTGATAGGTTCCAGAATGTTCTCTGCTCAAAGTCAGCTTTGGGAAATTCCTTTTGCATAGTGGTTTTACTTATTCCTGTAATATGAGTGAATAAAAAAAATATGTCCATAAATTATTACTTTTGAATGTTATTTTAGCTGCAAAAGTGATGATATTTTAGCTGTGAAGTCATTTGACCTGTTTATGGACTTCCTTAAAGGATAGAGCAGTATTTTCATGACACAAAAGTTGAGGAAGTTTTCAGTGTCACCAAAGATCTCTGTCAAATTTAAAAGCTAACGCTCACACCACAATCCCAGACACTTTTAAATGTGTCTTGTGCCACCACCATGGAACAACTGACATTAACATAGTTCTTTGTGTGTCTGTGTCGATGACTGCAGGAATCAAGACTTCAGCATATGTCTGGCAGCAAGATGAGTGGAATCTCATCTTTTGGTCCTTTCCCCATAACCATGGGTAGTTTCCAAGGGGGTGCTTTGCCCCAACTTTTAGTGATCTGCAGCCCATTATGGAAATCAGACATTCATGAAATGAAGAAAAACAAAGAGTTCTTATCTGCAACTTTGCTTCCCAACTCTGAAGAGCTGTTTCAGACTCCTATGCAACTGTAGTTGCATGGATGAAAGCTATTAAGCAGACATTCCTACTAAAAACCAAACCATGCTTCTTGTACAGGAAATTAACCCTTCAAAAAAGGAAAGTGCAAGTGACAGCTTTTGCTCAAACTTCTGAGTGTGTGCTTCCTAACTGTGGAGTAGAAGATGCTAGAAAGGGGCAAACTCAGGAGGTGAGAGAAGTAGCTTCTATAAAGACATTAAGATCTAAAAGATGTTCTATTCACGCTTGCTTTACTCAAGTATTAATTTCTGCCTGAAAATGACCCTCAACTTGTCCTCCTTATGGACAGCTTTTCCCTGAATCTGCTTTTCTGTGGATACTGAGGTGTTCTTTTTTCTCCTTGGATAACAACGTGCCAGGCTTCTGCCTGGCTTCTTTGTTGGTGGCTCATGATGAAGTGGTAAGACTGAGGAAAGGTCCTGGCATCTTCCTGCATAGAAACTTCGCATTATCAGAAAGATTTTGAATGATGTAGGATTCTATTTTGGCTGTATGTGCCAGAATGGATTTACAGACGTGGCAAGGAGCATCTTCATGTTTGATTTCAAGAACACCAAAGAATCTTTCTACCAATGAGATAGGAAATGGTGGAATATTAGTAAAAATAGGTAATGTTTTCTGAATTACTTAACAATTCAAACGGGCTTTTACATTACAAAGACTATTGGAAGAGTATTGATACAACTTAAGTGTAATAGTGTGGGGGAAGTTGTGCCAGGAGAAAGTAAAAGAGGTGTACTACACTCCAGGTATTATTATGACTCGCAGACATCAGGCACCTGGACCAACCTATAGAAAGTAAATTGACTCAGTAGCTGTCTGTGCAGGGAGGGCTTTTCTGGTAACTGGAGAAAGAGATAAAGGATGTAATATCTGTGATTTCAACTACACAGATTCAGATTAAGAATATAATTGAAACAGGTCATCTAAAAAGCGATGTATTACTACTCACAACCTACAAACCAAGTTTTAATATATCTCTAGAAGATACAGTTGATTGTCAAGAATTAGTTAAAGGCTTGCTACAGCAATCTCAGAGGAGGTTCTTATATCTTTGTGTTAATGTGGGAGATAAAATCAGATAATAATCTTTTCTGTCTTTAATATCCACAGTGTCTTTCCTTTATGTGCTTGAATTTTGAAGATTGGTATTATCAAGCAATTATTTGCATTGGTCTGGAGTTGCTTTGATGCATTCTTTCCACTATGGTAAATAATTTAATGAATGGTAAAATGCAGGTAATCTTTATTATCTGGTGTTTTTTCCTTGTACACGTCCTTCATTGCTTCCCTAATCTAAATGAAAGAACATCAGTGCCTCCGTAGCTGTTCACAGAATTTTTTTTTTCTATGCTGCTTCTGCTTTATAATCTAATTTTATGAAATTCTGTATTTAATCTGAGCTTCCTAAATGTTTAGAATTGCTACTTTCTGGTTTTTCTCTAGTTTTATATAAATGTGAACCATTTGTCATTTCTGACATCACATATTCTGCCAAACAGCGGAGAAGCTAATTGAAATACTCTGAGTATTTCAATTTCAATCTGTGGGCCAAATTCTCAGTTGTCATCAGGTCAGTTGGCGTAATCATGGAGCTCCACAACAGTACATGGAAATGCGCCGACACAAATTGAGACTATAGCCTACTCTCTGCAACTGAGATCTGTTGTTTAGTTGCCTGGTGGGAAGGAAATTTTTTTTATATCCTGATGCTGTTTTCTCCCACAACATGGTTTCTCAGTAATTGCCACCTTTGTCCTCCTCATTACAGAATGTGCTATATCTAGCAGCTGAGATGAACTGTTGTACCATCCAGGACTCAATGGGGCAGCGGTCACATCCACTCTTGGCAAATAGTTTCAGCCTTGGATCCTGTTTCTTGTATCCTGATGTTGAGAGTTCTGTTTACTACAGTTTTCACAATAGCCTTTGAGAACGAGTACTCTGAGAACACAATAGTGTACCTCCAAAAGAGTTGCCAAGAGGGAAAAAAAAATAGACTTCCTTCTTTGGCAGTGGTAGAATATAGGTAAGGCGAAGCAGCACTCTTAGCCAGCAAGAAGGGCATAACAATATATTTTGACTCTAGAAGCTCAAATGAAGGTTATTTTGAGAAAAAGCTGTTTTCTTAGACAAGAGGAGTCTAGAGCACTATTCTTGTTAAAGAAGATTACATATAGAGGATGGAATTAAAACATTCAAGGATAAAGGAAATTACGGACATCTCATAATTCTCAACCTGCTGTAGACCACAGGTAGCAAGAAATGCCATTTCAAGTAGAGGATACTGTCAGTGCCTATGGAAAATATTAGGATTTCTTGTTTGTAGGCAGTGTATCACAACTGCTCATTTAATATCATTAAAAGAAATTGTAATACGAAAATAGAGAAAAATAACTCGCATGAGTACCTATGAGATGTTTCTGGAAGCATAGGAGGAGTGAGAGAGTGAACCAGAATGTACAGGAGTGCTGGTCCCCATCAGGCAGGCTGCTGCTTAGTCCGGTTCTCAGGAGTTTTTATCTTACATGGGAGGACAGGGAGGGTTGAGAAAAGAAGGAAGGAGGACATCAGTGAGAGCTGTAGTCCCATCACTCAGGCTGTTGGATATGCATCATTGTGGCTGTTGGATATGCATGAGGCTTCTGGGGTTTTTTTCCAATTATTGTGTTAGTTTTATTCATCTTCAGCAGCTTTTACGATAGAATTAGTCAGACTTCCACTCAGCTCAAAAGACATGTTTTTTAAATTAAGTTTCAACCAAACAACAAATGGATTTAAATTATAGGAAAAACCCCATTTCATCAAACTTCAAAAAGTTCAGTAAAAACCCCAAATTCTAGAGGTCTGATGAACCCCCACATATTATAGCCTCCTTTTTCCTTTATCTTAGCTATCCTGTGAAGGGCTTCAATGCCACTGCTTTAATTCCCAACACCTTTAAATTAAAATAGAGCTTGTGCCTTAAATCTTAATCTTTCCTCAACCTCACCTTCTGCATTCAGAACTTTTAATGCCTGTGTTTCAGTAATTCCACTGAGGGTGCTGGAAGTTGTGACAGCATTGATGGAGTATAGGTGGTATACACATGGGTCGTGCTTGGGGCAGGTGTACCCTGCTAAGGCACGCTGGGAACCTTTTCCTGTTATACTGGCCAGATGCAGTGATTGCTCTGGGGAAGGGGAGGTTGAGAGAATGAGCGTGGGCGGCGCACGGGAATTCACTCTGGTTGGCTGAAAGCTCCGCTCTAAGTAGAAATATGCTGACTTTTATATGTATGTGATAAATGTGTTTTAAGAATAGCAGTGATTTCTTAATCTAGTTTTGCAAGTACAATTACAATGCCTTGTAAAATAGTTGCTTAGATTCCATAATCCCAATGTAACAAAGATCAAACTGCTTTTCTGCTTCTGATGATTAGTTTTACTCCTCTTCAAAGGAGGAGGGGAAGGAATAACAGAGGTTGAAATCAAATATTGGTATTTTAATTTCTTTATATGGACTTCTGGGGAAAAATATTACAAATAGATTGTAGTGTTGTATTCTTTATTTGTGGGTGGCAGTAAGCGTTGGTGGCTTTAAATACAGTTACTGCTTTGTACTATAAATACGATAGGAGTTTTCCAATGACTCAGTGTATGTTGAAGTACTGAAGAAAAGCATTTAATTTCTTCAGGACGGAGTAAACCAGTTTTTTCTTAACACTTTCTACATTGGTGATGGTATTTTCTAGATTATGCTGTTCTTTTTAGGACACATGGGGGGTGGAAGTATTTTATTACTATATGTATGCAGCTATATTTCAGTTTTGAAAGGGAGAGGAAGGCATGTTATGACTTTTGTGCCCTATATGCCCAAACGAACCCCAGTCTGGATCTTCATTTAAAATAAGAAATGTGCATTACTGAAGGATTCTCTTTTTAAACCCCATCTGCAATGACCAGTCCTGCAATGGCATTTGGAAATGCACAGAAAATAAATCAGCACAATGTGACACTGTTGGCAGGACTGGGTTTTTGTGTATATAAGATAATCCCAGGACTGATCTGGCATATGCTCTATGAATTGTCTTGCATCCCAAGGGTGAGTCGTTCTTCTAATACAGGGCTCAACATTGACAGTGTTTACCCTTTTTAAGCAAGGATTACTGAATCTATGTACTAAACTACAGGGCAAAAAGTTATGAAAATGTGTTATGGTTTTTTAACTGGGATGCTATAATGATTCGAGTGTAATTGCAATTGTATCATTCCTATAGGTAGCGTAGCCAAGATCTGTTTCAGGGTGGAAAAAACCCAAGCCCTGTTTCTCTTTCTTGGTTCCCTCATTTCCCTCCCATCTGCCTATTGTCAAGTGGGGGGAAATTGGCAATGAGGTGGTGTGTGTGCACTTGGGTTGGGGCCAGAGGAACAACCCCAAAAGCCTTCCTGCTATGCAATAAACAAGAAAGTGAAATGTAGTGTATGTGTATACTCAGCTAAAGAACTTGACATGATAATTTTAAGTGTAGGGGTATTTTTTCTTTTTGAGGGGGTTTTAGTGTGCTATCTAAGGTTTTTCCTTTGTAACAGCCTTTTAAAGTCATGCATTAAGTTTCAAAAGAATTTTGCTATCGTAACTAAAATATAGAACATGATTTGGCTATGTTTTTTAGGTCATTTAGTTATTTGTGACCCACAGTAAAAATGAGAAAATGATTGATTGTATTTGAATTTTATCATGCTTTCAGTTTAATATCATTTGGACTCAACTGCTATATAAGTAGTTTGGAACAAAAACTAATACAAGTTTGTTGCTGTAACATGTTCAGTAATAACCTCAAATCTCCTTATGGCCATAATTTGTTCAATTTGTCCAATTGAAAATTGTACACTTCCACTACTCGATTCGGAGTGATTCCCCTATTTGCTACAAAGCGTAGGGTTCATGGTGTGTGATGAAGAGTTATATATGCCATTGCCCCCTGCTGGAAAGCATCTGACATACTTATTTCCAGGTAAAACACACATGGGGACAATCTGTTGGGGATTTTTTTCTTAGTTATTCAGGAATTAATGTCATGGTAGACATGTTCCGCCTTCCAAATTGATGTTTTCAACACTGAAACTAAACACAGTAAATAAATTTAATAGCAGTCTCTCAAAAAGTGTTGTGGTATTAAGACAGAGGAAGCTTTATTTTAAAATTATAAGAGAACTGAAAGCTGCCTTATTGAGGTTTATTTCATGTATCCACAGTGTTGCTGTTTTAAAAAAGCCTTTGATTGATCAGTGACATGACGGTGGGATTGAGGGCACCCTCAGCACATTTGCCATTGACACCAAGCTGTGTGGTGTGGTCGACACGCTGGAGGGAAGGGATGGATCCAGCAGGACCTGGACAGGCTGGAAAGGAGGGGCTGTGCCAGCCTGGTGAAATTCAACAAGGTCGAGTGCAACATCCTGCACTGGGTTGGGGCAATCCCAAGCACAAATCCAGGCTGGGTAGAGAATGAATTGAGGGCAGCTCTGAGGAGAAGGGCTTGAGGTGCTGGGGGAGGAGAAGCTCCACATGAGCCGGCAATGTGCACTCACAGCCCAGAAACCACCTGTGACCTGGGCTGCATCCAAAGCAGTGGGACCAGAGGGGAGGGAAGGGGTTCTGCCCCTCTGCTCTGCTCTGGGGAGACCCCACCAGGAACACTGCATTCAGTTCTGGAGTCCTCAGTACGGCAAGGACCTGGAGCTATTGTAACTGGTCCAGAGGAGGCCATGAAGTTGATCAGAAGGCTGGAGCAACTCTCATAGGAGGACAGACTGAGAGAGTTGGGATTGTTCAGACTGGAGAACAGAAGACTTCAGGGAGACCTTATTACAAGACCTCTTTAAGTACTGAAAGGTTGCAAGAAGGTTGGGAACAAACTTTTTAGCAGGACCTGTTGTGACAGGACAAAGGACAATGGTTTTAAACTAAAAGAACAGAGATTCAAACTAGATATAAGGAAGACAATTTTTTTTTTTACACTAAGGGCAGTGAAACACTGTCACAGGTTGCCCTGAGAGGTGGTCGATGCCCCATCCCAGGAACATTCAAGATCAGGTTGGACAAGGTTCTGCACAACCCAATCTGGTTGAAGATGTCCCTGCTCGCTGCAGGGAGGTTGCACAGGGAGGGCCCTAAAGGTCCTTTCCAACCCAAGCTATTCTGTAATTCTATGATAATATTTTACATTCTGGCATAATGATAAGCAGTCACTCAGACTGTATCAGTTCAAATTCAAAATGTATGTGTAGAGGTCTAAAACCACTTGTGAACAGTTAGAAATGAACTGAAATTAGTTAGTTGCCATATCACAAAATCAATAAGATTGAACTAAATGCATCAGACAGAAATTGTGTCAGAAGTTTGTCTGACGTTGGTGGAACTGGGTGTGGTAGCAGCTGTTGAACTGTAGTGCTTTAGCTTTTAGTGATTAATGTAAAAGCAAGGAACTTAAAACACATGAACATTGTATTAACATTGTATTTCCGTGATGACTGGAACAGCCCTTGAATGACAAATCAGTACACAAGCAGTACTACTTTCAGGATTTCTATGCATTGCAAAAGGGATAAGATAGCAGAAATCTTCATTAATGTATCCTACTAATTTTCCTTACTTTGCCTTTTTGATAATATTGTAAGTGATTCAGTATCTTTACATAAAGTTTTGCTGTGGGGTTTTTTTCTTCCAAAATACGTGGTAATTATAATTACAGGAAGCCAACAGCCAAAGAACATCTACTTAGTATCTCTAGAGAGAAGATGGCAGTGGACTTGGAAAATCCATTCTAACCAAGTCTGCTGAAAAGAAGAGAGAGGCCACGCCTTTTATGTTGAAGTGAGTTTTTGGCATACATTTTCTGTACACTCTTACAAAAGTTTATGTGCTTGGAATAAGAAATGATACAGGTCACTGAGTGCAATCACATCTCAATTACCTGTATCGTGTGCATCGTGAAGCCAGAGGCTGGTGTGAACTGTCTTTTCTCTCGGTAATTGAAAAGCAAATCTTTGGAGTAAGATGCACAGAACTGGTAAACCTGTATAAACACATAAGTTTGAAAAATGTCATAGTTCAGAGAGCACCTCATGCTGATATAGCTTATTTTTCTTCAATTTACTCTGCTTTTTGGAAAATCCTATTCCTCCCCCAGAGGCTTGAAAGTCTTGCTGTGAATTACAGAATCACTCATAGAATGGTTTGGGCAGAAAGGGACCTCAAAGCCCATCCAGTTCCACCCCCCTGCCACGGGCAGGGGCACCTCCCACTGGATCAGGGGGCTCAAAGCCCCATCCAACCTGGCCTTGAACACCTCCAGGGAAGGGGCAGCCACAGCTTCTCTGGGCAACCTGTGCCAGGGCCTCCCCACCCTCACACCAAAACATTTCTTCCTAAGACCTCATCTCAATCTCCCCTCTTTCAGCTTCAAACCATTCCTCCCTGTCCTGTCCCTGCACTCCCTGATCCAGAGCCCCTCCCCAGCTTTCCTGGAGCCCCTTTCAGCACTGGGAGGCTGCTCTAAGGTCTCCCTGGAGCCTTCTCTTTTCCAGGCTGAACAAACAAATAATAAGTCAGGGCCCAGTGCAGTTCTAGGTGGAAGATGGTAGGCAGGGATCTCACATGAACATTTGCACTTCCATCGCAGTGCCCCAAGGTCCGATAGCCTCTTGATCTCTACCAACCAAGATCTGGTCCCTGTGGTTTCTCTTTCACAATGGAACAAGTAGATTAATGTTCTGGTATGCTGTTCATTTCGTTGCCACTTTTCCTGTAAGGCAGCATAATTGGTCATGGCTGGCAGTTACCTGCTTTTCAGGATTTTTGGTAAAATGACTCTTTGAGAGGACAGGTGATGCTTTGGGCAGAAAAAGATCTTCTACTCCTCTCTAGCCATGAAAGTTTTAATGGTATCTTGAAAATTATGGAACACAGTACTCGTGTTTGGGAAACACGTACTTCCTGCATTAAGAATATCCATTGTGAAATCCTGAAATGCACACTAACCCACACCTCCATTTGCTTAAAATGTAAAGGATCCTTGTGCTGAGTAGCAATCAATTGGCAACGTTATGGTCTTTTCTGGCTTGAATCCTCCTTAGTGTACACATGTGATTTTTAGCCTTCATTGACGTTAAAGTAAATGTAATTGGCTTCTAAATGTCTTGGGCTCCTTCAGGTATGATTTTCATGAATAGAGCCTGCTTGCCGTAGCAGCAGATTGGGTGCCAATATTTTGCATGGAAAACCAGTCTCCTCAAAGCCCAGACTGTTCCAAGAAAGTGACTGACTCCTACAAAAATGACATAAATTATTTTAATTATTATAAAACAGTTTACAGTGCTGCTGCACCAAGATCAGTTGAATAAGTAGAAAATCACTTAGCCTTTTGTGTGTGTGTCAGAAGCTGAGGGTTTGATCAGTTGTGCTGTTAAATCACTTTCGATGCCGATTCAAAAGGCCATGTTGCTGAAAACCACAGCTGGCAGTAAGATAGTTCTCGAGATTAGATGATGGATTGTATTTTAGAACTGTATTGTGCAAATTGGGCACAAAAGTTAGTCTTGACTTCATCATCATTTCATCGCCTATTTCAGACTTATTGAACTTGATGCAAAGGAAATGGCAGACTTCAAAAACTGTTTTCAATGTTCCTTTCAAACTTCACGAATTTAACCTAGAATATGCAAGTTCTTATTTCAGGAGAACGAACAGACTTTCTGAAACATAGTATTCTGAAGCATAGTATTTGACAATGATTGATTTATTTAAATGAATGCTTTTTTCTTGTCTGTGTCAATTGTATCCCCATATGTTTGTAATTGTTAGGGATGTTTTAAAAGGCCTTTTCTAAGAATGAGGCTAACTGGTAATGTAGCTTTTAGATTTTTCCAGTTGTTGAAGGCCACTTTTTGACCGTAGCGTATCCCGAAGGAAGTGTTTGTTCTGTCATTGTCTGATGATGAAATGTAGTCAGTTGAGGTCTTGTGATATCTTGTTAAAGTATGCACAGACCGTCAGTGCTTCCTGTCAGTGCTCAAGGAAGTGATTTGAATGTTAGAAAGCAAGGAGAGAAGGGAAAGTAAGGTGTGATGGGCTGAGTTTTAGTCAGAGGGTGCTGTAGTTTTGAGAGCAGAGGTGGCAACCTGAGCTGATGCTGAGAGTGAGCAGAAGTGTAGATGAAAGGCCAGATAGGAGCACACACTGCCTGCAGCTGGGTGTTGGCTGTAATACTCAAGGACAGCCCAAACCAACAGCAGACATCTCCAGGAGCAGGAAGAAATGTTCCTGATTCTACTGTTTCCAATGCAAACTGACTGATTCCACGCAGACTGAAATCTCATGTCCAGGTAGATTCACTCAGTTTTCACAAGCCTTTCTTCAGAGGAAGGGAACACAAGCGTGAATCTTTTGCAGGTAACTTACACAGTTACAACCCTGTTTCAGAAGAAATATTGGCAATCCTGCCAAATTGACTTTAACTTGGGCTGCAAGTAATGGGTGCAAACTCATTCCTTAGAGGGAAGAAACGACCACAGGAACTGTCCTGCTGGATCAAACCAATGGTCAGTATAATTCAGTATTCCATCTCCGACTAACAGCAATACAAGGGGATAATAAGAAAAACATCTTTTACAGAGTTAATTTTGGTAATCATCATACTTTGGTGTAGTACCCAAAATATAGAGCAGACATAAATTATAATTTCCTGAGATGTTCTATTTTTTTCTTAGAACTTCTACAGAAGGGAAAAAAGTTTCTTGTTTAAGAGGGCCAAAACTGTAGGGAAGAAGGACTAATTAATCACCAGAACTACCAGGAATGTTTGCTCTCACAATTACATTTTAATTCCAAATTAGAATTTCCTGTGCTGTGTGTTGCACTAACTTGCAGGAACGAGCTGGTAACTCACTGGGGAGCAGCTGCTGAGCTGTTGGAACGCATTTCCTGCTGCTCCTGCAGAGAAAGCAGGTGCTAGAACAGTCAGTGAGCTCTGTGTGGCTCCTGTACTGCTCCGAGTAAAGGCTGTCAGGCTGTTTCTGAGTAATCCAGCATCCCCATTTTGCCTCTTTCGTGTCATTTGAAGAGAAAGCATTTGTGAGGGTTAACCATCTTCCACCCGGAAAGAAAATGGAAGCACATTCTGCTGAACTGCTGAGTCACTCTGATGCTCTGAGCCAAAAGCTGATGCAATTCTCCCTTTATCACCGGAAGATCTCTTGGTAATCACAGACACACCTCTTATTTCAATAGCTTTGGTAAGGGCTGTTGATTCCTTAGACCTAACCCAGAGTGCACAAATCACGGTTTTGTTTTCTAGTCCCAATCTGTAAAAATATTCAAACTTGAGAGGCTGCAAGGGCAGGTATCTAAAGAAGGTTCAGTCCTTCACCATGGAATTGCAAGGTGCCTAATGCACAGAAATCCAGAGGAAAAGCACTTCTAAAATATGGAAAACTATCCTAATGATTAGTTTTGATGTGTGTTTCATTCTTAACACTAGTTACAAGTCTTCATTTTGTGCTGCTGGTTTTAATTGTAGCAGGAATTATTCGAGCTTCAACTGAGTGTAAATACAGGAGCTATAAAATTAAAAATTCTCCATTTTCAGTCACTTCTATAACACTATAACAATATTGGATTGTATCATGATAACTAAGCAATTTCTGTACGTAGTTAAGGTAGTAATGTTACGTTACCAATGGACCGAGGACCGGTAATGCTGTTTCATTTACTCTGTGTGATTAGCTTGATTGAGGAGAGATGATGCTGTTCTAAGATTGTTAAGCTTGACCTGGTAAAAATTGTAATCAAAATCCTACTATCCTCTGCATCAAAGGAGTAAGCCCATCGTTAGCAAGATGTTAAGCTGGCATTTAAGTTGGCTATAACAAAAACTATAAATGAAAAGTTACAGACATTTAAGAGAGTTGAGAGGAATGAGAGATCAATATATTGTTTGTTTTACTGTTAGAAGATCTCCAGTTTGAAAAAATAATTGATATTCCTTCTTCCACACCCTTCTGCCATAATTATGTAAAGAATCTGGATTATGCTTCCGACTTGATTTAACTGTTTCATAATAAGTCACAAGCATACCTTGCCTACTTGATGATATTCCTTTAAGGTTGTGCCAGTCTTTCCATTATTAAATCTTGTTTAGTGTTGTATACTGGTTGCTTAAAAAAATTCATTTCAAGCTCGAACTTGCTGTGCATTCTCAGCTAGCCATGAGTGTGAGGGAGCACGAAAAACATCAATACTGAAGACATTATTTTTCAGTTTAATGGAAATTTTGGCTTTTCTTTTAAAAAAGTGAAAAATTACTTATCCTAATGAGGGCTTCAGTTTATTAGTGGGGAGGCTAAGCACAAAAACAATTAAGATCTGCACTTTGTGTATATGATCCGCGTGCAGCCCCTGTATATTCCTCCCTTCTCACCCCCCATCATAAATCTGACCCTTTTTAAAAAATTTGAGTATTGGTTTGAGCAGGAAGCAACTGAAGAGTTCTGTGTAGAGTGGGCAGGATTTTGAGTTTTAAACACAGCAGTTCAGATGCACAGGTAGGTACAGGAGTCCTAGCTACCCCCTCTGCTACTGCTCTGACTTAGTTTTTCTGAAGTTCAGAATTAGACAACAGTTGAAAAGAATGGTGGGGGTTTTTGTAACCTTTTCTTTCTGGCACACCAGCCATCCCCCACCCCTCAATATCCCAGAGAAACAAGGAGGCTTTGCAACTCAGCACAGCTGACCAGTGTAAAAACTTTTAATATGGGATGCTATATGTTTTGTAGAACAGGGCAAAGATTTTTAATGGTGGAATTAGTGCTTTGGGAGTGTTTGAAATGAAACACAAGATCCCTTACGGGTCACTACAGGCAGTTCAGAGCTGGTCAACGTACTTGCTCCACTCCATCTGTTTTATGCATGACTTAGTGAAGGCCAAAAATAAATGTTAATTTGAAATAGTTACACCTCAAGACACAATAAAACGTATCTGAAGCAGTTACTGTAAGGATACTAAATCACCTGTTCATGACTATGTCCCGAAGAACAAGTGTCCCAGCTGCTATTTCCCAGTAAGTTCCTGCTGTCTCCAGCAACATGTTTTTATGCCTTCAGTCTAAAAAGTGGCCTGATCTGTAACTTCCTTTGACAGAATTATATTTTATTGTCTATTTTTTAGAACAGATGATTGAATTCTGTCTTCTCATTCATTCATTCATTCATTCATCTGCTCTTTGTAGAGAGAAATCAGCCTGCTTCAGATAAGCCTTCAGTTTGGGTTTTTGGTTTTTTGGATGCTTTTTTGGGGGGGGGTGTTTGTTTTGGTTGTTTTTGTTTGTTTCTGCTTTAGTTTTTAAAACCCAATTTTAGCTGTTTGCTGTAGTCAGAGAGAGGTAGGCTAATAAACTCATCCCAACACCTCTTTGAAAAGTACACTTATTATATCTGTAAGTCTGATATGTGAACACTCCTCCCAGCCAGGCTCTCAACTACAAATGCATCCTGTGCTAACGTCTAATGCCAAGTGATTTCTTATCCAAACACTTACTAGGCTGGGGACTGCTTAATCTCTGAGATCAGGAAGACTTATTCTGATGTGGCTGTGGACTCTAGACAGATAAATTTGCAGAAATCCACTGAAGGCATTTTGCTTTTCAGAAGTTGCTGAGGGCATAATTTGGCTTTTTGCAGTTTGAGGGTGGGCTATTTAACCTGAACAAGTTCCAGCTTGTTCAATTATAATTCAACAATATATTTTCCCCATACTTGCTGTGTTCCTTCCAAGAGATGCTGCATCTCCTTGATGCATGAAAGAATACCTGTAGTTAATGTACATATTAAATAAGTCTGTAAATTCTCACATAATTTTACATTTAAGAGTGTTATTTGAGGTGTGTGTGTATATATAATTTTGTTAGATGCATGTATAGAAATAAAACAGTCTTTGCTCTTCCCTTTTTTACCTCCTCAAGACATGTAATCTACAAAGCAGGAGAATTGCATGATAAAATGTGCCAGAGTGGAATGCATAATTATTCCAGAGGAGGGTAAGTCAGTTCAGAACTTGTACTAACATTCTTAAGGGCAGCAGGAGTCGTCTTGCCATGAAATTACATCAGCTCTCTGTGGCCCAGAGTCAATGCACATGCTTTCCCTTTCTAGTAAAAAAGAGGTGTGAAAAATGCTAATGTCTTCAAAAATGTTCTGCAGAACAAAGCTGAGTAGACAAATACATATTATAGTGTGGCGTTCAGCAGTAAGTGAACTTGAGTTAAAGGGGAGAAGAGATCAAGACATTGTGCTTTTAAAACAACGATTTCACTTTTTTAATAGATTAAGTCATGGCTTTCAAACAGACAAAAACCATCTGAATAAGAGAAAGAATGCTTCCTTGATCCTAGTTCAGAGACATTCCCATAACAGGTGGGGCAGAGGCCTTTAAATTACAGGTCTCCCCCCATATACCCAGATTTGTTACAATTCCATCAAACAATGAGAGAAGACATTCGTAGGGTGAGTAGTAGTGATGTGGCTGGCAACCCTCATCTTCAAAACTGTCCAAAGATGAATGTTTGGTTGGGTTGTGCAGTAGCAACATCAGAGGTGGAACTGGCCCAATCTGGCCTGTTTCCTAGAGGTGTTAAGCAGAAGCATGCAGACAAATACACTTAAATGGTCACCCCATGGTCACCCCGCTGAAGAGTCAACTGCTGCAGCTCAGCACAGTCCTGGAGCACTATCATCCCTATGCAGCAATCAGGCCTGGCTCAGTTCAATGATAGGGAGTGACTAATTTCCATTTTCCCATGAGGAGAGGAGAGGAAAGGAGCATTTCCTTTCTCAAACTAGAACCTCTGGCACTTAGAGCTGTTTGGTGGTTCTGTTGTGTGGGACGAATCGTACACAGACCGCAAGCTGATCGGGCACCTCGGCAGCAGGACTTGTTTGCACAGTAACTTCTAGTGGCAGTCTCTTTGTAGCACACCCTGTTTCTCACTGCACGAGGCCAGCAGAGTGTGTGGTCTCGGGTTATGCATGAATGAAGAAAGGTGTATGGGGGACAACACGTCTAGAGATCCACCCGTGCTCATGACACTGTTGTTAATGCAGGTGGCAAAGAAAGAAAAATGTGGAAGAAGCAGAGACTACGGGAGTTTGGCTTGCACCAGCCAAAGCTATGAAGTATTCCGTGATGATAGATAGTCAGGATAGTAATCTCCTCTTTAAAGGGCCCATCTGGAAGATTTACATAATCATCAGTTGGAGAGATCTGTACAGTAGATCTCCAGGTAGCTCACACTTGGCAAGCGAGCTGTTAGCTTATGGCATCCTGCACTTAGTGAAAGGATGCCTTGCCCCCCTCTTCTTCCTTTGTACATTAAATCAGCTCCTCCTAACTTTAGAGAAGGAGGCATATTATGGGTGAAGATGCTCACATTTGTTACAGTGGGTGGGAATGAAATAAATACATTCTTCTTTCACATTGACATATTTTCCCGATTAGCTGAAAAATTATTGCCCAGTCCCCCCAGTTCCCACAAACAAAATTTCAGGAGACTTAAATGGCAGAATTTTATGTGAAATACCCGAGGGGCAGGAGAAAAGCAGCATGAGCTTATCATGTTTTTCCTTAACAGCAAAACTACTAGAAATCCAACATCCATGGTCTGTGTTAATTTTTTGGGTGATCATCTTCACTGCTCCGAGTTACAATGAAAATAACCTCACGCTTTGATTTTGCCTCAGGAGGGCACATGGCATGCTAATGAAGTTTTAGTGTCATGCACCTAAAGTACTGTCTGGTGTTTCTTCAGTACTGCAGCAATCCTGTAACCCATGGAGCAGATCTAACTCTATAATTTTTAGTCTGTTTTTTAAAAATGGTTGTCACTAACACTTGTAACAGACTTCTGAGAAGTAGCTCGCAGATTAAAAAATGGTGAAGTGCCAGCCCAAATGAACTACT
Organism: Dromococcyx pavoninus; assembly: GCA_033558185.1. Lineage (NCBI taxonomy): Eukaryota > Metazoa > Chordata > Aves > Cuculiformes > Neomorphidae > Dromococcyx > Dromococcyx pavoninus. The sequence continues at coordinate 122,908 of JAUMJL010000182.1, forward strand.
TATTCCTTTTCTTTTTTGTTTCTCATCTGGATAGACAAAGGTTCTTTTGCATTGCCTCTCTACGTGCTTTTAAAAACTATGTAATCTTTTACCAAATTTTCATTCTTAAGAAAGCAACAGAAGAACACAACAGCCAGCTTTCATTTTTTACTATTTACTTAAGCTATCTTCACAGTGTTAGGAAGCACAGATCAATGCAAGGTGATAATAACAATCCAAAACCTTAACAATTCAGCTGCTCCTCAGAGCTTATAAATCCTTAAAGTAGAATCTGGCTGATTGGGATAGGTCAGGCACAGGCACAGACAAACAGGCACATGTGAGTGAAGTAGAAACATTTAGCAGAGGCAAATGCTAACAAAGCCCATGTGTAACAACTCAAGCTCCCAATTAATACATTCTCAGTCTTGTCAGGTTTTTTACATTTTACTCAGTTTCTGTTACCACCCATCACTTTTACAGAACAAAGACTCACTTATAAAGCCAGTTACCTTCTCCTCCATAACACAAATCCTGTACTGGAAAACTTAAATGCCAGGTAATATGAAGTGGATCAGGTTTTAAGCACCACATCTGCCCTTGGAATTTCTGAGCAATGCCACTGCTAAAGGAAGTCAAACCTCCAGTCCCAGTAAAAAATAATAAAAAAAAAAAGGTCCTCTTTCTAGTTCTTTGTAACATAATCTGTGGAGAAAAAAAACCCAACCATATCTCTTCTACTTTGGGCTATCTTAAAGTGAAACAGAGGGATGGCCTTTCTATTGTTCTTGGATTATTCTAAATTTGAAGAGCACACTTTATACTCTAAACATGATTTGATTTCTTTCTCATTTTAAAAACGTGAGATTTTAGTTTCATTCTTTAATTTTTGAGCTGCAAGCATCTAAGGACAGAGGAGCAAATTGATGTTTCTGAAATCTACTGTAAGCAATCATCTTGTGGTAGAACATTCTTCCTTAGAAAATGAGGAGGAATTAGAGGAAATGAAGATTTTTCATATTTGGCTGCTTATTTACATGACTGAATATGCATTTGGAAAACTATTAATCATTTTATGTACCTATTTTTAAACTTTGGATACAAGATTTTAAAAAATCTTTAAAGAAGGAGAAGAAAAGGTACTGCTTGTTTAGAAGTGCATGTCTAACAAAAAGCATTTCCATGTTGGAGACATGCATTGTCATTCAGAAAAATTCATTTGTGCTGGCACATGGTGACAGTTTAGATCATCTTTCTTAAATTACTCTCACTCAACAATCACTTCTAGTGATGCAAATTTGCAGATGGTGCTTTGTTTGCAGCACTGTCCCACTAGAAAGCTTTATTTTGCTGAAGCAAGGTGAAAGGCAGAGCTCAATGAAGAATGAAGCTGCCTCTTACCCCGTGCCTGAGCGGTTACAAATGGCAAGACAGCTGTGTGTCCAGATGAGAGGAAGCTCAGTCCCAAGCACTGGCAACCTGTGCTGGTTTAGATCCCCTTTGTGTATCCTGCCCTGCATCCCACTGCCCACATCTCCTGCGGATCCCAACCCATGCCTGCCAGCCCTGCCTGGCTATCTTCCTCACCAGGACAGGCATCGTGATAGAACATCTGAAAAGGCACTAGGTAGCTCTTCTTGGGTTTATTCAGCCACCTGCATCCTACCCACCCTCACTGGATGCTGCTGTTGATGGACAACTTGCTAGGAAATTTATGTGTGGAATTGAATGACAGCCGTGTCAATGCACAGACAACATGCACTGACCTTTTCAATTTTGTAAATAGGAGCTTTATTGTATGTGACCTGTTCATGGAGACAACATTGGCTTGGAGAAGGGACTTTGCTCTTGTGGAGTAGGAAGTATACAAAGTACACACAGTGTTTACAAAGTACCTTAGTACGATTTTGACTCATTTTTACTGGAGAGTTAGTGGTTGTTTCTAAGCTGGATTAGTCACTTTGCCTGTAATTATATCCTCTGGACATCTGCTTCGGTGGTTTGAATTGGCCGCAGGCCTAATGGTCAGAAAACAGGTCCAGCTCAATCGTAAGACTGAACTTGATTAGCAGCTCTGTAGATTCTGTATTATCCTGTTTTATAAGTGAAAGATGAGAAAAGATGGAGTGCTGTACACAGAAACCTGTGGCATCACAGGCTGCGTCTCCACGGAAAAGGTGCAAATGAATCATAGAATGGTTTGGGTCAGAAGGGACCTTAAAGAGCATCAGGTTCCAAGTACAGACCTTATGTTCCTGGGCTAATGTTCATGAAGACAAACTACCACAGACACTCAGGTTATTTCTCTGTTATCATTTATGCAACCCCGGGTAGCACTGTATTGGATAACTGGGTGCTGAGGGCTTGCACGTGAATTCAAAGCACAATCTGTTTAATGAAATAAGACAAAATCAACAATAAATGTTTGAGTGGACTTTTTATAAATATGCCTTTTTTCTGATTAGTATTTTGTAGATGTGTTATAGATTGCTTGGTGATGCCCTAAGCATGAAACACTGCACAAGGAACACAAGCGTGCACCAGCTTGCATGTGACACGCTTTAGCACGCTTGGAGGTATAAAGAAGTTCTGGCATTGTGGAGAGGCAGCGTGTTATGTACATTGTGTGGGAGGATACACCATGCAGATTTGATTGCATCATCTTGCTCTCTCTTTTATTTTCTTTCTTTTTTTTTTTTTTTCTCCAGATGGTAAAACAAAGACTGTAGTGAAACCTGTTTTCTCCCAGGAAGAGGTGGGAGGGAATTTTATATGAGCAAGAAAATTTGCCTCAAGTCAAAATCTGGGGCCTGGACTAATGAACTACCTGTAATTCACATTGTACTAAATATTGCTGAAACTAGGCATGTACTAATCATGAACCATGCCAAACTATGCATAATTACTATGCTTTCTCTGTAGCAGTAATTAATTTGCGTTAGCAACTTTGATTAATCTTTCTAATCTAAAAGTAAAGTGCTTTTCAGACATGAAAGGCTCTATAGCTGCTCAAGGTTGTAACTGCAGCCCTGGGAAGGGTGTTTCAATCCAGTGGGGGGCAGGAGGAGGACAACACTTAAAACATTAAAGTACAGCTCATATTTCTGAACTAATAACAGTTAAAGCATTCTGTTTGCCACAGAATTCATCATCTGAAGCACAGGCTCTGTACACAGTACATTCCTCCTGAAAGAAAAGAGAATTGTCATTAGTTCAGTAAGAGGGCTTCTCCGAGGGCTGTTCCACAAAGATGTGGGTTATACGGCGATCAAAGGGACTAAGATTCCATCCTATAGAGGGCAATTCTATGTATTCAACATCTGTAATGTTGCAGTGCAAACTTACCCATACATTCATTTTAGCCTTAACCCAGAGGAAAGCATTGCTGTAGGCATGATTGTTCAACTCCAATATTGAGTCAGTTCTCATCGTCAGTCCAAAGAGAGTGTCAGTTGTGTTGCCTGTGAGTGATTTGGACATGCCTGCTTTTCAGGAAATATATATGCTAAGACCATCAACTTAGACTCTGTTGACAAACAGAGAGCTATCAGATGCTAATGTGCAAACTAAATTCTGACGTCACTGGAGATTAAAGTTTCCATACTTCATTGCCAACCTCCTGGCTCAAGCCACGCTCTTCACCCAAAGGAATCCAAAACTGCTGAAAGGACTTGCACCATCAAACGGTGATTGTGATTTACCTGTCAGAGCCACAAGAGGTAAACTTTCTGAGGCAAACAGATGTTTTTCTACAAACCCATTACAAATCCCATAGGGTTCTTAAGTTAATGTTGTGTTGCTCGTTTTTCTCTCTCAGACATGCTAATATTACAGTTATTTCTTCTTGTTTCCCCTGTTAGCACTGTTTCCTGGCAAGGAATATTGCTGCATACAACTCATGATAGGCAGACTGACATGATAATCATTTGGAATAGAGATTACTAATGAACTTTGGTTTCATTTAGATAATTTTCAAAAAAAGCTTCTAATACTTCAAAGTCTGGGATCAATTCTGTTTTCGCAAGTCAGACAAATATTTTTAAAATACATGACTTACCAGAAAATGTAAAGGCAATTCCTAGAATTTATGAATTTTTTTTATGATGCTGATTCCAAAAAGGAATTATTTTTGATAGTTTATTTTCTTACAGTTGTGGTTTGTGTCCAAATATTTTATAATCATAAGGCTACCCTTTAAATATCAGCCAAAACATGTATATTGATGTTGAAATAAGCTTTGTAGAAGACATTTTTTTAAATCAGGCATGGGACTTTACATTTATTAGAAGGTGTTCACAAAAATAAGGGTAACATCATGCATATTCTTTGCAACTAAACCCAGTTATGGTTACAATTTGGAAACCAAGTTAAATAGACACATGGAGATACAGTAGTACATATACTCTATTTATGACATTGTTACTGTACTGATAACTCTCAGCAATACATCAGAACTCTACAACCAGCTGATGGAAAGATTGTATAAGGAGGAAGAAACTTCTTTGATTTCTCACATTATATATGTGGCTTGACAAGAATGTCAGTGTGAATTGCCTCCTGAGTTTGGGAGGCAAGAACAAGTCAAGACTATACTTTTGCAGTACAAAACATATACACACAAAATACACATGCATTGCAACACATTGGAAATGGGTAAAGCAAGGAGAAACCCATTACTCAATGCTTTATTAACACAGTTCTACGAAGGAGTCTCAAATAGGATTATATAGTTCAGTCACAGTAAGGCCACAATATTACAATGGATAAGGACCTTAGAATTCTGCATTCTGTGTTAGTAATGGAACACTTCCTTCTTTATAGACTTTTATGCATGTTCCTGGATGGTATCTCATCACAGTCTCCGCCCACTCTTTTGGGTTTTTTTTTGTAATTTTAACATATTGCTCAATACAACAGTCAGCACAGTAGAGAAGGGTACTGTCACAGGGAAAACAAAACCTATGTAACATTCATGTAGTGTTAGACTATATGCTGGGTGCCTTTAGATGACGCTGGCTAATCAGAAAAAAGACTAGCAAAGGATTTCCTCAAGTTTCGAATAGTTTCGGCTTTTGCTTCATCTTCGTTCACAGATGATCGGAAGAAGGATGATTCTGTGAAACTGAAGGCATTTGTCAAAGACTGCGACTTGCTGCAAGACAAAAATGCAACATGTTTTGTATGGTCATATTGTCTACCAGCTTCCATCCACAGATAACTTGTATAAATTATGAGAAAAGGAAAAAATTCCATGAGATGCAGACAGTTTGCGTAAGAACCAAACAGACATTCAGCACGAGCATTATAGTGAGACGTAGCACAGAGAGCTGCTGTGATACAGCACAGTCCTCCTGTGCTTTGATTTGAGAAGTAGGATGATCTTTCCTTAAGAGAACACACTGCTTGCTTACAAATCTGGAACACTGTATTCCAGGAAATTGGATGATGTAAACTAGAACTTGAGGAAAAAGGGGGTCCTGCCTGCTAAATCCAAATCACCTTCCAACACTGGCTGATCAATAACCGCATCCGTTAAAGGTGCGAACAGTTGTGCAGAAAGAAAAATTAGGCATACTGACAAGAGTTTGAAGAATGAATCCTAAAGTTGTAATGTGCTCTCTTTATATATATATGAGACATTTGATCCTTTTAATCTTTTAAGACAATTCCCAAATCAGATATAATTTTTCCGAGCAGTTAGTTGAGCAACACTATTCTGGTTTCAGTGCTATCGTGTAACTGCATGAATACAAGAACAACATACAAGAAGGAAAATATCTGAAGTTTGAAACTTAACTCATGACTTGTCAGTTAAAATATTGTTTAAAAAGTAGCCTTGAATTTGAATGGAAAGCATTAATAAGTTTTAATCCACACATTAGTAAAACTAGTTAACTGATTTCATTTTTATCTCAGTACAGTAACAGGATTTCAGTTTTGGCAATAGTAAAACTGAAACACTTTTCTTATTCAGATTGTCTTATACTCTCCATGGTTTGCAACTTCTCTACCTCAAACTCATAATGTACAGCAAACAGTGCTACAGGCGTTTTAGGTTTTTCATAAATTATAGTTGTGTTAATGAGAATAGACTGATAAATGTTTGTTTGTACTCACTGAAAGAGGGAGGGTGGGAAGCAGCACTTGACTTGATTAGTAACACAATAAGTAGCCTAATTAAATATTTATTCACAGATTAACAACATGTACATACAGGTCAGGCACCAGCATGTGGGTGAATACAAAGCATACACATGCAAATAGAGAGTTAATCCTACAGGCAGGAGAACTGAGTCTTCATATGGACCTAAAACTGCTCTTCAAAGTTAGAACAACTACTCTTATTATGGCTTACAACTTAAAAACTTTAATTTCTCATTTTTAATTTTACTTTAAATAGTGACCATTCTCTTCTACTTGAAGAAAGGAGAATGAACCTAGATTTGAACAAGGAACTAAAGGAAAGGGGGAAAGCTGGCAAAGAGCAGTACAGTTCTTCTGTACCTGTGCTTTTCTTAAATGTCAGCAGTTCACAAGTTGTTTCAAACTAGTTTAGAGTCATCTTGCTTAGCAAAATTGACCTCCCTGTTCTTGACCTTTACTTAAATAATGGATTAATTAATTTGAGTTTTATGATCATAAAACAGAATAAAGAATACACGGTCCCAGGATGGCAAGGAAAATACAGTCATCTTTGCACATTGTCACCTAACACATCTTTTCCACTGAATTGTGCTCAGGTTCACACTCACATTAGTGTGTGAGTCGGTGGAGAAAGGGGATAGCTGTTACTTGGATCCAACAGAGCTTCCCTGCCAGTCTCTGTACTTACCAAAACGAGTCAAATGTGTCTGTGACTCTACGGGCAGCAGTGTGTGTCAGCATCCTTACGCTGAAAAACCAGCAAATCATTGCTAATGCCTTCCCCGTGTTTTCTATTCGCCGGGGTTAAGCTGCGAGAGGGGATACGGCCACAGAGCCCTCTCCTGTTCCTTCCTGTGGCTGGTGGCTGGTGGATACAGCACCACTGTGAGAGGGACCTGCAGGCACCTCTCTAGTCCTTGCTGGAAAGGTCCTGCCGGGATCGTTTGTGCTGTCCCGTCAGCAGCGATGCACAGCTGTACTGCACAGGAAGCACAGCTGTACTGAAACACAGCCTGGCAGCCACTGCCTAACATGTTCACTGGAACTGTTTCTGAGATAGGCCTTTTGAAACTGGGATATGTTGTCTGAGTGAAGGCAAGGTTAAAAGTTTAAAGAGATAAGACTTCCTCTTTCCTGTGCAGGCTGACAGCACACCCAGATGTGAGTCAGGGACATAAAAAGGAGAAAACGAATACGAGAAAGATAATAAGGTTTCAGACGTAGTTGGGGCAGGAATTGCACAAGGAATAAATGAAAGGTATAGTGCTTGGGAAGCAACTAATGGTACTGTCTTACTAATCATAATCGGAGAATAAGCTTTTGGAAATGGTTTAACCTCATTTTCTGCTTGGGAACACATAGACCTATTTTTTTCTGAATATTAGACCAACTCCCAATTCACAGTTACGACAACAAAGAAAAGAAAAACGGATAAAGAAGAAAAGAAAACGGATAAAGCAAATCTTACTTAAGCTGTGGATGAGACTGAGGCTTCTGTTGCGGAGCAGGCTGTGGCGCGGGCTGTGGCGCGGGCTGTGGCGCGGGCTGTGGCGCGGGCTGTGGAGTGGGCTGTGGAGCAGGCTGGGGCTGTGGCTGCGGCTCTGCTTCCTTTGATAACCTGGTGCTGGGAGGACCTTGAGCCTGGGGACGTGGCTGCTGGGTTGTAGGCGCAGGCGGACGCTGTGGCTGCGAAGCCGAGGGCTTTGCTGAGGGCTTTGCTGATTGCCCAGGCGGGTACATGCGCTGGGGCTGCAATGGCTCCTGGCTTTGTGATTGCATCCCTTGGGGTTGCACTGGGCCCCCTAGGTTCAGCACAAGAAAAACTTCATAATGTTATAGGATCAAAGGAGGCGTATTAGATTTCATAGCCAACACTATAAATAAGCCTTGAATGCTACTTTCGAGGCAAAATTCTATTCATACGGACTCCAGTTTCACGTACTCAATACTACTAAACACAGATGGTATGTTAGTAACTTGCTTGGAGCCCCTATGAGTCATCCTTAAAATTGGTAAGAAGTACCCAATTTATCCCAGCAGTAGCAGCACTGACTTCAAATCAAATCAGTGGATTTACACCCAGTATAATTTTGGCCCAGTTCAACGAGGGGCTGTGAGATAACTGAATATACCAGTAATAGCTATTTCAGCAATATAGCTACTATTTTCTGTGTAGTCATTGCATTTCTATTCCTCCATATTTTTTTTTCTGTAATATTCCTCTTAGATTCACTCTTATGGCAGTAAACCAACTTCATACTGAAAATCTCCGGCTAATTTAGAGTCTTTTGATAACTTATTTAACTCCTTAGTGAAATATGTCAAGAACATTACAAGAAACACAAGAAAGCCATTACTAATTCTTTACCAACGACATCTTTCCACTGAGAAGGAATTATACTGGCAAAAATACTGTATCAAGTGTGAAACTACAACATGCAGTAGAGACTTAGGTTGTGAAATCCATGGCTGAAAGCTGCTACATCATCACACAGGGGGGTTTCTGCTTTCTGACTGAAACAGCGCTGTGTCAGATATCAGCAGGCAGGCTGCTTTTGTATCAGATGGCTGCATGTGGCTTCCTGGCTGCTAGTTGTTATAACTGAATCTGTATTCTCACATGTGACAAGGCACACAGGACACCTGAGTTAAGGGGAAGAAGGGGCAGGATGAAATTCTGAGCAACCTGTTTGTATAACGTTTCAGTCAGGGTAAGCACTTTGCTGAACAGTAAATATGGAAGACAACTGATCTAGATGTTCTGACCCTTTGGGACTTTTTAGTCTTGCATAGATACTTAGTGCAAGTAACTAATTTAATAATCTATTCAGGTCTCTAAAAGAAAACCTTCACACCTGGAAGTACTGCTGCAATATTTGATTTGCTTTTAATTGCAGTTACAGCTAGCTTTCCACTTACTGTGTGAGTTTCCAGTGTAAGTGTCTGAGAACAGCGTGAACTAATGCTTTAATACATTTTAAAAGAGTTGTGGCACTGTGTTGTAGTGTAGAAAGATAAATAGCACGTACTGCATGTAAAGAATGTGCTTTCATTGTTTCTTAATTTGAGCCTCTTTTGTAGGAAATATTTGAAGGTGATAACATGGTCTTGCAACACCTTAATAAGAATCACTTTCTTATTAGTCTCCTTTCACTCAATATTGAGAACCAGAAAGGTTTCTTTCCCCCACTTGTACATACAGGCTTGAATGCCAGAAACTTTACACTGAAGACAGATATAACTTTCTTTTATTGCACATTAAGCTGTACAAGATATTCACATAAAAGATATACTGCTGTCACACTTCCAGCACTTGCTCACTTTCTTGCAGCTGGGTTGTACAAAAGGCAACAATCATGAAAGAAACTTTTACCAAAAATAACTCAACAAAACTGAACATTAAGCCTACACTGTAAAACATCTGTTCCCTGTTACCCACAATATTGCACCTAAGCATGCTTACATGCAGAGACATTTTGGCTTGCTTCTTGGCTGTGGTATGGAGTAACAGTGTGTGCCCTTGTAAAGCCTTTACAGTCAACAAGTCCTGTCTGCAACACCCATCTCTTCTTTACACACACAACTCACAAACGTCGTGTGAAAAGCACTTGTGAATACTTGGACAACTACATGCAGAAAACACCACCTGCTTTAAATAAAATCAGTCATCAGATTCATTTCTTCACCCCAGGGCAGTATCGTTTATTCAGTTCTATGGTGTCTGGAGGTAAGGATTTGTGAACCTGATTGGTGGAATTGTCTTAATATAGAACAAACTAGTCAACGCCATCATTGGAATGATTACTGACCCAGACAAACGCTGATCACTAGAGCAAAATATTCATGTAATTTACTGATAGGTAGTAAACAGTAGCACTCACCACAAACATTTAAATAGCTAATAATGCATACCTTAATTCTCATCTCACCAGCCAGCTTGTACAAATAAAAGAAACACTAAGAATGATCATTCTCTCTGATAGTTTTTTTCCAGTGTTTGTAGGGAAAACAGAAGCAGAACATAAGGCTGTTTTCCCTTTAAACAAAATTGTTTGCACTAAACTAATGGCCACTACTCATCTGTGTATGCATTCAAGATCAAAATTATAGTCCTGTGGCTCACTTGCGACTCAGCTTTATGGTATGCTAGCAGTGTGTTGCTTGTGATCCTAGGCTAGATTTCTCACACCAGACAAACTGCCTGCCTGCAGATTTCTTACAATACATTATAAATTGGTTATTGTGCAAAAATCACAAAGAATTCACCTACAGAAAATCTAGCAGTTGTCAGGGTTCTCAAGTCCTTCTCCATGTTTGGTTTCCAGCAATTATTATAAACTATTAATGTGGATAACGCCGGGACTGATTTTTTCTGGATATTTCTAGGTTTCAAATAGTAGACCTGAGCTGGTGAAGAAAACTGCTGCCATTTTTGTCTTGCATCCTAATGAAAGGGCAAGATCCCCAGCTGGTTACAGGTACCTTGGTCTACCACCTCCTGACATCTCAGTATTTGAAAAAATGAGCTCTTACAGGAAGTTTAACAGTCCTTGAGGTACTTCTCACCAAATCACCAGGGATTTAACTCTTAGGTAAGTATAAGATTTTTGAAAGTATTTGCATTAGTTTTCATTAAAAATCTCCATAGATTACTGATTCAGAATGACAACAAAAGGTACTACTTAATTGAAATAGGATACATTAAATACTCACACTTTCACAGAGATATTGCACATAGGTGGCCCATTTACATAGCTTTGTAGCTAATAATTTAATGCAGAATTACTAAAAATATGAATACCGGTATGCAAAATAGAAGATATTTTAAATATTCCTTGGGAAGAACTGCATCTTATGGAGTCACTGAAATATTAGACTTCCACGTGCATGTAAAACTCAGATGTTAACAAACTTTATAAAATTATAATTAAAAAGCCTCACTAGCAAATTCTAATCTAGACTTTTAAAAATATATCTGGATCACCTACCTAGTAGTCATGCACACGCACAAAAAAAATAAAGGCTATGAGTACAGTGTGCACACACTCACAGAGTAAGCAAAAGTATTTTGATTTGAACCTTGGCGGTATTTTACTTAACGATATATAATACTCAAAAAATACTGTCTACCCATCCATACTGTACAGTTGCACAGGGATCTAAAGAGGCACATTCTTTGTACACTGTTGACAACAGCCCTGAAATCACAAATTTTACAGAGAAAGGTAGGTAAGCATTACACGCACAGACATGAACAAGTAAACAACCAGACGGTATAGTTGACACTGCATAGAAAAAACACAGTCCAGGTCAGCACTGAAACAATGCAAAAATTGAACAAAACTGGTATGTTTGCTTTTAAGATTGCAAATTTGTTTCTTTTTTTTTTTCATTTTTGCTTTAACCCTTGCTTTTAGTCTCAATTATCTAAGTAGCCTGGACTTGTTTTGGTCCTACTGCAACGCCATTACAGTCGAGAATGTACTGTAAACAACCTTGAGGTGGTGGTCGCTGAGGTGGGATTTTGTTTGGCTCTGGCTCCTTTAGTGATCCACTCTGGAAAACACATTTGAAAACAGAAGAGAAAAGAAAAAATAGAGTAGCTTAGTTCCAATTTTCCACTAATTTGTCTGTATTTTCATTAGAAATCTCTTTCTTGGTTGGGGCTGAACATACACTTTTAATTTACTCCAGATAACATTTTCTAATTTAGTTGCTGTCTGATGTGATAGATGAATCCCAGACTAATTCAAAGCTGAGTTCTTAAAAAAACCTGTTTTCCCCTTGCAGCATGTGACCACGGCACCAGCAGTGCCTTCTCAGCTCTTACCTCTCGTTGCGTTAAGGTCTTTTTTCCTTCAGCTCTTAGCACCTTGAACAACTTTCCTCTATCTCATTGCTTCTGCTCTCTTTTTTTTTAGGACAGACTGAATAGAAAATGGCCTTGGTGTGATGTAGGAAACAAACTGTTTTTAACTACACTCACTTGTATCTGAGAGCACTAGCACAGCAGGATTTGTTGCTAGTGGTAGTTTCACTGATTCGCTGACTGTAAGCAGGGAGGCAGATGGACTACGCTAGGTTACTGTTTTGCTAAGCAAAATGAAAGAAGAAAGCAAAAACCACAGACAAATAATAAAAATAATTGAAATTACTTCATGCTACTCCATCTGACATGTTATTAGAAACACATGTAATACTTAACTTTTCAAAACAGGGGATTTACTTGGCAGTATCCTTTTAAAATACATACTTGTCAGGAGCAAAAGATGGGCCTGAACCAAAATCTTGGAGCAGAGCACCCTCTGGGAACATTAGTATTTGAATCCAAACTTTGTCTTAGGCCCATCTCTAATATCTTGAAAAGTGAAATATGTGAAAGCATTGGACTTAATAGCTTGGAGTTTTTTTAAGGATCCAGAAAGTAAATTGCCATCTGTCACGAGGGAAAAACCCCAGAACGTATTAAACAGTAAATACAAGATTAATTAAACATGTTTCTTACAAAGCTTACTGTTTCTTTCTGATACATTTGTATTTGATCTCTGAACTATAGAAGTAAATCTTACTCATAGCGATGTGAATTCCTGCACAGTAATCTAGAAATTACACTTTTTAAAGACTACAACAACACTCTATCATATTTGGCTATTGCAGATTGCTTTGTCTGCTTTCATTACATAAATAAAAGGACACAGGACAGGTCCAGAACTCTAATTATTCAGTTACCAACCTTCAGAAGACCAAACGAGGAGCAAAAATGATACGTACAGAATGAATGAGGCAAAACCTGATCCTTATATTAGCTGATTAGTTCTCAGGAAGCATCATTGTAAGGATGAGGATGCATAGAAAAGAATTTCATAAGGAAACACACAGGCACCAGAAAATTTTGAAGTGCTTTAGTGTGGGTTAAAGTTGTTTCTGTTTTGTTTCTCTCCTTCCTCTAACTGTCTGAACCACAGGGAAAAGCTGACATTCAGTGACTGCGGAATCCACGCTGTTTGCACTGGAGCTCACTGAAAAAACATACCAGGAACTCCTTGGATACTGGGGGAATGAGCCCAGAGTGGAAACCTTGAAAAGTTGCCCTAGAGGAGCAAACTCCTTTCATATTCCAGAGCCATTGTTCTGATGCACCTGGCACCTTCCCCTGATGCCTGCAGGGCGTTCGGTGCTCTGCATCGCAGGCAGAGCCTGTGGTTCCTTGGCTATTGTAAGGTGACACATGGAGTGTGCCCTTAAAGGGAAAGTATAAATAACTACTTGAGCTCCGAGAGTTTCTTTCTGGAGGACCAAACAGATCATGTGATTTTTGTTGTAAAGTGTGCATAAGATTTTATAAAGAATATTACTACAATTGCCATGGGATCGACTTCCCAGCCTTACATTGCCAGAAAGCAATCTACAGGGTTCCCTGCAGTAGTGGAGGATGAACAGGGAGGATATAAGTGTTGCTATTTTTCTACTAAAACAAAAGTAAAAGAATATGTAGGTAAAACTCATCTTTTATTTAGAAATTGAAAACACAGGCTGGTTAATTTAAATTCACATCTTCCCTAATGTTAAAACAACATCTGCAGGGCCTCTGTCTCCTCCATGCCTTGAGGCTGAAGCAAATCTGCCATTTATTCTTGCTCTGAAATGGTCTTGGGTTTTATCTCATCCACCAAACTGTCTTGACATGACAACATCAGTGCTTATGCAATCTGCATATCTCCCCATCTTACAGAGAAATTATTTTATCCTAAATTAAGCTTTCAATAAACCTTACAGAAGCTCTCTAATACTTACTTCAACCTTTCCGAAAGCTTAGAGCCTTTGTGCATGTTCTGTTGAAGATGTATTTTCCCCTCTCTAGTCACAGACTGCAGCTGTCCTGATTTTACCACCCACACATCCTTTTTTTCACCAGATATCACCTGGTGCTTCCAGGAACCTCACCCACACTCCAGGCCAATCACATGGAGATATTACTTTTGCTAATTAGCCAACCCACCCAGGCTGACCCAAAAAGACTAATGAGCATTACATTCCTAATTGAGAAGTCTTACTCATGGTTTTTCAATGGTCTGTAGTAATTCAGTCCTTTTCAAGCATCTCTGTTTCAGACAGTCAGAAACCTTGATATCTGATATAAAAGACAGGCTTTGAACCAGCCTTGTTTGCTGTCCTGAGCCAAGACCTTTAATAAAATCCAGGCTTCTTCTAAAACATCAGTTGTTGGCAAATCAACTATAGACTGCAGCTTCTCACCTCTCCAAGGTGCAGTGCCAATGTAATTGTAAGAGCTGCTAACTCCTTGTAGCAGCACTGTCTCTGAGCAGAGATGCTGGACTAGACCTGTCCTGTAGATGTGTTCACCCCCTCTTGGTTTTCTCCTTTTTCCCTTCATTGCCCAGCCTGGAAGTTCACCCTTCTACCACTTTCTTTCAGCACAAACGTGTTTTCCTGCGCTGCAGTTCTGATCTACAAAATCGCCTATTGCTCAGTTCAAACACTGCAGGAAGGATTCAAGGATTAGAATCCAGAATATATTTCATGGAAAATGACCCTGAACAGATTGTTCTTTGGGTGATCAGCACTAAAGTGCAAAATTAGTAGTAAAAAAAGCTAGAAATGACAGTATTTAGTATGGTTTAGGCTTACCTAAGTGAGGTGTAGTAAGGAGCCCTTTTGGTTTTCATTTTGTGGAACACAAATTTCATATCAAATCCAAAGAGAAGGGATTGTTGCTGTTGATAGTAACATTATACAGACTTACAGACTATACACTGCTTACAGACTCCTCTTCAAAGGGGATTTACTGTTTATATAACTATTCTTAAAAAAATATAACTTTACTTGTGGAAACCTCTAAGCCACACGAATGCTGTGATTTTCAACTCTGGGTATAACAACTGATACTTTGGTTGCATAATGGTCTTTAAGAATATTGGCTAAGTTAATTATAGCCAGAGCAGAAAACCCACTACTTGTCTAGAAGACAGACGTCTCTAGATGCCTCTGAAGCATTTCCTTCTTTTCTACACTTACCTAAACCAGTCTCCTTAAGGGCAGAATTGGAGGAAAGAATTGTTTGCTCTTCAAACTATGTTGTATTACAATCTGATCAGTGGTGTTACTTCTTTTTCTACCTTGCATATTTATATAAATGCAGATTGGATTCATATAAACTTGAATTTTGAATAGTCTGAGGAATGTTGAAATGGGTGGGAGCAAAAGCAGCAATTGGCAGAGAAACAGCCCTTGGGCAAAAAAGATGCTAAACTGAGTCCCAGCAAAAATTGATTTTGATTTGGCTGAGTTTGAAGATTTTGTGAACCACGGTTGGAGCATGTATTGTTGGTTTTGGGTTTCGTTTGGGTTTTTTTGTAACACAATGATAGAAGCTTTTCATAGGTATTTCAATATTTGAGGGGAAAGCCATGTTTTTCAGGTCAAGAAGTAGAGGGATCAATTGAGAATTGCCAAAATATGAGCTGAGTTTCATCTCATAAAAGAAACAAGAATAAACTGTAAAACAATTAAGTCACAAGCCTAAGAAAAAATGTGATTGCTAAGCAGAGAGGTAATTTAGATCACTTAAGTAGGGTATCAATAGTAAATGAATGTGTGAAGGGGCCCAGATGATGATAAATACAGCAGCAAGGGCAAGATGGCAGGTGGGATAAAAGCTAAAACAAAATAGAGGTAAAAACCAAAGATCTTTCAGGGCTTATATTGGTCAGGGCAGGTATTCTTCATCTCAGAAATCAAAACCAGCTGACTCATGAAATACAGAATTCTGTATGAGATAGCTCTAACAATTGGAAATGTACAGGTTACACTGGAGAAGGTTCAACACTAATACTGCTGGAATTATGTTGTGGGTGAGGAAGCAGCTGAAACAGGCAATATTAAAGTGAAAATAATGGGAAGGATGTATCAGGGATGTGGGACTCCAGAATTTTGTTAGTTAAGTTGGCACAGAAAAGTAGGTGTGTGCTACTAAAACCTGTTGATGATACAGAGCTGGAAGGCTACAGGACCAAAATACCCTAAAGAAAGAACGAAATTGATGAGTGAGTGTAAAAAAACCCCAAACCCCTCCACAACATAAATGCAATGTCCAAAGTAATTTCTTTATGGACTAACAATGTGCATCTGTCAGAAATGCAGAGCTTACCAACTGGATTCTAACGGGAAAGATTTGTGCAGTGAGAAAACCACAATCTTATGACACACTCAGTGAAGCGTTTCCCATAGGTGCTAGGCATGATGCTGTTGATCATATACATCACCCCTGCTCAAGAAAGATGGGTGTAGGCTGACGAGGCACCAAAACGTGCTATTAAACTGACCAGGGAGATGGAGAGCCTGTGTTTACAGCATTTGGAAGAACATGTCTTGCCTGAAGGCCTGAACGCAGTAGAGGTGCTTTTCAGAAATACATTGTACAAGGCAGGAAACAGCTAGACTAAAGGGCAATGTGGACCAAGAAGACATGGGTATAAACTGAGTAAAACTGGGCTGGAAATAAACACATATTTTATAGTTTAGCAAAGCAGTAAGATCTGGAAGTAACTTTCTGATATGGAGCATCCAAAAATAAGAAACTCCTTAGCACCTTGTTGCTTACTGCTTTATACATTTGATGTGCAGTGAGTTCAGCAGAGGTTCTTAAGCAGCTGCTGGTTCAGAACGTGCCCTGTTTTGGGTGAATCCAACACAGGTGATGTCTCTGCTTCATTGTGTGCCAGTGGCACTGAAACAGGACCACAAAGGCTTTGCTATTTAGTGTATCATATATTCCCCTGGATGGAGAAAGGCAGTGAAACGGGCCCGGCAACAGCTCGAAAGGAGAGATGAGAGAAGGCGCAGCTTAGAAAGAAGCCACCTTCATTCTGTCAAGCACAAAAGGGGCAGTGAGTGTTCAGTTTTGCCTTTCTCCACTGAGGAAATCTGTATGGAAAAGATACTTTCAGCAAAACTGATGCCAGCCTACAGTTCCTGCCCGGTGAAGTTGTGATACAAAATTCAAAGATTTAGAGCAGCATTTATTACTGCTTAGCCAACTTTCTAAACTACCCGAATGGGAAGCAAAATAACTGCTAAGGGTGGAAAACAAGCTACACAGCTTGAGTTTTACTTGGAATTGTATTTACAAAATGCAATGAAAAAGGTTTTTTTATAAACATCAAGAAGTATTCTAACTTAGATTTTATAGGCAAAGTGTTTTCCATTGCTAGATAACTAATTGCTTCTCAGAGAATACTTTTCTTCTTGAATAATTTTACGCACAATCATAAAAATGAGTACTCTAGCATGGGCTCACTGCTGTTAAAAAGTACACTCCAATGTTTTCCCTGGGACACTGAAACAGGTTGTCCGTTCCAACCCTATTTTCTGTTACTCACCCCCACAGAGATGAGGTTTCTAGAGAAAAAGTAGGATGTCAATTTATCAGGCAAAAAGTTTCTTAAGAAGGAGCATCCATCGCTTGTTGGAGGTAGATGGTCCCCTTCCAGAGCCAGTCAGTAATTCTAATGGACAAGGATGTAGTCATATTTTATTGCAGCTCCTCGTTAAAGAACCCAGACTTCAACTTCTGTTTTTGAAAGGGAACATTAAAAGCCTGCAGTGGCAGAGCAGCTTTCAGGCAGTTCTTTCCAGTGAAAAAAGTTGCTTCCGGTAGAGAGGAAGGAATGTGGACTATGTGATAGGAGAGAGCTCCCCCTGCGTGCTAAAGCAGCGGGGACTAAACCGTGTGTGCGTGTTTGCACCAGAGAAAGAGAGAGGTGAGAAATGACAGGCAAGTGGAACTGGTGCAACATAGTGAGAAACGTCCTCACGCCTTTCCCAGGGTACACAGATACCTCTAAATAATGCAGGATAAGGTTCTCCTTGGGGGAACCCTGTGCTGCTGTGTGAAGATGTGAGGACAGTTTTGACCCTTGAATGGAGGGACTGAAGCCCTGGCTGATGCTGCACTGTACCTGCTCCTCCAGTCCTTAAAACAAAAAAGCAGTGTTTTTTTTAATATGGGATGGCAAGTGATATTTGAACAAGAAGAGATCGAGATCTTCACACTGAGCCACAAAGATCCTGCATCAAAAGCAAAGTGACCGGCAGGTTGAAGGAGGTGATTCTGCCCCTCTGCTCTGCTCTCATGGGACCCCACCTGGAGCCCTGTCTCAAGTTCTGGAGTCCTCCACACAGGAAGGACATGGAGCTGTTGGAGTGAGTCCAGGGACACCACAAAGATGATCCGAGGGCTGGAGCACCTCCCACTCGGGGACAGGCTGAGAGAGTTGGGGTTGTTCAGCCAGGAGAGAAGAAGGCACAGAAGAACTTAGAGCAACTCCCAGTACTGAAAGGGGCTCCAGGAAAGCTGGGGAGAGGCTCTTCATCAGGGAGTGCAGGGACAGGGCGAGGAGGAACAGGTTGAAGCTAAAAGAGGGGAAATTTATAAGAGATCTTAGGGAGAAATATTTTCCTGTGAGGGTGGGGAGGCCCTGGCCCAGGTTGCCCAGAGAAGTGGTGGCTGCCCCATCCCTGGAGGTGTTCAAGGCCAGGTTGGAGGTCCTTTCCAACCCAAACTATTCCATGATTCTATGATCTATTTAGAACTAAAGTTTATGCATTGAAACAAAAGAGTCTGTGAAAACAATGGCAGGAGGTAACTCAAGACCAGTCTTACATAAGTCCTGAGCTCCAGTATAAGAACAGAGCATAACGTCTCTCCATCAGTGGTTGCATGTGCTTCTCTTCTTGCTTCTCTTGGTGAGGCACAAGTACACAACCACACAGAGGGAGCACTGGTAGTTGGTCTGAACCATGACACACTTCTGGAGTCTCTCCTAGGAGGTGAGATACAGGTGACAATGATATATAAGTGGCTGAACACAGACTTGACCTACTGGCAGGTAGCCAGGCGGAGCACTGATCCACCACTAGATTAATGTCTGAAATGATGGAGGGGGAGGGAGGTTGCTTCTTTTTCCTTTGGCCAAATAAAGAATATCTGAAAATGAAATGTTCTGGTTTGGATTTTTCTGTAATTTCTCTTGGTGCTTATCCTTCTTTAAAATTTTTAACACGTATTTAGCACATGGTCCCTATTCAAGTCAAACTGTGGCAATGACTGCTCGTGAGAGGAACAGAGTCCTTGCAAGTTAAATACAGAGTAAAGCCAAATAGCTTATAGGTTATGATTTAAAGGTCAGAGAACTCAAATAGAAAAGTCAAGTGGAGACAGAGAATGATAACAAAAAAGTAGATGGGAAACACCCACCACAGTGGGGAAAGGAAAGGAGACCAAGAAAAAGCCTCCAAAAAAAAGGTATTTCTGTTAGGTTCAGCTTAAATAAACGAAATCAGAGAGTAAAAATAGATGAAAAATAAGATAAAATAAAAATACAAAAGGATGCAGTATGATAGTAATTATAGCAGTAAGACAAATGAGCGAGATGTAACTAACACTCTCCTTTTCTGTTTGTGTGTAAGGCAGCTATTGCCTGTTTCAGAACGATGGGATTACTGTTTTCCTTGTTTTCATTAGAAAGAGGCTGATTTTTGCTCTGTAATGGATTGAGGACATTTTTTGAAGTCTCCAAAAAAATGCTATGAGACAAGAAAGCTTTTTCTCACAGAACTCTCCTAAGTACTTATGAAGGCCACGCTACTGTTACGGGCTCATGATTACTCGAAAATTAATTGTTTTCTTTGTTCTTGAGGGCAGTCACCAGGGAGTTTCAGAATTCTCAAAGAGAGTGTCTGCTTCTGCCAATACAATGGGCAGATCGTGACCTGATCAGAAAATTGTCTGGCCAAAGGTTATAAAGGAGTTAACAGAAGCATAATTTTTCTGCGTGAATGAAGACAAAAAGAGATTAGCATTGCTATTATGTTAAAATAAACAGGTAAAACTGCCTATTAACTAGTAATACTTGCTTTTTTTTCATTTTTAGCTAGCATTTTGTGGCGAATTTTGACCAAATAATCCTAACCCTTTAATACCCTCCCCTTAAGTATATTCTCCCTTACAGTCTACACCTCACCAGGTCCCTTTGAAAAGGGCATTGTAAAGGCAGACTTGTTTAGCTCTTGGCACATTATGTCAAAACAAGCTGAGGAAGATAAACCCTTATTAGTGTTTCGATTTAATCATTCTCATTTAATGGATGCATTCACAGCTAACAACCAAAACAATTTCTGTAGCCATTTATCACTAGCAAATATCCAGCAAGATAATTTACCTGGTCCTTCTGCTCATGAGTGAGACTAAATAAGCAACAGAACTGAGCCATACGTGTGTACCTCCCTTAGTAATTACCCCATCTACTGGTACAAGTTCTCAGTAAGGATTTTAAAATGGGTTCTCTTAACTTCCATGACAAATTTGTTAGTAAAATCTCTGCTCAATGTTTGTATGCTGTGTCCCACTGGGATTTTTTTTAATTACTGTCAATATAAAAAAAAAAGACTTCTTTTCCTGCATGAACTTTGTTTTTAATATATTACAATACCTGAATGTCAAGTTCAAATGCTCAAAATAAATCCAGCTTTGTGTAATGAAGCAGTAACTGGTATAAATATATGGGCATTCAGCAGTTCAAGTCCAAGCCTCTACTTCTGTCACTTACATGAAGAACACGCCATCTGCCCTGAAGAGGTGTCTCACTCAAAGATGGACAAAACATCCTTGATGTAGAAAGATATGCTATCATTTTATACTCATGATAAATAAACTTGACTTTATAAGTTTAGTTGGAATGAAGTCTGCCTCAAATGTGGTCTTTTACCAGTATGTGGTGAGCTCAGGGTCCATACATGTTTATTTTCTTTTGCTTTTCTTAACTCCATGCATCTATATTAGGATCTAAAAGAGTAGCCACTGATTTTCATATACTTTCACAAAGACAATAAAACTGAGGTTAAAACCCCCCTTTGATTAAAATAAGCATCTCCTCTTCCAAATACACACAGCTAAACCTGGTGTGTACATATGTACACTTATATATAGGTACAGTTACACATATGTACACATTAAAGCAGCAGAGCAAAATATATCCCACAGTAAATAAATGAAAATAAATAAAATAAATACATTACAAAAGCATTATTGGAAATTTTAGGTTAGGGAGCATTTAGCGTCTATAAAATGTATACCTGCTTTCTTGTTTGATGTGGTACAGCTTCTGTGACACGATGAAATACTTGATAATCCTAAATGAAGCAGAGCCGGGAGGATGGGTTCGCTCAGCTGGGGAGAAGCCACAGGATGTCGCTGTGGCTCAGACAACAGCGCTCCAGTGCCTCCAGTCCTTCAAAGCCTCTAAACCCTGCTTTGACGTGACAGTGTGAAGGATGGCTTTCACCTCTCTGACCTCTGCAAGGTACCGTCTTTACTGTTCTGTGATGTCTACCTGCCCCAGCAATACTCTTCATTGTTCCTTATGAGTTTTGATGACAATAATTCAGATTCTTAGTGAATATTTTTAGGAAGGCATCGTGTTGTTGCCTGATTCTCCTTTAAATCACAACAATCACTCAATAAGCATTTCAATATGAAAAGTCATTTGCTTCCCAAGGGCTATGATTTCAAAGAACTAGGTAGATGATGGTTGGTGTTGGTGTTAGTGTTGGGTTATAGGTTGGACTTGATGATCTCAGAGGTCCTTTCCAACCTTGTGATACTGTGATACAGATGGACAGTGCAAGTGGTAAAAGACAAGTACTTAGGTTTTGTTTGTAGTCATTGATGGTTGTCATAGAAACACAGAATCATTGAATTCGGAAAAGACCTCTAAGCTCACCCAGTCCAACCACCAACACTTCCCCACTGTGCCTACTAATCCATGTCCTGAAGTGCCACAGCTACACGTTGTTTCAATCCCTCCAGGGCAGTCTCTGCCACGCCTTCATCACTCTGTCAGTGAAGATTTTTTTCCTAATACCTAATCTACACCTCCTGTGGCACAACTTGAGGCCATTTCCCCTCGTCTTGTTAAAGTGCAGCCAAACTTTCTGA
Organism: Dromococcyx pavoninus; assembly: GCA_033558185.1. Classification (NCBI taxonomy): domain Eukaryota; kingdom Metazoa; phylum Chordata; class Aves; order Cuculiformes; family Neomorphidae; genus Dromococcyx; species Dromococcyx pavoninus. The sequence continues at coordinate 145,046 of JAUMJL010000182.1, forward strand.
GGTAAACACTGAACAGAAAAAAACTATTGATTGCTGATGTAGCCTACAGAAGATGCTCAATTAATATCTACACAGATGTTCTACTTGTTTATTGACACGCTCTATTGCTCTGTTTACATAGAGCAACCTGATTTAAGAGTTCTGGAAGGTAAACAATTAAAAAGCCACATAGTAAAATCCTGTCCAGACTTTTTCCAGGGTCTCTGTGCTCCCTTGCCCTGAGCAGAGAGAAGGGCATCCTCTTGGGTGTATTTAATCTGGGCTACTCACAGGTGTTATTCCATAAATCTGGGTACAGCGCCTTCTGGTCATGTGATGCTACAGCTGCCATTTATCCCCTATTTACATGTCTTCTGAAGAGAAAGAAATACAGCATGTATGGTTTCAGGGGCCATTAGATCATTTAGCAACCTTCTTAAGGCAAGCTGTTCTTAAATTGCTCCTGCTGCCTGTTAGTATAGATCAAAGTACACCAGAGAGTGACTGGCTTTGCATCAGCCCAGCATGACATCAGATGCCAATACTGACACTCTGTATTTACCCTCATTCATGCAGAATGATTTAGTGCAGTCTTTAACTTCTTTATTTGTTTGGCAGTCTTTCCTCCCAGACATAACGAATTAAAATATGTTCCTGCCAGTAAGTGCCAAGGGACTGTGACAGAAAGAAAATCCTTGGTGGCAATGTTAATTGGTGGCACAAACATAGTCTGGCTCGTGCATGGAGATTTGGCACTGGGGGTCTGAAGGAAGATACAGAGCTGTAGCAAACCTACAAGTCATGGCCATGTTCCCCTATGGTTATACTTCAGGTAAATTCTGTGAGACTGTGCAAGGCAGAACATCATTTAGAGATAAGGGTCACACCTTAAATTTAGTGCAGAAAAGTCTGCTTCTCCTAATAAGCAGACTAACACTGGATTCTAGATTTCCACCTAACTCCGTGATGGGATCCTTCCCAATTAAGTGCATTTTCTTTCAATTAAGATCAAATCAAACACTGGTATTGTCTGCCCATCACAAAAGCTTCAGTGATTTGAAATAAACTGCAGCTCATCATATGTACCTTGCTTTAAAAAAAAAGGCGAATAGAACAGCTGGAATGTGAATTGTGCCTGTGCCTGTGAAGCACAAGAATAGGTGATCTAATAATGCCTTGGTTTTCTCTCCAGAGAAAACTGTTATTTTCACCATGTTCACATTTGGTTCCGTTTTCTCTCTGAACATAATAAAATAACAGTGGAGAAAACTGCTTGGCTCTAGGGAAATAATATAAGGGGTTAGGGAATAAAGAATGAATGAGATAAAGAGAAAAATGGGAAGAATGGAAATGAACTAAACCAGAACTCTAAGTAGCTGAAGATAGCTGAGTAAAGCTCCCTTGACCACAGTCTGTACTGAGCTTAAGTAATTGCACTGAACTCCCCTGTGGGTGAAGAATGACGAAGGTATTGCCACATTTTAGGAAAGAGCATTAAGAAATTAAACACTTCAGGTTCTGCTATTCTAGTCTCAAAATAATTAAAGTACCATCCTTTTTACTTCTGCATCATTTATTGTATTAGTGGTGTGATTCTCCTTTCTTTTAAACCAAACAGAACCAGGATAAAGGTGGAAATGCTGTGCTCTTGGTGATTTTAATGTCATTATGGATGTTGTGTCTCTGGTGCACAAATTTCTTCCATTCAGGATAACAAATTCTGCACTGAGCAACCACCTGCGGAGTTTTGCAAATCCAGCCGGCAAAAGTTACGGCAATGATCTTTCCTATCAACAGGTGGAGACAGAGATAAGTGTTTCCTCTGGCCAGAACACTTCATGGGGTAATTTAACCTACTGATTTGGTCTTTAGGAAAGATTTGAAAAAGGCTTCTCAAAAGATCCGCCCAAAGTATTCAAATAGGTTACAAAAGGTGGAAATCCGGATTTCCTTAATTTTCGTGCCTGTGAGTAGAACAGGTTTTTCGCATGGAAAAAGTTTCTTGAAATCATATTCCTAGAAAAAGTTCTATTATATATTTTCTTCATGGTTGTGAGTAGAAGAAGCTTTCATGTGTTTAAATTAAATCGAAACAACTTATTTTTTGAAAGATTTTTTGGACCATATGTAGTTGTGTCAGACAGAACGTCTCTGAGTCCAGGGGTTCTCGCTTTTCTTTGGAGTGGGAAGACTCATGAAGCAGCTGATAAGAGCACAACTGGCAGGCTTGAAATCCTGCAATCAAGAATCCTTTCTATCCCAGCACAGCTCAATCATGCTGTCAAATGTATGCAGTAAACTGCAGCCTGGGCCACAAGAGAAGAGCGTGAGACACCGTTTGGTGGCTGCACCAGAGTTGGGTGGCATCAGGTGTTGCACTTGGAGCTGCAAACTGCAGCTTTTCTCCTTCCACAGGTTCTCTGCCATCCTGTGTGCCAGCAGAACTTGTTACAAAGCCTTTTAGAGAAATAAATATGTAATATACAAAATATATATTTTAAAAGTCTCAATGCATCTGATATCTCAGATTATAGACTCAATGGGGTTAAGAACTGCAGCATCTCCACCTCTGAGGTTTCAGCATAAGCAAGACAGTTGTTTGAGGTCCCTGCCTTTGGAATTTTCTCCTTCTGGTACTCTGACAGAAAGCACTCTGTTGCTCTTCAGAACATACCGCAAGGCGAATCACTTCCATCAAGATTTGGCTGCATAGCTCTAAACAAAGACTAATTTCCTAATGATTGATTTGTTCTTTGATGGATATTCAATTGGAATAGTACTGACCACTGCAGGCATTTATAAACTGAAACATTATTTTACATTATGAACCCAATGCCACAGTAGTGGGTATATTGTAAATAATTATTAAGAACCCGTGCAGATAATAAGGGAATTCAAAAGGTGGCACACCTATAGCTGTACCATTGACTGTAAAGTGTTCATTTGAAAACAATTACCCCTTGGTGTTTATATTCCTTTGGTTTCTAGGGCCATGCACACACTTGACTTGAGATAAATTACTGTCTTTGCATTTTACGAGACCTGTAGAAATACTCAGTGTGCCCCAGCCTCACCAGTGGATGGATTGCACTTCTCAAGACTAGGAAATAAATGATGAGGAAGGGAGAAGACTGTTCAAAGATGAAAAGGACAGCTTGTTTTAACAGATTATTTTTATTCTTAGTAAAACAACCAAGCTAGAAATTAAATACACATGAGGATATATCTGCTTGAAATACTACAGAGCTGTTTCATGATTTTCTCTTAAAGCTGGGAAGATTAATGGAAATTCAGATCTCCTTTGTCTGTCCTAAACTGGGGGATAATAAGGCAAAGCAAATTTTAAGGAAGCAAAGTCTGACTAACTAATAAATGTTGCAAATGTTCTGAATGGATGTCTTTGATTTTGGTCAACTGCAATCCATAAGTTATTGACAGGATAATGAAAAGAAGAAGAATGTTTTATAACATCATGCTAAGCAGAAATCTAACAGAAGTTCAGCAGCCAGCAAATACTATCTTTGCAGTCACCCGAAGTTTTTTTTGTTTAAGAAGAAAAAAGTCTTTTATGGACATGATGAGTGACAGCAGTGACTGAGGAATTTAGGAATGTCCTATTTTCATTCTGGACGTACGTAGGCAGCTCTCTGTGGAAATGTGTAAAAACTTTATTTACATACAGCAGGGAAACAGTTTCTTTGAATGGCACCAGCAACCATAAACTTTTCTCCTCCTTTGTCTTCTTTAAAATCCATGGAAGCACACCTTCCCCAAAAATATGAAATATCAAATGCTCTACATGACTGTGAATCTATTAACGTTACAGTAATGTCTGTCACAGTTTTAAATTCTTATTTATGTTGACCTGTATGCTCTAGCCAACCCAAGACTGACTCCTTGCTTCATTTTAATATATTTACTAGCCCTGAAAAAACCCTGCATTTGTATTTTTCCCATCCTAGCCTTTCTTTTTCAGTACCCTTTACAATGGACTTCAGTCACGTTGGCTGGAAATTTCTCCATTGTATGTGGTTCCATGGTTGAAACAATTTTGTGCTTAGTTTCAAGTGGCTGTAATATAAATAGAAGCCATACCACTTTTTTTATGTGGGATGGTGTATTTTTATAACTTAAAGCATGATGATATATTTGAAGAACAAGTTAGTCATTCTGCCTCAAGAACTAGTCTGTCTGAGGTATGCCACAAAATTGTTTTCAAATTGTTTACCTGGTGTGGAGCCTACTGAGAGCAAAAATAGATTCTTGATTTAAGCTTGGTAATTCCTGTATTACAGTTTGGCTTATTCTGTTGCTTAACTGATGACCATGGAGCTCTGTTGGTATAGAGCAGCAAAACAGTCCTTAATAGTTTAGTTAGAATGCATTGTCATGGTTTATTTCTGTATTAAAAGAACATGAAAGTTGTAGCTGGTAATGCTGCTCTTGCTCAGACCTGCTGCCTAGTTGTGGAGATGTATAAGATGCTATTTAGCATTATGTAGCATTTTTCAAGGAATCATGGAATCACAGAACATTTTGGGTTAGAAGAGACCTTTACATTATCTAATCCCATGGGCAGGGACACCTCCCACTGGATCAGGGGGCTCCAAGCCCCATCCAACCTGGCCTTCAACACTTCCAGGGATGGGGCAGCCACCACTGCTCTGGGCAACCTGGGCCAGGGCCTCCCCACCCTCACAGCAAAACATTTCTTCCTTATATCCAACCTACATCTACTCTCTTTCAGTCTAACACCATTATCCCTTGTCTTGTCAACTGCAGGCCTTGGTAAAATGTCCGTCCCCCTCTCCAACTCTCTCAGCCTTTACTCACAGGAGAGGTGTTCCAATGCTTTGATCATTTTCGCTCCAAGAGGTCCATGTCCATCTTTTTTAGGGACCAGAATCCCCTCCCTTGCCCTGCTGGCCATGCTTCTTTGGATGCAGCCCAGACACCCTCTGGGCTGTGAGTGCCCACTGCTGGCTCACGGCCAGCTTTTCATCCACCAGCACCCTGAGCCCTTCTCGGCAGGACTGCTCTCGATCCCATTATTCCACAGCCTGTACTGACACGAGGGGACTGCAGGAATCTGTTTGCAGGACCCTGCTACCTAGGATCCTCTGGATGGCATCCCTTCCCGCTGGCTTATTGGCTGCGCCCTCAGCGTGGTGTCATCTGCAAACTGGCTGAGGGTGCACCCAGTGCCCCTACGTGCCTTTAATGAAGATATTAAATAGTAGTGATCTCAGTATGGACCCTTGAGGAATGGAAATGGAAACACAAAGATGATTTCCGAAGTCTGAAAGTGAACTGGTAGCGAGGTCAGGGCCAGAAATCTTCACACATTTAACTATCAGGCCTTGCAAGATAAAATAAGTGAAATGCATCCATTTGCAACCTTAGACACAAGACTTGTCGTGTGCAAAATGTATTTCAGGAGTTTCCTAGATTTGAAAAGAATTTTCATGAATAATAAAAGATTATCATGTAGTTCATTTTTCACAAAAACAACAAGAATTATGGTCTCAGTATTCTTTCTGACATCATCAGGGCAAAGACTGTCTATTATAGTGCTGCTTTTTTCTATGACATTTGATACAGAGGTAACCAAAAGGAAACAACACAAAACCCAGTAATTCACTGAATCCACAGTTATCAGCTTACTGGAAATCTCATTTAAATACGACAAGCCCTTCAAACATGTTGGTAAGTTCTTCAATCCTTGTAGTTCACAGTATGCCTGCATAGTTTTCCAGCCAAATTCTTCAAGGAAAAATTTGACCTTAAAATTACAGAACAAGATGCTCTATTTTAACCCCCCCCAGTCTCCTACCTGAGGCTGCTGAGTGGCAGTGGGTCTCTGAGGAGATGGTATGGGAGTTTTGGACAACATTTGGTTCATTTTGCTTACGACTAGATCAGTTATATGTTGTCTGTCTTCAGCCTGATGCTCCCCAATCAGAGGCATTGCACAGTCCATGACCTGTGAAATAAATCAATACATCAGCTATTGATATGGCATCAAAGGAATCTTACTCCACAGCTGTGTAGAATGTCAGTTCATCTCTTGACTTAATTGTCTTTAAAAAAGGCAAATAAGACTTCTAGAAATGGCATATGTTATATCAGAATAAAATAAAGCCCAAGCACAGGATATGGGTCAGCAGAGCAAGAGAACAGCAATTTTACAACGTCATCCCTTCCAGTCTTCAAGCAATACACAGGTTCAGGATGATACTGGGACACACACACTCTGGGGAATGCGACTCCTGTGGGATACACATAAGGGTAACGAGATTTCTGAGGCTCTTCAGCATCTGATAAAAATCTGAAGTAATCATTTGCACTTCTATCTGCAGATTTTTCTCTCTTACGAGACTCAAAAGAGGCTCACACCATGTTCAACTAAACCAGAACATGCAAATGCAAAGTAAAACTTGAGCATCCTATCTTTTCGTTGGATTTCTGCTAAGAAAGGCTGGATCCCTATTGATAAATGAAAATGTTTAAATAAGACCTTGTTATTATTGAGATCCTTTTTGAGAAGTAGTGTGGCTGCAGTGCAGCAGATGCAAAAAAAGAAGTAAGAACTTCTGCAAAGAAAGCAGGATATGAGAGGCAAGTAAAAATGTGAACAGTTCCATTCCAAATGTGGTAGGTTAGTAGTGTTCAGCAATTATTTAATTATAGAATCACAGAACGGTTTGAACTAGAAGGCATCTTAAAGCCCATCCAGTTCCAAACCCCTGCCATGGGCAGGGACACCTCCCACTGGATCAGAGAACTCAAAGCTCCATCCAACCTGGCCCTGAACACCTCCAGGGATGGGGCAGCCACCACTGCTCTGGGCAACCTGTGCCAGGGCCTCCCCACTCTCAGAAGAAAACATTTCTTCCTAAGATCTCATCTCAATCTCCCCTCCTTCCCCCTCATCCTGTCCCTGCACTCCTGACCAAGAGACCCTCCTCAGCTTTCCTGGAGCCCCTTTCTGTTCTGGGAGGCTGCTCTAAGGTTTCCCCAGAGCTTCTCTTCTCCAGGCTGAAGAACCCAAAGTCTCTCAGCCTGTCCAGATGGATAAAACTAACCCTGAATCCAATTTGCCTCGGTGGATTATCAGTATTTGTTATTTTGACACGATATTTGTTGTATCTACTTTTGGTGCATCTCTGTTTCAGTGGAAATGGAAGTGTAACATAACATTCCAATACATGGGTCACAATGGTACTGGACATTCATATTTCAACAATAAAAGGATTTAATTAATTTTTGTGAAGCTGCAATCCTTTTTCAACATGCCTCAAGGCTGTTCAGAGAAGGTGAAGGCATGTCCCCTGCAGCCCTGCCTTGTGCTGTTTCCCACAGGTACAGACACAAGGGGCTGAGGTCCACAATACAAACAATGGTATTAATCATTAATAAGAGGCTGTCATGGATCAAGCAGTCAGACTTCCTCAACAGCAATACACTGTATGGATGTCATTCCATGTGGTGCAGTTAGATTCTCTGCACACACTGAGTCGTGTCCATCTAACTTTCAGTTTGGGAGAAGCTTTCCAGCCACCAAATCTCACGTAAGATTTCCAACGAGTGTAGGCAAGTCATGCCCTAAACACTCTAGCAAGTAGGAGAGAAGGGGCTAAAGGAGGAGAGAACCATTAGTAAGGGCTCCTCATGGGTTTTGCACAATTGCAGAAGGAGCAGTGACTTTTATGGGGGTGTTTTAATACTTCCCAAAGCGTACCTTCCTGTCTCTGGTTTTTGAGTTTCCTTCTCTATTGCAGATAAATGGAGAGATACTGAGAAGATTCAACAGAGCCCGAAGAGTGCTGGAGGCCTCCAGCTGCCACAGGCAACGTAAGTGCTCGTGGCCAGAGAAATACCTGAAACATCCCTCACTCCTGTCCAATCTCTAGTAAAAGGACTGGAAAGAGAACTCTTTTTTTATCTGTAGGTGTGAGAGAAGGATTAGGCCACTGGGCATAAAGCTAGTACATCTGCACTGTACGGATCCACATCCGCACTGTACGGATCCCTCCTGGCTGTAGAAGGGATACAGTGGGGACAACAAAACTCTTCTCTATCCATCAACCCACACTGAATGCTGTATCTCCCTTAGAGGCAAAGGGCAAAGCTTTACCTTCTTTCTTTTTGATATTGAAGTATTTCTGGGAATTAGACACACAAATTAGGTATTTAAAGAGACATTTGGATTTAAAAGAAGATGCATGTTCATTATAACACTGGAATGTAATCTTTCATCTTGCACAGTAGTTGGCAAGGAGCTGCATTGTAAATACTATTACCCAAGCTTCAGGATTTTCAAAATATGCTAAGTCTTATGGAAACTCCTACTGAGGTTGACAAAGACTGCTTTGTTTTAATGAGGCTACTTTGAAACACAAAAGCGTTTACATTATTCTTCTGTTTGTTCATTTACAAGGGGCACTGGCATTGTGTATTGGTAACCAAAATATTGGCAACACTTTTTAAGCTCTAGGATGTCTCCTCCGAGCTTCCTCGTAGCAAAAAAGGCTTTAAAATAACCCCAAAAGGAAACAATGAAATAATAACTGAAATTCAGAGCAAATGTTTCCTAAAAAAATCAATGAATGTTCTTCCACTCTTGGGCCACATCAACAATACTGCAGAAATGCTTAATAATTACACAGATAGGTTCTATAAAATATACCATATTTCTTAATAAATGTATTTTTAAGTGGAATATAACCAATGTTTTTAATTAATTGGGAGAAAAGTATTGAACCAATACGAGTTAATATTTCTGAATGGGTAAAATGTAGTCTTGCTGTTCATATGGCTGTTGAAAATCTAAATTTTTGTGGATTTACTTCAGTATTCATTTCAGATGCACTACTGCTATTTCTTAAAATTGTAACACTTAAAGATCCACTTCATTTTATCATGAGCTTTTCCTTGCAAGAGTATTACACATAATGCCTGGAGGGAGGAGACAACCATATGTGTCACATACATTTGCCAGAACTTTACAGGGTTAATAATGACTGAAATCTAGAATGTCTTGATGTCAGTGTGAAAGGCAGTGGATGTTTGGCTGCACACTGCAAAACATCTGATTTTCAGAGAGGAAGCTACGTCTGCAGTCTAAAAATCTGCCCCTCTTGAAGGCAGGCATTAATGACAGTTATTTCAGAGAATGCTGCTTCTCTCACAATCCGGTGCATATCAGCCACTCTCTTACACAACAACAGAAGCAAGAGTTATACATCACACAAATGTGCAAAGAACACCTCAATTTGTTTCCCATCCACTTACAGAAAAATATCATTTAGAATGAGTGGGAAACATTGCCTAAAATAAAATCCTTCCAAAGGACTAGACTGGATTGAAATCTGGAATACTTGGGCCTGACTGAATTTCTATTTTTATATACTCCTATAACTGCAAGTTTACATATAATTTTCTTTAGGAGATATTAGGATGTTGATTGCCAGAACATGTGGGAAAAGGGTAGTTCCATGGCTAAAGATAAAAAAGAAGCCTTGAAGTGTTGCTCAAAACCTCATGTCCACCTCAGTAGAGACAATCTTATGTTTCCTGAAGACACTATTTCAAGCGTAGCTCCCCTGTTCACATACTGAGGCAGTTTCAAACACATACGACATTAAAAAACACAGCCACTTGCCCTTCACAGTCTTCTGTCACTTGGACAGGTTCTGATGTTGTTAAAACCCGTTTTGTTGCCATACTTGAACAAAGTATGGTGGGTACTGGGCTCTTCTCCCTAGTGACAAGGGACAGGACAAGGGGAAGTGGCCTCAAGTTGCACCACGGGAGGTTTAGATTGCATATCGGGAAAAATGTCTTCACTGACAGAGTGGTGAAGCCCTGGCAGAGGCTGCCCAGGGCAGTGGGGGAGTCTCCATCCCTGGAGGGGTTCAAAATTGTGCAGACGTGGCACTTCGGGCCATGGTTTAGTAGGCACGGTGGTGTTGGGCTGACGGTTGGGCTGGATGATCTTCATGCTTCTATGAGTTTATGATTCTAAAAACTGTTGGCCAAAGACATGCTGAACCTAAACACGGAACAAGCACCGAGTCAGGTGCCAAATTTTGAAGGATAATAAGCTATAACATATCCTGGCGCTTGCCTAAAGTACAAAGATGGCCCCCAACGTGGGAAAAAGAGAAAGTAAAGCATCAGATTACTAAGAAAACTGATCCCAAAGTGAAATTTCACTCGCTGAGTGAGTAAAAGATTACCAAGGCTTGAAAGCAGTTCAGTCGCAGGGCACTGCTCCGTTTAATGACTGCCAGGACAGGAGAGGCAGGGTGGGTGGGCAGGAGGCTGAAGGGGCTCCAAGCACTTACACTGCTGAGAGGGAATGGCTGGAGCCTTCTTTAGCAAAGCAGCCATGGTCAAGGTGAATACTTCACAGGTTGGGTTTTGTTGTCATTGTTTTTTCTTTAAGAGCATGCAGTCTTTTTTCCTTCACAGCAAAACAATTAATGACCGTTATTGGAAATCGGTAATGTTTTATATAAATGGATCTTAAGAATTAAAACTATTTAGGGTAAGACCAACAGTTTTTAAAACCCGTGAATGACTAACAGGAATGTCACGCTGGCATTTTGCCCACTTCAGAGGGCTTGACAAAGCTTAAACATACACAAAGCATCCTGTTTATAAATAGTCTATTTACAGCCTATACTAATTTTAAAATGTAATTTAAACACAGCCAGGCCTTTTTTTTCAGTATCTAGTTCAGCTGTTTAAAGAAAAAAGACATCTGTAATTCATGAAGTCAAATACATTGCTTTTGCAGAAACATGGGCCACTATGAATTGTGCTCCCTTAATTCAAATCACTTTTATCTTTAATTTCCATGCATTTTGGTAACAAATTCTATTGGATGAATTTCTCTTATCACCTAGAATCATATTCTGAAATGCACTTAACATCTTTATGTTAAACTCTAAGAACCTAGGTGCATTTACTAGCAGTAGTAACAGAAACTACAGCTGCATGTTTAAATCAACACAACACTGTCATAAAAAAACACACTGCCCTTTCAGTGCCTTAGTCTGTGCCTTCCAGTGCCAGCATAGATAAGGCAAATAGCTGAAATTTGGGTTGCAAGACTGTGACTGGCAAGAAAAAGAAGAGAAATGCTCTTTAACTCTGATGAGCATGAAAGGAAATGGGATGGGATTAATAGAAGAGCCAGTGCAATTAGAAAGTATCAGTAATTGCACAGGCATCATCATGTTTGGAGGAGAAACTACTCTGACAGCCACTGTCCAGACGTGGTTCTCCATCACCTAATTTGTTTACGATCACAGGACTGAGAAAGATCTTGTGCTTAGAGCTTTATGAAGACCCAGCCCAAATGCTGCTGGGAAGGATGGAATTGCAGAGGTTAAAGAAGGACAAGGGTAAAGAACCCTGTTGAAACAGCAGAAGGTGTTTGAAGGATGCTGAAACACAAGAGGGATACGAAGGAACAGACAGAGGGCTTGCACACGAGATGTGCCCAAGGAGTCTGACAGAATAACAATATATGGATTTCATATGGAAAAAGACTTACGAATTACAGGAGAAGATATGAGAATCTGTAAATGCAGATGGAGGAGGAATGCATTCCATTGTGAGTCAGGGTAATTTTGAAGGTCCATGTTCAAGACTGTGAGGACTGAGAAAACCATTTACTCTGGACTGTGATTAAGAGCAGCTGGACTATGTTGTTGCTGTGGTGTGAATGTGTTATTTTTTTGACCTGGATGCCTCCAGCTGTGGTGAAAATTTTGACTGTAAAAACAGAGGCTGATACAGATTTTAATTTAAGAGTTCTAAGCACAGGGGAAGTGATATTAAGAAAAACTGAGAGTTTGAGGAGGTCATTTAAGACTGAACGGGACTGGTGTGATTTCTGAGAAGTACGAGAGTGACTTGGACATGAGGCATTCCCGGGACTTTCCCTGAGGTCTCTATAGCAGATGCAGGAATTATTTGTAGCTGGAAATGTAACCACACCTGAGAAATTAGCAGGACAGCACAACAGAAAGTCAGGGTGGCTGCTGAGAAACTTCTACAGTCCCTCCTGTAGCGGGAGAATAGCAACATTGGCAGAGCAAGTAAGAACACTGGGAAAGTGAATCAAGCACTCCCAGATGAAGGACCCAGTGTCTACAGACATATTGGTATGGTCTTGTTTGAATCTGGAATGAAAATAACCAAGAAAATGTTACCTATGTCGAATCAAAATTAATGGATGAAGCTGAATTTGTATGTTGCCAAGTCATGCATGTTGGAGTTTAAAGAAAGGTGTTAAAATATATATATAATGCAGCTAATATATCTGAGAAAAATTTAAGTACTTTGAAGAGAATATGTGGAAGTGATTGGTTTCATCTGTAAAACAACAATTAAATTAACATCACAATGAATTTTACCTCTAGTCACCCCCTACGAATAAAGTATGGTTCATTAACAAAAGAAAACATTAAAATGGTCACATATAAGAAATGCTTTTGTTGTTAATATAAAATTTCAAAAGTTCCAGGAATTTTGAAAATTGGTACAATAAACATAAATATTATGTGAAAAAAATATTAGTCAATAATTATTCTTAGGATGGAAACCACACAGGTCACCAGTTATTGCTCCATTCATAGGAAAAACAGGGTCCTAGCAAAACAAATTCACTGCCTTCATTCACTGTGTCACTAAATACACTTCATTTAGTTTTCTGTACAAAACAAAAGCTGATGTCATTATTTCTGGAATAGTCTCTGGAAAATTTCAGTGGATTAAATCTGCTACTTCCAAAATATAAAAAAAGGCCTAGAATAAGTGTTCATTGAATAAGCAGATTTTTTTCTATCACATGAAGCCCACATATGAAGGAATATATTAATGAATGTAGCACTAGTGCATACAGAAACTTGAAAAAGATCTTCATTAAAAAGCTCCACAGACAGATGTGGTCTTAATTAAATCTTAGTTACATCACCAAAAGAGCAATTTTAGACTCCTAAATGTTCAAAACTTCTTATGAGAGACTTCTGACTTCATCAACGGTAGCAGCAGGATGTAGTTCCCTTATGATCCGGACTAGAGGATATTCTTGAATGGATGGAAAGCCACTGTGTATTAAAAAATCATGGCCATTATTATTTGCCACTCCATTTGCCACGTGTTTATATGCTAAATGACCCAATTTAGAGGTAACGTTATGTTTCTAGGTAGTTGTTAAAAATCTGTTTGTTATAGGAAGGAGACTTTTAGCCACAATATTGGCAAATACTGTAAGAAACAAACCTCCTCCCTCTCTTTTTCCTTTTAGAATAGGGTCTGAGCAACTTTGAAGTTAGCCATGCTTTGAGCAGAAAGTTGGACTAGGTGACCTCCAGTCTAAATATGTCCATGATTTGTGATACACCACTTACAAGGGTATAACCAAATATTTCCAACAGAATATATTTTCATGGTTTTGTTCAGTCTTTGAGCCTGAATTTTTGGAAATGTGTATGATTAAGATAGAAGAATAAATAGGCTTAGTTCTGAGTACTTGCAAGCACAGTATCTGGGGCTTATGCTGATTGAACTTGTCCTGTAGTCAGCGATGTAGCTCTACCTGAGCTGTAAACTGCACAGCATTGCTACCACTTCCTAGAAAGCACAGCTTTAAGTAAACTTGTGCAGAGATACTGCATGAGGTATAGCTTGCTTCTGCTTTTGATCCCTTCAGGTGCACTCCTTCATGCTCTTTAGCCAATATTATTCAGGACACTCAAGATGGGAATATGGAAGTTGGTAAAAGACAGCACACTTAGCACTGGTGCTGTGTCAGAACACACACTCTGGAGCTGGGGGCATATTTCCTTCTAGTTTGACAGACAGCAGCACCTTCAGAAACAGCTGGACTTAAAAAAACCAAGACTTAAAACCAAAATCAAGTTCTGTTTCTTCATTTCTTATATTGGCTCACAGTGGCTGGAAATATTTTTTATGAAATCCAAATGGTTTGCAACTTTCTAGGCTACAAACCAAGTGGAAACTAATTTCAATACAGGTCAAGGGTAAAAATAAGCAAGTAGAAGTAAGAGACCCACAGCAGCCACCCACCCATTCAAGTCTGAGCCTGCCTGTGAGGTCACTTTAAAAGATGCTGTTACATTTGTTCTCTCTTACTGCATTCATCATTGTGATAGGAGCTTTTGTTTAGTTTCCCAGAGGTTTGGTTTTCCAAGAATGAATCATCAAGGATAATATTCGGTGGAGTCAGAAACACGAACGATGCCCAAGTATCTGTTCCTCTAAGCACTAAAACTACAGGAGTAATAATTTAAAAAGGCAAAGATTAAAAGTCTTCTATTATTTAAGAAGTTAATGGACCTTAATTTGATGTCTTATTAGCAAGAATTGGTGAGACAGTTAAAAAGCTTTATGTTGCAATGACGTGTTAATGAAATTCTTGTTTCTACAGATTCTTTCTGGCATGATGATGATGCTCAGCAGCTGAGTATTCCAACAGAGGTGAGAAGGAGAGACACCAAATGAATAGTTATACAGAATCATATAGAAACCATTGTTATACAGAATAATAACTTGGCCTTCCTCCTGATTAACCTGATAACCTTTCCTTTTAGCTAAGTGATTCTTTAATTAGTTCATTGTTCTCTAGTAGGATTTTGGAGACAGTTTGTTGGAGACAAGAAGTAAAAGACAAGAAAGACCACAGGTCTTCTAGAGAAGGTTCTTCTAGAGAAGGTAATTTCTTCCAGGGAACAACTGTTAGAAAACCATGCTCTTTTAAAAGTTAAATTTACCTCTTACAGCACCCATCTAAGAAAAGTGTAGAGACCCTGCAGCTTCATAGAAAACAAAGGTTGTAGTGTGTCTGAAATATAATGACTTTAATATTTTGTCCCTCCTGTCTTCAGACAAACTGGCCTGGATTTTTTTTTTTCCTGGGGATGCATAAGGTATCCCTCAACTGCACAGCAAGAAGGCACAAATGAACATCCTTCGAAATTCCCCTGGGAGTAGCATTTACAGCAGTGTGAAAAGATGAATGTACACTAAAAATATATCATTTTTATAATGTTTGTGAAATAATAGTAATTGGCTTCAGCTAGAAATCTCTAGGGTGGCTACAGAAACATGAAGACCCTGATGCACAAACTAGCACGAGGGAACAGACCTAAATCTATAAAATGGACCCAAATTTAGCACCCAAAGCTAAAGAATGTGAGAAGCTGTACTGACAATGCAATTTCTTGGGGTTTTTATTACATTGAGACCTATTTGGTCAAAGGAACATGCACGTCTCATGGGGGAGACAACTACAAGAAGCTAACAGTAATAAAGAGATGTAAGTGTCTTTATTTCCTAACAAGGTTTATGTATGCAGAAATTGTGTCTAGAACTACACTTCAGTGTCACTGCACATCCTTAGTTTATTTTCTTTCATTTTAGCTCTCTAATATGTATTATCCCTGAACAGTCATTACTCTTCTTACACAACAAGCACACTTTGCATAACTTGAATGGCCACGAGGCTTTAAATAAGAGTATGTCAAACTTTTCATCCAATATATACAGAAGAGAAACTATAAGAGAAACTAAACCAGGAAAAAAATGTTTACCCTTCTTGAAGAAGTGGGACACAATGACTGGATCTAATATGAAGAACCAACACATTCTTACCTGCAATATACGTGTACTGTACTAGGGCACAGATAAAGAATATAGAGGTGGGGTTTTTAAGAAGTGCAGCTAGAGCATTAGATTCATGAGAAGCAATGTTGTACTGATTTTGTAATATCAGCCACTGGAACACTTTGTTTGGGGGAATGAAAGAAAGCAGAATGTTAAACTAAGGAAAGACACAAAGCAGCTGAATGGCTCCAACTCTAAAATAATTAAATTATCAGTATAGGATAAAAAACAAAAGCAAAGACAATATTAAATTATTTAATAACCTCCCAGAAATAGTTATATTAAATGTCATTTATGTATATTTTCTATGATTAGTTTAGAATGGATTTTTGTGAGAAGATGATTTGTTACATGTAATATTATGGGTATTTTAAACCTATTACCTTGGATTATCACGTCCTAAAGGTCTTGAACACCTTTGTCAAAACACGTACTAGGCAGTAAGTAGTTACTCCTGTAAAATGATGCTCTCCCCACATTATTATAGAAAACCCCTCCACTGTTAATGGCTGTCTAGAATGCTGAGTATATGAAAGATATTTTAGTAGAACTCTACCCTAATTCACTGTCCCTCTGAAGCTGGAGGACATATCTGCACGCTTTCCCACCGGTGGTCACACTGGTTGAACGTTCACATCGAAAAATCGAGAAGGAAGTATTTGTGTACATTATTTCACAGATCTGGGGGAGTTCCTGTGCCTCGTGTCAGAGCAGAATGACAGTGTCAGTGACACAGAGGCACTTGGCTGTGTGCCAGCTGTAGCAGTCCCCAGCCAGACGTGAGCACAGCTTTCACTATGGGGGTGCAACTGGAGCGTAAACGCAGCACTTACGGACTGCTTGTCCTGCTCGGCTCTTGGCTCTTCATCGCAGCACGCATGTGCCAGCTTTAAGAACACATCTGTTTTCACATGTTGGAAGTACACAAAAGGCAAACATTTTCATACACTGGTGCAGACGGTCCTCTGCTCAATATATCATAGAATTAGAGTGCAATATGTGTTGAAATTACAGGGTAATAAGTGTTGATGTAAGCTGGCTTTTTAGTAACAAATGATCATGAGTTTTACAGATGTTCTGTTGGATGTGAACTTTGCAAACAATTCTACATTTCAACATCTTATACAGATTCTAAATAATCTTGCTGATGAGCATTACTGTCTTCCAAACAATTCAGTTGATTCTGTAGAACAGCAAGAATTATCATGCTTCCATCCACTCATTCTTTTAATTGCAACACCTATTGTGTACAACTACTTAAAATGCTGTATAAACCCAGTTCCTGACGTATCCTGCAGTTCTTAGAATTCTGTCTGCTCACAAGTATGCTTGTATCTGGCATGGAAAATTAGGGGATTTGTTCAGAATCAGGAAGCGAGGCGCTCTGTTGGTCCATTATATGCTTGGCTACTTCATTTTGGAAAAACTGTACCCACTTCTCCTCCTACTCACTACAGCTTCCAAACCTGATGCAGGTTTAGTATGGGATCCCAAGCTTCTTGCTACAAGTGAGTTTTGATGTAGTAAGAAACAATAAGTTCTGATTTAGCCAGGCAGACTAAGAAAACAGGATTGTTTGAGACCTTCCTTAGCAGCTGAGAAGGTAGTGATTAATGCTGTCCCTTCTGTTGAAGGTTTAATCCTGTAAACTGCTCAGTCCTTTAAAGTGCTATCAAATTATTAGCAATTGGAATAGTTATAAACAAAATTGTGAAACTAGAAAAGAATACAGAGAGCATTTTATTTCTACAAAACTTTCCTGTTATAAATAGATACAAATAACTCCAGAGGGTCGAATCATAATCTCCAGATTACACCCATGGCTTAGAAAAATATTTTCTTACTTCTGCTTTAGCAAATATCAGTCTCTTGGAGTGGGGAGGTTCTGAAAATCCTTGCCTATCTCCTGAATAAAATTCTAAGAACATGGAAGATGCTGAAGCAATCCTGAATTGTGTGATGGGCAGGTGATGACAGCTTGTTTTATGGCTACACAAAGTCATATTTATCCACAATAATCTTAAGGTAAATAAGAAACTTAGGCTTTTCAAAGTTATCCACAGCAGAAACTTCTGATTCATGAGGAATCAGATCTTAAAGGTACCATTTAGGCTAGAAAAAAGTAAAGTTGTTTCCACTTCATTCTTAATTTCCCTTTCCATGCAAATGTATAATTTTGTTGGGTTCCCTTGGGATAGTGCTATCAATAAACCTTCCAGGAAAAACTGGTAAGCCTGCTCAGGGCTTACCAGCATAAGGGCTGGGAAAACGTGACATCCACATTTGGTTTTGTTTTGTAGTTTGTGTACATTTCCTCAAACACTAAAAGACATTCCCATATATAGAGTTACAATTTCCAGCAAGCGTTGCCACCAACTTGGACATGTGGCTTTGTGTTATGATTTAAATGTTGCTCAAAAATACATATTCTTCCCTGAAATACAAATAAGTCAATGCCTAACGATCACAAATGTTCTTTACTTAGGTGTTTGTAATACATAAAAGCATATATTGAAAAGAGTGGGATTGCTTACCTCAAAAATATAATCTTTTCCGTCCTTCCCATGTACAGCTTTAACAGCACAGATGTCCAAACCACCAAATATTTCAGAACAGGTGTCAACCCAGAGCTTGTACCTGTTTCATAAAAATAATATTTTTCTGTGAGTATCTCACCAGGTTCTTGTTTTTCGATAGGTTTAACCTAGCAATGTGTTCTATGGAACATTTGTTCTAACTTCAGGATTTTCACTATACTGTCAGTTTTAGCAAATTTGTATTCAAACAGACACTGGCCTGAGTACTCTATTTTTCCCAGTAGAACCCAGAAAAGCTGTGGCTTTGTATCCTGACCCATTGTTATGCTGGATGCTGTCCCAATCTATACTGGTCCAAATGTGTCAGCCCTGAACTGTGGGTAACCTGAAGCGATGATGTGCTGGCAGATAATTGCATTTACCTGTATCCCACCCTGCATTTCCCGTGCCCTTACACTGGAACAGCTGCCTAAGTCCACACACAGGGGATTCACCATCTGACCAGTGTTTGTGCCCTCGCTGATGCCAAGGGGTTTTATGAAATAAGGGACAGGGCTTCTGTTCTCTTGTGAAATTCAAACTCTTGCACCTGCACACAGACTCAAGCACGACAATCCTCCTGCCTGCAATGCTTGGTACTGCACTTCATTATGGAAAACTAGAACGGGAGTCTCCATCTTAAATTACAGCCCCACCTGTATTACAAGGTAGGAATGACATCTTTCTACGTACATGACTTAACGAGGCAAAAAGAAAAATCTGGACAAAGCAACCCTTAAGAAGATGTGAGAGATAGAGACGTATAACACTACGTAAAAGTGACATGGCATGCAGAGGATACTATTCTGCATGTAGGTTTATAGACACCACCAGCAAAATTCTACTGAAATGTAAAGAATTCTGATGAATTCTACAGTTCTTACAAAATCAAGTGTTTCATACAGTATTGAACATAAATACTCCTCCATTCCATTTCTAACTTCATGGTAAGTATTACGGACTGAGGAACGGACAGCTGACCCATTCTACGTGCAGTAATGGGATTTGGTTTTCTTGCACGGAGAGCCTCACCCATCCTACGAGTAGAGGGTGAATAGAGACATCACCTGACTAACAAAGGAATGAAGTGGGACTTGCTAGAAGAGAGAGGCAACTCCTGTGACAAGTTCACAACTGTTAGTGACATCACAGCAGGCACAATCATTGCCGAGAGCGTTCTGAGGTGACGAAAGCTGTGCACGTTTCCTCAATGGCAAGGACTGACTCATACGGCACAAAACAGCATGGAGAGCTTTCCTTAACTAATAGCACAGCTGTGCATGGACACCTGCAAGTGAGGATATGATCTGGAAAGGTTATATGGGCAGCTAGCACAGTTCCACCAACTGAAGGACATTTTACTTTAAAACCCCTCAGTTTTAAAGCAGTCATTTATCATACGCTTTTTTCTTTTTTGCTAGTTTGCATCTGAGTATAAAAGAGAGCTGATCCCTTTCACAGACTCTCTCCTGATCCAGGCTTTGAGCCTCCAAGATAGATTTGCCACATCATAGAATTTTCCATTGCAAAAAAAAATGATGTAATAAACACATCATTTGACTTAAAGGTAGGATCAAAGGGAACTCATTGCGAAGCTGAGAGTCTTGTTCATATATAAATAACTTCAGTAACAGCATCCCTTCTAAGTAAACTTATTAGGTCACATCCTCTATATATTCTTCTATCAAGTCTGTTCCAGTAGAAAAGTTCTTCTTTTAAGCAGAATACAAAGAAATTGATACAACTGCTTGAAAAAATCCTGATGGTAATATTTTAGCAAGGAAAGTAATTTCTTTTTTTGCCTGTGAGAAACATGTTTTTTGTCCAAAGTGAGAAGTTGTTTTGGATGCCTGACAATTTCAACATCTGTAGATGCACTGACTGACTGCACCACTTGCATGCACTTGCTTATAAATAAATGCTTTTTTTGCTGTAAAATACCAACATGTATCTTAGAAAGTCATGAGGACAACAAAACTTTTCTTAAATGGTAAATACCTGGAGTTTACATGAAAAACAAAAGAAGGCACTTTATTGAAACATCAATCAGAACCATGAAAGCATTTTTAACAGTCTGTCAGCAAACTCAGAGCTGGAAAAATACAGTTACATTTGGCAAGAGAGGTCTTGAGGAGACCATCTGGTGGTGTTTTAAACCCGATGTTTGCACAGTAGGTTTGCAAGAGGTCACAGTGTCGTTCCTCAGGTGTCTGACAGGAAGTACCCAGTGTGCCAGATGAGGTGTGCACACTTAGCACAGGGCTCTGCTCTGGTCCAAGTGAGGTCCACAGGGGTCAATAAGAATATCTAACACTGAAATGTGCTTGTTCACTGCCTCATCATTGGCCCTTTCTGCGCTAAATTTTTCTCTCTCTTCTAAACTTCTAGACTAAGATTTGTATTCAGTCAACAATGTCAGTTCAGGCACTGCTTTCAAAAGACTTCTGCTGAAGTCATGAGATGTATTATAAATGAAACGCACAGGGATCAGATGTGATTGCTTCTGCTCTACCAGAAAACTACTTCAACTCTTCAGAAAACTCCAGTTTTCCCATCTCCTCCTTGCTCTGCTTTGAACACTTCAGTGTGCAACCAAACACAGAGCTGAAGTAGTTTTCTGACGTACACCCCTCTCAGGAGAAAACAGCAATTTTTTCTAAGCTATTGTCTTCATCAGCATGAAAGAAGTTTTGTTGGCTGGTGGGTGTTTTAATGGGAAAGGCTTCTCTTACAGTCCAAAATGGAGGCAGAAGCAAAGCACGTAGAGCGTTTGCAGTGAGGTAGCTGGGCAAGGTTAACATTTCGTCTCATTGCCCATACTGGATATTGTTTAGTTGTCCTCACAGCAAAACTAAAGTGCCTCTGTTTTTCCAGAGGAATAGCTCATGGGCTGTAATTATGCACACCGAAGCACACTCTTTCTTTTCCCTCTCAGTGCAGGCATAACCTCACTTTCTACAGGAAGGTGGGAGGGGAATGAGAAAGAGAAAATAACGTGGCTCCACTCCATCCCCAGAGGGGAGATCGTCGAGGACACAGTCTAGACAGGGGTTGGACAGCAGGGAGTTGTAATTCCTGTCTTAGCTGTTTTCACCTTTCTCAGGGCAGGCAATGACACAGTTCCTGTGTCTCCCTCAGCTCATAAGAACCAACTTCTAGGTTCCAGAATTTAAAGAAAAAACAAGACCAGAAAAAGACTACTGTTGAACTTTAAAACACCTTTTAAATTATGCTTTTATTGTACAGAGTTTTTTCAGCTTCCACTGGTAGCAGCCTTTGGAGAATCTGAACAAAAGAAAATTTAGAGCCATCAAAAAGCCTCACAGATTTATTTTCCAGGGAAAAGAAGTCTACATCTTGTGGAGGACCTTGGAGCAGCACTGAGAGAAGAGTTCTCTCACTAGAAGACCCGAGCTTTAAAACGGTACTGCAAGGAGAATGGTTTTGACAAGAAGTGTCCAGCTTCAGGATGGGAGAGAAAAAGAAAAACACAGTAAAGCAAAGTACAGAGCTGGAATGACGACACGAGGGAAATAAGCTTTGGTACATCCCAGTATTTGGGTAAAAAAGTGCAGTTCAGTGGAAATTTCAAAAATCAAAGTTAAGCAATTTAGCAGGATTGAAAGTAGAAAACAGTAACATGATTTAAATAGGCAAAGCTGAGACCAGACTGCTTGATTTTAATAGATGCTGTAGAAGAAGAGAACCTTAAAACATAATGGCATGGGGTAAGACCATTAGGTGAAAGAGGGCAAATGAACCAGAGGAAATGACTGACAGGTTGAATCTGAAAAATGGAAATCCAGTAGTTTTCTAGGTGCAGATATGGATGTGAGAACCCAAGGTGCATCTAAGTATTTAAGGCTTAGTTTGGGTAGTACACTCTGAGACACGTTGTATGGAAACTCTTAGCTCATGTTGTTTAATCTATACAAGCATCTACTACGAACTGCTTATCAACAATGTGCTTTTAAAACATTAATGTCAGATAAAATTACCTTTTACATGAGACTCGACTTACTTATCTGACATAGCAATTTGTTCCAACATTGCAGAGCCCGTGTTTGTCTTCCAGTTTCCGGATATGGAAGTTCTCCTGAAAGGGGGAAAATATTACAAAGACAGCCAGTGTTTTTGTATTTTCACTACTTCTTAAATTACTCTGATTTTCACATTAATACCATAGCAGCATTTTCACCTTTTTCATATCTGGCAGCTTATACAGAACATATAGAACATGAGGAATTCTAACAGGCATTGCAACCGTCAGTAATACTCATTTCACTGTAGGTGTGTTACGAAGTATGACAAGGCTGAGAGATTTTATTTATTCCCCACTTATTCTTCTGAGACTATTTTTAAAAAAAATACTATGATTAAGTGAAAGTGTTAGCAATAAGCTATTATCAGTTAAAAATGGACTGAATAGCCCGTAACATACTATTACTGCAAATGTCATGAAACTGAGGCTTCAGCTTCTCATTCCAAATCCATACCAGTGCAGAGTTAGGTCCTGATACTTGAAAATCAAATATCCATTTCACATCTCCAAAGTGATCTCAGATCTGGCTTAGAGCTGGATTTGGTTTCTCCTCTGGTTTTCACTCTTTGCTAGCTCACTAATATAACCAAAATAGTTTCTGGCAAAGCTTTCAATTTGCCCTCTTTTAATTCATCTCTAAGTAAAAAAATATTCATCTAAAGCTGTTTACTCTTCAGCCCATAGGACTGCTACCAGGGCTGAGAAGATTACTGTTTTCTGAAACATAAATGCTGTACTGGGAATAGGATAAGGATACAAATTATGAAGTGTTTCCAGTTATTAAAATAATAGGAACATCTGTCATGTATTAGAAGTATGGCAGCCTATAGTTTTCTCTCCATTTCTCTATTGACCTAATTACAAGGGTCATTAGCAGTTGTGGGAGAATGTTGCCTTTGCAACAGCAGCCTTATAAAGTTGCTGAATAAAGTAGCTGAATTTTAGAGCACTAAGTTCTTGTAAGGCAAATTTGGCCTGTAATAAGGCTGTTCTGTGATTTCTACTTCATTTTTCAAGTGATGTTTATGTATATGTGTATATTTACAAAGGGAAACTTTCAAGTTCATTACTACTTTACACATATTCTGCATCAGAGAATCAGAATTCAACCCTATTGCAGCCTTCTCAGAGGCATTCATTAGCAAGCACGATGGAAGGTGTATTTGAGTAAACAAGATGTGACCAAATCAGTAAAAGAAAAAGTCCTGAAGACTTTCAGGAAGTATTTAGTTCAAGAGCCTCACCTGCACAGATGTAATCTCAGCACTACTGACTAGAGGAGAAAATACAGTTTGCTTTAAGCCACGCTTTCACTCCCCAATGTGAAAGGTCCCCTGCTGAACCTGACTGGATGCTCGGCTGGCTGTAAGGATGCTGTGGGAACTAAATACTCTACTAGTAAATACTGAATAATATAGAAAACAACTCCTAACACTTTTGAGTGTTTTATACTTAGCCTTAACATGTTTTCATTTGATTTCATCTTTGCAAAGAAGAAAGAACTGTTTTAAAGTTGAGGGAAACGGAGTTATGGTTAGTAAAACCCATTCATGGAAACTTCATCTTCCCCCTTTCAACACTTTTCTGCTTTATCCAGTACACTTCAATGTACACAATCCAAACTGCCTGGACAGGGACTCATCACCAGAAAGATGTACAGAAATGTCTCCCTACAATTCTTGTGTAGATGGTCTCCTGAATGGTTTGATTGCATAGCACTGTCTGTCTTCAGTTGATGTGCTCTGCTTTTGTTTTATTGACCTTTTGATCAAAGTACGCTAAGTTCAGAGTATTGCTTTTGGAGAGGAGGTTTAGATGTACTGTTTTTATATTTCTGTTTTTGTTCATTTCCTTGAAATCAGATGGATTTTGTAACGGTACCAAGTGTAGTTAAGTATGCGTCACACAACTTTTTGAGGAGCTGTGGTATTTAGAGGGATCCAATGTTGCATTTTGGCTATAATCTCTACTGACAGATGATAAGCACCAGTGTTTTGTGAGTCATGGATCCACTTATACCACAATTTCCCACAGAATTATAAAACTGAAGCTCTTAATAACTCTCTTTAAACTAGAAAAACAACTGTTCAGCTGGTATTTTTTGTGGTGGCTCTCTAAGTACTCTGTTCCTGTGTCACAGCACAAAATGAGAACCAGCTGCAAAGCAATATTCTACTGACATAATGTGTATGTGAGCATATGAATAATTTTTCAGACGTTTGGTAAATCTCCTTTCTATGATGCTTTTTAACAATGGATAGGTATTTCATTTTGTGTGTGATTTAGAGGTATGAAAGAGTCTAGAGAAAAATAATTGCTAGGCTTTTAGCATTTGGATGAACCCATAGTTTCTGAGCAGAAACTTATAAATAAATAAAAGGTAGGAGGAACAGGCTGTCATTTTAACTTATTTTTGCTGTCCCTTGGGCCAACTGCTTCTTCTGTGAAGAAGAAACATTTATGATTGAAAATGATAAATTCACGTTGGCTGACTCTTCCAGAATTATTCTAGAGACTGAACAGCATTTGAATTTCAAGTCAAAGAAAAAAATGTAGGGCTATATCTCCTATGAGATGAAGTGGTCCAATTTCTGCTGCAGGCAATGGACCATCGAGTTGCTAATACTGCACCTGACTGTTCGTGTCTCCTGGTGTGTCATAACCACTATGAGCTGGGCATTACTATTCAGACTTTCTCACTTGAGAGAAGAGATAAATCAACTCTGTTTATTGTAAACAAGAAAGGAAGGGAGAGATGGGTGGTACAACACAAGAAACCTGCCTGTCAAAGCACCAACAAGAGAGAAAAGTACTATCCTAGCCTTAAAGAGACAGACGTAGTCGTATGAGGAGGTCTGAAACAGAGAAAGAAGGCTGACTGGAAGCAGAGGGAGAACAAGGCTGTTGAATGGCACTGAGTAAAATAAAAGGTGCAGGGGAGAACCTGGGACAAAAAAGCTAGGCATAAGGGGTAAGGACTAGGAGACAGGGAGAAGTGGGCTGGGAAGGCTGTGGGCTGGGCCAAGATATGCTTTGGACAGATAGGAGGGAGGTGACCTTGGAAAGTAAGAGCACAGTGCTATTAGAAAGAGTAGGATGGATGTCTCCAGATATGAGACTAAACACAGGAGAAGTGAACAGTTTGGAACATCAGTGTTCAACAAACAAGCAGACCTGGAATTAACTTTCCCAGAGAAGCCAGGAACTGAAAGCTGTATCATTCAGAAGCATTTGTTTATCATTCTTATTCCCTGTAGGGAGGGGTGGGAGAGGCCCAGCACACCTGAAAAGCTGTTTAAGTCTTCTCTCCTGGTCACTTTGTACAACTTAAATTTCCAAACACGGTTTTTCCAAAATTTAGAGAGTTCTGTGTTCAAAATATATGGCAGAAGGATTGAGAGCTCACACTGCTGAGTGGATCTGAACAGTATTTCCATGCAGTTCTGTGCTTTTTTAAGGCCCTTCAGATGTACAAAGAGAGGCAGATGGATTAATGAGTTCTTCTTGAAAGGCCTTTGACACTCTTTCTCAAATACCCCTTCAAGTCATACATCAGGGAAGGCCAACAGTTACTCTTACCATTTTGATATTGTGACAGTAATGTCTTAGGGGAGAAGTCAAGAATTTTTGGCCTTCCAATATCAACCTACGGAGACATATTTTGTCCCTTCCCTAGCCCTGGGCAAAAGGTTCTACTCTCTCATAAAGCTTGTTGGTTGTTCTTAAATTACTTGATGATTAATTAATATTATAAAACATTTAACGCATTTTCTTTAACCCAGCTCCAATTTTTTGCTTCTCTTAAGTCTTTATGGTTTGCTTGGACTTGACTGTACATTACAAGTGTCCACATACAAGAAATCTCTGATCCTCCCAATCTCACAGGAGTTCCTAAGGAAATATCTTTGCATGTGCATGTAGGTGTGCATCTCTAAAAGCATATGTGCATTTTTACCCATATTTTCTAATATCTTTCCTGCCTCAAAATTGTAAGCATAAAGGAAAAAATACATCTCACTTGTCATAAAACCGTGAATGAAATGAGTGTATGTCAGATTACATTCCTTGACAATTGAAACAAATTAAAAATATGCATAAGTACAGTTAACATAGCTCAACTACTACATCATAACCTTCTTTGTTAATGTTATCTCTGAAACTGAAACCCCCTTTAAGCCTCTCCTATGGTCATGATCTTTAAAAAAAACCACTTGGATTCTAAAATTTGAAGAGATTTTCATCCATATATGTGAAGGCCACTGTAAGATCAGAATTTTTCCTACATGTGTTATGTTAAAAAGAGAGTACTTTGTTCCATTAAAGTGTTATGATTCAGGTTTGTGTGGATGAATGCCATCTGAATATCCTTAGAGGGAAAAGAAAATATGACCCAAAGTTATTGAAAAGATACAAAGGAATCTGATTTAACAAGTCCTGTATAAAAACGAATTCCCTCCCAACTGCTCCTTTCTTTAAATGGAAAAATAAACTAATGGTATCAGGAAAACCACTCTGGCAGGCTCACCTGTTGTCTTATTCTCCTCCTTCCAGTCACAATCAACTTAAAAAACAGTCTTGATAAATCTACAAAGTCTAAAATACTGTCTTTGCAGAGAGTAAGACAACGGAGGCACGAAGTCACCACATCAGCTCAGACACTCTTTCCAACAGTCTTAATTGTATTGGTCATATACATTTTGAGACAAAAGGATGTAAGAACATAAGGTTTTGGCTCACATGTATGCTTTGTAGTTACTGCCTATCTTTTGGATCCTGATGTCATATTTGGAGTCTATGAAGGGTTCAGTAGTGGCGTAGGTCTGAGTAAGTGCTACCACGCTGGCTATGTCCTGAAAATCGTAGTGGTTGTCTACCTTGATCTGTAGTCATCATACCACAAGCAAACAGCATATACAAAAGAAAAAAGAGCAATTAGGAATAAAATTTAGAATTCAGTTGCAAATGAAATTAATGAGAACTATGGTTTTTGACAGCATCAGTTTATAAAAAGAAGTATCGGATATTTTCTCTGATTTCTAGATTCTATAACATTCTTATATTAAAGTACCTTTTTTTTCTAGGCAGAACATTACCTGCTTATCTGTAGAAAGCAATTTGCAGTTAGTGGAATTTTGTTTTGCTTTCTTTTTTTTTTTAAGTGGTGATTGATAAGTTTTGGTCTGCAGGCTTTAGAATTTTTCGAGGTGTGATAATATGCAACACTTATTTATATAGACCTCTTGTTGATACCATTAATATCTCATGTAGCTGCTTGTATACGGAGCCCTCCAGGTATGATCACATCAAGTATCTCCTGGAAGGAAGGAGATGAAGGGTCATGATATCCTGAGGAGTGCACATTCACATGGAGCACAGAGGGTTGGCTCAAGACAGCAGAACCAGTTCTTCTCGTTTTTCCCACTTCTCTGCAAGGAGTCAGGCTTTCTACAAGTAGGATTTCCTGAGCTAAGACAGTGAACGGTACTAAACCCATCAACTTTAACACCTGGAAATAAGAGGGAGGTGGAAAAGTGGGAAATATTGATTTAGGGGGAGAGGGAGACTTTAGAGGACAGAGAGAGGACAGAGGCTTTACTTTTGGACAAGGGGGGGCACACCTCTACAGCTCTCTTCAAGAAAGTCGGCTGAAGTGTTGGAGAAACAATGACTCAGAGGAGAACTCTTAGGGCTGGTAAAA
The DNA here is from genome assembly GCA_033558185.1 of Dromococcyx pavoninus. Lineage (NCBI taxonomy): Eukaryota > Metazoa > Chordata > Aves > Cuculiformes > Neomorphidae > Dromococcyx > Dromococcyx pavoninus. Next base: position 173,043 of record JAUMJL010000182.1, read on the forward strand.
ATAGGAAAAGGAAACTGGAACTGCAACAACACCCTGATGCAAAGTACATTTCAGCAAGGTGAGGGAAGGAGGCAGGCACTAGCATTTCTCATGGAATCTAATAATAGCAGAGTTTGCAACTCTTTGCAAGTCCAGCATCTTGTTTGCTGCCACTGTCCCCTGCCAGTGAAAGGGAACGTGAGGGCCAGAGTGCCACTGCTGTGACATGGGATCTGGGGCAGCTAAAAGAAGTCATAAGGTCTTAGTATTTGCTCTCAACTCTCAGATGGAGAACAATGCAGAGTAATTTGAAGTTTTAGAGCCACAAAACCAGACACAATGCCTGAAAACTTAAGAGCATATGCGAGTCTATTTACAACCAATGGAAACACTGCTCCTAGCAATGCCTTCAGGAAGGACTGGGGTGTGAGGAGAGCCTTTACTCGGACTCTGACAGTGAGTAATTCACTACAAAAGCATGGCATTTAATCTTTGAGGATTTAAAATATTTTATAGCTAAAAAAAAATCACAATTTATTTATAGACATTTGATACGCTGAACATTTCTGTGCATTATCTCCCTTTCTAATAATTGAGAGGTGAATATTGAAAGTACAGTATAAACATTCTAACACTTCACATACGCAATCCACACAAACAGTTTAAGCAATTAGTGGTTAATTCTGCTCTCAATTACACTGGCTGATGGATTTCCACTGACTTACTAAGTATGAAATAAAGCAAAACAGTCACAAGTAAAAGATGGCAACATCCAGTACAACTTGCATAATTACTGAATAAAATACAACTAAATCATTTTTTTATTTCTATCACTAGTGGTAAATATTATGTTCACGGAGCTTTTGGAGATTCAAGATGATAAATGTGACTATTCTCTGACGATTTGTTTTAAAATCTAAAGCACTGAAATCACTGAAGTGTTTTCAGTGAGAAAGTGATTAATCTGTAATGACGAGAAATTTTCATTGATACCAATGAAAGTGGGATTTAAATCATATCCCATTGAGCCACCATTGTGAGATAGCAAAACAACCGTACTCACCACTGAAATGCAATTACTTTGGAGAAAGAAAGCAGCAGTTATACAGTGGTATGAAACAATCACAGAGAATACATTAAGACAGGAAACGAAGAGAAATTCAGTATCAAGCTGAAACTAATAAAGAACCAAGGCAAAACCTTCCTGCATTCCCCGGTCCAAAATGTTGGATTGTGCCAACAGACCTTGACCCTTAAATAGTTTCACTGCAGTCAACTAAATTAATAAATAAGGTTCTGCTTCAAGAAAGCATCTCGGCACATTTCAAACAATGTCCTCTATAAGGTATCCATGTGAAAATATATTATGTGTTTCAATATTTTCCTAAAGAAAGGTGCTTTCTTGAATAACATACAAGCAGAGATTTGCAAGGGTAGGGATCCCAGACAGAATCTGGACAATGAAAAGTTAAAATATCCAGGAAATGAAAGAACATGCACATTATTTTTAGACAAACACCCAGCCTCCTAACATGCAGTAAGTAGCATCTGCACCTTTCCCATGCCTGAATGAGCATGTCCAATCTTCACAACAACAGGAAATGCTGGCATTGTTAGCTACAGGGGAGAACAGAAAAGACATATTAGAGATAGCAACTATGAATTAAATGGTTCAGCTACATCATTTAAGATGTAAACATGATCATAATGCAGCCAAAGCCAGGGGGTACTCAAACATGTTGTTCACCTGTGTCAGACTCTGTGTTCTGGTTAGTTACTGTGCATGTTTTCTGAGTGCTGTGTTATTCCCAACACGTACAATTGGTGTACTTCTACCTTAACTTTTTTGTACATCTTTCTTTTGACTTCACTTTTTAACTGAATTTCTGCTATTTCATATTTTATGTTTTGCTACTGTTATCTGACCCAGAAACTCTCACTCGAATCACTAGTGAAGTTGAATTAAACACCTTTTTCCTTTCCCCCTTGATTTACTTTATTTAGCAAGGCCATACATTCTTTTTGTGACCACTTATCAAAGCAATGATGTCTAATTCACCAAAAAACCCTTCCTTCAAAGGCAGATCCCAGCTTCTGTTACAGAATACTCAAGTTCTCTAGGGAAGGTTCCAGCTTCTGCACAGAATGCAAGCAATGGGCATATAAGTTATTCAATCACATGGCAATGGTTCTGTCTCTCAGAAACTTTTGTGAATAACCAGTTTTTTTCCCATCATTCATCTGAAGATGTTTTAGATGTCCCAAACAAGGGTACAGCTGTCACTTCTTCGTGCTTCTCTTCCACCTAAAATGTACATCTATTGAACCTCTATCAACCATGCATAAATATTCTGGTAGAACAGGATTATAACCAGCAATAAAACCCCCAACACCCTCAACACGTAACGCAGCTGGGCAGCAGCAGCACAGCATTACCAGCTCTGAAACCTTCATTTAGTACCAAATTTTAAAACAGTAAACGCAATCAAAGGCAAAGCTGATGCTTTAGAAAATAAACTAAGAATTCTTAGAGATTTTGTGAGAAATTTGTTTTCCAAATACTTACAAAGGAATGTCAATAGGTTTAACGGAGTTCACACCTCTCTCACTGTGCTTTGCACCACATTGCACAGAAAAACACAAAACACCGTATTTCTGTACTTATATGGAAAACACCATGAGACTGTAAACAGTGATTTTAAGATCAAGAAATAAAGAATAGGCAGGTCACTTGGTTTTTGCTAACATCCAAATCTATCTGTAGGGTTATAAAGCTAATTAAAATTCACACATGCTTTTTTAAGCTTTTATTTTCAATATGATTTCAGGATGCCTTCTTTAAAAATAACTGAAAGAAAAATCTGCATGAGAACATCTGGGTATTCACAGCAAGGTGCACATTCTGTCCTACTGACTGCCAGTACTACACATGAATCTCTTCCTTTCTCTGACTTCCCTAAGATGCACATCAATGCAATATTGTTTTGTTCTGACTTCCTTTTTTAAACACCTATAAAGGACATCTAAGCAAATCAAACCAAGTTTCTTGGGTTTTGACAGAATCTTGGTTTCTGCTCTGCCTGATCAGAAGAAAATGGAGGAATCTTGGGATCTACTCTTTTTACAGACCAGTTTTCAAAGCCTGATGGAACTACAGGGTGCTAGAGTTGCCCGTGTACAATAGAACAGGTTTTTCATTGATTTGTACATCAAACCCAAAGCTACAGCTTTTCAGGAGAAAACCACATCTGATTTAAAGACTTGCAGTTATGAAAAAAATACTGCAATCATAGTTAAATGATTTCATTAGTTAAGTAAAGATCTCATATATGTGTTTTCTGCAAGGGCATCCATAATTTTTGAAATCAAGGATTACCACAACAGGCAAGCAGCTCTGTAAGGTAATGCTTTGCACTACAGGTGTAACAGTAGCTGCCACTTTTCAGTGCCTGTGTAAAGGTAACTTGTATTTTCTACAGAAATTCTAGGTACTTAAGACTAACACTGTAGAAATCAATAACTATGAAAAGCTCAGAAGTCTTCTATTTAGGTTTAGGAACCATTTCAAGAGCTGCTCTTTAAATTGAAAATACGTTTAATTGTTTTTTACAGACCTGTTTTAATCTGACCAATTTATGTTTGAGTATGTAAACATGAATAAAGCTGATTAGCTTCAAGATAGCCAAAAGCACTCACAAAAGCATTATACAGTAAAGGTCATCCATACTGCAATTTAAAATAAACTTCTTGCTAAACAACAGCAGCAATGCCAAGTGCTGTGCAGTCACCATCTAGTTGCTTCTTGTTTTCATATTTTAAAACCAGCCCCTTTTTCTTTCAAATACTTTCAGGGAGGAGGAGGAACGAAGCGTTGCCTGACTCAAGATTTGTAAGGGCAGCACCACATTTTTATGATTGAAGTATAAACCACTGACCCCGGGTTTGTAATGGAAATGCTGGCAGACCTCTAACTATAGCAAATACAAACGGCCCCCCTGTAATTAAGAGGACCGTGTATTTTCCCATAATTCCAAAGCTGTGGAATCCTCTGTGGGCCACAGGAACAAATAAAAGTAAAAGAAAGTCAGCTTTCTCCCTCAGCAAAATGCTCTAACATTTAAGGCAACAGAATTCGTTTTGCCCCAGAGTCTGATACCCAGATTTCATGTGGTGCACCACATCCCAGCGCAGACAGGGGAAACTGTTTCAAACTTCAGAGAGAAAAAAACTCAGGGAGCACAGAAGGCAGACAAATGTTATCTCAGCACTTGTCTTGTCCATATCTACCACCGTGACAGGTCCATGAAGTTGTAGATATTCCAGGTTTTGAACAGCACTTTCCTTTAATCCTGCTCTTGCTTCAATTACTAGTTTTCCCTCTGGAAATGGGGACTGGAAATGGGCCACCACGTAGTCACATCCCTACTACTAAATAGTTCCTGGTTATGTGTGGCATCAGCCTGTCGAGCAATAACACTGAAATTACTGAAAACTCGACGTGAGTCCTCACCCCACCACTTCCCAGTCGGCTCTTTTATGTCAGTTGGGGTCTTGACACAACAGGCCATCTCGGGACTTTTCATACATTTGAGTAAACCTTATGTGCAACACAACTGTGGCAGTAACACCATAAACTTACCAGTCCCTCGTGTTTCCTTTGCATTTACATTACAGTCACTTGGCAGAGAGAAAGAAGATCTAGCATGCATCAACTGAGCTGCCTTAAAGAGAGCCAATGCTAACAGGATTCATTGCCTGTTTTCTCTGATTGGTTGGGAGGGGGGGGAAAGGCCATTTTACAAAAATATTGCTTATTTTTCAAAGGCTTTCTTAAATTCAGAAAAGTATAAATTCTACTGTGATAATTGAAAACTGAGGGGAAAAATTAGAAAAGATCAGCAACAGAAATTCCATGAAGAAATCTGCACTTTTGAGAGATGGCAATGGACCACGCTGCATGAATCTGCACATAAATATATAAAGGAAATACAGCTGAATACTTGCAAAAATAAATCAGCATAAACAGGACTTATAACATATGAAACAATGCATTAAACTAGAATCATTAATCAGAGAGAGAAGAGAATACCTGTCAGCCATGCTACAATTTTCCACAGTTACATATGAATATGATTGGATTGCTAACAAATATTAGCAGCAACTGCAGAACTGCCATGGCTCTTTGTAGGAACTCATATTCAGTTGGGATAGATTACTGATATTTGCAAATATCACATCATTAATCAAAATCACATCACTGAGTATTAATATGTTTTGTCAGCTCCTACAAACTACGAAGATGGATTCAATCTATACACTTTGATTTCTGTGGTTTTAACTTCTCCCATTGTTATTTTAAATTAATGTGAATTCTCATTTCAACAGATCCTTAACTTGGAATAAGTTGCCCGGCACATTTCTCTCACCAATACCAGGCACTACTTGTAGTGGGTACTTCTTTGGTCTGTGAACTTGCAGACATGTTCCCAAGGAAAGCAAAAGTACGTTTTGTTTTGCAGATAAAAGGCAACAGTAAAAAAAGCTTTTAAAATCTGGGTGACAGCAGCCGCGATTCCTAAGCTTCAAACTTGGAAACACTTAGCTTGAAAGTTGCTTTGAAACAGAGTTGTACTGAAATGATATGGTTTAATGGTTTCTGTCATACATTAATAGTAGGAATTAAATTTCCAGACTGAATGGCCAGACAAATCTAACGGTTGTTCCCACAAGGCACCATCAAACTGGGAGTTCACTCGAGTCTGACGTGAACGCTAATGAACAGTAACACTTCAAAACCTCTTGGCAGACTGGGCACCTGTCCTGTGCTACACGAGTCTAACCCTCTCTTGGTTAACTGCACCGTGGAAGAGGGGAATGAAGGATTAAATATTACAGATCATTAAATCTGTAATGGAAATACAACAGCATATATGGGTTTAAAATGTGACTGCAATATCCTGTCTGAAAAATCTTCACATTTTTAATGTCTATTTTTTCTCTAGCCAAATAACTATATATGGGCATCTTTTTCATTCCAGAGCTTGTTTACACGCTGCCTAACTCTTTATTATCACTTTATTTAATGTGACTACCATTTATTTAATTATTTTCAAGGCAGTTCAGTTGAAAATAATTTGTTAATGGTACTGTATGAATGTCACTAGAATTGATTTTGTAACGGGTCTGATATGTTTTTTTAGATGAACACATCTGGAGTTACTTGGTGTAATTCTCACAGGAGATATATTTTTTTTAAATGAAAGAATTTGATTTTTCAGCCGTACTCTTTCAGTGGGACTACAGGAGCTGACAAAACGTGAGCTCCACCAGCTGAGCTTCTAAATGCCATGAGATCTGGACTCCAGAGTTTCCATCGTTGAACTAGAGGCACATGTCCCAAGACATGTTTTCAACCCACTTGCAGCAACTGTTAATAGTCTTTAAATCTTTTAAATTACTGATGATAATACAGTCAGCAATCCCTCCACAGCTCTGACAGTCGCAGATTCTCAGTTCATTTCTCACCATATTGGTTTGATAAGGAATGACAGCACAGTAGGAACTCACCATAAACATTATTTCTCCAATTTTCCATTTACTTTTTTTGTTTCCTGTACTACTGACAGGCAACCAGCACAAGAATTGTAGCTACAATGAAACTATTTATATTTAGGAGCAGACAAAGAACTATCTCAAACAGGAGTTATACTCATGGAATTATCAAATTCAGGGCAAAATCTGACCCAATAACTTGAACTTACTCTCAAACTCTAATTTAAAGGCAAGTGTGCATTGACAGCAAATCATTTTAAAAACATCACAGAGGCAGGATTCTCCTGTCATGAGCTCTCTCAGAAACAGGTCACTATGTCTATTGGCTGGCTAGTGTGAGACCACAAACCTTGTTAAAACTGCTTGTGTTCAGAGCAGTAAGTTATCAAATCATCCTCACTGAAGACTGAAATGCTTTGGAGTTTTACTCTTCTGTTGGTGTAAATTATCACATCAAACATTCCTTTCCCAGATCGCTAGGACAATTTGCAAATTGCATTCAAACAGAAATTAGGTTCAAATCCTAATTAGGTATTGGTCAGGACCTAATTTAAATGCAGAAATCTGGAAAATAACACTGTACTGCTCTTCTGAAATGTCAAGATAGTTTCAATATGTTGCATATGTTGTTTCCATAACAGATTTATGACTGGTCTATCTTCTGTCCCACATATTTATAATTACACTGAATGAACAGTGAAATGCTGAAAACTCAATCAGTTTCAGAAAACACTGCAATGACTGCTCTTTGCTTTTGATAGAAGCAAAATTAGAAGAGACAGATCAAATGATAAAGGAGCTCAAAAAAGCAAGCACATACTGAGAACTGCTGTTGTCATCAGATACCCATTAAAAACATGGGTTCTAGACTTTATGAACACAGAAAGGTTTCAAAGCTCCTGACCTCTGATCGGGGGATGCACACAAATCAACAGCTACACTGGCTGCATTCAGAACATAATTTAGTTTTGAAACAAAACCTTTCCCTGTCAGCTAGAAATTAAGAAAAAACAGTTAAACTATACAGTTTCCTCTTTCCTCTTCTCTTGAAAACTAGTAGAGCTTTTATTTCTTGTTGAGAAGAGGAAGGAATCCGTATTCTTTGAGACTTCATTTGTTATCCAGATGTAGAGTGTTTGTAAAAGTATTCATCAGCACCATTCAGAAGACCTGTGTGTATCCATTACTCTGCAGTATCTGCAGGCCAACAGGTACCAAGCCTAGGATGCCTGTTTTGCTCCAATCACCATGTTGGAACTTCCATGTAGGATGTGCAGGAAAGTACAGCTGGGCATGAAATTTAAAAAACTCAAACCAACAAATAACCCAGCCCAATGACCAACACAAAAACTGCTTGGTGGAAAGGAAGGTATTGAACTATAACTCATGAGCAGCTAATTCACAACATTATAAAGCTCACCAATACTTACCTGCACTATTTTACACTACGCTGCTACCGGCAGGTTCAATGCACTTCAATGAAAAATAAAAAGTAGTCTGTCATAGGACTTCTTACCAAGAATCACTCAATACTTCTCCCTGAATCCATCACTACAATTTCCTCTAAACTGAAATCTGCACTGGGCACACTGATTCAGGGTAGCAGCAGCAAGGGAAACAAATCCTGTCACTTGAACATATCAGCAAGAGCCATGTCCTTCCAGTGAACCTGACAAAATAAACTCCACTTATGTTTTATAGAGAAACAAAACACGCACTGTAACGAGGGGCAGCTGGCAGCACCATCAGTCTGGTGAATGTAGGCTGCCTCTAGGATCTGCGTAGCAATCAGAGATTTGACATCCCCTTCTTACACACAGAATTCTGCCTTGTCAGGTCATTCTTTTCAAAACTCGAGCCAAACCTCAAGTTCGTGGTCAGAAATACGACTTGATTATTTCTTATCCTGAATGGAGTCTAACTTTGTTGCAGGGTGTGAGGCAGTTTAACCACAAATTCTGAAGGAACTAACACACTTTGAAACACTTAAAACACACTTGGAAAGCACAGAACTGACACGTCCAGTCCTGGTAGGCTGAAAGACTACAATGCATGCCAACCCCATTTACACACACCTGGGAAACCCGTTGGTGATTGGCACATTTTTATAGATGCTAACATTGCCCCAAGACCTCTACAATAAAACCACCATGATTGGTCTCTAAAAACACCTCAATTTTTTATTTCATCTATCTATGAAGCCCATATGCTCTCAACTAGGTTCAAGTTGAAAATCAAATGCCAATTGCTAAATTCTGACTACTATAGATATTTCAGTTGTTTAATTTCTGACCAGTGTGCTCTAGAGACTATAAATTTCATGCTTGCAAGTTTTCTGATAACAATTAAGCTTCTAACAATTAGAAACAATTCCAATTAGCTAAGCATGAAAGTCTAAAAAGCCAGTTACTTCCCTGATTCTTTTACTGACGTCACAACAGCAAGGTTAATTATTATAATTGTTTGCAAACATTTCACCTGCAGCAATGTTTTAAAACTGAAGATTCTCTGTACTAGGGTCTTACAAAGATGAAAATAACTTTAAAGAATTAGTATTTAATATGTGGCCACTTAAAGATTTCATAAATCTACTTACCATGCTTTCCACTGTAGAAAGAACTATTCTAGTTTCCTGTGTTTACACAATACCTACAGGCACCATGATCATCTTTCATATTAACCAGGAGACAGCTATATAGTTAACCAGCACAGCCTTCATCTGTATTGCTGTTGGCATTCTCTCCACCTCTACAGGAAATAATACTCATCCTTTCCTATTTCAGAAGTTTCCTGGAGTCTAGAGTGTCATCTTGATATCTCTTCACAGTAAGTCTATTAGTTTAAAAGAAATTCTAAAAATTTAAGCTTCATACACTAAAGTGCTCAAAGGTTTCTAAGTTCTTCTGAAGTTTAAGTATTTTTGAACAATGCTTAGAGATACAAAATATAAACTAATTTATTTACAAGAGATACAATTTGAATTCTTGTAAATTTACTTTGAATTCTTCTAAGTTATAATGTAAATTACAAACAAAGCTGTATGTAATAATAAAACTAAGCTAAGATCATCTGCTAATGAAAAAAAAAAGAGAGAGGAAAAAAACCAGCTCTCTGCTGGCAACAATACAGAAACCAGTTTTTTGAAGGTGGTATTCACCCTGGCTTTAACATCCTTATGGTTGAGTTGACTAGAAAAGCCACAATGGGAAAAAAAAAGAGGTTCGGAAAAAAAAAAAGAGGTTCGGAAAAAAAAAGTAGTGACAAAAAACCCCAGATGTTGCATAAACATGACTTCCTCAAGTTCAGTGTTTAAATATTTATCTTTCCAATAATCCCCCAAGCAAAGTTCATTTAACCACTCTAGTTTGATGTAATTTATTTGTGGAATATGCATCAGTCTAAATCTAATTTTGCTCTGCTTACTTTGGAGAAAGGAAATTAAAAGTGAAATAATGAACGCAGCCTTTTATTCATTTTTTTTTTCTTTCCCAGAAACAGTCAGGAAGAGTCTTAAATCAATAAACAAGCAGAAGATGTAATTGCTTTGGTCTATTTGGTTTCAAGAAAACACAATCTCAAGAGAAAGCTGGGACTCAGCCATGCAGAAGCGCTCCGTCACCGGCAGAGGTAGCTCAACATATTCCTCTCTTAATGAAGAAAAGCAGAAGCGTCACACTCAAACAGCTCTTCTCAACAAACACAAAGTTTGTTTTGGAGATGTCGAGCCAGATCTTCCACTGCCTTGATGGAAAACACTAGGTAAAAAATTCTATCTGAATGGAGAAATGCTTTGCACACCCTTTACACAAGCGGCAATCAAAGGAGGTTCTGCGATGCTTTGTATGAGCTTGTTAGAAACACGGGCACTACACGAATCTAAAAGCTCAGTGTGTAAAAGGAACAGAGCTGTAAATCTGTTAGTGTGCCAAGTAATCAGAGAGGCAAATGAACCTTAATTGTGATTGCCTTAGTCAAAACAGAGGGTTAAAATGGCTTATCAACTAAAGAAGTCAGGGCCCCCTCCATTCCTACTGAAATTAACAGGAGCTGATGCAAAATGGGGTATTCTGAGCCCCCTTTGTAGCCAGTTCCTTCACTTGCCATTACCATCATCTCACAACATTGGGTCTTAAGAAACCAGTTCTCTTGGTACTCACTGAAATTAAGACAAGCTCGCCATGGTCTTCAAGTACAACGTGACACTATTGAGTAAATCAGAACCAGGAAATAAATCTAAAATACCTTTGTCCCCACAGTTGGTTTTCAATTAAAAAAGAATAGTTACACAGAAGTGTTTGGGCAGTAGAAACCCCATCTACTTTCCATACACCATGAAAACAGACATGGTCACTAAAAAGAGAAATATATATATATAATGGCAGTGAATCAAGAACAGCAGTTCCCGCAGATCTCTGACAGAAATTCTGGAAACCTTTGCAAAGTCAAATTATATTTTGATTTTGACATGTCAGTGTTCCATTCCAATTATTCTACCAACTACTGAGCAATCTACTGCCTCTAAAACCAAGTTACATTTTGCCACTTTATAAAAAACTTACCCAAACTGCTGTGACTATAAACTGTACGGGGTTTTTTACTGCAATGTTTAGGCAGTGGCACCTATTAATACCCTCCCTTTTGAATTGGGCTACAGTACACATGAAGGCAGTGGAATAGAAAATTCACAAAAGCTCATCTATTTTGCAAAATACTACTTCAATTTTGAATTTTCTGCATGATTGTACAGTTGCTGTACATGACGTGTACTGTGATTGTGCAGTCTTAAGCAAAAACAAATGCAATGCCAGATGAAAACTAGGGAGAAAAGATCACCAGCAAAGCATCAAGAAGGCAACGGAACAACTATGACTGTGGAGAATCCTGCCTGCTGTCATTCTAAAATAAGATTAATTTGCCACAATGGAGAGAGAATAAGATCAAGACAGACAGAAAACTACACCCTACCGACTGCCAGACGCTAATGTACCCGTCCAACCAAGAGCCACTCTGTAGATTCAAACCGTTCAGTACCTGGCAGGGCCAGTAAGGCATTCCCATTATAATTAAGGAGCCTTTAAAAAGCTGAATGGCACAGTTCAGCGCTCCTTGACACAACTCCAGGTACCAAACTCAAGCCTGCCAGAGAAATACTCAGGAGCAGGACCTGGGAATCCATGAGCCGAATGTGTGGTCCTGCTTCTCACGGAAAATGCAACAGAGGGGAGACAGCGGTGCTAGGAGATAACCCACCAGCACAGGGCAGACAACGCAGGGCTGCTGGTGGGCTACCCTGCCACGGGCTGGCAGTGGAGAGGAGAGAGCAGATACAGAGCAGAAGGGCAGGGAAGCAGTACAGAACAGTGCTGTCTCTCCCCACATGAGCTCTAAGGGTGATGCACCTCGCTCATTGCCTTTTGTAACTCCCGGGGAGGAGATGAAAATGTCATGAAGTCAGCATGAGTTTGCTCTGGAGCTCAGGGGAAGCAGTAGCTCACTCCACAGGCATCCAACAGGAGGAGACCTAATATTTCTTACATGGCTCTCTGGTGGCTGTCAGAGGAGAAAGAAACAGCAATGCTCAGTAATGACCAGAATGCAGCTTTTGCCTCCTAGTAAAGCTAACAAGAACCTTGACAACCCACAGTACAAAAAACTCCTCCAGAATTAGAAGTCCTGTGCAAAATTAGAATTGCCATTGAGAAGAGTTGAAGCTGATCATAAATTTGACTGCAGTCAGATTTCCTGCCATGTCTCTATATTACACATACCAACAAACAGAGTGCTTACCCCCAACCCTCTTTATTTTCTTGCATTTCACTAGGAGATGGAAATAATTTGATCAGCTCTGGACTGAGTGAGCCGGAGAGAAATGAGAGAGTACCAAGTGGTTTTTCTACTCTGTCAATAATGAATTGCAGGAATCATTGACAATAACCCCTGAAAAATGAACTTTTCTGTCAGCAAGCATTATCTGTTATCAGATTATAGCCAAGCAGCGCGCTCCAGCTCAGCTGGTCTTATGATGTCATTTGCTATGATATCACAGCTTACTTACCAAACTAAAGGAAAACCAACATCATAACATACAGCATAGCGAAAGAAGTTCTGCACTGTTAGTCCATTTATGCAAACAGTAAAAGACCAGGTGTTTTGCTTCAGTCTGCTTATATTTATGAAATGTTGGCTACAATTTCTCTACTCTTATTTAAGATACAAGATTACTTTGCTTAAAAGTTAGTCAAGAAATCTTTCTATGTCTTTATATTTTACAAGGTCAAGATCAAACTACAACAGAATGAGTGCTGAGCTTAGGGTTTCTTTAAACTATCTGAAAGTAATTCTAATACAATGAAAAATGCTAACAGTATGCAATATAAAAAAGGACAACGCAGCTTCAAGTTAGCAGTTGGTTAATGCTGTTCAGAGGTAACAGGTACTCAGTCACTGTACAGAGATCAGTAGAAGTTAGAGGTAATATTTGTCTGCTCTGATAAACCAACTAAAAATGATTTTTCTTGCATTTGTGAGAGCATTTTCATGAATATAAAGATTCCCAGACTTATTACAATCCCTTTCAAATGCTACGATGTACATATATCTTTGTCAAAACTCTGACAGTAATTTGATAAAATTTACTGTTTCAGAACGAAGAAAACAGTAGTTCCACTGTGGTTCCAAAAATTGTTGGCCTTTTCTATTTTAATGATAAGACTGTATTGATGGTGTCATGAAGAAATGAGAGCTACACCTACCAAGACCGCTCACCAGGCAGCCCCACGTGGGAAGCACAACAGCCAGTTTCGAGTCGTGGCCACGCACCCCAGGCCTGATTGCTGAGAGGATCTGCTTTCCCTGCTGTTGTTGTGACCAGGTGTTTCACCTCAGAGTTGAGAAACCTTCCACCCACAAGTGTCACTAAAATCCATGTTACTGCTGAAAGGTCTTGCTTTGTATAGCATGTCCCAAGCCTGTCCCTTCCCAATGCGGTCCTTTACCAGGGAGAGCAGGGATAGGGCAAAGAGGAACGGTTTGAAGCTGAAAAGAGGGGAGAATGAGATGAGATCTTAGGAAGAAATGTTCTCCTGTGAGGGTGAGGAGGCCCTGGCACAGGGCTGCCTCATCCCTGGTGGTGTTCAAGGCCAGGTTGGATGGGGCTTGGAGCGCCCTGATCCAGTGGGAAGTGGATCTCCTTTCTTCCTTTCTTTCCAGGTAAGAACAGAAATGTTAAAAGATCTAAATTATTTTCAGGTGTCAGTCCTGGACCTGGATCCAGCCTTATGATTTGAAGCCAAAACTTCAGACTCAAGAATCGAAAATCAAAGTATAGCTGCTTGAACTAAATCAGGACAGAGTGTACAACTTTCCTGACTCAGTTTTGAAGTAGACCTACTATCTGAAAATGAGACTAATAATTCTCAGTATTTGTGTGTTTGGGCTTTTTTAACAGTGGTGGGATGTTGGGTTTTTTGGGGTTTGTTTGTTTGTCGTTTTGGGAAGAAAAAAAGAAGAATCAGAGCACTAATAGTTGTAAAACTGATCTCTTACTGTTCAAAAAGAACATAAATCCAGTGCTGTGAAACATGTACACATCTATATAAAGAGAGCAAAGTACTTTGCATACATCTAAAACCGCAAGAAAATACATTTTCAGGAGTCTGGATTGAAATGGTTCAAATTAAGTTAATGACTTTTCAGTTCCTAAGCTTGATTTGTGAAATGACAAAGCGTGCAATCCTTTCGGTTCTGCCCTGCGTGTCGATCTATAGATGCATTTTATTACACTCTATCAAACCTCATGTTGCTCCCTCATGAAACTGCTTCTTTATAAAAGGAGGGCGCATACACGTTCCAGATATCCAGACTGCTACAGCAAAAACAGATACAAAGTTGAAAAAGATTCCCAAACTCTTGTATTCCTGTGTTCCACATACAACAAGAGCCAGAAAATGCACAGATCTGCATTGATTAGGGCTCACATTAATCAGGAATGCAAAGAAAGAGCTGTACCTCTACATACACCCTCGGTTTATTTTTCTTTGTTATTTTAAATTAAATGTGTGATGAAATAATAAAAAAATGCAGATTTTATTTTTAGTTCATTATTCCTTGTAACTCCCAATTGTTCCAGGCTCACAAACCGAGCATTCAAAGAGCGCCTTTTCGTGAATGAAGTTCTGTCCAGCCTGCGAACAGGGACGTCATTTCAAGGGAACGCTCAGAAGTGCAGGGGAAGAGCAGGGGCGGCAAATGAAAACAGAGCTCAAAAAGGACAGCTTTGTTTACCGGACTGAGGGAGAGGAGGCAGCGGAGTCAGTTTTTACTTCCAAAGTGGAGGGAAATTTGCTGGGAAAGATAAAATCTTTTTTTCTGCTAAAGATCATAAAATCAACTTCAGACGCTTGTAAAATATGGGGGGTTTTTGACGGCTTTTGATTATTAATAGTTCTACTGACTCAGAACAGCAACACTGCTGTGCTTCCAAAGGTAACCTCTCTCCTGGTACAATAAACCTTCACCAATGATGTGCTTTTTCCTTAAAGGAAGGCGGAGTTAGGAGTTAGCGCCAGGGCCATAAATAAGCGGCTCCTATGTCAGGGAAAGCAGAAGTCAGCGAACAGACGCGTGTGCTCGGAGCGAGCATCGGAGGGCTTTCCCTACCCCGCGCGAGGCTGTCGAAACCGAGCTGCAGGCGGAGGGACCCAGCGAGGAACTCGGGCTGCGAACGCAACAGCGGGAGAGCGTCTGCTGCCGGGCGCCGCTCAGCCGTGCGGAGGGCGAGATGAGCGCGGTGCCGCGTCCCTTGGTGCTGGCCGTGCTGCTGCTGGTGTCCCCGCGCGGCGAGCGGGCGGCCGAGGCGTGCAGCTGCGCCCCCGCGCACCCGCAGCAGCTCCTCTGCGACGCCGCGCTAGGTGAGTCCCCGCGGCCGGCACCCGCACCCCTGGGAAGCGAAGCGACCGCCGGGAAAGGGGGTGCTCTGGGAAACAGAATGAGAGGAGGCGTTCTGCTTTGCTTGCTTTGCCACGAGGTTCTGTAGTTACAAATCGGGGGAAATTGCTGAATTAACATATTTTTATTTATTATGTGTTTCTTATTTTATAAATATTATCATTACCCTCTTATTTTTTTAAAAAATAGGAATGCCTTCTGTATTAGGTCTTAACTTAGAGTGGGCAGAGAAGAATTCTTTTGAATGGCTGCTGTTAACAGTACCTGCAACAGAATGTCCTACCTAAATATCTCTATATCTCTGCTGTGTGTAAACTATCCATATAGCTTTTTTTTTTGGGGGGGGGGGGAAGCCAAAACAAAAAATAAACCAAAATAAAAGTCCCAGTGATAATATGTTGAAACACTTGATCCTTCTTCTGCTCTACTACATTTTCTTTAATTGATTGATTGTCGTTTTCCAGCAATGGAAACTGATAGGCCCTTTATTTTCTGCAGATAAACTGGCTACAGCAGTCCTGTATAAACAGAACTTCCCAGACTTTAGGACAATTGTGGTTCATGATATTCAATCAGCAGTGTGGTTGTCAAACAACTTAGAGAGAGAAATGAAAGATCTCAAAATCAAACTGCATGGGGGTAGGAAAATGTGACATTTTGCAGCCTTTGGATTTCATTTGCTATAGCGAAGGCTGGATCGCTTCCATCTAGTGTGAACAGTAAATGTAGAACATGAGTTTCCAAAGTGTCACAAAATTAGCATCTCTATGGGGCAGGCAGTACCTTCTGCATACTGATTAATTGCTTTTATGCCCTGACAGAAAATCTTTGTAGCCATGACAAACTCTAAGCTCTGTTTGTGGCCATCAGTTAAATTGGGTTTTAATCTGGTTGTGTTAAGCAATCTTTATCTTTTGAGTTACCTACACCAGACATTACAAACTTGGGGTTGTTCGAGGTGTGAAAGAAAACAGAAGTTGTGCTACCAGGAGCTTAACCACGCACATGTATACATTAGTCTGCTGCACATAAGAAAGTGGCAGTTTTCCAACAGACTCCATGTAGAGATTTTTCTAAAGAAACTATTTCACAGTACAGAGAAAACTCAAAATACTCATCTTCCTTAGGGAAGCCATTCTGGTCATTCTCACTATATAGATTAAGATTTATTCCATTCTTAGATACATTTCACAAATGGTAGATACATGCTGCTTTCAATTTATATTTAAATACTGAAGATTGTAAATAAAATGACTTTATATCCTATTTAAGTAAACTGTATCTTTTGGCTAAGGAATTCTTATGTTAAGGATCACTTCATTAAATATCTATAATTTTAAAACAACATTTCTATATATTATAAAACGAGAGATATTAGTTCATATAAATATGTGCATACATATTTTATATACGCATTTGCACATATGTATACATAAAATGGGCTCTAAGCCTTTATGGATTAATTATTTAACTTGCTTTGGCCACAATATCTTGGATATGCAGAGCAAAATTACTTTAAATGAGCTGGAGAAGACCAATGGAGTTGTCCACTCCACTAACCAGACTGGCAAAGACAGCTCCTCCATCCCTGCCAGCTGCCTCTGTTTCTTCACCCCATGTCCAGGTGGGCAGGAGCTGCCCTGGGGAAGGGGGAAGCACCAGATTGGAGCCCTGGGCACAGCACTATCCCCTGGGAATTAGGGCTGGGCCCAAGCAGCTCAGCTTTGTTTTGAAGCCACACCTTGTGTCCTTAGGGCCACCAGTTCTTAGGAGGCACTGAGAAACCCAGGCTGCACTATTAAGCATCAGCATTCCTCAGACTTCTGTTGGCATCACCAAACTTAAAGATTTTTTTTTAAAATTTAAGAAGATTAAACTGAAGATCTGTAGTTCAGTTTCAACATTTTCATACTTCCAAAATATTGATAAGCAAAGAAAGGGACAGCTTTTCGGCTGCCAACATTTATGGGAGTTAAATGCTAATCTAGCTTTTGCTGAGGTTATTCCCTTTTTTTCAGTTATTCAGTTAATCCATCCCTGTACCCACAAACACATTCAAGCATTTTCTTGCAGAATAAAACCCTAGCACATCTTATTAAAAAACCAGGAACCAGGCCAAGCCTTTACAATCTGCAGTAAAGTAAAAACTGAGACCAAGTCTCAGCCTGGCTCACCAGAGCTCCCAGATGCTCTGCGTACTTCGGTTACTGCATCATCACTCCCTTTCACTGCAGATCTGTAACAGTTTTAATTTCCTTTAGGACCACTTGTGATGTGGGTGGAGTGAAAATGGAGGCTGAATCAACAGACACTACTTGAGCCACTAACAGGAAAATAACAAGCAGAGAAACTAATTAAGTCTGGGACAAGGTATTTTAGCTTTTACTTTTGTTCACATGATTAGTATTGTGACAATTTGTCTTTCAGTATTTGGAAGGCTTTTGTGGCTTCAGTCCCTCTCTAAATACCCACAGCTACCCCACAACCTCAGTAATTCCACAGAAATAACAGGCAGTCTGACAGACATTGAGCAACAGAGCTTCTGGTCCTGCAAGGTGCTGGCTAAAGCTAAAATAAAGGATAAGTGAATGGCCCTGCAGGTGTTACGTGGTTGTACACCACAGGAAGACCAGGAATGATGGGTAAGTCCAGCCAGGCGACCACGAGTGCCATACCAGTCCTGTCATCTGACCTTCACAGAAAAGAATCATGGAATGGTTTGGGTAGGAAGGGACCTCAAAGCCAATCCAGTTCCGACCCCCCTGCCATGGGCAAGGACACATCCCACTGGATCAGGGTGCTCAAGGCCCCATTCAGCCTGGCCTTGAACACCTCCAGGTGTGGGCAGCCACAAGTTCCCTGGGCTTGTTTATCTTCCTGTGCAGCCTCAGGAGGGTGTGATTTTGTACAAATTTGAGCAGTTTTCTTGAACTTCTCAGTAGTTTTAAGGTTTCCTTCAAAGAGAGGTAGATCCTCGTTTGCAGGAAGTGCTGAGCACCTTGAGGATACACACCCTGCACAGAAAAAAAGGAGATAGGCTCCTTTTGTGTTCTTCTAAAGGGTGTTGAGGCCCTTCTCAAATGTGCTGACTGCCTTCAAAGCCCAGCAAACCCCTGCACTTCTACTGGCGATGGAGACAGGAGGGTTGATGGGAGGTTTTAAACCCGCAGCTTCAGGCATGGCACTGCTAACAGCCAGCTGAGCCCACACCACCCAGGAGAATCCAGGAGGCTTTCTCCTTAGGGAAGAGAAATGTGGTGAGGATGGACTGGTGAACACTCCAAATTCAGCAGGGAGACACCATAGCTTGACCCCAATATAAGGAGATTCCTCTGATTTTGGAGACAACCATGAATACAACTGAGTTTATCAGAGTGTCAAGATAACGGATTTCCCTTTTGCCACTGATTCAGCCTTTTGGGACTCAACTCTGAGCCACTGTTCACAACAAATTAGATCTGTTTAGAGAAATGATATGCATGGAGAGGACGGATTCCTTCCTGAAATCTGTCACTTTTAATTGATGCTGTTTTTCCCCCCTTAGGCATGAACAAAGTTATTTATTGGACAGTAGGACAAATACATAAATACTTTAAACTATTTCCTTTAAAAGAAAGGTAATATATCTTTAATAAATACTATTACAGGAATACCTTTAAAGTAAATACCTTTAAAGTTAGATGCATTCTTTCTTTAAACTGTCTTATTTTTTTCCTTAAACATATATTGAAAATTATATTTTTACTGAACATTGGGCACCACACTGCAAGAGAAATGACTGATAGATCTTATGTACAAATAAATATATGATGTAGCTTCAGAGAACAGTTCTGTAGCTTTGCAGAAAAGTGGCACATTTTGAAATATGATGGAAGCTTTACAGCTGGAGCTTGGCAGCGTTTTCAGCCTGTTAAAATATCATAAGATCACTGAGATCAGGCATTCTAGAGATGTGCCAGGTTATATATTAAATTTTAATCATGTTCAAGAATAACAGTAAAAATTTTATTTCAATATACCAGAATTAAGTTTTCAAAGTCAGCTCCTCTGGGATAAAATTACAATATGCTATTTCTCTATTATTGAATTTCATACTAAAACTTCCATGGCTCAGTGTCCCTTGATTTTGCCCCTCTGCAATATAGTATCTGGTTTTGTACTGGAATGGATTAATTTGTACATTATTAGAGTGGGAAGTAACTTTTCCTGATAGGAAAAATCAGCATTGGAAAGTGTATTAGAAATGTAGACAGTATTTCTTCCAAGTCAGGGGAGAAGAGGTAAACAGTGACATTGAAGTAGGCTTTATATTTTATTCTTGCTATATCACTTATACACACTCACCATATTCTTAATCTCAGAGTCTACTTGATGTGAGCACTGTGATTACGCAGACACTGAGTACTTGCATGTTTGGGTTGATGAGCACCCTCAGTGAGGGTTTAGACACACAATTAAGCAGCTGTGCAATTAAGTTTCATGTGTTTGGGAGTAGAGTGTTCATACAAAATTAATAACCACACCATGTAACAAAAGACCGTTAAAGACAGGGCTGCAGCAGACCTTGGGCTTCTGTGAGGGGTTCAAGAGTCCCACAAAACATCCTGACTCTGAAAGCTGTTGCATCTTGGAGATGCCTAGAGTTGCTTTTTAGCCTTCTCCTCACAGCAGGGAAAGTTTATAGTACTTGGCATGGGATCTGCATGTATATTATTGTCCTGCCAAAGGGAGGCAGGTCTTGTGCTCCACAGCAATGTCATTCCTCGAGAGTGGAGATCAGTGACAGTGGTGCATGGGGGTATTTTGCTAGAGGAACTTCTCACTGACTGTGAAGGACTATGCAGGGGGCCCACGCAGAAATGAAAGCTGAGATTCTAGTCCAAAAACTGTGAATTTAATTACAGAAATATCATACTGGACTTCTGCTGTTGCAGTTCTCTCTCAGACAACAGGAAAAGCACAGCACCCAAGCATGTTTCTTGCAAGAATTATTATGAACAGGAAGTTGCAAGACTGCATTAGTGCCTTTGAGCATGCTGCCAGAACAATATCTGCACAATCCTGATTTTATTAACCTATGAATCATCTTAAAACTAGCTAGAAATTAGACTAATCTCAAAAGTACTGTTATTCATATTTGGTAGGCTTAATGCAGAGGTGCTGAAAATGAGGTCGTTCTCTTACCTTCAGGTCCTCAGCAAGTGGCTGAGAAAAGTTTCATTTCAGTCCTATGCTAAACAGAGCCCCACAGTGTTCAGAAAACAATGCTGGCATGCAAGAATCATCAACAGTCATACCCTTTCCTATGTCCACATTTTGTTATATGACTAATGTTAAGTTCATTAAGAAAAATTATTGAGAAACAGACATTTTACCCTTAACTCACATTTCAAGAGACTTGTAAATGATATAAATAACAAACTCACATTTCACTTATTTTGGATGTACAATATCCTACTGAAAGAGGATAGGTTCCTTTACTTCTATAAGTATGGAAGGAGTAAGCATGTAAGGATGTATTCTCGAAGTGTGTAAGGATGGGGCCTAGAGGAAAGATGGGGAGGGCTTTTTATCAGGGAGTGCAGGGACAGGACAAGGAGGATCAGTTTTCAGCTGAAAGAGAGAAGATTGAGATGAGATCTTAGGGAGAAATGTTTTGCTGTGAGGGTGGGGAGGCCCTGGCCCAGGTTGCCCAGAGCAGTGGTGGCTGCCCCATCCCTGGGGGTGTTCAAGGCCAGGCTGGATGGGGCTTTGAGCCCCCTGATCCAGTGGGAGGTGTCCCTGCCTATGGCAGGGGGGTTGGAACTGGATGGGCTTTGAGGTCCCTTCCAACCCAAACCATTCTATGATTTTATGAAAGAATTACATGGCAATTTTTCTTATTTGCCTGTTATGTCTACTTTTATACACAATAATAGCATCTTCAAATAAAATTTTAAAACCTCCAGACAGTGTGAATCCTAGGAAATTACTTAGTTTAAAGCAGCTACTGCTGCACTTGGAGTGAGGCTCTTTGACAAAGAAAAAATACCTGCGACCCTGCAAAGGCCCATCACTGGTACAAATGCCTACATATTGCAGTTAAGTTATAATTGCAGTGCATATAAATTTCTTGGCATCATAGCCTGAAACTTCTAAATGCTTTAAAAAAATATTAAAAAATTACTGCACTGGCTTCAGAGATGTGGTGCTGTTAACACCTTCTTACAACTACACATATTTGTACTTGTCTGTGCCGAGTGGTCAATAAAAAGTGCTTCAACATTCCTGTTCAGTGAATAGTTGGAGTGCTGCTACAGCAAGAGCAGTTTGAGTCCTTCCCTTTGCAGATAATATCTAACAAAATGTTTGAGAAACAGCTTCCTGGGATAGAGATTGAATGTCCTGTTTGGGAGTAGGAAGTATTCTTTGACATCTACAAATAACCCTACTTCATCTTCAGTTTTTAAGACAGAAGCAAATATTTTGAGATTCCTTCAAGATTCCTTGTCTAGTTAGCTTCCTGACTTACTTTTCAGTTCTGAATTCAAGATCTGAAGTGCATTGCCATCGTGCAACTCAAAGAAATAATTCCCAATCTTCTGTAATCACTGTTCTCCTGAACCCTGCCATTTAAGCATGAAAATGGGGCTCAGTCTGGAAAAATGCAGTCATGCTCTTCTCTTTTGCTCATTGAAATTTTCATGGCAGTGTTCCCAACATCTTCACAGTTGTAGCTGTAAAGTGAAGGACCATCATGAAACTGAGCAACAGGACAGAATATTAAGGAGACCAATCCACTGAGCACAACAGTCCTGTCAATTATAACGTGGTTGACAATCAAAATAGTTTAGCTTTGGCAAAAAAAAACCCAGAGCTGAGTATTGTATCGTAAAATGAAATCTCAGAAGAATTATGCTGGTTGCCTGTTTTAGAAGTAACTCAGTAACACTGACTCATTACTGAGTACATTATAAATGCAGGATAAGAAAATCAGGAGATGTGTTGTTTTCTTTAAAAGCACGCGTTACAGTGCTGAGAAACCAAAACCCCACGATTTCAAACCCAACATTCTACACCATTTCTGGGTGGAAAACAATGCAAGCTTAGAGACAAAGATTCAATAATATAAAACAGAGAACATGAAAGACTGCCAAACACTTAATCCTATTAATCTACAGACTTTAATCCCTAAGTTTCTCATTAAAAAGTGTCTCGGTAACGTGGGGTTTCTTCCGCACAGAGGAAGGGCACTCAGCTCTGAATGGCAATCCACAATAACATTATGTATGTTGTTCTACAGAATTTGGAGTATAAAGAGGGTGTTATTCTTTGGCTGAAATTAGGCAGATGTTGATTACTAGTCAAATGATGTGGTATTGGAGGCTTGTGAAGTAGAGAGAAATATTTCTGGTAACATGAGTAGCAGCTGTAAAAACAGTGCAGAAAAATACAACTGACCTTGCACAACATTAGGGAATCATGCGATTTTTTTAGATAATATTTAAGTTAAAAGAATACCACACATCTGTTAAAAATCCACTCACCTCTTCTACTGGAAACTTTATAAAATCTAGATTTTAAAACCTCATTCATAAATTGAACAAATTCCTCTAATTAAAAAAAAATAAACCCGCGTAATCTTCTGGTTTAACAAGGAAGCCAAACCCGATCAACTCTTGCTTTCATCACAAGGAATTTTTGCACCCCAAGCCAAAAACACACAGAGATTCACAAAACCCTGACCTACCTGAGAGTCCTAATGAGCTTAAATATAGGCCTCCTACACTGTGAAAGCCTCAAACAGAAATGCATTTTGATGCAGAGTAGCAGGTTTGTGTTAATAAAGCACAAAGAGTAACCAAATTCTGCAAAGCATTTAGGTTGAAAATAGTACATATAAAATCCATATGGAGTGGTGACAAAGTAGTCCTTGGTATCTGCTGTATCAACTTCAGAAGCATTCATTGTTTTTTCAGGAAGGGGAGTTGTTGGAATGCAGTAATTTTTTCTGAATAAAATTGCCTCGAATAACAGTGAACAATGAAATATCCTGATTTAACATCTAGAAAAGAAAGGTGTTTCACTGCTGTCTTGTGTAACTAAAACATTTGCAGAGTGGCTGTATCAGTGGGGTAGAGGCACCCACACCGATTAACGTCTTAAACCTTGTCCAAATGCATTTGTGATGTTTCCCTTCAGTTTGCAACACGTAGGTCTATCCACCATCTTTTTCTCCTTGTTTTCTATCTTGTGTTGGGTTAGCAGAATTTAGGCCTGGCCCAATGCTTACTTTAAACCAATCTTTGCCTTCAGAACTGTCTGTGGAGTTGTTTTACCCCAAGTGATAACGCTTTACTGGAAGGATTTGATTTTTCAGTTACAGATACAATGGTTATCTCTCCACACTTACCTTCTCATGCAACTGGAAGCACCACCAAGACCAAGCAATGCTCTTCCATACATTGCTTTCCACAGAGGAAAAAAGCCTGCTGTTGTTACAGTTACACTCTTCAACAAGCTCTGTGGCTACAGATCCAGAACACTTATGTCCAAGTAGTCCGCTAAGTTCCGCTACTTATTTTCTTGTGATTTCAGACAGTGCGGTTCAATCAAATCCTGCGCCACTGATTTAGCCATTTTATAGATGGCTGTAAGTGTTTATTGATGAAATATCAGAAAACTAAAATACAGTGGGAAAAAAAATATTTTCTTTCCATCCTAGCTAGCATAAACATCTTTTGTACTAAAGATCCCTTGACTTTGGGTCTAGGAGTCGTGGAAGAAGAGTAAATAGTAACAGTGTAGACTTACAGTTAAGAAACCCATCCTTCAAACACAGAGGAAAAGATTTTTTCAGATGTACTCAGTATTGGACCAATTTTGCTTCTGCCCCATTCTGTTAATATCTAGAACTGAACTAGTACAACAGCTTCAAACATCCGAGTTGACTTACGCTTTGGAAATGAAACTGCTGTTTGCCAATTGCTCTTGCTGAAGGATAAATGAATAGATGAGCTGTTTGATATACATGGCTGTTCTTTTTCAGCTGTTTAAAGATCATTTAATAGCATTTTTCTTGGTTCTCAAAAGAGAAAAGAAAGTTTAGGGGTTTAATGTTAGGTTTCCAAATGAATAAGGATGATCTACCATCTCAGCAAACATCCTGAAGAAATCATCTACCTCTCTGTTGAAGTCTGAAACAATTAAAAGCTTGCATAATAATTCAGAAATCAATCCTGCACATTGATGGTTGCAGTCTTCTTTATGTTCTAAACATCAAAAGCAAAACCTGTGAGGAACGTCTGTACAGCATGACTGTGACAATCTCAGAGCTCGGGAAGATCTACCAGATTCATTCTCAAAGTAGTGTACTGTTCTATCTATTTCATCACCAAATTGGTATTGTCATCCAAAATTTGGCAGCACTCCTGTGGGAATCTAAGAGTCATTTTTGGTCTCCCCTGAACATTACGTGAACTATTTTACAAAACGCATCCGTATTCATTCATTACCCAGAATCAACTTCCGATTTCCCCCCCTCGCCCCTACAAGATCTGGAGTCTTCTGTACAAGAAAAAAAAATATGTGAATGCTATGAAACTATTGTTCAGTGGTGATGATGGTAGCCAGCAAATTTGGATTAAAAAAAATTAAAACCCACAACAAAAGCAAGTGATGGTAAAGCATTTGGATACCCACGGCAGAAGTGGTCTCTAGCTGACTGGAAGCACTTGACACACAGAGGATGATGGCCATTGTAAACAATCAAAATATATTTATATAAAATAGTAGAGCAGGATGAAACAGACATATTTTGCATTAAAAAGACAGAACCTAAACCACACAAATGTCCAATTCTATTTTCAAGAAGTTACAAATTAGTACAATGATGAACAGAAGACAAAGCCCCTTCAGCGCTCCAGTGAATTCATAACAATTCAGTTCTGAAAGATCACAGGTAAATTTGAGTCAATTTACAGAAATGCATCCAAGCTTAAAACCAAACAACTCAAGCCATAAAAAGTAGAGTAGTTTTGGAAAACAGACCACAGATCTCGTCGCATGCAGCTCAACTCAAAACATGTGAAATGGAGTTACAGCACTAGCAGAGCCTTTTTCTGGACTCAGAGCAGAGAATAATGAGGAGAATTATAAATGGGAACAGGACGAAAAATAACAGCATTTTTATGAGAGTATAATTGGCAAATCCTTCAGTATGAACAGAGAAACCAGAATATTTGCTGTTAAGGGACTTTTTCAGGTTAAGGGCAACTGACTAAGCCATAACATTACCCTCATGGTACTGGCACTTGATAGTATTACTCATTACTTCATTTCATTAAAACCCAGTAGACATAATTCCTGCTCCAAGCTACATACGCAGCACATGCAAAGGTTCCCACAACTACTGAATGTACCAATGGACACACATATTCTCTCACAAAGTAAACAGTGTGTGAATGCTCAAGCACCTGCACACAGTACAGCCAGCCTGTAGTGTCTCCCAGCTCTGCATCAGACTGTATGTAAAGCTACACATTAGGTATTTAATTACTTATTTTAAAAGATTATTTTAATGTCAATCAATCAACATATTTTCCCCCCCTTTTTTGACAAATGGCTTTATTTTGGCAGCATTAGTGATACCTGTGAGTTTAAACCAAACTTATGACACCCCTTTTGCGTTGCTAATACTTCTTTCTTCTTTTCATATGGATTTTGAGAAATTATTTTCCCTACACAGATACATAAGTATGTATTACATGAATATTTAATTTGCTTTCTTCATTGGTGAAACTCAAATCTATACAATAAGCAAACGCAGCAAGTCAGTCTATTCCATAACTGAACAATTTAGCATATTTAGTTAAGTGAAAGTGGTAATTTAGGGAAAGTGGTAATGTTGGACAGATGGGACAGTTGCTCTAACGCATGGTCTGAGACTTTTACAACCTCTTGTAAGTTTCAGAGGCTTTGTAAGCAATATAAATCAGCAGCCAATGCACACTATTTTATATTTGGAGTTCTAGCCAAGCTATCTGTTCTCTTTTCTCTCCTGTGCAGCATTGCTCTAAAGTGGGTTAACTAATTTTTGTCTGTTGTTACAAATTCTGTGCAGTCTCCTCTTCCCTTCTGAGGTTAAGATTATTCTTGCCCTCTCTGCAAGAGAAGTTAAGCATATCAAATGCCTGGTTTCCAATCTAAAGAATAACTATTTTTCTGTCATATCTCTGTATTTGTGGAACCCAAATAGCCAAAATGGTGTTCTTGGGTTCCTTTGGCAGCTTTTCTGGTGTTAATTAATTGTCAGTACTCTTCTTCAGGAGACCATGAGTGTGTAAGCTCAGACCATAATATATTGGGTATAGTATCTATAGCTTCTAGACACAGACAGGGTAAATGTAATGGCTTGTCTATACCCTGTCTTCAGACTTCAAGGCTTTTGTCTAGGACTGCTAGCATTACTTTAGCTTAGTTTGGGTGAATATGGTAGATGAGGCCAGTTCTGCTTGCAAACTTTTATTTAGTTTGCTTTCTGGCTGTTCACATTTCAATTCTTGGCCAGTTATGGACAGATGCCTGTTAAACTGGAACCAGGTCCAGCGTGTGATTGAGTGTGCTGCCCAGACTACTCTGAATATAGGAATTCCACCTGGAGCAGCTCTTTGGTTATAATGAGGAGTGAATTACAGTCCCTTCTGTGATTCCAAGCTTCCTGAACTCTCCAGTCCTATACTGAATCCACTGAATTAACTCATACTCCAAACCAAGGATGGGCACTGCTGAAAATCTCGTTACCAGATTAGCTCCCATTCTTCTCTTGCAGAATATGAAGTTTTTTAATGCTCAGGTACTACAAGGAGAGGGTGGTCCTGCACTGTGCTGATAACTAGCAGAAAAAGCGTGATAGGGTGTTAATAAAACCCTTTCTTTCTCAGTCTTGTAGGTAAACATTCTGAAGATAATCCCCTGTCTTTTGGTTAACAGACAACTCTTGGCTTGGTTTTGTTCTGGCTGCAATGCAACCTGTGGCACCACCAACACTGTGCTGCAGTCACTAGTTAGCTCAAAGTAGTTAATCCCATATATCAAGTGAAAATCATCAGTATTATGCCATTGGTTAGTTAATCCATTGATTCTGAAAATTTCCCTTATGATACTGCAAGATAACTAAAGGCATCTAAAATTAACAAAGGCTATTATAGTTAACTAAAACGAGGAGTCTGTGTTCTTAAAAACAGACAGGCTTATCTTTATCAGGTACTGTACAGCTGTATTACCATTGGTAAGAACTACCACCAAGCAAACTGAGGATTTACTATGAATTTCTGCTTTCATACACCCAGCTGAATAGGGAGATACCCTCCATTTCACAGCGGTGGTCACAGAAAGAGCATAAATGTAAAAGAGTATAAATATAGTTTTAAAAATGTTTCATAAGAAAACATTCCCTTCTTCACTACTTAGAATTAAGAATGGAGATCTTGAAACTAAGGAAAAAGTATAGGCCTGGAAGTAATACAAGAATATCATAATGGGAACAGAAAAAGCCATTTCACATAGCAACCCTATGTGGCCTGCAAAGCCCAGATTCATTTCAGTTGTCTCCTGGTTTACTATGCAATTATTTTAGATCTCTGGTCCTAGAAATTTGATCTTTACAGCTTCAAACAAACAGCTTGGACTCTCTTCTCCTGAATATTGTTTTGATAAATGCTTTCAGTGACTGCATAAACCCCAGCTGCACTACAGCCACTGTCATCTCTAAACCATGTTTTCAGTAGCCTATCATCAGAACAACAGAACTGCTGAAGTGCAGGAACAGAGGCAACCAAGTGAGAATTACTGCAATTTCGGTAGAGTGGTATTGACTTCCTTGGATATATAAAACAGCACTGGTTCTCACAAAACTGTTTGCAATGAGGCAAAATCTAGAAGAGCAAACCTCTTTCATTAATCTCTCTTAAGAAAAAAAAAAAGAGACTCCACATAGGCTTTTAAAAAAAGCCCCAAACTCTTCTCCCCCTAAAAATCATGGAATGGGTTGGGTTGGAAGGGACTTCGAAGCCAAGACACCTTCCACTGGATCAGGTTGCTCCAAGCCCTATCCAACCTGGCCTTTGGACAAGAATAATTTTTGAATTGAAACATCAAGTTTTTATTAAACTCAGTGTCTCTGTGGTTGGGGCTCCTGCAGTTGTCACTGTGGTGTTTTCCCCTTGACACATGTTCTGGGATTTGGAGACATTTATATATCACAGTATCACAGTATCATAAGTTGGAAAGGACCTCTGAGATCATCAAGTCCAACCTATAACCCAACACTAACACCAACCCATCATCTAAACCATGGCACTCAGTGCCTCATCCAGTCTCCCTTTAAACACCTCCAGGGTCGGTGACTCCACCCCCTCCCTGGGCAGCGCATTCCAATGGCCAATCACCCTTTCAGTGAAGAAAGCTACTGCACTCCAAAGAGAAAAAGAGTTCTGATAGATAGATAGAAATAGTATGCTTACAGTAGAAGAGTGAGCATATTTTGTATGGGAGTGTTTTCATCTTGGTGAAAGGACATACTGTTATATATAGAAGTTCATTTGAATATAGTAGTCTTCAAAATTATGTACATCCATATTATGTGCCCACAGTTCTGCTCTGTTTCATAGTGCATATTCTGACTGATGTGTAATTTCAAAAAAACACTTTCATTTTTTATTTTTTCATGTTTGCATGCTTTCTTCTGTTCCCATAAATATTTGGGATGTCATTTTCAACCCATCCACATTAACAATACACTTCAATTTAGACCCCTCTCCTTGTGCCACTTATTCCTTGGTCCTATGAGAGGAATAGCATCTGGCAACAGCTTGACTGAAGCATCAGACATTGAAGAGACAGGACATAACTGCTCAAAAATAACTCCTCATATTTTTGGTAATTAAATGAAAGGGCTAAACTGAGGCAATAAAATATAACAAAAAAAGAGCTTGCATGAGCCACTATCGCAAGCCTGTTTGTAACTTTCTAGTGACTTACATCTTTCTTCTCCTGTCAACATAGTTTTTAAAGTTTCATTTCAAGGTTTCTGTAGCAAAGCTGGTTCTGATTATGAACAGGTGTGATATATGAAGATTACATTTCTATTAGGATAGCTATGCCACAGTCTGTAGACGTAGTCTAAAGGCAATTGGAGGCTACACCTGAAGCAGAGATCCTTCCTCAAGGTGGCCATTTGAAGGATGTTGCTGCTCCTAGTTTTGATCTCAAATATAAAAAAGGATCTTATTATCCGGACACATCAGGACTCCCTGCTCTGAGTTTCTTAATGAGGATAACCAACCCCAAGCAGCCAGAATACTTAGCAGAAAGGATGGGGAAGAAATCAGAGACTTTCATCTCTGGTTTAGGCAGCTGCCTGGTTTGGGGACAGTGCCAGTGGTGGAGGCGCTGCTTTGAAAACTTGCAGACGGCCTTAGAGGTGCGTAAAGGGAGATAAATGCCAGGGCAAGCCAGGAACATAAATGGGTGGCCCAGCCCCTCTCCTACAGCTTCTCCTGGATGCAGAACCACACATCTTTGTTCATGGACCTCAGAACCCAGTGCAAGGCTAAGGGACAGGAATTAGCCTTTATTTTTACAAAAAGCAGCTAAGGTATCCCAGCCTAAACAACCCTGTCCTTCCATTCATGGACCTACCTAGTGCTGAAGGACTGCAGCTCATTAACTACGGAGTTCTGCTTTAAGATGCAACTCCCTAACCAAAAATAGACTCCTTTACCAATCATAGGTCGTTTATCACCGATACAATGAAAACTCCAGCACGGCCAATATTTAATCTATCGTGATACTAGTCTATAAATCCCTTTTAATTCTAGAAGACAGTGAAATACATTTCTTCTGACAGAAACCACACCCCAGAAACAAAAACACTGAACTAAACCCAGCTTAATTAAAACAACAGTTTAACAGTTGTCTGTATTTCTCACAGTACTGTGATCTAACACACTTGATAACTTTGTGCAGGACGGAGTTTGAGTGTTTATAGGGTCCAAACAGGCAACAAGAGATTTTTCAAAGCTCCAAGTGTCTGCCACTCTATCTCTAAAATCTGTACTTTTCTTACCAATATTTTATTTTTACTTATATTTTATCTAGTTTTAAGTTTATATATTTAAAAGAAGGATGCATGTAAGCAATTATGATTTCTTGTCTGTATGTCCAGTAATATCTTAAATGTTTTCCTATGGTAAGTATTTTTCATTATATAGTTTCTGATATTTAACAGATACTGGAGAAAACAGATCTTACATATTCATCACTTTTAACCTTCTGCTTTACCTCCTGCTTCTTAGCATAATAAAGTTAACCTAGAGAGTAAACTCCAATTTGTTTACCTTTTTGAAGGAGTAATGAAGTTGATTACTTTTTGTTGAGTGAAGTTGCCTGTCTTCAAACAATTGGACTGTGACCCAAAGCCTAAGGAAAAAGGCTAAATAGCATCTTAAAACTTGTTTAAGTACAATAACACTATATAAAATAGTATCATAAAGTATATATTATTTAATTATATGACCTCGTAACAACGAGAGGGATTCTTCACTAAAGAGTTTTCCCTTTGCTAATGCCTTAGAAATAACTCAGTCTAAAAAGATATGGCTTTTAGGGAACAGAAATTTCAGTGGACAAAGCACACATATTTACTTCATTCTGATTCCACCTCCATCTCTGACTTGGTATGGGGCCTTCAGTATCTGCTCAGCTCTTGCTGTCTCCTCTGCTGGGAGAATCATGGCCATATTTCATTGCCTGCGTCACTGCAGTGCAGTCAAATTAATCTAATGGCAGTGAATTTCTTTCTCTAAAAAAAAGCTCCCAGTAGAAATCCCCACGATCATAAAACCCTCTTAATACACAAAGTGATGGTACATTTCATTCACAGGTAAATAGTTAGGATAGCTAATTTCAGAAGGAAATCACCCAGGTTTGGGAAAGATGCAGCCTAAAGATGTTGTTAGCCTAATGCCTAGCTTTGTACCCCTATTGTATATAAACACTTTTGCATTGTACAATACTCAACACTTTTCTCCTGACACTATAAACACAAATACATCCCCGTACCCAGGTCGAAATTACCTTTTTGTTGATTCAGAAATGGTTTGGAGATATTTATTATTATCCAGGAAAGAAGGAATAAAACTACTCTCAATATTAGAGAATAATGAATGAATGTCCAACAGCCAAGCTGACCTACTGAACAGAACACTGGCCTGAGAAAACCACAACACTGACACAGAGAAGCGGCAGCTCGACCTACGGACACAACTTGACCACAGGAGCCAAGATCTGCCTGTAGGATTTCTCTTCTGAGGCTCTACCTGGCCCCTGCCCAGCTTTGCTCACATGCACCTCCTTTCAGTTCAGCTACCTGAGACACGTTTCAGCTACAAAGGGCGATAAAAGTCTTTATAAAAGCACCATGTCTTACAAAATACGAGTTCTGCATAAATGCTGCGTCCCACTGCTGAAATATTAGAGGGCGTGCCTTTTGAAAAACAGAAGACATTTAATGCAGAACAAATTTGAGGCTGCCTGAATTACTGGCACTGGAAGGCTGTACGTAGGCTCTCCGTATCTGCAGATTCCTCATAAGGAACCAATAACTCTCTGACGGATAAAATGACATTATTACACTCAACAGCCAGAGGCTGTGCTCAGTCAAACAGAGGAGAAGCCAAGCTGGCCATGGTGTACTTGAAACCATTTCTTGAAAAGAAGTGCAGACGGAGAGGAATCATAAGTTATAACCACCCTTCGAACCACAAGTGAAGAGAGGGAGATGGTTGGGCCCAAGAATGCTAAATCAGGAAGTGCTTGTGGTTAAAAACAGAAGCAACCACATGAACAAGAGGTTTTAGGAGACAGCTAGACGACACTGATTGAAAAAAATAATATTAAAGCACAGAAAAAAAGGAAAAAGAAGGAGTAACTGGTCCAAAAATATCTGCGTGCACTTGAATGCAGTTTCAGGAGAATAGAAAGTACACCCCAAGTAACTAAAGATTTACACATCCTGTAACAATAAAACTTCCTTGCCATTAAAAACCAAAGATCTCAATTTGGTCTTCGTTCACCATCTGGAAGCTTTCTCTTAAATAAACAAATGAACAAAACACATACAACATAACAATAGTTTTCATTTTCTTCTGCACACCCAGAAAAAGATCTCATAGTGAGAAACCCCTGAATGTTATACTTTCAGCCCAACATAACTCCAGGGAGACCCTTGGAGCCATCAGTGATCATCTGTAACGTTCCTCTCAGGTGTTAACATGCAGAATCTAATAAACCCACGAAAACAAGTAATGTTTCAATCTTAAACAGAAGGCAGAAAGTAGTCTCAATTATCCTACAAAAGTTTGCATTGAGTAGGCAGGAAGAGATTTCCTGCATATAAACCATGTTATGGTACTAAGAAAATAATGGAGGTAGCTCCTCACTGTCATCTCACCCCTTACCTTCTACATTGAATGAACTATTTAACGAGAAGACCTTTATTTAGGAAGAAGGATACAAAGGGAAAGCAACACAAAACAAAACCAACATGATTTTAATTTGACCTTTCCAGCAATATAATACACACAGTCCACAACACTTTTTCTTTTTCTGGAATAAGATCAAAGCACTTTAGAAGTACTGTTAATTTATGGGAACGTAACACATCTGCAGATGATTAAGGAAATGCTGCCACTTACCATTTGAAACAAGGAATTTGCTGTTCATACTTACTCATTCTTCCAATCCAACCCCTAAGTCTAAAGTGCTGCTTTAAAATAGTTTAAATGGCTTGGGAGGAGAGAGCATTGTGGCAACAGACAGAGGATTCACGCTTTGAAGCTGTACATTTCTGCATCCTGTCGGTTACTATATCTTGTTTGCTCTGCTAATAAGTTAGGAAATGAGAATTGCCCATTATTA
Organism: Dromococcyx pavoninus; assembly: GCA_033558185.1. NCBI lineage: Eukaryota > Metazoa > Chordata > Aves > Cuculiformes > Neomorphidae > Dromococcyx > Dromococcyx pavoninus. The sequence goes on from JAUMJL010000182.1 coordinate 206,478, forward strand.
GATGGGATTGACCTCTATTTGACTGTAAAGAAAATTACAAGCTGGGTTTCATATTCCTTTTCTTTGGATAAGCTGTTTACGTGTCAATTTATCAAATAAATGTTTTTTTGGGGAAAAGCATGATTTTGGTGCCAAAAGATCTTCCTCTGCACCAGCTTGCTATTTTTTCAATGAACAGGAAGTATGAGGATTTCACTGTCAGAGTGGTCAAACCCTGGAACAGGAGCCAGGGGAGGCTGCAGCATCTCCATCCTTGGAGATACTCAAAACTCAGCTGGACACAGCCCTGAGCATCCCAGTTCATGTTGAGTGAGGGTTTGGACTAGATCTCCAGAGGCTCCTTCCAACCTCATTTATTCTATGAAACATCACGCCTGTTTCATACTAACAGAATGGTTCCTTTCATCAAAAGAAGAAAGAAGGTGAGCGAGAGTCTCTCTTTTGCTGAAGAATACTTTCTGGTCTCTATCACACCTGCATCAAGCAGCAAAGCTGTGACAGAGGGAGCAAATCCAACCACGCCTATTCAAAACTGCCCAACTGGGAACTGGACTTGGAGTTGAAATAGGGTTCAACTGTTGATTTGCTCCAGCGTTTGCCACCATCTCTCCATGCAGATCAGATTGTTTGTCCTACTACATTTGCAGATGAGCTGTAATAGTAGCCATCCAGAACCGTGCAAAGTCAAGACTATCAATACTTCTTGGGGGGTAGAGGTCCCCAGAGACATTTTGGCCATATACCACATTCTTAGAACTTGCTATTCTCTAAGCCAAGTAACCCTGGAGTATCTTAAACAGTGTATACAAGAGAGATGCCTCAAACAGACAGGAAAACAAATCATTACTTCTTTCTTAAAATCTCATACCTTGTTTGTTTAAAGAACAGGAAAACAATAAAATGTGTCAAAAGGAATAATTAAATTTATACAAGTTAACACAACTAATGAAAAATGCTAAAATCTATAGTCTCTGAAAACTGAATATAAGACTGCTCTCTTCTCGTCTTCTGATTTCATGCATAACATTGATACTTTAATCTTGTCTGGTACCATCTTTCAGGGTGTTAACTTCAAGTCTATTTAGTTGATCAGCAATTCTTTGGTCATTAATCGAATCGCTCCTTTCCTTTGCTCACTGATTTTAAGGATGGGTGTTCCGTAAATTCTTATAAGATTTAGGTCTTTCAAAGATTTTGATGGACAGTTTTTGTCAAAACCATTTGGTAATTTAATTCACATTTCCAGATTCATAGAAAATCAATTTATGTCACAGGCAGCCCAAATATTTTTATTTTCAGGAGATTACTCAGTCTAGTGGCTTTTTGGTACCAAGACTTAAAACCTATTTCTAGCTAAAGTGTAAAAACAATGCTAAAATCTATCAATATAATTTTTGCTATTGCTTGTAAAATTCGACATACGCTTATTTGCATTTAAATCTTTTTCTCCATTACAGTGATTCGAGCAAAAATATCCAGCGAAAAGGTGGTTCCTGCCAGTGATGATCCTCTTGATACCCACAAAATGATCCGGTATGAAATCAAACAAATAAAGGTACATGGAATCACTTAGCTACTTTGAAGTTCTATGCTGATAACCTATGTAAATGACTACAAGTTAGCCCTAAATGCTATAAGCTGGAAAAGGCTCCAGGTGCCTCTACGTTCAGCCCCAGGTGAACTGCACAATAAATCAAAGTAGGGATTAAAGAAAATGAAACAAAAAAAGAAAGCTGTTCTGACATTCATGAGTTGCTCGCTAAATAACTATATCTTTGTCATTCACAATTGCTTTATGAAGACTTTCTGGAAACATCCTTCAGTCTATAAATGCTCAATGGATTTGGTGTTTCTGGTGGATACCTGAACACCCATGTTGCATTATAGTACTGCAACTCTCTGGATGATGTAGACTTTATAAAGAGAGGAAAGCATTTCCAGCTGAAATAGCAAGGACTCTTGTTCACAGGTGAACAGGGATACTTGCAGAAACAGCAGTTCTTCCCTGATATGCACATAAACAAAACTCCCTTTGTATGAATGTTGCTAGGAAAGCAAAGGCAAAGTTGGAGCACCCAAAAATATGGTCATTTAGAACCTCACATGACTCTTCTATTACTGGTTTAGCTCCAACAAGGAGACACATTTAAGTACGTTCAAAAGGCATATCTTTATCCCATTCAAGCCACCATCAAACTCTGATATAAAAAAGAGCATGATCTACCTGTTTCTCTAACACCCAAAAAAGAGGCTGTCTCGTTCAGTTGAAACGTATTACCTGGGTTGGTGGGGATTTTTTGCTTGGTTGGTTTGTTTGGTTCGGTTGCTTGTTTTAAGTTTTCTTGGTGGTTTTCTCTCTCATTTTTCAGAGAATATTATTTTGTATTACTTGTGTTAATTTGTGTCATTACATTTACTGGAAACACTTAAGTAGATCATTGTGAATGGCTACGTGCTTTCAAAGAAAGCTGCATCAGATCACCTCATAGGAGTTTTACTAAGAAAAGGTTATGGTAAACAAGAACATCTCAATATATTCACAAGCACAGTTATTATACATGACTCCTGTTCAGGTTTTATAGCAATTTCAACAAGCCAGTTTTTTTCACCTTGTTAAAATAAATCCCAAACCTCTTCACCATCTGCCACTTTCTGTCTTCTTAAACTATTAAGGATATTTTAAATGTTTATTTACAGAAATAGCTATATAAACACCAGCGAAAGTATCTTTGCTCCCATTATCACTTTAATTTTCTGTTGCTACTCTGCAACACTTGAGTAACATTATAGAAATGCAAATCATCTTATGCTTCAGCACAAAAAAGAAGAATGAGACGTCTTGTCTGTGTTATTATTTGCAATGTATAATCTCATACTTCGGTAACAGCACACTGAAATCTCTGAAATACAATCACACATTTGGAGTTCCTCCCAAATTCTTGTAAGTTGAGACCTACTAAAAACTCAGGCATCGGAGTTCTTCATTCAGTTTCACTAAGACTCAGAGGGCAAGTCACAGTCAGCCCGGACTGGACAAGCCAGAGCTTTATTTGCTGATAAAAGACGCTCTTCAACATTTCATACAGGTTAGGCTGAAGGCCAGCATAGCCCCACCCTTCAAATCCTCAGTTCTGGCCACAAGTGAGTTAAGATGAGGCTGGAGCTGAGGCTCACGCCGTGGCACGCAGGCTGCTCAGCTGCATTGGGACCCAGCTCCCGACAAACCCAACAGAAGGATTTTCATTTGAAACCTCCGCAATCCAGAGTGGGCGAAGGAACAGGCGCTCTGAAAGCTGCAGATCTGTGCGGTGGCGAGTAAATTCAGTGTGGCACTGAAATCAATCCAGAAAGGCAGTTTTGCCTGTGCCTGGTAGACTGTACAGGAACTGACAGAGAGGGATGTAACCTGTTATATTCTAAATATTTAATTGACAGTCAGTGTATGAGTGAAAATTAAACAGCACTGGGTATACTGAAAAATTACTGAGAAATACTCACTTTTAAATTAACTGAAGTCTAACAGGAAAGTGTTACAGGTAACACTGTAAAGTTCACATTAAGTTACAAAACTAAAGAGAGGAATTTTAAAAAGCTTGCACTTGTAAATATTTGGTAGGTGTAAAAGAATCAATTGAAATAATATAATGTTTTATACGATTGGCCAGATTTGGCCACCGCAGTGCAGAGGAACAATTCACAGCCTGACAAATAGCATCACAGAGAGAGCTTCCACCTGTGAGCCCCTTGGGTCAGTGACCTCATCTCAATTTCCTGAATAACGATCAACATTGTTGACCAGAGCAGTAACAATGACAGCACCATTTCTGACCTTGTCCCTCAGATGATAGTGTTTAAAATAATCTAAGTCAACAGCGTGTGTCACATGGTAGAATACTCTCTTTTCACTGTTACAGTCTTCCTTCCCTTGAATGCTTACAGACCTTCTCTCACACCATAAGTGAGATGACCTGCAGTTATGATGACCTGAACCATCCTTTCAGTGTCGGAGGGCACTGACCACGTGCCTCTGGCTAACCCCGTGCACCAACATCTTGGCACTGCAGGGATATGCCAAGAGTTCACTTTCTAGAACACAGAAAGCAAGAACAGACTCTTAAATCATCTCTTGGAAAAGAAAGACAGACACTATAGAAATTACATTTTCTGCAACTGTAAATTCAGCAAAATGCTGCTGTTTCTCTTTTATGCCATTCTCTCGGCTATTTGATGTGTAAAACTAGTGTGACTGGTTTATGCTGCTCCTCTTACAATGATTTTATTTCTGTTATTTTCAGTCCAGTGCACTGCATTCAGATGGGTTGGCATATTAAGAAGCCATACATGTTTTCAATTACTCTTCTTTTATTGCAATATTTACAGCATTATACTAAGGAGAGAAGAAAATAAGTGGTTTATATGCAATTGGATGTTTGTCTTCACAACTTTATTGTTGTTGACTTGGTTATCACACTTACTCTGAGGAGGCACCTAAATACTAAGAGAGTGCCATTAGCTTTTATGACACTTTGTCCTATGTTATCTGAGTAGTAAAGTAAGAGCCAAGATATAACTGTCAACACATTGCACCAAATTAAACTGAGTATTTTCTACACAAGCTGCATGGATGGAAGCCCACTGAAAGAATTAGATGGTGGGGTCTCCTCACAGTGGGAATAAGAGGAGGTATTTAAGCTGAACACAATAGCTACACTTTACAATGATGCAGGCAATTTTAATGCTACGTGTTAGTCACTACATAAGGCTAAGAAAATAAGCCATAATACATTGAAAACATTCAGACAAAAAAGATAGAAGAATGTTATTATTATACCAGTAACAAGCCTGAGACACTGACAGCAAGAAAAATAGTCCTAAAAACCAGCATTCAAACATCTTAAAGCAACAGCCATGTGTGGGTCTCAGTTATACCCCTCTGAAGGACAGGGATAGTATCAACACTGACTTTAGTACCAGGCTCATATCTCTCTACTCTGCCAATGCCTCCTCCTTTTTTCCTACTGCCAGAAAGAGCTACCAGGACCTTAAATGTAAATAGACCATGCAACACAGAATTGAACCATGTTATCCCTTACAGCGAAAGTATCCACAGTTTCAGGAGATGAGAAAATACGAGTGAAAAGATAAATTATTTACTGAATTAAACAGAAGAATAAAATATTAATAAATGATTTAACAAATATCTAGGTCAAAACTCAAGATAGGTCAGGCTGCAGTTTGAAATAAACCCCAATCAAAAACCAAAACAAATACCCCCCCAACAAAACAAACACCAAACTCATTTAAATATTAACTAGATCTCCGCTGTAAGTTCCCAAGGATATTTGTCTTTTTTAATAGCTACATCAATTTGTTCTGTCTGTATTAACACCTCTTAAGTTAAATTAGATCAAATGATAAGATATGAAAAGCTGTACCCTACTGTACACTGTACCCAATCCAAGGTTTCTGAATGTGGAGAGAACTCAGAGTAGAGGGCACCTGCATAGCTCACGTAGCTGCTGTGCACTGGGTATCTGTGTCTGTACCCACAGGCGGAATACGGCAGATTTAAGCGTAGCAGAAGCGGGGGATTCGGGTCCCAAAGATGGCAGCAATCAAACAACTCTTCCTCATAGTGAGGAAGGCCTGGGGCTCTGATGGAAGCACAGCCAGGGTGATTCCTCGTGACCCACGCACAGCCTGCTCCTGCCTCCCCATGTGGCCATCTGTCAGAGAACTTGCATAACGGGCTGACAGACTGCTCTTATCTAAAAAGCAGACACAGTTTCACTGTCACTATACACACTTTCTATTATTTTCACTACTCCTTTTTACAGGGTACTGGTTTGTTTTGGTGTGGTTTGATGAGCTTGTTTTTTCTACTAAGTATTTCAGTTTGTTTTTTCTACTAAGTATTTCAAATTCCCATCTAATATTTTTGGATCAGAAGCCCAATGACAACAACTTGGGCTTTTTTCATTCCATAAATAAAGCTTCAGAAAAAGCAACATATTACAGTGCCTCTTCTAGTGCCCTGTATTATTTAAACCTCCTGAGAGAACTTGAGTTACACAAACACATTTCCAGTGACGCCAGCTGCAACGGGGAGAGCCTGCCTGTGGGAGCTGTGAGCCTGGCGATTGTCCACAGCTGTCAACACACAGCATGATGTCACCAACTGGGGCCCCGCAGTGCTGGGGCTTTGGTTACGTCATACTAGGCGATGACAGGCATCCTGAGGTTGATTGGTATCTTCTGGTTCCTTCTCACATTTGGACACTACTAAATTTGTTTATATCTTTTAATGCCTTACAGTAAGAATTATTTTTATAGTTGGAAGTGCCAGTTAAGGAGTAACCCATCTGAACACTGCTTAGGCTTTATTTCTGACCCTATCCATCTCCGTGCTGCAGCCTATAAATCCTAAGAACAGAATCCCATTTTCCAACAGTTATTTGAGAAGGTTGCACTGGGAAAAATTCTGGATACAGTAAACCAGCTTGCTTTAACGACAGAATATAAGACCAATGCTCAGCTTCTTAGACTGCTTCATCTCCCTGAAGATACACACCATTTGCACTCATCAAGATAAAATTTTTCATATTAATATATTGAGAATCATAGAATAGTTAGGGTTGGAAGGGTCCTTAAAGATGATTTAGTTGCAAGCCCCTGCATTTGTGCATCTTTCAGTGCTCCAGCACTGTGTATGAGATGAATGCTGTGTCTTCGCTACCCATTAAATGGAAGATGCCAGCAGAACATAACTTGGAGAGAAAGCTTTAAAGATCCATTAAAAACACTTGAAAAGCACAGTTTTAAAGGTATAATTGGAAAAAAAAAGAGACCTAATTTCCTTCTAAAAAAATGGACACATTTCATTTAGTGTAGAGAAGGGATCTAATTGTTGGTGTTTTCTGATACAACCTCAGTCTTCAAAGCCTTTTTTAAAGAGATGCTTCTTTCAGATGTTGTTTGCAATTGTTTTTTCATGTTTGTTTTCCACTTCTGACTTCCTGTTTCTCATACTTTTCAGATGTTTAAAGGATTTGAAAAGCTCAAGGATGTTCAGTATGTCTACACCCCTTTTGATTCATCACTCTGTGGAGTGAAACTAGAAGCTAACAACAAAAAACAGTATCTTTTAACAGGTAAAACATAACAAAACTGATGCACCTACAAATGCAGATGTAACTGCTGAGAGTGACATCGCAAAAATACGCCAGCCCTTGTTAAAGACATATTTATGTACTGCCTAAATGCCAGTTTCAAAGGAAGTCAAATTCAGTAACTATGTAATTAGGAAATAGGAAGCATGGCATTAGTATTTGTTTAAAACCAACAGTACTGATTTTCCCAGGATTGAGACAACACATGCCTATGTGTGTGCACATTTGGGGTTCTGAGTAACTACAGTTTTTTCCTATGGAGTCCTGAAATCTAGTTTAACAGACAACTGTTGGCTGGCATATTATCAGCATCTGTTGAAAAATACCTTTCTTGAAACTTTTAGATTGATTCAGCATTCAATCAGCAGAATATTTCTCTCAGTTATAATTATATTCACTGAAAAAAAAGTGTGAAATTTGGTGCAATTAGTTAAACATTTTAAGTATTCCTGCAATTAGCTCCAGTATTTAGAAAACAGTTTTATTTGCTTGCCTTATTTTTCTTATTTTTTATGCTGTAGGCCAAATTTTAAGTGATGGTAAAGTCCTCATCCATTTATGCAACTACATTGAACCATGGGATGATTTATCCTTGTCTCAAAAGAAGAGTCTTAATCAGAGATATCAAATGGGCTGTGGCTGCAAAGTAAGTACAGAATAAGACACTGCAAAGGTGGAGCCCGCGATGCAGGCACTGGTAGTTTCTACCGTGCTTTTTAATGCACAAAATATTGGTTTTGTCATTTGAGAATAAATACCATTTTAATGAATTGATGTCCTATTTCACATTTAGATTACTACCTGCTACATGGTGCCCTGTTCGATCACTATGCCAAACGAGTGCCTCTGGACAGACTGGCTGATAGAACGAAAGCTGTATGGGCACCAAGCCAAGCATTACGCCTGTATCAAGAGAAGTGATGGCACTTGCAGCTGGTACCGAGGTGGTCCTCCCCCAGAGAAAGAGTTTATTGATATCAGCGAACCTTAAAACGATCACTTCCTAAAAAGCCCTGGAGTCTTAATTCCATCAAACACTGCATGCCCACAGCTTTGAACTGCCATCGGCTAATCTGTCTGTTGCTTAGAAACAAAACCAAATTGTCCTGTACAGCTAAAGTACGAGTCTGTGGCATTGGCACTCACACAAGAGGAGGAACAAACCCCCTGGAGGTAGCTACTCTGTAAAGTTACGCTTTGTACAGAGAGGCTCAAGCCGAGAATGCTCCTCCAGGGCCTCTAAGGCATAACAAGTTTCCCTTTTCCCCAATACAAACGTGTGACAACAAAAGAATTGCCAGAATTTTGTCCCTGTTTTGATTAACCTACAGATTAAGAGCTCCCCGTATTTTATTCCAGACCTTCCTGATGAACTATGGAATGTTTTATAGATTTTTTTTCTGTATGAAAGTCTTCTGATACAAAAGAATTATTGTACAGTGTATATGTAAAATATTATAACGACGTGCTATAAAAAAGATTCAGAAATCCCTGGTTTTCCTTACGTGTTGAAAGAAGTTGAACACTTCTGTGATTAAACAATCTGTGCTCCACATTCTCTATGTTACTTATGTCACAGCTTTTGTTATCTACAGAATAGTAACTGTCTTTGATAACTAAGTTAAAAAGCAGCCTCAATAATCAAAACCCCTTACCCAATTCAACACTCCCGTGGACTAGCTATTGCGTGTTGAAAGAAAAGCCAGATGTTCTAATGCTTCAGCATTTTATGGAACCAACATCAATAATGACAGGCTAAAACTTCTTATATTTACACAAACTATATCCATCATCACAGCATCCTTCAAGAATACCCACTGTCATAATGAATTTGGTGACTCATGAACTTATAGAGAAGCAGAATTTAGAATCATAGAATCGATTGTTTGGAAAAGACCTTTGAGATTACTAAATCCACCCACACCTGTCCACTACTAAAACAGATCCCTGAGCACCTCATCTGCCCATCTTTTCAACCCCTCCAGGGTTGGGGACTCCACCACCTCCCTGAGCAGCCTCTGCCAGTGCCCAAGAACCCTTTCAGTGAAGAACTTTTTCCTAATGTCTAGTCTGAACTTCCCCTGGCACAACTTGAGGCCATTTCCTCTCATCTCATCACTTGTTATTTGGGAGAAGAGACCAAAACCCACCTCGCTACAGCCTCCTTTCAGGCAGTTGTAGACAGCGATGAGGTCCCCTCTCAGCATCCTTTTCTCCAGGCTAAACAAACCCGGGTCCCTCAGCCGCTCCTCAAGATTTGTTCTCCAGCCCCTTCACCAGCTCTGTTCCCCTTCTCTGAACATACTCCAGCCCCTCAATGTCCTTCTTGTACTGAGGGGCCCAACATATTTTGCCTTTTGCTTTTTTAGTGTCTTAACTTTTACCCATTGATTACTGGAGTTAGTAACTAATCTCACACATATTTAAGTTTACAAAAGTAACTCAATTCACCATGGTCAAATTATTTCAGTAAACACCAAAGTTTAGACAGCTGTCCAACCACTTGCATTCTACAAACTGGATGAGAACTGTCACACAGGCTATGAATCTGCTATAGCTGCTGTTTCTGACATCTTTTGCTCTCTCCAGTTTTCTTCACTAGGTTTCTTCATTCCAATTTTGGCTAGAAATTACTCTGATGTATTCCTTGTATGAGAATTTAGAACAACAGGTAGAGATTTAGGTAGTCCTGTTCTGTTTGGTTACACCAGCTCTATTTAAAAGTTTCACACAAACATTGCCCTCATTTGTGCTCAGCACAGTGTGACTCTTCCAGCTGATGGGCATATTCAGCATCAGAGGCATTGCTGACTGTTGGGCCAAGGGCCTGATTTTCCAAATAGGTCCTTCAAACTGTTTGCTATGGAGTCCTTATAGAACCATAGAATCACAGAATGGCCCGAGCTGGAAGGGATCCACAAGGATTATCGAGTCCAACTCCTGTCCCTGCACAGGATAGTATCAACATTCACACAGTGTGTCTGAGGGCGTTGGCCAAAGGCTTCTGGAATATTGTCAGGCTGTGACTGCTTCCCTGGGGAGCTGTTCCAGTGCTCCACCACCCGCTGGGGGAAGAACCGTTTCTTGATGTCCAACCTAACCCTTTCCTGGCATCTTCTTGACATTCCCCATCATTGGGACTTCATCTTGCAAAGAAGTTATGCACATCTTTAAGAGGACAGGCCTCTCTAGTTCCATGCAAATCAATGAAGCAATAGTTTGGACATAATATGCAGCATGGCCCTATCCTGTCACACCCTGAGTTATGTTGTGTGGGATGTATAGTTATACTTACCAAAAAACCCCTGTACAAATTATTTTTGTGACATTTTTATGTTTGTGTTTCCAATGTTTATTTTGACAATTGCATGAATCTATATTTCAAGGATAGATGACAGCAGCACTGAAAACACTCTCGTGAGAACCAACATTCTCACATTTTGTGGCTAAACATACAATTCTAATGAAGTGCAAATGGTGCAAGGCCAGCAGGCAGGCACACCATAATTCCTTTGAGGAATATATGTCACTTGATTGTCAGCATTTCACTTTTTATTTACTTTAAATCAGTTCTGCTGTTTTAATTTACAATCCTAAATTAAAACACCATATATTTGAGCTAGGCCGTTTATTTGCAGCACATTTTATGCCTTGCTAAAGACAGACAAAAAATTACCCAACACTAATTTGGACAACTTATTATGGCTACTTACATAAATGAACTAAACTGGCTATGATTGTTCCAAAAAGGAATTGTTATTACAATATTGACAGTGCTATTTACTGTCAATATTGACAGTGCTATTTACTGTCACTGCTCTGGGTTTCTATTAGTAATTTACAGAAAAATTTAAGAAAGAGGCCTTATTTCCTCATATCAATCCAAAACAACTCCTAGAAAAGCCTGAGAGAGCTTAATAACCATACAAACTCTGAATCAAGCACATGCCTCATTAATATTCATTACATGTACAGTGTACTGTTTGTTTCCAAATCCATTTTGTTGTAATGGTGTCTTTTGAACAGCACTCTGCAGCAAACATTTTCTGCTTTTTCACTCAACATAGCTCTGTTCCTATTTCAGTGTTATAGTAAGTAGACCTTCTTGAACTCAACTAACCCAACTCAGATTGCCTTCCTTATGTACCTTGTAAAAATGTTTTTGATATTTATGAATGAACTGTAACATGAATTAGATGCTATAATTAGTTTTAAAAAAATTTATATTTGACCTGCCATAAAATATCCTATATGAGGCATTTCAAAATTAATGGCCATCCAGTTTGATTTCTGTCTGAGCATATATCTGGCCAAACTTTCACCCACAGATGGTACAAAGATGTTTTTTTCCTCATATCAATAAATATGGCAAGAAAAGCTTTAAGAAAACACCTTGTCAGAGTGAGTTTTTATTTTCCCTGAGATTCAGCACTAATAAAGATTATGAAAAGGATTAACTACAATGCAGCCTTCCAAATCTGTTATCTTCCTATCAAGATTTTTACTGTAATGGCACTGATATATTATCAACAGCAGATTATTTTTACAACATTTTATTTTTACTTTTTGAAACTGTATATGTTTTCTATGAAAGGTTAAAGTAGAAATATAGCCTGGTACAAGATCTGATTGTATTTTGAAAATGACTCACATGAGAGAAAGGAAAAGGACACAGAAGAGAGACTGTGCAAGCGAACAGTGTTAAAAAACCCACCTTGAATATTCCTGGCTTTTTTTTCCATGTTCCACTTCAATTTGAATTAAACTGTCCAACAGTTATGTTGAAAAAGCCAGGCTTTTTTCATGACAGACAACATAGGAGGTGGGAATGCAGTGAAATAAAGGGAACTAATTACGGAGGGAAAGGCTGTGGATATGACTCAACTAGCAATGAGTTCAAAAAGCCTTACAGTGTTTTGTACAGTTTCAATCAGTCCAAGATGAATGTTTTTGTTTCAAAAAGTGTTTCATTAAAGCAGCTCCATTTTTACACAAAAGAATGGCATCTTTGTTTATTTACCTTTTATTGCTGTCTAAAGACCCAGCACAAATGATCACCATAGTATGAAAGAAGAAAACGAAACCGAAGCCCGTTGGTACCTCTGGCACGCTCAGCTGAGAACTCAGTTCACAGAGCTCTGGAGTTTTCCCTGCTCCCCCTATCCCCAACTAGTTTGCACTGGAGGAACTACAAGATAATATTTTAGCCTGTAAATACCAAATTCTGTAAAAGTAAATGCAAATGAGGCCAGCTATTCATAAACAGCGTTTAAACAACCAAAGGATTTTAAATAGCACAATATGGTTTCAATTAATCAACTGTGATATCCAGATCATTTTACAACCCACTCCAGAAATTTGAATAAAATATTATCTTGAACCATGTTGCCCAATTACTCTTCAGGCCACAAAGTTTCAAATAATTTCTTCAGAAGGACAAATCAGCTTGATCACAGTCATTTATCAGAGCATCTCTAAGCCACGCATGGCAATGCAATATCAAAATGCATTCATTTCCGCGAGATTAACATCCATGACGGGGAAATATGTAAAAAAAATTACTCAGCTCTAGAGAACATGAACTTTTGAATGTTACAGACAAATGACTCCTTAGTTCAGACATTAAGGTGCAACGCAGAGGAGTGAAGGGGGAAAACCACTCAAGTATTTGTTATACTCTTAAGCAAAATGTGCCTTATAAACACATACACATATTTCCTTGTTTCTGTTCCCATAAGCAAATTTGAATCCCACCATTTGGTCAGGGATTGGAACAGGTTGCCCAGGGAGGTGGTGGAGTCTCCATCCCTGGAGGTGTTTAAAAGACAGGTGGATGAGTTTCTTAGGGATATGGTTTAGTAGGGAGACAGAAATGGTTGGACTCGATCTCAGAGGTCTCTTCCAGCCTGATGATTCTATGATTTGGTCAAGACAGCAGTTCGCAGTGGAACTGGTAGAACCTCTACAGAGACATACAATGTAAAAATTAAAAGCTAACACATTAATTCCTGCCCCCAAATTACAGGATATTATCTTTGTTTCTAGGTGCTGCAGTTTAGCAATGCATTGAGCAGGCCCCTTTTTCAATAAAATTATAGAATATCTCAAGTCAGAAGGGCCCCATAAGGATCATCGAGTTCAAATCCCTGCTCCTCGCAGGACTACCTAACACTAAACCACATGTCTAAGAGTCATCCAGACACTCGGTGAACCAACAGGCTTTCTCCTCTGACCACTTCCCTGAGGAGCCTTAATATCAGCTGATAACATAACGAAGAAAGAACAATAAATTGTGTGCAGGAAATTATAAACCAGGTTCAATCTTGGCCATTGTCAGGAAACAGAAAGATATAAAAATTGTTACCATTTAAAAAAGCATACTGTGAAACATGAGATGCAGTTCTGCTTCTCCACCTGGTACAAATGAATCCCCAGGGCACAAACCACTTCATTTGCATAAAAAGAAACATTTTATAAAGTTGTATATTTTCCTGACAAACCCATCAACAAAAACCCCTTCCATTCTACAAAAGATCTGACTGTGTGGGACAATATTTATATCAGTTTCTCCGGTTCAGTGTCCTTTGGCTCTACAAAACCTCCGCATAGCAAATTTACTGAATACAAACCTGTGGTGAAAGCTCTTTTCAGAAGTGCAGTATGCAACAAACAAAGTGGGAAACACGAGACAGATGTGGGAGGAAGAGATCTTAGCCAACTGCTGGCACCGAAGCTTATCCTAGAGGCCACCTATGATAACGAAGCACGAGGCAGTCTCAAGACAGACACACAGCAACGGAAGTTTGGGGATCTTACATAAACAGCAAACACGTATTTATCATGACCTCTCAATGGTACTTGAGTCACAGCTGTGTGATGAATGCATTATACACTAAAAATAATTGATGTTTCTCTGCTAGGCTATTCAATCAGCAAATCTCCTCCCTCCACATTCTCTCCGTAATGGAAGTATCTCCTATAGGAAACTACACTCAGGACCAAATTTCTGTTCAGAAACCGTAAGAAAAAGTCTGCAGTATAAGACAGGTCATGATTAAATGTTATAAGCCTTATTTTTATGAAAGCACTTATGTCTGTAAAGGACTGGGAGTCAATGTCAGCTCGGGTACCTGAAGATCACAGGTCACAAACACCCTGATTTTTGAGTTCGTGGTTCTACACCGACAGGCACAGAGCCTTGTGCATTATCTACAAGGACAATAAGCAGTTCAAACATATCATAAAGGACCAGGTTGAAAACAAACCATAAAAGTAACTCTTGCACTTTAATAGTTGCTCTGTGCTTTAAAAGCATTTAATCTCTTCAAGATCTGAAGCTGGCTAGCTAAAAATAACTACCTTAACATCTGAAAATCTTCCAGTTAACCATCACAATGCTTTCAAGTGGTCACCCAGTCTAATCCCTCTGAAAGTTTCCAAAATGGATTTTAAAATAGATAGTAAATGGGGGAAATGAAGTGTGTATTTACAGCTCCTGCTTCACAGTAAATTCAGTATTGGTATTTGCACGTACCATTTCCTTGTGATTTGGATAGAATGTTTGCTCAATTAAAGGGAACTTCTCTGGACCCAAAGTTTTGTAGACAGACACCAGCTGGGCAAACTGTAAAATAAAGCAGAACAGGGCAAAAAGCTTAAGAGAGAAACCACATTTTACCAAAATGATCTCATACTGTCATTTTGCTTCTTGCCTTTTGGGTTTCATAAACTCAGCAAATACACAAATTCATCATCCATTTTCTCTCTCCTCTCACACACAGTTTTAATGCATCCAAGCTATAATTTCACATGCAGATCAACAAAGGTTGATCTCTAACAGTTAAGCCTTCGCACACACAGAAAATGAAATACACTGGAATACTGGTTTTCAGATACTTCACATTTATATATTTTGAGCTGATTTTGCGACAATAAAATCATTAAAATTTTGCATTTCCTACCACCTTTAAACAATGACCAGAGGTATCTCACAGTAATTTAGCCTCTGGCACCTCACTGACATGGAAACACATTTTGCACAACACACACCCAGGGAAAAGCAATAACTGTGTCACGTGTAACAGGTCAGGCAAAGAACAAGCAAGAGGATTTGAATTTGCTAGGCTCTGGCAATGTGACACAGCCACATATGGTTGGTCTTCTATAGTCAGCAAAGATGTTGATAATTTAAACAGGTACATGTTATTGACATTTCTGTTAATGCTTCCTTTCCAGGCCCTTTCTCCAACATGTCCAGTTTACCTCTATGCTGGGCTGCAGTCACTTGACACAGCAAACAAAACAACCTTTAAACACAAGATAACAAAGAATTCTTTATTAAACAGAAGTGTATTTCAGGGCTGTTCTTTCTCTTTAGTGATCAGATCGACTCTCCTGCTGTACCAGTTCACAAATTAAACATTCTTGAAATCAGGGCTTCAGAGGGGAGGTTCCTGGGGAGCAAGATGACTTTGGCAGTCAGAAACCCGCTATTGTTTCAAGACTCCAAAGCTCTGGCTTGTACACGCCTGTGATGTGTTCAATTGTCATTATGCCAACATGAGACATAAACAACTCTGTACAACACCCTGAATAGTGGGATTTGCTGGTTACACACAGGAAAAAAAGCAAAGAACAACAGAACACTGTCCTTAATGCAATTTGATCAAATACCTACTCAGTTAATGCAATTTAAAGTGCAGGGATATTAAAAAGTGTTTAAAGAGAGGAAAAAAATGATGAAAGCTTTGCATCACATTTCCAGCTGGCAGAGAGAGTTTGTTTAATAAAGTGGTGTTTACTTATGTTTGGTAAAAGACATTTAAATTTTGAAGTCTAGTGGAAAATACCTTATTGATGAACAGTTTTCACCAAAAGAAATCATAGTTGAAGAGCGTGCTGTACAAAACAGACCTCGAGGAAAGGAAATAGTATCACAGCTACCAAAATAAGGTGGTTTTTGAATAGGATTCCTGACGACTTACTATTTATTTCTGTTCTTATCCAAGATCCAAATTCAAAATTTCATAAGCCAATACTGCCTATTAAATACAGGATTTTTGAAAAAATAAATTGTTTTGTTAAAACAGAACTTTCAAAACCTATTAAAAACAATTGTATTTCCTGAGATTCTTCCCTATTTTCTTTTCCATTTCCACTGAAAGCAAGCAAAAGGCAGTGAGAAATGGGCCCTGTTTGTAGGGGTTGTGGCATTCATTCAAGAAGTATGAAAGCTCTAATTTGCATTAACACTAGCAAATGTTTATTCACTTAAAATAGTATCAGGCACAGATAACAGACACTCTAAAGTATCCTCTAATCTAGTAATTAAGCTACAAAATAGCATGCAGGAAAGATAGGTTTAAACTTTCTGATAATTTTTCTGGATAAATTCAACTCAAATTCACATAATTCTAGTTGTACATCCTTTAACTGCCACAAATATTTCTTAATGAAAAATAATTTCACTTAGATTTTAATGAATTGCTATCAATTTTTAAGTGTGGTCTGGACTATACTTTGATATTTTCCTTTTGAGTAGTTGAGGCAAACAGACATCAGTTACACAGACTAAAGCAAGAGACCACTTCTAAAAAAACCCCACTGTATCTGGACAGTTTGGAAGCGATACAGAGCTGATAAATGGGTGGAATTTAGAATACAACTCTCCTGCTTCTCTATCCAATGGGATGTTCATGAAATAGAAAATACTCTGTATTTCAATAAAGTATTTTATTTGAATGGTGAAAACCCTGGGAGATTTTTAACAATTATCTAAGAAAAAAAGAAAAAGAGCCTCATAGAGGTTAGTATTCCAGCAGGAGTCTTTTCAACATCTTAAGAAAAAACAAGAAATTGGAAAAAAGTTCTTTTAGCTCTTACTTCAGCCAACCGAATTTACTGCTCATTTTTTAGTGTCATATCTTATTTTCAGCTCAAAGACAGATATTCTAAGGTAAATATATTTATGGGTTTAAAAGGAAAATAGTGGGATTTGTAACATTCTTTGTAAGGTCATCTCTCCTCTTTTCTACCAGGGATTAAACACTTCTAGGTCCATAGATGCTTCCTCCATAAAAGAACAGAAGAACACCTCCTGTACGTTTTCTCCTCTCCAGCAAAGTATGATAAAGATAAGAAGAAATACTTCAGTCAAAAAAGACACTCATTCCCTTTGAATTAATAGAAAAGCTTTATGGGGTTTCATTACAATAGGAATGGAACACTATAAATTCAATTGCACAGGATGTTGTAACCAAGCAGCGCAGTTACAGAAACATCACTTCCCTAACTTCATAAAGATTTAAATAATGACTTTGCTTATCACCTGAGATGAGTTAAAATGTGTTTAATTACACGCATGTCATCCCTGAAACACTTCAGTTTTCTCCTGAACTGCACAAACGTTTTCCTCAAAGACAACTGAATAAGATGTTTAAAATTAAATACTCCGGATGGTGCTTTGGGTGACCTTTAATTCCAGCAAGCTTCTATTCTCTCTTGTTAAAGGACTTGTATGATTGTCCATTCTAGTGGGGAATTTCCTGGTGTCTTGAATAAGATTTTCCTTGCAATGAATTGCTTCACATTTGCCTGCACTGTTGTTCCCTACCATGGAGGTACCACTGTGCAAACGAGCTGGCATTCAGGATTAGAGGAACTGGAAAACACTGATGGGTGAACACTTCCTGAATCATAGAAAATCGGGTGCTTTTCTCTGAGATTTAACTCATCTTTGACTGCTCCAAGGTGTGGGAATATTTAAAGAGTGAAGAAATGTAACGCAATACCATTTTAGTTTGGGAACTCCATACATAAATGTGTCCTTTTCTAAATACATTCAATGTGTATCAGTGTGGGTGAAATTACTAAAATAAATACTCCAGATGTTGCTTTAGGTGACCTTTAAGTCTCAATATTCAATATTGCTCCGAGCTCCCAGCGAGCATGTATTACTTAAAAGCAGCTGATGCAAACCAGTTTGAAGATTGGGTTGTTACACTCAAACTTTTAGACAAAGTAAAATTTTCATCCCAGTGCACACTTCAATCTTTCGTTTGTCAGACTGAGAACTGACGAAAGACAGCTTTCCATGGAAACACTGTAGAGGTTCCCAGTATTCCTCTGTGAATGGCACTCTAGAATAAATTATGCCTGAATATACACATCACATGTGAGCACAGATGAGGGCCTTGGCAATTGGATTTTCCCTTGCAATATACAAAGGGAAGCTCCCTTTTCCCTATAACGACCTGCAGAAGTCTCTTGTAGGGTCTGTAGGTTGTGAGGCTGGAAGACAACGTGTTTCATATTACAGGCTGGTTTATGTTGCATTTCTATTATAGGAAACTAATAAAGATGACACATTGACTTTTTATCCCCTTCAGATAGCACCATGAAGAATGTCCTGAAGTCTGTTTTTTTGGTTGAAATGTCCCTTTTTAGACTGAGGCTCAGAAATATGGCTGGTGATTCCAGAAAAATATGATTGCCTTGTAAAAGTAGAGATATTTGAAAGCACAGACTAAGTATCATTGGCACAAACACGTCAGGGGTCCTTGGTGTCCAACAGAGTGAGAGGCAAACATTGTAGACCCTTCAGAGGAAGAAAAAATTAAGCAAGGGTCTGGGAAGGTACAATTGACACACATACTCTGTGGGAGTCCACTCACTTTAATCAAGATCTTTCACTCTGCCTGCATTTTAAACACATTTTTTTAATTTCTTTGTGGATTTTGTTTTTTTTCTTAATTTACTACTACCTGGGAAGTATCCGTGTTAATCTTTCTATGTTCTTCATATTTGTTCTTAGCTGAAATTGGCTTACATTTCTTCCCTTACACCTTAGTAAACATTAAATACTTTTCCAGAAGGCTGAGTACATACACATTTGATTTGCTCTTCCAGACCTAATCTGAGAATCAAGAGGAGCAGCCTGCTGACTGTAGGTTACGTCCTACTTTCTGTCAGCAGGAAATGACAGATAACTTAATGAACGTATTTGAAGTTTCAAAGTCAATTCAAAGTTTGACAAGGCAACCGAAAAATGAAACATTGCCTGCAAATCAGTTGGGGAACATGAACAGAATACAGAAAAGATGGGAACTGACCAAAAAACCCTGATGTTCCTCCAGTAGTTTTCCATTATGACGATGCAAGGCCAAAGACAACACAGTTGGACTACAAATAGAAAGATAATATATATCGACTCCACACCATAATTCAGTAGTTTTATAACACAGATGAGTTGTTTCTCGACTGTTTTGCAGCCCAGCCCGACACGAGAACACAGTGATCATATCTACCTCACCAAGCTGAGCTGCAACCCCCTGCTGCATTTTTTACTCGAGTTCTGCTGTTTGACCCATCCCTCTGGGACCAGCAGCATCTCTTCCTTCTGCCTTTGACTGCAGCTGATATTTCCTCACCTTCCTTGCCTCCAGCTCTCTCTTTACCCCCTAGGGTGCTTGTCTGCATCTGCTGAGATGGAGCTACTAGGCCTGTGTATCACAGTATCACAGTATGACAAGGTTGGAAAGGACCTCTGAGATCATCAAGTCCAACCTATAACCCAACACTAACACCAACCATCATCTAAACCATGGCACTCAGTGCCTCATCCAATCTCCCCTTAAACACCTCCAGGGTCGGCGACTCCACCACCTCCCTGGGCAACGCATTCCAATGACCAATCACCCTTTCAGTGAAGAACTTCTTCCTCACATCAAGCCTAAACTTTCCCTGACGTAGCTTGAGTCCATGCCCTCTAGTTCTGTCACTGGTCACCTGAGAGAAGAGACCAGTGGATTCTGCTGACTCTTCACAGAACCATATTACCTAGAATTTCCAAAGGCATTTATTTGGCCTCTGCACCTCTCCTGCAGCCTGAGTCCTGCAGCCCCTACTGCCTCTGAGGCGCACGCCCCCAACTGCTAATCACTGCAGTAATTAACCGCTGGGTTATTTTCACATCAGAACTAACATCTGATGAGATACACAAACCATTAAGAATTTCTACAGGATACAAAAATAAAAAAGAGCCTTAAATACAAACCTCATGCTTTTGGAAGAAGTGCATGCAAAACTCTCATTTACAAATTACACGAGTGTGTTCCTGAGAAGAAGAATAGTTTTCTATAAATCAGAAAAGCAGGATTTTAAAGCAAGATTTTTAAAAAAGAAACCAAACAACTAGAAGAGGATCAGAATCAAAGACATAAAAACATTTCATCTTGGCTTGCAAAGTTGGGTAGTGAGGCATCTGGCAATGAGAAATACCTTGGCTTAGGAAAGAGGCAGTGACAAAATGTGTAAACAGTGAGGAAAGTGAGATTTAAGATGTGGAATGAAAATTAAGGAAAAACAGCTATAGGCATAAAAGACAGAAAACAGATCAAGACATGTTTGTTAAAAAATAATTAGTGAAAATTAGTACCATGAGGCCCAGATTAAGAGGCCTTCTGGAACTTCTTATTTCAGAATGAAAAGTTACAGAGGGAAAAAAAAAAGTTTACGGAACTGAGTCTTTCAAATAAAAGTGATGAGGATTCGTTCTTGGGTGCACTTGGCAGCAAGGAGAATGTGCAGTTTATTCCACTATTATGGGAACACGGAGTTCAAGTCCTGTCCAGGAAACATTTGTGCACCTGTTTATTTTACTGGGGCTTTGGCATGTGCTTAAGCATTTCTCAAAGTGTTTGGGGCTCACTACATTAAAAACTGGTTTTATTGTTTGCTGGGGTTTTTCAGAGATACAAAGATTCTGAAGACTTTCCAGTTAAAACAGTCAATTCTCATAAAATTACTGGACTCAATTAAACTTCACAGTCTACTGAAATCCATCTTTTAATACAAACTGTGCTTTTGCAGATAGAGCCCTTCCATATTCATTGTTATGGAGGCTTGTTGTTATTGACATTTTGTGCAGGTGTTCAGAGGTTACTGTAAACCCCATCCTAAAGCTAAACATATGCTGAAGATATTTTTTCCTTTCTTTTAAAGTGTACCTAGGTGTAATCACGTGCATCTACAGCTTTGTTCACAGATTTCAAACTCAGACCAATGGGGTTTCATACCCACATAGACTTCCCTGCCCCATAATCCTCCCCTCATTTCAGCAAGATAAGGAAATCTGGAAAACCTATTCTCAAATTACTCACTGCTAAAGCTGAATGGCAGAATGCCATTCCACAGGCAAGCCCAGCACAGAAAGTCAAGAGGACTTCTCTGAGAAAAACTATTGCATTCACAGAATCATGGAATGATTTGGGCAGGGACACCTCCCACTGGATCAGAGTGCTCAAAGCCCCAGCCAACCTGGCCTTGAACACCTCCAGGGATGGGGCAGCCACAGCTTCTCTGGGCAACCTGTGCCAGGGCCTCCCCACCCTCACAGCAAAACATTTCTTCCTAAGATCTCATCTCCATCTCCCCTCTTTCAGCTTCAAACCCTTCCCCCTCATCCTGTCCCTGCACTCCCTGATCCAGAGCCCCTCCCCAGCTTTCCTGGAGCCCCTTTCAGTACTGGGAGGCTGCTCTAAGGTCTCCCCACAGCCTTCTCTTCTCCAGGCTATACTCGATAGCATTTTAAACTGCACCATAAACTAAAGAAGATGCTTCACAGAACAGGTGTGTTAGTTTCTACACCTCCTAGAAGAATCAAGGACAAGCACACCTTGCATCCATTTTATGCATGAACTGGAGCTCAAGAGAGAAGCTGGACAGAAAGGACTGACAGCAAGGAAATCAGCAGCAACAGCAGCACTGGTGGAAGTGTAGAAGACAACGTTGAAGACAATTCTTGTGTAGAGGGAGAGGGGAGAGGAAGGAGTGGGGATTGCAACGTGGGAGTCAGCACAATGGGAGGGATTTTCCTGGATGGACGACAAATTCCTTTTTCAGGAAGGGTAATCAAGACCCCAGATTGTCCTCAGCACTAAGTCACCATGGGCATATATAAAAGCAGCAGACAGAATCTCCACCTAAAATTTGGCTACAAAATATGTCTTCTTAGGTACTTTAATGGAGAACAAGACATACAGGATTCCTTTTTAAGTAAATATTAAGATTACACAAGAAATCAAAGTTAGTTTTCATAATCCGGCCTTCAATTATGAATATTTGACTTAAGCAAGCACAAAAGAGGGGTTCTGAATTTCAATACTCTAGCAGGATCAGCAGGTAACACAAACGATACAAACCACAGCCCTGGTTTTCAGATTAATCTTGCAGCCTGTATTTAAATACAGCTTCTTTCAGGAGAAGCCAAGAAATGGTTAAAAGTCTGTTTCAGTTTTCTGCCACTAGAAATGTTCAAGGCAATGGAAGTCTGTAATGGATGTGAGGAGCTCCCACTGCTGCTCTTTAGAACGGGGCAAAGTGACAGCAACCTAGCACAAAATCCAAGAATGCACTGAAAAAATCACAGTCTACTTTTGCACTAAATTGGCCTCATGGCAGTAAAAGCTGATCAATGCAAAATATATATACACATACTCGGGTTTTATATAAAGCACTTCATAGTTCAAGTGAAGACAGATGCATAGAGAGCTGTTGGAATTAATTACTGTATGGAATAGAAAACATCATCACCTCACTGAGGTATATTCGTTATTTAAGAGTCTGGGTTTTTCAAGAGATTTCAAATTTTAGGAAAACAAAATCATTTAGAAAGACTGTAATATTCCTTTTCTATTGCAAGAGTAGATTAAATTTAAAATAGCTTTATGAAGACCTCTATAAGGAAGTACAAAGAGGAAAACACAGTGCTTGGTTTAATGTATTTAGATTTCTTTGTTATGCATTTAAATGAATAATTATTTATGGAATTTGCTCCAATTTAATATCAAAACTCGCTAGTAAATTGTCTTTTGATCAAAAAGCTTAATATGGTTTCACCTTCCTTTTGACACAGTTCTGTGAATTTACTTTCAGCTCTCGCACTACAAATCCAACAACATGTTTTGCTTTAACTGGCAGGCTGAGAAAGAGGCCAAATTCTTCACCGGCTGACACAAAATTAAGCTACAGCTTTTTACACTTAAGAATGCTCTGCTTGGATCAGTGCTGGGAGAACAGCACATGTGGACAGTTCATTCCCTGGCTGCCCTATAACAAAGGCAGACATGTGTGTATATGTCTGCAAATCTAATACCCTTCACAGGAATAACAGACACAAAACTGTTTTAGAAGAACTCTATCATCCATGTAAATATTTGCAAAAAGGCAAACTGAATTATCACATGAATCATCACATTATCACGTGAAGCTGTTCAAACTTTACCACCCATGTGCTTGTGTCCAGTGCCTAAGAAAGCAACTCTGCGCTGCCTGAGCAAGAGATGGATGGCACCTGGCTTCCAGTCCTGAAGAGGAAGAAAGGAACTGCTCTTGCTACAGCAGTTTCCTGAAGTTTAAGGGTAGGAAAAGGCCATCAAACAATGCATCTGGGTGGGCTCTGGCTGCCCAGTGTCCCCAGCAGCAGTATCAGTATCAAGGAGATCAATCTTGCCAGAATGGTTTAAACAAGAAGAAAGCTCAGTCCTGGTTCTACGTTTCATCTAATGCAATATATAAAACTACAGCCACTGACTAAAATGTCATCCAGAGGGTCCTGGGCAAGCTGGAGACTGGAGAACTGGGCCTGTGTGAATCTCATGAGATTCAACAAGGCCAGGTGCAAGGTCCCATACCTGGGTTGGGGCAATCCTCAGTTTCAGTACAGGATGGAGGATGATGTGATTGAGGGCAGCCCTGAGGAGAAAGACTCAGGGGTGCTGGTGAACCAAAAGCATGACATGAACCAACAACGTGCGTTCGCAGCCCAGAAAAAACAACTGAGTCCTAGGCTGCATCCAAAGCAGAGGGACCAGCAGGGCAAGGGAGAGGATTCTCCCTCTCTGCTCCACTCTGGTGAGAGCCCAGGTGGAGTCCTGCATCCAGCTCTGGAGCTCTCAGCACAGGAAGGACGTGGAGCTGTTGGAGTGAGTCCAGAAGAAGCCACGGAGATGATCCAAGGGCTGGAGCACCTCCTGTACAAGGACAGGCTGAGAGAGTTGGGGTTGTTCAGCCTCAAGAAGGCTGCAGGAAGACCTTAGAGCAGCCTCCTGGTACTGAAAGGGGCTCCAGAAAAGCTGGGGAGGGGCTCTTGGTCAGGGGTTGCCGGGATAGGACAAGGGGGAATGGCTTTAAGCTAAGGGAGGGGAGATTTAGACTGGATTTAAAGAAGAAATGTTTTACAACATGGGTGGTGAAGCACTGGCACAGGTTGCCCAGAGAGGTGGTCAATGCCCCATCCCTGGAAACATTCAGTGTCAGGTTGGATGGGGCTCTGAGCAACCTGATCTGGTTATTGTCCCTGTCCATTGCAGGGGGTTTGGACTGGATGACCTGTAAAGGTCCCTTCCAACCCAAAGAATTCTATGTTTCTATGAAAATACAGTTATTATCATTTCTAAGATTTATAATACTAATACACATTAAATTTGAATGTCCCTGTCTTCCCTACCTGATTTGAAGCCTTGAACTTCAGTAAAATCCCCCTGGCTTATAAAGAAGTGCAATATCCAGCCAAATCCTAGCCCATTGTCCAGCACAAATCTTATTAAATATTTTATAAGAAATTTGTAATTCCTTTCTCTAAACCAGACATGGAACAGCATTGAAAGGTCTCACAGACGTACAGTAAATAGGTTTTCAAAAGACTTTTCTTCTTGCACTCATTCATTCAATTTTTTATGCATTCTCCAGAAGATACCGTGACACAATATTGAAACTCATCCCTGTGGTTGTGTCTGCCCATTAGAACAGCTTTAACAATTTGTGCCAACAGGAAGCTGGAACGATCAGAGTTCATCCCTTTCATACACTCCTCCCTGCAGAGTGCCTACAAGTTTCCCACCAGTGCCCCAATGTGTTGCTCGAGATTATTAAAGTGTATCTTGAAGGGGGAAAAGCACAGAGAACAACTTCTAACAGTAACACATGAAGGAGGAGAAATCAGCAAAGGGCATTTAAAACAGACCTTCCAAAGAAAGCGAGGTGAGAATAAAGAAATGCAGTGTTCAATAAGAGTAGAAAAATGAAAACAGATGAATAGAAAATCATCTGCAAAAGAAATGCAAAGTAAAACACAACACATGAAGGCATAGAATTGCGTAAGCTTGGCAAAAGGAGCAAGAAAGAAAAATGTCAACAAACTTGCAAGAGAGTATTTGGCTGTCTGCTCACAAACTGCAGAAAAGAAACAAACACGGATTGTGAGAGCTCCAATACCACCAAGTACTGCAAAAGCAAAGCCAGAAACAGCCTTCGCTCCAAATGATTGCAGACGAGCATGGCAATAAATTTGGATATAACATAGTGTTCCGTGGCACTTCTCCCACATTTAGAACCCTTAATAACACTAAATTGTTACAACAAAGCCAACAAAGTCCCACTGATTCTTAAGATGTTTCTGTACAAGATGGGCTACAGCTCAAGCTCTAGATAAAAAATGCCAGGAGCTTTCAGCTGTCTTTAAAAG
The DNA here is from genome assembly GCA_033558185.1 of Dromococcyx pavoninus. Taxonomy (NCBI): domain Eukaryota; kingdom Metazoa; phylum Chordata; class Aves; order Cuculiformes; family Neomorphidae; genus Dromococcyx; species Dromococcyx pavoninus. The sequence continues at coordinate 232,170 of JAUMJL010000182.1, forward strand.
AATACAGATGTGTCAGTCTTCTGGGTCTTAATTCCCCTCCGCCAGCTTTGGACCAAAACACAGTTCCTTTTCTCCCCCTTTGTTTCCCACCTCACTGAACTGATGCAGCAGTTTGTCACGATGCCAACAGAGCTGACTTCACCAGAGGCCAAGCCTGCTCAGCACCCAGCTCTCCCATCCCTGCAGTGAAGGATGTCTCTTCACAAGCTGTTACAGCCATGCAGCAGCTTCACACGTGACAGTGGGCTTCCTGCATCCCCTCCCTGATTCTACCAAGTCTGTATAACAAGCTAAATACAGAGCAGTATGGCAACAGCTAATTACAGCTGCAGTGCTCACAAACCTTTTTTATAAACCCATTACTATCGTTCAGGTTGTGCCATCTCATTCATCAGCATAGATGGGTAACTAATGTATCAACAGCTCCTTGAAGCCTTCCCAGTCACACAGCCTCCCAAGGCACACTAACACTTGCAGCAAGCTGCAGCTGCTGCTGTGTTTTATCTCTATAAAGTAATCAGAACTGCTATCATGGAATTGGACTGATTTTACGAGAATTTTCATTCTCTTCAATTGTAATCTCTGCAGTGTTGAAATGCTTATCATGATCTGAACCTACAACCCAGCTACTGTAGTGCATGTCAAGAGTTCATCACAGTCCAGGGTTAACTGAGGTGTTCTATCAGCCACAGAATGAGCCCTGCAGGCCCTGACAAGTCAGAAGGCTGCACGTGCAGTACACTTGCTGATTCACTCTGCCTCACTGAAAGTCCCCCCTACACTCAATACTCAGTGGTATTCCAAGACTGCATCCCTACTGCCAATATTTGCAAATGAAGCTAAAAATCAAGAGCAGGGTTCAATCCATGTAAGCACTCAAGCATGCAAATGTCACATAACTCTTACCAGGAATTACGCAAAAGGATGTGTGCAGGACAGAACAATGTTTTTTAAAAATTCAACCCCATACACTGCAAAATTGTTGGTTACTTAAAAATATTATTTCCTTAGTCTTAATTATAAACATGAGATTTTACCTATTACTGTAAACACTGCCATTATCATCTCATTTTCCAGTTACTACTGGCCTCCGCAATACTTACTCTGATTACCTACATCATGTGCTATCAGAAATATTACACACAATCTCATACACCTCAGTTAAGGGACGTCTCATTTATTGAATATTTTCTAAAAGAAAAGAGAGATAATAAAGTATCTAGATTGTTACTTTAAATAATATCAAATCATAACTTTGGGTAATTAGTTATGTTCTTTTTTTTCCTCTTTACTGTAACAGAACTTCCATAACTGCCTTAAAACAGATTCTGCACACCTTTAGACATGAGTAAAATTATAGGATGGATCATGAATTCAACAAAGAAAGAAGGCATTTTTGCCTTACCTTAAGTCGATGTAAGTGTAAGTTAAACAAGGTAAAATTCGTATGTCACATGAACAGGATGAGTCCTGCACAAGGTTATTCCTTTGCAATGTGACAATGCAATGAAACATCCAACGTGCTAAGAGAGAGTGTGAACGTTAAGCAGGTTCCTCCACAGCCCTGCATGCCCTCAGTAACAAAGGACTTTGTCTTTTGTGGTAAAACCCAGGCTCTTCCCTCAGGTCTGTACCTTTCTGACATTCCCACTGGCGCTTCCGTAAAATCTCTCTCAGAGGCTGGGATCATGAGTTTTCATGAAGCAGGGACAAGCGTTATCACAGGACTGAAATAACAGGAGTACTGTAACAATCCCAAATCATTTACATATTTCAGTATGCAAACACCTCACCACAGACATTGCAGGGTTTTCTTTGTCATGGCTGCTAGCATCCTAAATTTTCCAAGGGTTATAAGATGCTTTTTGACACACATTCGAAGGAACTATGTATGTCCTGACACCAGGAAACGGAAGCTTTAAGACTTGTTTTCTGAAATGGTTTTAGTGTGTTCCTGGCAACCCTCCCACCACACCTCCATCCTTCAATGGCAAACCCCGGATCGCATACAAATTCGCTGTCTCCTGGCAAAGGCAGGGAAACCCACGCGCGTCTGCAGACGCTGTGAGAAGAGCTCGGCTGGAAAGCAAATAGCAGGTGCTTCAGTTTCTCCTGCAGGGTGTGAATCTGCCCTCGGGGCTGTGGAGAGATGCTGTGCACCTGGAGCTGTATTTTCTAAAGAAAGCAAAGACCTGATATTTTGAAGAACAATAATTTGTAAAACAAAGATTGATTCTAACTCTCATTTTATTCCATAGCCCATTTATAACCAGTCTAGCTTTCCTAACTTCCTCTCCTATACTACTGGATTTACACCCATGTAAGAAAGATCAGTTGCCCATGACTTATTCAATAATTTCTCACCCCTTAAAAGTCCATTCAATTGGACACATAATTTTTTTTCTGCTGTTACATAAATTACAATTCACTTCTGCCACTCAAATTTTACCTGCAGGAAAGCCAATCTGTTTCTCATCATTTAATAAATATTGCTACTTATGGCTTTATCTAGCACTCCAATTTCTAATTTTCATAAGCCTTTTGAACTTGCAATTTTTATTTCTTGAAGTATCATGTCATCTGTGTTAAGGAATTGTCCAGAAAGGCATTCTGTACACACTATGAAGAAAGGGTAAAGATGAGTAGATGTTGAGTCTAAGCACTTGCTTGCTTACTTGCAAAGTTGATGAAGTCAGTGCTGAACACTTTCTCAAATTCTCTCTACCAGTAAGATGTACTTCAAGAAAAGATGCATATGTGGATGAAGTGGAAGCTATTTTTCTAAGAAGGTTAATACTACAAATAACATAAATGCAATTGGAATTCAAGTGTGTTCCAGTATTTAAGCCATGATGAGAAAGATAGAGATTCAAATAAGAAAATGTTCATAATTGCAAACATACAATCCCAGTTTCACCAAATCATGTAGTTCTGTATATATGAGATCAGACTAGCAAGTGGTTCAATACTGGGGCTGTTTAGCCTAGGCAGGAGGAGGCTGAGGAGAGACCTCATCGCTCTCTGCAGCTCCCGGAAAGGAGGTTGTGGTGAGGTGGGTGCTGGGTTCTTCTCCCAAGTAACAAGTGATGAGATGAGAAGAAATGGCCTCAAGTTGCACCAGGGGAGGTTTAGATCAGCTATTAGGAAAAGTTTTTTCACTAAAAGGGCAGCATTGGAACTGGCTGCCCAGGGAAGTGGTGGAGTCACCATCCCTGGAGGGACTGAAAAGCTGGGTAGATGTGGCACTTAGGGACATGGTTTACTGGTGGGGTTGGCAATGTGAGGTTTACAGTTGGATTTGACGCACTTGAAGGTCTCTTCCAACCTGAACCTTTAATCAACGCTATAAACATTGAACTGTTTTCTGATCAAGGAACTTACAGAATAATTCTGCTAGGTTTTTTCTAGTTACAGTTTAACTAAGTTTCATTGACCTGAAGTTCATCTAGGAGCGCGATGTGGGCGTCAATGGTTTTAGTGCTTAATGGTAGCACGCAGCAAGAGCTTGAGGAGTCACCCTAAGGCACCCCAAACCAGCCCACAGTTTGCAGCAAGGATATCATATATGCAGGGTGGCATGTAGGAGTTAGGTGTGACTGAACAGGCTAGAAGACAATCCCAGCAAAAGCAACAGTCCCTGGGTTCTGTTGCATTATTTGGACATTCATGAAATTCGGTGAATCAAAGGATCCATGGATTTTTACCCTAAAAGAATTTACTCTGGGCACAGGTTGAAACAGGTTCGCATGATGTCTCGCAGTGCTTACCCTTCCTAGATCTGATAATGATATCATGGTCTTCTGAGATGAACATGGTTGTCTCCATATCCCTCACTACTGCAAAGATTTTCCCAGTTAAATGCCCAAATGAACCCCCTCTGCTGTGCACCTTAATGAAACCAGCTTTGGGGAACTACCCAAGATAATGAAAACGTCAAAGGAGCCGTTTTGAAGCATCTGACCTGTCTGACACTTTACAATTCCTCTACAATAGTTATTTCTGAGAAGAAATATCCAAGATACCTGAAACAGACTCCTGCTGAGGCTGTGCAAAATTTGAGTATTTCAAACAAAACACGATTTGGCTCTCAGATGTAAAAATGGTAAGGTAGAAACTCTCAAAGGAAAATAGATATCGTTCTTCTCTATGTTCAAATAAAATAAGATCAGCTGAAAAGTCTTTTCCATTTCATCCATATTTAGGCTGTCACACCACAGAAATTTCAGCCAAAAAGGGAATTTTTTCAGAAAGTAAAGATACAGATTTGGCAATGCAGAAGACAGAAGGTTCACTCACCATCAACACCTTAAAAAAGCTCTATCATAATTCTAGGCTATTTTTAAATTAAAATAAGACCTTATAGGCATAGTACTTTGTGAGGTGTACTGCATAGAACAAAACCAGATATGGAATATGATTTACTTCTTTTACACACATAACCTTATATTTGGCTTTGATAGGTCTTTCAGTTATTATAATAAATATTCCTAAAACTCCCAGTTACTCCTCATTGTTATTATGCCTGAAAAAAACAGCACAGAGGTTCTGCATACAACAAGACCTGTTGTAACACAGAGATATCTGTAGTGGTTTGGGGAAAGTACAACCATGATTCTAATGCCACCAGAAGAATATTACAAGGAAGAATTATTCATTTACTCTTGAGTGCATCATTATTGCATACAAATGCTACTGTTATTGCTTCACCACCCATGCTTTACTACATATAATGATTCAAAGCATTAAGAAATGCCACACAGCATAGAAAATGTGATGCATTAAAACAATAGGTTCAGCAAAATACAGTATGTATTCTGAAAAGTTATAAATGCTCTATGAATTACTTATTCCCCAGTGTAATTTACTGCAATATAAAAGTATAATAAACTTAGCTGCCAGAGGTATATGTTAAAATCTGCTGACAATTTTTGGGAGGGATTTTCATAGCAAGAGGGGAAAAAAATAACCAACTTTAAGGCAATAAAAAGAATTACAGTAAAACTTTCCTTTAGTGTGAAAAATACTGACAAGGGTTGTAGTCTTTCCCAGAAATCAGAGGAAAAAATTATGAAGCTTTGACTATTTACAACAAGTAGCATTCTTTAAAGGTTCATCAGGCCTTGGGCAACTGAATCAATCTATTATAGGAACGGTGACCAAATCATTGACAATCAGCTTTTACAGCACTATATTTTAACTTGTTGCTGCCAACGTTGAACCACAAAGATCACCAAATTCTGCCTCCATCGCTACAAAGCGTGTAATGAAAATTGAATTGGCTCCTACACGAAAACTGGCAAAGATCAGTGATTCTTAGTGCACTCCATTACTCCAGGTGTAACTGAAAAGAATAACTCCTAACCCCATATGCACAAGATTATGAAAAGACCGTTCAAATGAGGAAACTCACAGCTTCAGATTCCCATGCTAAAGCGTAGCCCCAAAAATTTCACAGGCATGAGGAAAATGCTGGCTAAAAGTCTGTATAAATTATGTACAAAACCACAAATATGAAAAATATTCTCAGTTTGCTTCTCCCAGACAAATTGTGAATAAACACACTTTCTTCACTCAAGGAGGTACGTTAACAGTGGACAAGGTTTCCCTTAGTTTCCTCACTTATATCATTACTTGTCTTTTCTCTGTCTCCACACTGCCTACACTGGCTCTTGGAAAAAATTATCTAAATACCTTTGTTTACTTTTTATTCCTTCCACTATTGCTTCAACGCTCTGCTAAGTAACTTTGCAGCTGGATTCTCTGTACTGACGAAAGGGAACCAAAGAAGCAACAAAAGACAGTCACGAACTGGTTTTGCACCAGAAGGACTGTCAGGTCCAGCACTTACCACCCAGGGTTTGTCACAGAAGTTATAGATGGATTCCAGGGAGTTGACACTCGGGATGCCTGCGTACTGCATTCCGATGATCAAGTTACGGAAATCTTCGTTTTCTGCCATACTGAATGAATGTTGTCGGACAAGGACAAAATCAGGCCTGAATGACCTAGCAAGAAAGAGATGGGTTGCCAACAGTCAATGATCACGTTGCTTTTACTTCAGCAGCAAAATGTTACAGGGCAAAAGATCCAGCTGATGGACTCAAAACAAAGGGAAATGCTACAAGGCAGCAAGAACTATTGTGGCCTTATGAAAACCCATCCAGTCAGTAATGTGACTCCATTAGGGGGAGAGGGAAATCACCGTGGCTTTCCAGGTAAACCCTATCTATAAACTCTGAGAATATCCTTTGTTTATGTACACCATAAACAAAGTTCCCAAGCAATGGCAATGCAAAACAAAGCAGGTAAATGCATCTGCCAGAAATTTAAGCTTCTTGGGAACAACTTTTTTCACAACTGTTGTCAGACTGTTTCAAAGGCAGTAAGAGATGAAGCAACACCCCTGCTCGCAAAAGGAATCACATCAAATTGGAGATAGTCACAATCCAACTTTTCATCACAACACTGACCAAAAAGAATTCCTAAAGCCCTACACTTTTTCTCTCTCCTTCTTCCTTGCATCTAATCAGGATTTCCTCTGTTGTAATCTCCGTGGCTTTTTGCCCTATCACCATGCACCATTAAGAACATCTTGACATTTAGTTCCTGAAGGTGGTTATGGAAAACAGAAAACACAATGCAACAGGACAGAGTCACTCACACAGGGCAATTCACTCCTACACTTGATTGTCAAAATATTCTCTCCTGTATCCAAACTTACAGGCGGAAAAAACACTGATAGCTCAAAGCCATCAACCTCCTTAAAGAGATGTAACTGCGGGGTAAATTAAATTAGTGTCGTAAATTAGTGTCATTATTTACATGCCTTCAATAAATATAAGCTGTTTACTGGAGTGAAAAAGTCTGAGGATCACAAAATTATTCAGAAATGTCATTCTAGTAAAACAAAACAACAAAAAACCCAACTAAAATGAATGTTAAAATTGCTTGAGGAGTTCCGAGGTTGGCCTGAATGCAGCAGTCAATGCACAGCAGCTGGAATCTTAACTTGTTTTTCAAATGTAATGCATGATTTGGCAAAAACAACATTATAAAGATTTGCTCTCGAGCATCATTAGAGCAGCACTGTAGAGTGATGACCAAAACTTGTCAAGAAATGCCTGCCTTTAACAAGTTTCAAAAAAGTATCTGTAGCACAGTTCTGAGAATTTGTGATCTGGGCTCCAGGGTGGTGTGCCAAGTGTTTGAAACAAGGGAATTCAATCTACTGGCACAGCACGAGTGTCATACTTAGAGGACTAATGATGCTTTAATCAAAACTGCAGACCCCTCAGTGAAAAAACAGGCCCCCTCCATCACTTAAAACAGTGCTAAGGCCATTACACAGCACCTCAAGCACAGCACTGTGTTGTTAAATAAAAGCAAAGGACAGAAAGTGTCCTTTAAGATATGAATTTAATGGAACAATTGGGAGAATATGCTTTAAAAAAAATAGATACTTTGCTTTGCAAAAACTCCTCAAAGGGAAATTATACATTTACATAATTGTTCTAGTCCTGTAATTACTGCTGGACAGAACGACTGCGTTTTCAAAACAAGAAAAAAATTAACCCTGGCTCAGGCATGTGTAAGATCCAAACCCTCAGCATGAGGTAACATGAGATATCGTTTTTCATGGTTTGATTTCCATTCACAAAAATGAAACAAGCAGGTGCTTGTAACACAGGTTTTTCCTCTTGAACTAAGGCAGTAAAATTTTGTCACTGACATTTCTATGATTTCACTGATTAATATTTTGCACTATATCTTGTCTATGATACAAGGTCCCTCAGGATGGGACATCAGTAACACAGAAGACTTTTCATCGTAGTATTCAGGCCTTTTCAGCAATATCCTCATAGTTCAAACTCAAAGAGGAACTTTGCTCCTAATGGGACCAGCAGTTTCTCCCATCTCTGCTGATAGCTGAGACAGACAGAAACAAAGGAACATGCCACACATCCTATTGTCTGACCCATACTGATCACTGGATTTCAAATGAAGTTTCTTATCAACTGAAAACATAAGGGAATATCCATCACTGCATTCCACAGTGACACAAGGAGCCCATTCCAAGCTTCTGGCAATGAACTGCACAAACTGATTAGGCTTAGAGCGACATAAGGACTAGAACTTCTCTGAAGATACAAAACATGGATGAAAAATACTTCTGTTTTTCAAAAACATTCCATGTCTCCAGATAAATCATCACAGAAACAGGGAATTGCTGTCCCATCATGTCTGCAAATCCTTCTCACACCAGAAAGCAGGCACACATAAGCTGATATCTCATGCAGTTTTGAGTGAAGTTTATCAACTTCAGGTAAGTTTATCAACTTAGGGTGCGGTTGGACTCAATGATCTCAGAGATCTTTTCCAACTGGAAGATTCTATGATTCTATGATAATTTTACTGGGTTAAATAAACTAGCCATAAAACTGCAATATTATAAAATCAGTTGCCATCTCATTATCAGAGTTACCTGATGGCACAAGAAGATTTCTCTGTTTCTTAACATAAACAGCAAAGTTTTCTCTTAAACTGCAAATACACATCCTAGTGGAAGATATTTTCTGGAGGTTCCTGACTCACGTTAAAATATTGACATGTTTTGATGTTAACTTGGCCTCAATATTTTTGTTTTGTTTGGAAAATTCTCTACAGAAAAGCCATTAAGGAGCAGTGATCAAGATTTCCTGGCTCCAAAACTTCTATCATTGGGAAAAAAACAAAACAAAAACCTAAAAAAAAAAGAAATCTCTCACTCTAAGGGAATAATCCAGTAGATTTGGCATAAGTGGCTGTTGTATAAAGCTGCAGTATTTTTAGAACACACAAGACATTAAACATTTGTGAATTTTTAAGCTCAGAGTACACTTATTTTCAATGTTTTCAATTTTTTTTACATGAATGAGTAGAAATTTTCAAATCTTTTATTTGGACAGATGTTGTGCAAACAACAATGAAACGAGACATGTTCACCAGCTCCCTGAACTCTTCCTCTTGCCTAAACATAAGTATCAGCAGTAACCTACTGGGTCATTGTCAGTGGCTTGATCGACCTTTCTGAACGCAATTGTTCAGCCAAGCAACTGCTGCACTTAACTCACACCAAACTGTGCTGGCAACATGGGAGTAATTCTCACACAGTAGATAAAAACCAGGACTGCCTGAAATAATTCTGCTCATATTTACTTAAGCTTTTACTTTGCCCAGACGTACGCCTGTTTTCTCCACTTATATTTACAAGGCTGTTGGCGGCCTCACTGAAAAACATGGTAAAATTACACTGGTTTCAATTGGAATAAGCCTTTTTTGGACAAGCCACAGACTTTTAAATTGAACTCTTTCCAAAGACAGTGATATTCCAGTAACAACCCTGAGAGAAGTGCTATGACTTGGCCTGTTTCAATAGAAAATATTCCATCCTGGATATAAATATTGCTCATCTGGAGAGGTCCAGCATGTACAAAATCTCCAAGACTTTCTTCATTTCTGAAGTGAAGATCCAAATCACAGAATCACAGAATGGTTTGGGTTGGAAGAGACTTCAAAGCCCATCCAGTTCCAAACACCTCCCACTGGGACCAGGGTGCTCAAAGCCCCATCCAACCTGGTCTTGAACACCTGCAGGATGGGGCAGCCACCACTTCTCTGGGCAACCTGTGCTGGGGCCTCCCCACCCTCACAGTAACAAATTCTTCCTAATATCTAATCTAAATCTGCCTTTTTTTCACCTTAAAACTGTTCCCTCTCATCCTATCACTACACTATCAACAGCCCTATCAATATCCCTAATACTATCCTTAGCCAAATCAATAAGCATAACTCCCAATCATGTGTTCTTCATACCAAACTTCTTTCCCATCTTAATCAAATCCATCTTTCAGATGACCCAAATGTCGAGAGATTTCCTTCCAGTCACAAACAGGAATTGGCTGCACTGACCAGATACGCCATGTCCTACTCTTCGTGCCAATGACCAAGGTGCATTGCATCAGTCAGAATCCCTATCACACACGTATAAAAACTTCATTCAGTACCTTTTCCATGCACACATTGTGTCATTTACTGCTTTTTGCTGTTATTGTATTTAGTTTATCTTACCTGACAACTTTAGTGCCATTTCGAAATATCTGGACATCTACTGCATAATTGCCATCAGCGTGGGCTATCAAGTTGATCTCTGAAAACTCTGCCTGGGAAAACAAGACTCACATTAGTCAGTCTGGTTTATTTTACCTTTATTTTCCTAAATCTCTTGTATTAGGATCTGACCTGCTGACAATATACACCTGGACCATAATAAGCACAGTATTTGCCAGGTACGACACATCATATTGAATAAATTCTAATATTTTTCAAAGCAAAACTTAAAAAGCATTATGAAAAGCACTGTGGGGCAGCAGCAAGTGCATTTCTTCCTTCATGTCTGCCTAGAAGTATTGACATTTTCGCTTTGTAAGATGTATCAAAGAAATTAACAAAGACTCAACAAACATTTACATAAAGTTTTGAAGAAAAGAGTACAAAAGCAATTTTAAAATAACTATGATAAGAGAATATTTTCATATAGCATTTAGTGGGTCTTCATATATTTTACCCCTTTCTATTTCCTTTATGTGCATTTACTCTTCTTTTTAAAAGATCCTTTGCTAATAAACAACTGACTCACAAGCTTCAAAAATAAATTACTTTTTCGAAGTGCCTTCTCACACTGGAAATGTGGCATTTAAAAGGAGTCACTCCCATACTCTGAATCTACAGTTATTTGAAAGGAAAGGACAGGATGTTTTTCATTTATCCAGAGTCTTTCAGCAGCTTAAATTCTCAAGGCACTTTACAATAACATTACACAGCAGAATAATTGAAATGCAGCCAACTGTCTTCTAGTGGGCAAATAAAAGCCTCTTTGCTATCCCGGACACTAAATACAGAACAGAGTGTCAGAATTCTCATTAGTCTCCTCTTGAAAAGTGGTATCACTGAAAGTCTTCCTCAGTAAAATTCATGTAAGGCTTTCAGAATTCAGGGCTCAGTTAAAGCAAGCGTTGGCTACTCTAACCCCTCTCTTCCAACTCAACAGCTTAAGTATGTGCCTCATTTCAAGGCTGGATGTCTCCTCATCAAATCCCATACACTCATATCCTTCCTTGGATCAGTGTTTAGTGTTGTATACACAAGGGGTAGGTTTAAGATTATTGCAAAACCAGTGCAAATGGTGAGAAATTGAAACACATGTAGAAGTGCTGACAGCGTTAAAGAACAATTTAAAATCTATTTAATCAGAGATTGACTACTGAACTCTCCAATTAGTAAATCGTATCAAACAATTACAAGGGTTCTCAATACACATTTTGTATTTTAAAAGTTTAGTATGTGACAGAAGAGATCATATGCTATAGAGAGGTCGCTGTAAGTAGTATAAAAACAAAACCATGCTCTCTGGTGCCAACAAGAGAACACTAAAGCAGTAACTCTAATTGTATACAATTGTCACAGTGTTCACAGCTCAAAAAGCAGAGTTTAGAAACCTGCAGGCTCTCACTGATTACAGGTGATTCTGCACCTACAAGAGACCTTATGAAAGAAATTCTGGGCTGAGACGGAGTTTTTGTTAATATTAAAGAGACAGTGTGTGTGATGCCAACTGCGTGGTCTGAGCCACCTGTGAATGGTGTCTGGGGACAAAATAGCTTGTCTCCTTTCCCTCGTCTTCTCCCTCAATACTCTTGAGGATCCCTGGCAAAGCTTTCCATGTTTCCAAGCCAAGGACATGGGCAGATATTCAATGGTGTAAAGAATGGAGCAGAGCTAGATGCTGTACCATCACAGTGAGTTTAGATAATTTTCCCTCACTCTTTGAAACTCCAATGAAAAAATAATTGTTTAAGTACCGAAGCTTCTTACAGTAGCATCTGTTCATAGACTGAAAAACAGTGAAAAAAGTTATTTCATTCTCTAGCTTCAGCTCCCTAGCTCAAATAAAACACCTATAATTCTATGGCACCCTGAATTATATCTCCATATTTATTTAGTGCTTTTTAAACACCCCACGTGCTATGGATATCCTTAAGCGAAGGAATCAGTGATACAGAAGGCAACGTGTAATTCCCAGAGTGGCTGGGAGATTCACAGTCTCTAAGCAACAACTTTTGAATATGACTCATTTCTAATGGTGTGGAAATTACGGTCAGAATCTTCTAAAAATAGCCACATCAGAATGAAACACAGATCTTTGAGTGTTCTACTTTATGTGTGACAATGTTTTAAGGCACAAAGGAGTGTGCAGCTATCTATAATATACATATGTGTATATGTATATTATACAACTATAAAAATAATATTCAGATTAAGTCATTTAGTTACCTGTTCAACCTTTATGTCATATTCTCCATGGACTTTTTTCCCACGAAAAGCCTTGGCCCTGCAGGAAAAAAGAGAAAGAGAAAATCAAGGATATATATACTGTAATCAGTAGCTTTATAAAGCTTCCTGTATGACCTGCAGTGTCATGACAATACACATATAGACCAACTGAATCTACCTACTACATATACACAATTCCTCTTTCCTTTGACATCATTGTATCCTTAACATCCCATCTCATAGTATGGTGTGATAAAAAGCCTACATAACATGATTTTCAGCATTACAAGGTATATTAAATTATATAAAACATATAATATTTTATGAATAGCTAATTCATAAAAATGATCACCAGTAAAAAGGTGAAATCCTACTCTCATTAAATTCAACAATGCCAGTGGAAATTCATTTCAATGTGAAAAACATCAAAACAACCACTCGTGTTAATCTTTATCCACTTGATTCATTCAGAAAAAGGGGTTTATTGGAAAAAAATATGCTTAGAAACTTTATCTTGTTGTTAAAGGAAGCATCAGAGGTACCGGAGCCTGCAGTCACCTCATTTGCAAATTCCAAATTTACTAATTAGTTTTGATTTTTCTCAACTATAACTCGAGACAACGTAATGAATCTGAAGGAGGGTTTATGAGTAATTATTACACATGGGAGTGCTGTGATAAAACACAACTGAAATCAATGATCCAGTCTCCCAGACTTAAGAAGCAGACATTCCTCTAGGGATCTGTCAGCCGTACACCTGCGCAGCAAGAATACGCTTTGGAGTAATGGGACTCCAATAACCGTCAACCCGGTGACGAAACGGAACTACTCTTGCATTCCCAAACTGGAAAAGGGATGAGGTATCAGCCTCCCTCTGCACCTTCTCTGCTCAAGCCAAAGCTTAGACTTCCTCTCCCACTTTTACTATCCGCAAGCAAAAATCTGTTGCACAATCAAAAAACAGAACAGCAGAGCATCTTCTCAAGTGTTAACAAAAAGTAACTTTGTCCACTTCCAACATCTCACAAAATGCAATTACACTAAACTAAACCTACCTCAGCAGTGAAAATAACATATATACTATATAGCAAACCAATTCACTGCTGCTTTCAGAAAACTCCTTTCCTGCTCAGGGCCACAAGAGTTTCACTGTTGGTCTCAGCAGTGGAAGAATTAAACTTCATAATAATCAACTGAAAACAGTGCAATTTTGGCAATGCATTAAGGATATCTTGGGTACTATGGATAACAGATGGTTGTAGAGCCAGGAAAGTGCTAGAATAAGGGAAATATTGAAATAATGAAATATTACCCACCAATTAATTCTGTACAAATATACAACTGGTAAGAAGGAAACAATGAAGAGAGCATTTGCATTACTGCCTTGCACTATTTTCTCATAATAAATACGTATGAAACATGAAGTTCAAAATCTAACATTTTATTACAAGAGGTGCACACTCAGGATAAAGCTATCACATATTTTTGCCAATAACAAAATCAGACATTACATATGCTGTGTCACAAGTCTAACAAAGAAACACTATCCATTACTCATATTTCTTTCCAAATTTGTTCTGAAATTCCACATAAACATGAAAATTGAATTGAACAGTGATGTTATTGTTGAATTTTAGTGGGAGCAGGATGAGCTCCTAGGTTATATTTCTGATCCAGAAACAGGTGAGGTAACTGGACACCACATAACACACATTTAATGTAAACAGAATTATGTTGGTTATATATAACAGTAAATGTTACAGTGAGGCTGCCTCTTGAACACCGAAAAATAAGCCTAGAGTAATACTCAATTACTTCAAAGCTGAATGGTAACTTAAAAGTAATAGAGATTAAGCCTGTGAAATGCATACCCAAACAAATATCAGTTGATTACTGCTTTATGAGAGAAAACAAAACCAGGAAATCACAAAGAGCCAAGGGCAGGCTCATCAATTCTTTAGCACTAAGTCCATTTCAGATACTGGAATGTGCTCAAAAACGTTAGTCATGGTGAGATGCTATTCCTTTAAATTTAGTCTTTCTATTTAATCATTTAGATGAGGCAATCTTTACACAACCAAACCTTGGCACATTTCAACAAATGACCAGCTTTGAAAATAACAGCAATAATAAGTGCTGAAGATAAGCAATCTGAGGCTTGAAAACAAATGTGACATTTAAACATTTAAAGGGACTTTATTTCAAAGCAGTTTTAACCAACAACTTTTATAAAAATATGTAACACTCAATAATAGTCCCAAATGTTGAGCCACAAACTGCAAGAATTTATATTAATATTTCTAAAAAAACCTAACTTACAAGAAAAAGTGATGACTGCCATTTCAGAACAAACTCTAAGGAATTCTTAGCATGAGTTTGCTGTGCAATAGACAATAGTTTTCATGTTAATTACCACAGCTACCAAATACAGCCATGCTTTGCTTGAATTATTCCCTATTTGCAACATGAGAAACGTCCAAACCTATCAAAGACATTTGATACATGCTTAATTTTATTTATTTTTTTTTTACTGAGGGGAGACAGGGAACAAAATTCTTTGGGGTTATTGATGAACAGAATTCCACTGAAATTAGTTTGAAATTCCTGCTACACCTCATCACCCTTAGTAGTGAGCACAGAATACCTGTGTATCAACTCTCAGAACACCTCCATAGAGTGGAAGTGGTGCTTGCAGCTGTCAGCACGAGTCAAGTTAACAAAGCAAATATGCCCCAAGTCAGGATACATTTGGCTGCCCAGTGTTGACAATTTCTTACATTGATGGAAGGAACAAAAGCTGTACCAAGTCACATATGCTCTATCACAAATGTAACAACGAAACACTATTCATCACTTATTTTTCTTTCCAGATTTGTTCTGAAATTCCACATGAACGTGGAAATTTTTTCCTGAAAACTTTGAAGATGTCCAAACACAGCTTAACTTTTATAACACCGTTTATGCTGAAACATCATAGTTAACTGATTGTATTCATCCAAAACTCACTGTGTTGCTTTTCAAAGCCTAAAAGTAGAGAAAATGAACAGCCACAAATATGAATGTTTCCTACCGAGTTATTAGCATGACCTCTCATAGTCAGAATCTGTTCAAAATATGTGAAACACTTGCATGACTTGCCTCACAATTCATTTTCTAGACAGAAACCTTGCATATTAAAACTAAACAACAATAGAATATAGAGTTGCCATAGATCCAGCCTCATACAAACTCACACTACTTACTGAACTTCAGCAAGGACGATCGATGAACAAGCAATCAGTAAAAGTGCTTCAAATACATAAAACCAGACCCAAAATATTTCCCTCTTGAACTACACAGCATCTATGTACATGTCTGCAGGATCTCACTGTTGTGAGAGCAACGTGGTTTCAATTCACATGAATGAACAAAGCATTAAAGCTGGTGCTGCTTTCATAACTGGCAGCAAAATCAACAGGAAAATAATCTGGTAAACTGCAGCAGGCTTATTCTGCCTCACTTCGCTTTCTTAACACTGCAACAGAGCTTATCAGCAACAGTCTTTTAATGAAGTCAAATCCACTGAATATCTGGGGTTCGGTCCTGCAAACCACTGCTCCTATGTGCAAGCCCCCTGTTTTACCAGCCCTGCATCCCCTCCAACTCAGCAATTTGGGTCCATTTCAACACTGCTTACTGGGTGCAGTGCACTGGGAACTAATTACTGATCCTATAAATACAAAGACTGTATGCTCAAAAATAATTGCAGTGTCAGTTTAGCCTAACAGGCAAAAGTTTGTTCCTCATTTAGACCAGCAGCACCCTCTACAGTACAACACTGCAGACTGTCAACGTTTATAAACCATTAGCATCCTTCCTCCAAGCAAGGTAACGTGCATATATATGTACACATGTACACATACACACACACGTGTCTCAAACAGCCAGCTAACTGGCATTTCCACGTGCATGTAAAGATTGCACCACCCTCCTGACACAGAACCAGCCAGAACTCCACAAACATGAAGCCTGGTACAGCAGCCTCAGCAGTGGAACAGAAAATGCTGAAGAGGTTTGTATGCGCTGCTGTAATTTCATGCTGAATTAGCAATAGTCAATCCAACTCCATCAGTCTGTACTTTCTATTCATTAAAGGGAAATTAAATTTAATTTTAATTTTCCTACTAAATTTTTGATTGTATCTATCATCAGCATCCCATTTGCACTGCTGGGTGATCCACAGAGTGTGACAAAATACAGAACACTGGCATAACGGATTTGTTAAACCTGTCACCTGTCCCATGGAAAAGTATTGAACAATCTAATGAAATTATCTATATTAGAATTAACAGTTCAGTGATATAAACTAGACACATCCTAGAATATACTTTGTTTAAGACAGCAGTTTTGTGAATTTTTTTTTTCAATATGAAATCAACAGAATCAGCCAAGGAACTAAAGGCTTAAGAACACAATTGTGAACACACCATGAAGCTGCAACAAAGGAGCATTTAAAGGAGTAAGATTATTACTTCTTCCATATGCTGAGGACTGTTATGCAGACTTTTGTAAATATATGAAACCCATTAGAAACTTATTAAAAGTAAGCATATGATAAGATATGCACAGCATTTTCATTTTATGTGACCTTATCCACAAACTACTTTTACCTTTACTGATGATGGCTAAACTCTAAACAGAGAATAAACACTTTTCAGTGGAGGATTTTCCACTCCTGTTCATTCTAAAAGTATATTAAAAAGGAAAGTATACTCTAGAAATAAAGAACTCAACCTTATTAAGCAGCAACTATTCCATTTCTCTTTCTGTGCTGCATTTCACCCTTGCTAGACGGGGGCATTTTTCAGAATGGCTCTCTATGTGGCACCTTCAGAGGCTTCCCCAACCTCCAATTCAGTCCCTGACTTTTTCTCCCAATTTATCGCTAGCCTTTTCCTTTTTAACAAACCATCCCATCAGAATGTTATGTCCTTTACACTGATTATTTAAACAAAACAGAGCTATTTTATTCTTTCACAGCACAGATGTTCCAGCCCAAGAAGCATCTTTGTTTTTTGAATCGGAGGTCCTTCCATTTGTCAATCTGCTCTGCGCCTGAATACAGTGTTTGCACTAGAGATCTAATCGAGATGAAAATGCCTCCTACTCTTGAATCTCTCATTTGAGCTTAAATTTTCTGGGTCTTTTGAACAGCACGCTTTACCACAAATGCCTAATTTTCTGCCCACTCAAGGCAAAACAAGTGCTCTTTCATGACCAAACGCTAGTCTGCCTTTCTGGTAATGTCTTGAAATCCCACACCTCTGATTATGCAATATTTGCCCATTACTTCTGTGCAAGATTTACAGTCACGACGTAATCTCTGTGGGCTTTTTATTTTAAATTTAAATATTCATTCCCTCAACACTAGGAGACTTCATACACGACACAATACGTTATAACTTTCCAAATCTGTTAGTCTCATTAGAACGACGACCACACTTCCCCGTGGTTAGGTTCATCAAAATATTTTGTACTCATGAGATGAACAAGAAGTTCCAACTTTTATGCAGGAAAACATCACTAGCCAGATTACGAAATAGGCCTGGTCTAAACAGTGATGAAGGTTTTAATGGTTCTTAGTGCTCTAAGATTCAAACAGCATATTCGGCACCGGTTGCTGGAAGCTCCTCAATCTTATCAACTAAACAGCCAACACCATAATATTGCAGGCTGAAGTAACAAAGGTAAATTTGCCATTCCCAAGCCTCCTTACCAACTCAAGTCCATTCTTGCCAACATCTCCTTCAGTTGGCACCAAAGATAAAGTAGCACACACTGTTAATAAGCAGTTCCACTGCTCATAAAGTAAGGCACGCTCAGTTCTCTGGAATAAGTGGCAAAAAGGTCATTCAACACAGCCGCTGGTGACCTGTTTATGACAAGAAAAAGACCCAACTATCTAGAAATAGCAGCTGGAGACAGTTTTGTTTTGATATAATGAAAATAAATGGAGCCTAAAAGACTTAACACTAACAGAGGATCACTTCTGACATCTGAAAGGCCACAAAAGCCAGCATGGAGTGAAAGAATTGAGATGGAATCCATCTTACCAATGAACTCTTCAGCAGAAATTTATCTGCCTTTTAATTTTTCTATTTATACTGAATTCTGTAAGAGGTTTTAAATGCCCCTAATCAACATGTGTGACACTGTAAGGGAAAAAAATGTCAATCATTTATTCCTGGAGACATTACAAAGTGATACGTCAAATTAACATGTTGGGCTATCACGTTGTTTGAATTTTCAGCTTTGAGGATCCTTCACTTAATAGAATAACTGCTTCTTAAAACCCTCTCCAGCCAGTTTTCTATGCACCTGTCCTGTAAGTGAGATTCTGGACAAACCAGTCAACACGAGGTAAGGCAGAAGGGAAACGTGCAAGCCGTGCATGGCTGGGAAGTGGGAAAGAGAGCACACAGCAGATGAACCAGATTCAATACAATGGCAAACCTTCTGCCTTAATGTCAAACCCTAGGTCTTCAGCCCCACACAGGGACAAGACCAACAGGAAACACGGGCTAATGCGAGAAGAAATGATGACCACAAGTGCCAGAATGGCTTGTCAGAGATATACATGTGTGCATGTATAAATATATATATATACACACACAGACACACAGAGAAAGGCAGCGACGGTACACTGGGATCCCACAGCAATTTGCACCCTTGTGGCAATACTTCTGTAGCCCCACCAATACAGAACTAGATTGAAATAAGTGAAGGATAAAGAGTTTTTTCAAATACCAGTAATTGCTTTAATCTTCAATCCCTTTACCTCAATCAGGTAGATCTGGAGTCTCTTCCCATTCTATCACAGCTTCATGTTACAGGAATATTGGACATCCCATTTGAATCAAGGTCCCAAATAATCAGCTAAAACAGTCTCTGATGTTTCAACTGAAACTTATGCTTTTATGCCTATGCTTAAGACAGTCACGTGCTGCCCTGTTCCTCTGGGCAGATCAATAAAAAACCCTAGTCTTCATAGCTCTACTTCAGTAACTTCCTTTAGCATCTTCACAGATGCAGCAAAGAAAGAGTACACGGCATTTGCTGCCCTCTTCTGTAGAAAGAAATATATCTCTGACTGGCTAAAAAATTGTTTCCCATCACGGATAAATAGAGATCCATGGCCATTTCTCTGGCATTACTGGCTTCAGGCAGCTGCCCTGGTATCAGCCCCTCTTTTGAGGGGCAGTCACAGGGGCTGGCTGAGAACAGGGGAAGAACTTCATTGTCAGAAAGCTGGGTGCTTGCTTGAGCTGAACAACAGACATGCCTGACACGTAGCACAAACCTCACTTGTGAACAGTTTTAGATCTACTAGAAAAAGCATTTTAACAGCAATAGCACAAATAGTCTCTATGGATTTAATGCAGTGTTAGCAAAAAACAACAAGGAAATTCATCACTGACATCAATGTGGATTACATGAATAGCAATTGCTAATGCTTTCTATATTCTTTTCCCATTTTAAATTGGATTAATCAATATTATCAAGGGTTTTTTTTTATCCATCACACACATGCATGCACATATCCCCACTCAGTGTCTGACTCCAAATAAGATTACCACTGTATCAGAAAGCTGGATGGTACCTCCAGTGCAATTCCCTCCAAAGCACTGTACTCAGCAGAACAAAAATATTAATTTGTCCATTATAATGGAAGAATGAGCTTCAGAAACACACATCTTATCCACCCCCTAGCTTTGGAGGAGTGTCCAGAATGCTGCCACGAAAAACCCATCGCTTCAAGATACTCGCGTTACAATAGTTTTTGGAAATGGCATTGTACTGAATTCTAGACACATACCAAGAGAACAGAAATATATAAGTATCACTTTTGAAGTTTTTATAAAATAAACAAACTCCATTTTATGCCATGTTCTGCAGGGAAGAACATGGAATGGTGTAGCAGATTACCGTTTTGTCACTTCCAGTTACCTCCCTGTACTCCTCCTCTGCTCGTACTCTCAGATGTACCTCTACTGTTATCCTAAAAAATCACCACTACACAATTTTTCAACAAGACATTACATCAGCAGAAATCTGAAAATATAGCACTTGCTTATTAACTCCTGCAAAACATGCATGAATGGGTTCTTTGGAAAATACAGCAAGGAATATACTTAAGCAATACTCTAACCACTTTACTAAAAGAATGGTCTTTTCTGCTCAGAATGAAGTCTCCCAAGTATGTTATAAAACTAAAGTAACCTCTCTGCATTTTAGTATTAGACTTAAAAGTATAATCGGATATATTTTTTGTCTGGGAAAATGGGCTTTAAAAGTTCTCACACGGGAGCAATCCATAAAGCTAAAAGTCAGGTAAAGTCTGTCAGGAGCTGTAACACAAAACACATCACATGTCTTGAAGATGTTGTGACAAAGTGGAAGCCATTAAAGATGAGAAAAGATGAGGATACATGACAATAACTTTCAGGAAAACAGTGTCAGATGTGTTTGGATTTCTGTAGGCAGCTGTGCAAACACTTTATTTGCTTATAGTCCATCTAATTAGGAGATGGATTAAAAAACAGTATCTCCATGAAGGATACACTCATTTTAGTCAAACTATACATTACTTTAATACAAAACCCCACACTTGCTCATGCCTTCCTCGTTATTTGTAAAATAAAAGCCATCATAATTTTTAATGCTTACAGAACCCTGGGCTCAAACAAGCCCCACGCTGGTCCAAGTGTTTGCTTACAAGGGCACAGGCTGCTCCATGCGAGGTCTGCGTCGCACTCGGGTCACACTCACAACACACAATTACACTGTACCTCAGATCTGGGATTGGAATTCCAGCGGTGTGCCAGTCTTCCCAGCAGAGATCTGCTAAGGCTGTACTGCAATCCCCCAGCCTGCTTCCTGCTGTACCCACAGTGGTGAGGAGAGGGCTGTGGAACCCTGCTCCAATATCTCTGCCCATTCCCAGAGGAACACTAGCAATGTGCACAACTACATGCTGTCACACAGAATCAGAAGATTCACTGCCAGAAAATGGTACTGCAACAGACAATTAAGATGCAAACACCAGGCTCTTTTGACATATGAAATGTTGCTGTGCTTGAATATAACTGATTCACACCTATGGGATTAACTCCCCCAGTGCCTACAGGGCTGAGAACAGGCCCTGTTCTCTTTTGCACACAATAGCAAAGGCTGTTCCAAACTCCTAGATGTGAGCAGATCTTCTCCCTACGAGTTGCACCGTGCAAAGAGTGCTTTAAATTGAGTTGGTGACGCACAGCGCGTTACTCACGGATGCCCAAGAGACGCACAGAATCCAGCCCTACATCACTTTGTAGGCTACACCCACTCCACTCCAGTCCCTAATGGGAAGTGGCCAGCTTACGCTCCAGGTCACCTCTCCACTAATGGATCCTTGGGCAACCACAAGTCTGCAGCCCATGGCACCGATTCACTTGGGCAGGAGTCGTCAGAGAAAAAGACGGGAGCGCTTTTCTCATGAAGACTCTGCCATTTGGCAGAGACTGAAATAGCAACCATGTGCGAGCCCTTGTTATGCAAGATCCACAATCTGCAGCTAGTTATTGGTAAATATTTTTGCTAGTGAATTTATGACTCCGGGCAAGGATGATCATCCTGCTGAGTAAACAAAACATGAACAAATAACAGCATTCAGAGTAAGAATGTTTTCTTGATTATTCTACAATGAGGTCTGTTGGGAAAAAAATGCAGAATGTGTTGAAAACCTTTCAGTCCCAGGATATCCATCCTGCAAGTTTCCTTTGCTTAGGAAAGAAAGGCTGCTACACTCCTTCCAGTCTACTACTGCATCACCACAAATTTGTTTTTCGTTATATCAGTGACTGCTCTGAGACAACTCTTATACCAAACTCCCACTTCGTGGCAGACTGCCAGATTTTCTAAAATCCTTCTTTTTTTCCAGTTATGAGCTAGGAAAAAAACAGAACCAAACAAAATGAGCAAGTAACCCCTAAACTACTAATGGTACAAGCAAAAGAAAATTCACCAAGATTTGCAGATATGGCTATTCATTTTTTAGAGCAAATCAGCAAAACATTTCTAACTACTTTTTGAAACCAGTACTGTATCTATATACGCTCCCTCAGAGATTCACTCCTATCCTCAGTAGTTTTTATAACTGTATTTTCTGTAACAACATCTGTTTTCTACAGCAATCAGCAACGAGCCTGATGAGAGTTATGTTCAGTGACTTTATTTTAAGCTCCCGTTCTCTGAGTCTCTCAGTCCTCATTAACTGCTCACCGCACTGTACTGCCCAGCAGTAAATAAATTCACACTGTTGTGTCACAGATGAATCTTACATATTATGGTTTTTTAAAGATTCCTTATAGTAGATCTCATTTTTTGATAATATATTGTCATAGTATCCACTAATGGTATGTAGTGAATATAGGACAGATTCTTTCATCAGGATTTAAGAGCAACCAAAATCAGCCTTGGAGATTTATAATAAAGACTGTCGAGACTATAGGTGTTTCTTCTAAATGCATTTCAAATTCTGTCCAGTCAATCAGGATTACTTACAACAAAAATTCTGTTCTCTTTACGTTAGTTTGTCTTCAGGAATTTCAATAAATTCACTAGGATGCCCACTACTATTCTGCTTGAAAAGGGAAGCCAAACAAACCAAGAATCACTTCTGCAATGTGTCTGTTTATGCACTGATGCATCTCCGCCCGCGAATCGGAGCCCCTGCAGAAAGAGTCACCTGTTCCACACCGATCAGAGGAGGTTCACTCCTGCCTTTTGGGCAAGCGCTGCCACCTGCCGGGCAGCCCTTGCTGGGAACTGAAGCACTGGGAAAAGCCACACTAAAAATAAAAAAAATTAGTTTGGAGCCTTTCCCAATTTGCTTATCTAAAAGTAGTAATGTAACAGTAAGAGTGGTTTAATTTTATGCTGTAAATAAAGTCATTTAAACAATAAATTCCATCTATTTACTGCTGCTACCTATTGTGCATTGTAACTCTTCTTCAACAAAATCTCTGAGGGGAAAAGAAACCACTGAAGCATTTTCTCAGTTGTATCTCATATTAAAATACAACAAATGAACTTATCACGACCTGAGCTACTGCATAGACCTTTTCACAAATTAAATACATACATGGGTACAGTTCTGGCAGTGGCCAAAAGCCTCACTGACCTTTGCTCTTTTACATTGTAGCTCAGTTTGAGAGACTGACAATTTTTTTAAATAAATAAATAAAACCAGGGCAGATGTATTTACTGAAAAGGATAACAGCTAGGTTAAATTCCCTGAAGTTTTTTTTCTCCCAATACAGAAAATCTCACAAACAATTTGTGTCACGCATGGAAGAAGAGAAAACAGCAGGTTACACCGACAGCTTGAGAGCTGCTCAGCCTGTGCTGTCCCCCTGTGACCTTCCTGGCTGGTACAGAGCACTCAGATCAACCAGACCATCTGACAAGTGGGGTAGGGAGAAAGATATGCTGCTATCTTGTGCTCTTAAATGAATACAAGACAGGTCTAGGGGTCAAAAACCATGAGACAAAAAACTGGGAAATTCTCAGGACCAGTTTATGACTTAGGATTTTGCATCATGCAGTTGGAAGAAACGGTACCACACATGTTTATTATTAGGTCTCTATACAAATAACAAAGAAATAAGCAAATACTCAATTTTCATAACTTTTCAGAGACTAAATCCTCTCCAGCTTCCTTTACTGACTTCCTCTCTAACTTCATCCGCAGTATCCATTCCTTCTGGCAGGGCAGTGTATCTAAAAGCAATTCAGAACACTATTTTCAATACATGTGCTCAAAAGGGAGCAGATAAAGGTGAGCAGCTCTTTCCATCATAGTCTTGTTATATTTCCCTGGTGAGCCCGACAGAAAACCGAAGATCAATACTGTACATTCAAACATATACAATTCCCAGTTAAAGAATCCCTTGAAAACACTTCCAAAGTCTTGTTGCAAATGGCACTGTATTTTGCACTTTGCTGCTGAGGAAGCAACTAATTAGTAGGGCTTAGTATTGTCCTTTCTCTTAGAGATGACCCAACGTGCTCCAGCACGCCCAGACATACAGAGCCCACCGCTGAACCACACCTCGGGCTGGACCACTGCATGCCCATCCCCATCCTCTCTCTCAGAACACATTTCACGTGTCTCCTTACTAACAAACAAACTCTGTTTCCTAAAACACAGCCCAAGAGCTGCTATTTCAATAACCAAAGTAGGCCAAAGAATACAAACAGTGATTAGCAGAGCCTTGCTATCCATCTATTCCAAGGAACCATAAGATCCTGGAAGCATATGACTTACTGTATCAGCCTCATCTGCGCAACCATCCAGAGACCAACACCATCCAGGATCGCACAGCACAACTGAGAAGGTGCCTCCTGGCCTTGACATCTTCACTTTCGAGGTAGAAATGAAAGATAAGCACAGAGTGCCTCACAGCAAACTAAGGAAAGGATTTATGAAGCAACAGAAACAGCAAATATTAATCTTTATATTACTGAGTTTATAAAGCACAGTCTCCAAAGGTAGTACCCAAGCCTTAAGATACTTCATCCGTTCCACACTTGTGCCAATCATCCTTTTGTGAGTATCTTTTCTGGACTAGACAGCTTGAAGAAAGTCATTCTTTTAAGGGTTTAATTCAAACCCACAATATTATGATACTTTAATTCTCAGTTCTAATATGAGACAATACCAAATGCATCACTTGATTTAGATTTTACTGAGTTTCTTTTTTTCATACTATCTCCGTATAAAAGGTATTACAACTGTTTGTCTCATCCCTGGATTAACACTTCCCCACTCTTTTTCCCTTCTTCCCACCCATCCACCTCCACACATTTAAAACTTGAGAGCTCGAACACTTCTCAATCATAATGTTGATACGAAGTTTATATTTCATTATCACACTTATCTTTTTTTCCGTTTCTGTAGGCAGACTATAGTTCTGCATTTTCTGCAAGAGGATCTGAAAGTTTTTATCCTATTTGCCTAGGATGGAGTAGTCCTGGCAACCAAGTTTAAGTAGACTCCAAGGGCTAGTGGCTTCTCAAGGTGGAATCTCTCCCTCAAATCCTGCAATATGCTCCTTTCTGAGTACAGGCAGAAAAGCCATTACCCTGAACAGATGGGAGGCAGTCTGTGGGAAGACAAAATCTGTTAGAGCAAAAACTTAGAATAAAAAAATAATTAAAATATCTGAGTCACAGGCCTGATTAAAATCACAAGATTGGCTTGAGAGATCCCTAAATGTTAAGGGACACACATTTTAAGGAAAATAGTATATATGATTCTTTTGATTTGTTGTATGCTTTTCATTCCCTTTAAAGGCAGTACAACCTTAGTTATTCGAAAGAAGAGCTGAGATTCTTACTTGATCCCAAAAGCTGTAACTTTAATTAAAATGAAGAAAAAAGATGCTCACGAGAAAATTCTGGGTGGTTACAATATCAAGACAGTTTGTAAACGGTATTGGTTTCTCTGAAGGTGTGGAAAAACAATTGTCAGATGAACTCGGCTGTGACTCGAACAGCTGCTATGCCATGCCTACTGCTCAGCCCTAATTATATCTCAGCAGGAGGGCATTTGAAAAAAGTAAGGACACAAATCAGGCCCAAAGAACATATCCTTACATTCATAACTGCTAAGGTTCCTCTCTGATAGGGGAATGTTTGTTTTAATCTTCCAACTTGCTGACACATATAAGCTTTTGCCAATTAGAAGTACATCTGATGCATTTGAAATTGTCACGGCTTGACAAAGGAAAAGACATGAAAGCCACAAAACCAGGAAAAAAAAAGATAAAAATCTATCATAATTCTTCTTTTAACTGATCTCTTCCCCAGGGCAGTGCTGTAGGATCTGCTCCTATGATTTGCTGACACTGGTAGGAAAGAGTTGACTGTCCCAATGACAAACACAGCTACTTCACACAAAAGCAGTTCCCTTGTTCTTATCCTTTTCCCCTCCAGCTAGCACTGAGCTTTTTTGAAGCAAGGCACAGACTCAATCAGTGTTTTCTCTCTGCCTTCTGCTGTCTTCCTAGGCCCTTGGAACACTGCTCCCTCCTTCTCCACGTCACGCCGTCCAGCAGTAATTCAGCTACTTTTCCAGTTTGCTCTCCGTTCCCTTCTCAGGTTCTCTTTTTTTTCGGCTGCTTTATCTTTCCAAGGTGCTTCAGGGGTTTAGTGCTTCCATCCTCCTTGTATGGTCAGCAAAGAAAATTAGTGTGCTAATAATTTTGTAGTAGTTTTGTGCAGTTTCAATTTCCCTCGCAGCACTTGTGTTTCATGTTTAGCTATTTTGACAACAGATGTCTAATGTAGAAGTGGTGGGTGTTTGTGTAAGCCTACATATATTATACATTATACACGTATGTATACACATTACACATATGTATAACTATACATACACACCTACACGTGGCTAGAGGTCTGCAAAACCACAGCACATCACACTCCCTTTACTGATTCTACAAATCCCTGGCTTTCTTTTAAAGAGTGCAAGTATTGTATTAGTCAAGAATCATTAATGATGTGGTATTTTGCAAACCGTCACCAAGATGATAGAAGGTAAATTAACAATTGCATCATCTTTTGCTTAAACTTCTAATAAAGGCATAGCAAAAATATGCTCAATAACTAGGCTGTTGAATCTGTTGAACTATCAACACAAATATGACACAGGAGCCCAAGATGTTCCTCATGACAAGCACAAACACAAGGGTACAGCAGAAGGTACTGCATTCACATGCAATGAACAGAAGAGGAGTGAGTTTGGCAGGAAAGTACCAGTACAGCAACAGGGACTGGTCCTCACACCAACCCAGCGATCACTTCGTAACAATCCTTCCTCAAAGGCATGGGTTGAAGAAGTGAGACAGTGCTGGCAGAGTGGACTTGGAAAAGAGGAGCAAGAAGGCACAGAGGACCAGTCCAGAGCAACAGAACAATTCTACAGTCACTGAAAGATGACTTGAGCCCAATGCTGTCCAATCAATGCTCTTCCCTGACCCTCCAGGTGGCCACGGCTGCACTTTGCCAACCCAGCCCAGCCCTCAGGCAGCTGCGTGGAAAACCAGATGAGGAGAAGGACTGGGCTGAACACCAGTAGTTTTTCTTGCTGTCCCAAGAACAAGTGAAACAGCAGGATGGCAGGGACAAGCGAGGAAGGTCTCTTAACTTCAAATGACAGTAGGTGACCTCAAAGAAGCACAGAAATGGATCCACAAAGTCAAACTTTGTGTACTTTGTAACTCTCAAATAGCACAGTCCTATAGGGCTGCACCTTGTTAGTAATTCCTTTTCATTGTCTATATATATTTATACATAAAATATTCATATAATTTTATGTATTTATTTTACATCCTTCATATATTTTATATATTATAGATTAAAATCCATTTACATTAAAAATTTTACTCTAATAAATTACTTTATGTCTATAATATATCATATATTTATGATACACATGTTTATTTTTTTTAAGAAAAGAAACCAAGGAAAACTATTTCATTAGCTTGCAGTACAAAGAATCACTACAGCAAATGGGTGTAATGGCTTTTAACAAGTCCCTTCTTTTAATAAGAATTTAAGTATAGCAACCAAACTACAGAAAAATATTTCTTGGAGTCAAATTTACACTAGGCCAATGGAGTCCAACACTCCTGGTGGAGTCTGACTCATCAGCTCTCTAAAGATCTTTACCACTTGAATTAATACTAGTTTTTAATGCCTAGTCAGTGAGTCCATTGTTGTGATATGAAACTAAAATGAAACTACGGAAAAGAAAAACTCAACAGATTTCATTGGAAGAAGGGTACAGTAACACCACTGATTTTTTTTTTAATTACATAGGGTAAGGCTAAAGAATTATCAGTAGCGTTATCATCATCTAAAATCTAGCATATGAAATCCCAAACACTATTATAAAGAGCCCCTTAAATAAATCTCTGTTATCAGCTGAATGCAGCTGCACTCTTCTTCATTTGCATGAAGTTAGGATTTGCCAGCACACATGATAAAATTTTCTAATAAGCTCAAAAAAGGAAAGAAAAAAGGAGGAGAAATAGCTTTAAGAAGCTCATGGGACAACAGAGCTTGCTCTCTCTTCAAGACAACTCAAAGCATGTCCATCCTTAGGTCAGATAAAAGAACACGATTACACAACCTATCTCAATATGACATGTATGTTTCTTATCCTGAAAAGTATCAGACAACAAGCGACAAATACCAATGGTTTCTTATTCAATTTTAAGCATTTTAACATTCTATATATTCACAGATTAAAAGTAGAAAGGGCAAGAGAATCACTGCAAAACCGCAGGTCAATCAATAGAACAAAGAAAAAACTACAATCACAGTGTGACAGGCACAAGGGGAACAAGCAGAAGATGTCCGTAAGAAAACTGAAAGGAAAATTCCCTAAAATATCGTCCTAGGTAAAGCAATTATTTCCCACTACATAAATCTCTCTCTCTCTATTAAAAAGCAATGGCGTTACCTCAAAAACAATTTCTCAGATGAAAAAAATAAATCAATGCAAGGTTTTGATTATAATGTATTGATGTAAAATACTAACCTGAAATTATTCTGCTCCCGCTTCAACCCATGACTTACTGCCCAGGTGAATACCACGTACCCGAGTCACTTGCACACCACTCACGCTTCCAAGAGGGATGAGCAACTCAACAACAACTGACTCATAATTAACACAGTAATGGGAGATCACTGTTATCCTGTTCCAACAGGCATTTAACAGAATAATTTATGGTGCCTCATGAATATGTCTCTTCTGATAAATGTTCCTGCACCATTCATTGGAATGGAACACATTTATGTATTATTCCCATTACAGTTCCCATTACACCAAAAGAGTTCACATCACAAAACCTTTTAGAGGGAAGGCAATTGTGTCCTGCAGACCAACAGCATAATCATTTTCAGTACTGGTGACCTTGATTAAAGGAAGACTTTGATAACAGACAGCTGAAGGCAAAAATCCCTCAGGATGAGAGATGTGAATATTCACATCTACAAGAAAAACATGTGAGCACGGCAGGCATCACTCATTTTCGCCTGCTCTACCTTTTATCTGTGCAACCTGCTTGCCTGGTTCAGTAATGGAAACGAATGAACACCTGCACATCACGGGCCAGCTTTCCCTGGCAGAGTCCCTGCACAAGAGAATTTCAACAACCAAAGAAAAATGTCTGCACAGAAAAAAGGCTGTTCTCTACCTCAAAACACATTCTGTGCAAGTCCCAAATGACTGGGAAATCTTTTATAGAACTGATATGTATTCCATAGGAAAAATGTGATTGCTCAAGATGATTTGGGCAGAAGGAGAAATGAAAATCCAGTATCAGACTGGGCAGTCTCATTACTGCCTTTAACAGACTCCCCAACAGGGCTTTGAAAATATTAAATCTCAGTAGCGTATTTATTATTAACACCATGATTAGATAAGAATCTAATTTATAACAGATGAGAATGGAAAAAAGAAAAAGTATTATCCTTGATAAAATTTGGGAAAATAATTTCAAATCAAAACAAGAAAAATGAAAAAAATATTTGGCTTCATATGCCTTCATTTTTATAACTCATGATTTAAAGCTTCATGTTCAAATAAAGGAATTGCACCTGAGCCGCATCTGAAGAAGTGTGACCAGCAGGTCAAAGGAGGTGATTCTCTCCCTCTATTCTGGTCTGGTGCGACCTTATCTGGAGCCCTGCATTCATGGAGCTGTCGGAGCGAGTCC
Source organism: Dromococcyx pavoninus (assembly GCA_033558185.1). Classification (NCBI taxonomy): domain Eukaryota; kingdom Metazoa; phylum Chordata; class Aves; order Cuculiformes; family Neomorphidae; genus Dromococcyx; species Dromococcyx pavoninus. The sequence continues at coordinate 262,346 of JAUMJL010000182.1, forward strand.
AGAGGAGGCCATGGAAATGATCCAAGAGCTGCAGCACCTCTCGTACAAGGACAGGCTGAGAGAGTTGGGGTTGTTTGTTCAGCCTGGAGACGAGAAGGCTCTGGGGAGACCTTAGAGCAGCCTCCCAGTACTGAAAGGGGCTCCAGGAAAGCTGGGGAGGGGCTTTTCATCAGGAGTGCAGGGGTAGGATGTGGGGGAATGGTTTTCAGCTGAAAGAGGGGAGATTGAGATGAGATCCTAGGAAGAAATGTTTTGCTGTGAGGGTGGGGAGGCCCTGGCCCAGGTTGCCCAGAGCAGTGGTGGCTGCCCCATCCCTGGAGGTGTTCAGGGCCAGGTTGGATGGGGCTTTGAGCCCCCTGATCAGTGGGAGGTGTCCCTGCCCATGGCAGGGGTTTGGAGCCAGATGGTCTTTGAGGTCCCTTCAAACCCAAGCCATTCCACAATTCTATGAAAGCAGTAGTTTTTCGGTGCCTTTATTACTTTTCAGGATTGGCAACACTGCTGGTTTGCCAGCATTCTGGCACACGTGGACTGATCTGGAGAAAAAGGATTACCTATCTTTTACATTCTTTCATTACTCTCGAGAGACTGTTCTTATTTTCACAAGAATAGAGAAGGAATTACCACAATAAACAGGTCATTTCTCCGTACATGTTTTCCCCTATTGAAATTTGTACTATGGCTTCAAAGCCAGACTCGTTTTAGAGGTTCCACAGCTGAAGGCCAATCAGTAGATGTCTATACCTCCCCCTCACAGTGACTAAACATGTGCTGATGGCCTTAGCTGCCTACATCCAGATACCAGCCTTCTTCAGGGAAAAGAAAAACCCTGTCCCAAAGAGCACACAGCCCTTTGTCTGTTCCTCTACCTGGAAAGAGGAGTAGACAGGGAGCTGTTTATTCCTCCTCCATCCCATGTAACTATGGATGGCATTCTTAACTGCTGCTCTCATTTTATATTGTGTGGGGCAAGGCTGGTTCTTTTTTCTAAAAGCCATGTTCATGGCAAAACAAAATGCAACCGTAATCTACTACTTGCAAACTGCAAGCATACCTCAGATACCAAACAGCTCTGAAACTAGGATATTAAAGAAGTATTTGGGTAGCATTGATTGTTCTTTTTTAATGCCAGCAATGCAACACATCATCTTCTGAATTTCATCATCCTTTGCCTTAATTTTGTATCTAAAAGTCTGATTACTTCACATGGATTTAAATCTTTCAGTTTCACTTTGCGGCAAATATGGATAAATTACACAAATGTCCTTAGTGTGCTTGAATGTATGAAGAAATCCCTCAAATACACTTGACATGAAAATTATCAGTAACAAAATGTCCTCTGGTCTGTAAATGCACATAGTAAGACATCCCTAACAAATGTAAAAGCTTGCAAAATCTACTCCATTTTGAGGGTCCGTGTTTGTAGATAAGTCTTTTTACATGTGATATAATGCTTATGGCCGTAGCTAAATATGACAGTTTTCATAAGAAACAAGTCAGTGCAGGTGGCACTGTAAGAGAGCAAAGCTTAGGGGAATTAAAAATACAGAAAAAAAGTGTGGGCTGAATGACAAAGGGCATAGCTGAAAGAGGAGTTAAAAGGGATGCTAATAAATAGAGTTCAAGGCCATGCCAAACTCATTTGGAATATAAACACAGAAGACTGCCAGCGATTCCATAACCGTGATGACTCATGCCTTCTATCTTTCTCTTCCATCCACTGGGATGCTTCTCAAACTGTATTCACTTTATTGTCTCTACATTTTTACATGTCTTTTACTTCTGTAATAAATCTGATGCAAGTTGATTAAGAAACCTGATAAAAGCAAGGACACACAGAATGGTCCACTGCAATGAAACACACCAGATATCTCAATAACCTGTATACAACAGCCTTAAAAACTAAGAGGACTTATTTCACAGTATCTTCCTGCTGCATTTTAATTCATTAAAATTATTCCATGTTAAGAAAGAATAACTGGTTTTCTTCCCTATGTGAATGTGAATGGATCCAAGAACATGTCACACCAATTTCCTTTCTTTTACAGCTACACAATCTTAATAAAGATTTCACATACGGAATTGCAAGGAAAAAACCCTACCCTTTAGAAAGCTGTAATCATGCCAAGTTATCTTTAAAACATCTTAAAGTGTTCTTTCTAGCAGAAGAATGAACTTTCCAATCTGAAGGATGATTTCACATATAACAAAAAATGTTTTAAATGGCTGTAAGACCAATATACGGAACATTTTGCTAATAATGGTCTTCCCAGTTCCCAAAGGTGATCTATATTTGTATTTTCTAATAGCTGTCATTTTTTAATTTATCTATTAGTAAGATGATAGATCTGTCACAAAGAATGGCTGATGTGTAAGTAATGTACATGTGAACACACAACCTGGCGTGCTGTATACAGTTGGATATTCAAAGCCAAGAACATTGCAGGGATCCTCTGTGGACGCTCTGTGACATTTCAGAAATTGTACTTAAAAAGCAGAGTGCTCAAAATCAGAAAGGTGTGCTGAAGGTCATATCTCAAGGCACTTTAAATCATTAATCACACTAAAACTCTGGCTATACACATACATTTTTTGAAACTTGTTAATATGCTTTATTCTTTCTCTCCAAGCCTTTTCACCCACCGGTACCTACCAGAGGGTAGCGGAAGTAATGAATTTTTTACTTTTAGGCATCCAGTGACACAGGGTTTTCCTCAAAAACAATAACCAAAAGCCACACACAGATCCAAAATCCATTACTACCAGTAACTCTGTAACAAAAGGATCCATACTAGAAATGACAGAAGAATTAAACTGCTAAGAACTGTAATAAACTAACATCTGCTGGTGCCTGTACTCGCAATATTTATATCTTGAATTTAGTGATAACTGAAATAACTGGTGCTAACAAATGATGGATTATTCCATATTTTTACATAATTGAATAACAAATGGGAATTTTGTGCCTGCATTCTGTATCCTTCATCTGCCCTTCCTCTCACCATAGTGCTCCAGTGGGATTATTTTCTGGAGAATTTTGAAAAGTAGAGATAATATTTAATTTCCAGGGGCAAGATTTTCCAAAGTGCTGTTTTGTTGATTTTTGCTTCCCTGACTTTAATATTTTGTAATACCACTAAGTCATTATTTGTATGACAGGAAGTCAGTTTTGCGAATCTGTAATTATACAAGAATGCTTAAAAATATCACAACTGGAGACACATTTCAAAATTATCAGTTACTTAGAATATATTAACATCATCCATCTGAGTCAGATCACGTTGCTTTCTTTTACTTTAAGAGCAGGCTGCAAGAGGCTACTTATGTCAGTAGTCAGTCTGAACAGACACACAGATTCTAGACCTACATGGTCCTTTGGAAGCAGGAATGAATTTACTCTGCACATACCCTGGGTCAATTGGAAGCCATCTGGCCACGGTTATGCAAGTTGGCAAAATCAACTGAAGTCCTTATTTTATAGAGGTACTTACATAGCCTGCTTAAACACACTCACACTTTATAGGTAGATGCAAACAAAGGTGCAAAGCATTGTATTCCACTCAGCCTTCTCCAAAAGTTCCCATGTGGCAAGGGCAGGGAGACCTACTGTTAGTTATGAGTCACTCTGTGCATAACTGAGTAACTGGAGAACGAAATTCTCCCCAACGAGCAGTAACAGCAGCGCATTCCCACAGGAAAAAGTACCACAAAATAAGTTCTTTTTTAAAAAAAGCATTCAGCCACAGATCATGAATTTATATTCAAAATATTCCCCCATAATTTGCATCGTAAGAGTTCCTGAGGTGAACTCAATATAAAAAGTGTGCTGACATTATTACCCAACTTGTTTTGGACTTGTTTTCTAACAGATGGCAAAGTGACTAACTCTGACCTTAGGATCTCCCTCTGGGAGCAGCTTACACAAGCATGGACTTCCCTGGTGTCAGCTGACTCAAAGTATCACAGTATCACAAGGTTGGAAAGGACCTCTGAGATCATCAAGTCCAACCTATATCCCAACACTAACACCAACACTAACACCAACCATCATCTAAAGTGATGCCACTTGATTAAGCACCATTTTGCCCAAATGCCACATAGAAAACAAACGTTATAATACTTCTGCTGCAAACAATTTACATCTGAAACGCAGAATCTCAAGAATATCACCTACATTCAAGTGTCTTTCTAAAAGTCACTAACCAATTAAGGCAGCAATATTTCTATTCTTCTCACAGCGACCGTGGTTTAACTACACAACCGCATCAACGCCAAGGCCTGTGGCTGCTCAACCAAGCCAAATGAGGCAGAAGGCCCGCGCTGACTCCAGGTGCAGCAAGCAAAGTGCAGTTGCACACTCTCCCTGTCACTGCAGTGGTGCAGCAGGAGCAGAACTGATGAGGGAACGCAAACTCCTCCACTGTTTCAGAGCATCATCTCGGTGTGGTGCACCCCTGCCCACTGTTATAACATAATCACAGACGCTGTGATAACGCTGTCATGGATATCTCAAAAACTGCCTACGTAAGTTCTTAGTGTATAGCTCAGCACATTTCTCTCATGAAGGATGAGGCCGTGTGGGCAGTGACAAATGCAGAGTTAGCCAATCCATTGAACAGGTACATCGACTGTGAACACAAATACTGAGAACCGTATTAAATACGGTATAAGCTGTCAATCACTAAAAGCTTATTGCACTCACTTTATGATGGTTTTGGTTGGTGTAGAGTTAATTCTTTCCATAGGTTGGTTATGGCTTGGATTTGTGCTGGACCCAAGGTTGGTAACACAGGGATGTTGCAGTCACTGCTGTGACACAGTCAAGGGCTCACCTGCTCCTCACAGTGTTCCGCCAGTGAGTGCTGGGAGTGCACATGGAGCTGGGAGGGAACACAGCCAGGACAACTGACCCCAACCACCAGAGGGATAATCCAGATCATATGACATCAAGCCAGCAGACAAAGCTGGGGGTAAGCATTGGCCAGGGATCACTGCTCGGGGACGGGCTGGGCATTGGTTGGTTCACGGTGTGCAACTTGCATCACTTGCCTGTCTTGGGTTTTGTTTCTCTCTCTTTGTTACTTTCCTTTTCATTACAATTTTTCATTACCTCTATTTTATTTTATTTCAATTATCAGATGTTCTTATCTCAACCTCTGAGTTCTCTCACTTTTATCCCTTCCCACTCTTTTCCCCCCATCCCGCTGCAGGGGGCATGCATGAGCAGCTGTGTGCTGCTTAGCTGCCAGCTGGGGTTAAATCACCACACACTATCTTCTGTGCAACATATACTTAGGGAAGAGCTGCAGTGTTTCTGCTGTCTTCCCTGAAGCTGTGCTTCAGTCCTATAGCACGATTTCCACTGCAATCGTGCCTAAACCTCCACGACTTAGGCACTTAGGCACAGAAGTGCCTAAAAATAAAGCAAGTACTTCCATTAGCAGCAGCACTTAGCAGCTGAGAAAAATCAAGCTTCGCATTTAAATTATGCTTAGTAGAGCAGAATCAAATCCTTCTACCTACTGAGTACCAGCTTCACTTACTTCCCTTCCATCTTCCTCCCATCAACAAGAATATGGCCCTATTTGGGCACAAATATGTACTGGTGAATTTAATTATTGTAAAATCATAAATATTGTAAAATCATAAACAGTTCATAAAAACAAAGTTGACACAACAGAACACATGAGAAAACATAAAAGGGAAATTAAACCAAAATAATAAAACCTTGTATCCAGGAACTAATTAAAATTACCATTGGGAGAAGACAAGTCTGTAAATTATAATTGGTAGATTTCTCCTCCTGCACTTCTGTTGGATAGAATATCCAGAACATCTGGATGCTTTTGGACATGTTGCATGTTATTTCACACAACAGACTTCCACATCAGAAGTGAGCCCCACCTGATGGGCTGTGCAGAGAACACCTGCTTGGAACTGTGCTGCTACCTGTTCCCAGTACCTGCTCACCGGTTCCTAATACAGCACTGTGTATTAGTAGTGGCAGCTACCACTATTCCAGGTAAGGAAAGCTATCAGAAAGCAGCACTACTGAATGATATCCATCATACATAATTGAAAATATCTCATGCATGTGCTCACACTGACCAGAAACTACAGATTCACCTTATGAATATAGTCCATATAGTTCATTGGTTTATAGAACCAGAATTCTCGAATCACAAAATATAAAGCAGTTAACACAAAATCTCATACATTTTGTATCATGTCCTGCTGGTGCATCTTTAGACTAATGTAAGTTCTAGATTTTAAGGGGATAACTTCCCAGAATCACTAATTGCATCTGGCACCTAATGTATGATAACAGCTACGTTGTACTTGATATCCTGACAAATAACCAAAAAATAAAGAAAAAAACCATCAGTGATATGATTTTCTCACTGATATGAGACAGAATGTGTATTAAGTCTGATGAATCTCATGCACATACATACACAGTATTTACTGTAAAAGATAGTTCAGTTTCCAGGCTTGTATGATCATCCTGCAGCCCCAGTAATTTCTGAACCTCCTAGGCAATCCTAGTGTCAGGCTCTTATAATCCATTCAGTCTTGTGGAGATAAGAAAAAGCAGTAGAACAATACTTGAAACTGTGTCTCTTCAAAGAGAAACAGCAAGACACAGAAAGATAATTTCATCGAATCACATTAAGCACCTTCTATACGATTTTGATACTTCTCTAAATCCTTTGCTTCTTCTATGTTTACCTTGAAATTACTCCCTACCAAAGTACTAAGATATCTCTTCAGAAATCAGCACATTGTGTAGAGCCCAGCAGGCTCTTTACTTCTTACAGAGCAACGAGCAGCAGCAGCAGAAAGTGACAGTCAAACAAACAGATCGTTGGTGTGGTCTACATCTAAACCGGCTCTGCTATTGCCTTGCGAGGATCTCTGTACACGTATGGTACATCCTAAAATCCTGCTGCCAGTTCCATCCTGAGCCATTCCCATCTTCCATCCAAGAGTGCAGCTGAGTGCACCTGCTGCCCTGCGCTTCCACTGCTGCTGGCACCATTGCTATGTTACTCAGGAGGGTGAAAGAAACATTTAACAGTTTCCCAGCTGATTTAGGCAGAACACTGCTGTGCAATAGCCAGAGAAATACGCAGCAATGGCTGGTGTGAGGAAAGGCTGTGAGCTCTATCCCTTTGGAATGCAGTTCTCCACCTCCTTAGAATTATTTCTGAATTCTCCATCCTAGATGACACACACTGAAGAGGATCTTATAGACAGCCTTGGCCATAGCAAAAGGCAAACAACCTCGCGGTAAAAATAACCGTTATTCAATGGGTTTGGTATATAAGGCAGGAGGAGAAGGTAAAAGCTGAGTATTCTGCACATACTTACCAATAAAAAAAGATGTTCATGAGCGTTACAGAGAAGTCTCGTATCGGTACCTAGGCTGGAAATACTCAACAGAGATAGAGTAGCATTGCTTACTTCAGAAATGAGGTTAATAGAAGGTAAATTGAAATAAGCATAAAGCATAATGATTGATTTAAATTACAGATAGATCAAGAATCTTTTTCTTCCAAGCTTTCTTCCGTAAAAAAGGAACAAGGGTTTCTTTATTAACCCCAAATTAACCCAAATTAAGCAGTCCAAATTGCATTTGGAAAGAACATCCGAATCAGTAAAACTTTATTAAAGATCAGCTATCAAGCCTACCAGCCTGACCACGGTACTGGGGAAGCTCATGGAGCAGATCATCTTGAGTGCTGTCACACAGCACGTGCAGGACAATTGGGTGATCAGGTCCAGCCAACATGGGTTTATGAAAGGCAGGTCCTGCCAGACCAATCTGAGCTCCTTCTATGACAAGGCTACCCAGTTAGTGGACAAGGGAAAGGCTGTGGATGTGCTGTACCTGGACTCCAGTAAAGCTTTGACACCGTTTCTCACAGCATTCTGATGGAGAAACTGCCTGCCATTGGCCTGGACAGGCACAGCCTGTGCTGGGTGAAAAACTGGCTGGATGGCCGGGCCCAGAGGGTTATGGTAAATGGAGTTAAATCCAGTTGGAAACCAGTCACGAGTGGGGTTCCCCAGGGCTCAGTGCTGGGTCCAGTCCTGTTCAGTATCTTTATCAATGATCTGGATGAAGGGATCGAGTGCACCCTGAGCAAGTTTGCAGATGACACCAAGCTGGATGCAAGTGTGGATCTGCTTGAAGGAAGGGAGGCTCTGCAGAGGGATCTGGACAGGCTGGATCCATGGGCTGAGACCAATGGGATGAGGTTTAACAAGACCAAATGCCAAGTCCTGCACCTGGGACACAACAACCCCAGGCAGTGTTACAGGCTTGGGGAAGAGTGGCTGGAGAGCTGCCTGGAGGAGAAGGACCTGGGGGTGTTGGTTGACAGGGGCTGAACATGAGCCAGCAGTGGGCCCAAGTGGTCAAGAGGGCCAATGACATCTTGGCCTGTATCAGAAACAGCGTGGGCAGCAGGACCAGGGAGGTGATTGTGCCCCTGGACTTGGCACTGGTGAGGCCACACCTCAGGTGCTGTGTTCAGTTCTGGGACCCTCAGTACAAGAAAGACATTGAGGTGTTGGAGTGTATCCAGAGAAGGGCAACGAGGCTGGTGAAGGGGCTGGAGAACAAGTCCTACAAGGAGCAGCTGAGGGAACTGGGGTTGTTTAGCCTGGAGAAGAGAAGGCTGAGAGAAGACCTCATCGCTGTCTACAACTGCCTGAAACGAGGTTGTGACGAGGTGGGTGCTGATCTCTTCTCTCAAGTGACAGGTGATAGGATGAGAGGAAATGGCCCCAAGTTGTGCCACAGGAGGTTCAGATTAGACATCAGGAAAAATTTCTTCACTGAAAGGTTGGTCAGGCACTGGCACAGCTGCCCAGGGAGGTAGCTGAGTTGCCATCCCTGGAGATGTTTAAAAGGTACGTTGGTGAGTTTCTTAGGGACATGGTTTAGTAAGGGGACAGGTACGGTTGGAGTTGATGATCTCAGAGGTCCTTTCCAACCAGATGATTCTATGATTCTATCATTGCCACACAAAGTATTGAAATTGTAACAAAATTTAAGAGAGATTAAACATTCATATTAAAACATTCCAAAGCTTCTATAATTTACAGCAAGCCATACTGCAAGAAATATTGTTTTAAATTCAGGACTCTAGTCAGCCTTGCAACAAGACTATGTTACAGCTTACATAGAAAGAAAGAAGACGTTTCACCCCTTTTATCTTTTGCATATAAATTTTTACAGTATTTTTAGTATTTTCTGAAATTATTGGACTAAATTATTGGTATGATGTTGTATGGAAAATTAAAAGCAAAGCTTTCTTAGTTTTAATGGCAACATTGTGTCCAACAGCAAGACGATAAGTACAGATGACAAACACATGCATGGTGTTGACTTGATTAATTTATATTATGGCTTGTAAAAAATTACATATATACATATTTCACATTCAAGACAGTGAGTAGTTCTACACCCTATGGAAAGCAACTGTTCATACCATCAACAGATAATGAAACATGCAACAGAAACTAAAAAAACCCACCTCATCTACCAGTCACGAGTTTTCCCGAGGATCTAACTGCTTCAGTTAACATATTGCATGGCTCCCTATCCAGATTTCTGTTTCCAGACAAAAATAAGTCAGTACAGAACATATCTTCTCTTCCCATCCACTGTTAAATTGACTGTAAATCAAAAAATGTTCTCTCCACTTGTCTGCTTTCTCAGCATTTTGGTTTCATTTTCCAGTTTGGGGGCATATGCCCCTCTTAGAAGGTCACCAAAAGTTTGTAACAAGCCAAGGGTAAAAGGGAAAGATGGAAGAGCACAGGAGGGTAGATAACTAAGGCTACATGATAAGGAATTATGAGTTAGGTCACAAGTACAGCAATGAGATTCTGATATTCCCTCTTTACTTTAGTAAGCTTTGAACCAGTTCCAATTGTGGTATCGCAAAGGTGTTACTGGAATTTGAACCTACAAATCAAAAAAATAAACAAAAAGGGCAGAAATATTCCTTTTCCTTGTAAACAACCTGAACATAATGAAGACACAACTAAAGATATAAAGTCTTTGTTTGAATTAAAATACAGGAGAGAACTTCAAATTGAACAAACTGTACCTGACTTTAAAAAAAAAAAATTAAGTCCATAAAGAGAGTTTCTCTCACCTTCCCTTAGCTTCTGGCCATTAAAACCCCCCAAACATAGAATTAACTAAATAAGGCCTTTAACAGCATCACTTTATCATTATTAAAAGAATAGGCATTGTATTTCATAAATCCTGATTGCGCAAGAGAAATCAGGAGTGGATATATGGCACAAAAAAATAGAAGGAGCTGCTCAGAAAGGTCTGCTAAAAAGAAATAGCACCAATATCAGAGGATGTGTTAGCAACAAGGTTTCTTCAGGAGTGAAAGACTCATGGGAGTGTGCTACAGGCTCTGACGCGGGCACACAGATCACCCAGTGCAGAAAAGCACACGGTACTGGAAATGTGTGCCCATCGCTCACTCTCACCTGTCTGCACACAGCATGACTGCACATGGATCAATACACTCGCTGCTCTTGTTAGGTAACACATTTCATAGCACTTTTAATCTGAAACAGATACCTTAAACAGTTTAAAACCCTATTATTTTTCTTGTTCTGATTTTCCAATGATGAAACAATAGTTTGGGGTAGTATTAACCTTCTGCCGTAAAGAAATAGAATGTGCGCTCTCTCATCCTTCTCTTTCGTCCCCTCAATTTGAATATTGTAGATTGCATAAGAGACCTTCTCACCAAGCAACAGCTCTCCTTTTTTGTATTGCTCTTTTGCCTTTTTGAAATTCAATATTAATGCTGAACCCAGGGCCACATTATTAAACGATTAAGCAAATTTTTCTCAGAAATAATAAAAGAAAGAGGTAGATGAAGAAATTATTTTTGCAACAACCGTTCCCTCCAACACAGCGTTATTTTATTTGGTGTTGTCATCCAATACTTCCAATGTCTGCTGGAAGGATGGCATACTGGTACCCATTGACAAGGAAGCTTTAAAATGTGACTGCGAGGCCACAGCATCAGGTCTCTCAAGTAATTTTTGTCAATCAAACCCCAATTAGGACACTACTCCGGTTGTTAGGCTCTAATGACACTTCGCAATAATCAGAGGCACAAATACCCTAATTTAAAAGCCATTAGCAAGCTGCAGCTTTTGCAACAGAACATTCTGAATATATTGAGAAACTGGCTTTGCCTTGTAGCCTGTTTTAACACTTCAACTCCATTTTTAGCACTAACAAAAAGAAATTATTAGCCCAACCGTAAAAAATCTGCTGTTACATATTCCCAAAATCAAACATTCCTTTTCTATCACTGAAAGCATTTTTGCTATTAGAAAAACACTTTTGAAGAAAACTAAACAAAGTATCCTGTACAAAATTTATTTAGGGGAAAAAGAGAAATATATATTTTCCAGCAAAAGGCCTAAATATGCCTGATTTTAACAGATAAATTTAGGAGCTGCAATGTACAAACAATACCTTTCTTTAAAAGAAGGTCATGCAAAATAATAAAAAAGAGAATGAAGCATTGGGGGTGACACTTCACAGTTCACAAAATGTCAATAATCCAAAGCTATAACTGAAAGCAACTGATACTTTTGAGCTCCAGAACTGTTTGTCAAAACAAATATCTTTTACACTTAGTCAGCCTTTGAGAATTCCATCTCTGTTTCACTACCCACACCCTAGCACACCTTGTCTCTTAAAAACAAATGTTACTTTTGCTTTATTTTTAACTCTCACTAGGTAAGCTGGCTATAGTTGTCAAATCAAAACTTCTAGCGCTCTCTAAACCCCAAGGCTGATCCAGGTCCCTGTGAAATCATTGGGATATAAAGTTTAGGCTATTGTCAGAACAGCAAGACAAACATTGCTAGATGAGTCCAATGAGCATTGTCTTTTAAGTCTGAAAATAGCATATAGTCTTTTATACAAAATTATATAGATTGTCTATTTTAGCAGAACACGTGACTGACATAGATACAGGTACAGACATCAACATCCACAGTACTTTGGAATGCTTTTCACCGCCTCTATTACTATTAAATCCTAGAATCTGAAAATATCTGCAACATCGAGCCAGTATTGGTTAACAAACCGTTTAAGGAAAGACTACAGATGTTAAGCTGTGACTTGGGTGGTTTTTCAGAACCAGACACAGCAGCTGGGATTTGCCCTACTCATGAAGTTAATGTGTCATCTGACACAATATCCTGCTGGAAGAATCCTGAAGGGTACCCAACCTCTGCTGTTTCTCTTTAAGATTTGCAAGTTTCTATTTAAAAAGATGACAACAAACTTTCCCCGGGTACGGCTGACATTACCAGATCTAAAGAAATCAGCACAATGACTAATCATTGTGCTATGTATTAATTCAGAGCATGGAAAAAGTTACCCTGTGTCTCACCTTTAGGCAGTTTCCCTTACGTGACACCAGAAGATATCACACGCTGAACCAGCTCCTGCTAGAGGCAACAGGCTCTGCTGGGAGCCACTCCAAAGTACCAACAGTGAAGAACAACCTACCACAAACAGTACAGACATATATAGTCCACAGAAAATGGTCCTGCAAACCCAGGAGGTGGGTTAAGGGTAAAAAGAAATGGTGTGGAAGTATCCACATTTTTCCAGCTTGAACTCCTCCCTAGAAAGCAGAGACTTCCAACAACAGACAACTGCGATATCAACAGAAATTATTACACTGTAGACTGACACCCCACATATCTCAGAAGTTGTCAAATACCAGCAGGATTTTTCATCCTTTCAGCTCTAGACTTGTGCAAAACAGAAAAATTAAAAATTGCATGTAGCAGAATAATTATTCCATAACTCATCTTTAGTCTGCACACACACATTGAAGTCAGTAATTCCTGAACAGTTAAAAAAAAAAGAAATCTGTAAAATAACTGAAAGATGTCCTGGTACTTGTATGTGCTTTTATCAAGGCAGAACAGATGAACTACACCATGTTTGAACCTCCTCTGCTGACGTTTTACTTGCTCTTAAAGTACACCACATTTACCAAAGCTCTATTAAACATATTTGCTTCTAACTCTTTTACATTAAGAAATGAACTAAAAATTAATCCTGAAGGAAAAAGAAATGCAAAGAATATAAGCATCAGATTGCTGAACTCTTTTTAAGAAGTCCTTTAAAGTCTATTTTGCTGTGAATACTACTATAATTTTCCTCAGAGGTTAACATGTCATTTGATAATGTTTAATACAGGTCTGAATTGCTGCATGACAACCAAAATGAGCCTGAAATACTTTGTTATTCATACTGCACATAGCTTCCCTCTAGTATGTTACATGCACAACTCAGGTCCTAAAAGAAGTCTATCTTTGACTGAAAATGACTGGCAAAACACTATTATGTAAAGAATAATAGGAAAAAAAGAAAAAAAGAAAAATCAAACAGTGACAAAAATCAGGGAAGAAGTAAAGCACCTGAACACAGAAATCCACGAGGAGTACCATAGGGAAAGAGAGTGCAAATTTAAACAGCAGCAGCAAAAAGCTACAGTGAAAAGTATATATAGACATGCGTGAAGTGTACATACAGACACTCTGCCTATACCCTGCACAGGGTGTTTTGCACCTATGGGTGATAACAAACCATTTACACAGCCAAGATTAGCTAAAGAATTACAGGATAAACTGATTTCAATTGTCTATAAACTGGAAAAAAAGAAAAATGTTAATTCACAGCATATTAATATTAAATCATCTTGATAAGGACAGGAAATGAAGAACAATTCAAACGCGCTGGTCTTTCTTTCAGCCTCCGCACTTGGAATAACCACAACCTCTGACCTATGGAATCAAAGCCATGTGACAGGTTATGTACAAGTGCAGGGACAGGACCCGGAGCAGACCCACAGGTTGACCCTTCCACTGCAAGGCTTACCCAGGCCTATGGGATTGTGGCTCATGCAACAGAAACACACACCAGGAGCTGATGCTCTGAAGTGATGACCTCGCCTTAGGAGGCCCGCACACTGATTTCCTTCCCCGTAACATCTAGCACTGCTACCCTCTGCAGGCTTTAACTAACTTTTTAGACCTTCTTCTTGTAGACATCTACAAAAGATGAGGCAGTGAGAACCAAATACTGTAATTTCTCTACCCTTAGCTTTATAAGTTGACGTCCAGACAGAGAGAACCTCTTACATGAGTATGACAGAAATAACAAAGAAAATTCTATAAACATCTTTTGACTCCCAGTAAGAGCATATTTCACTGATACAGTTACTGACAGTTTTCTGGGATGAAGAGATAAACTCTGCAAGTCAGACTGTGCAGGATATAGCTGTGTTCAATAAAGGTTCATCCTCCGTTGGGGCTGGCATCACACAAAGATTGCTCTCAAGACGCTTTCCTTGCAAATTCAACACATTTGACATTGAGACATTTGCTTCTCTTCTTATTCTTCCATACAATAAATGTTTGATATTTGTACTGCTACAACACAGTAATAACACACCCTTTCCCCCCCTTTTTTCCCACATTTTCTTCATTTCACATAGTCATTTCACGTGTTGCTCTTATCTTTCACTGTGACTTTCTTCGCTGCCTTAGTTCTACAGATCACTTCCTTTCCTCCTCTACCCCATCCTGTTGTATTCTGTCTCATTTTGTTCTATGAACTAATGTGGACACGTTTGAGTACCTCTTTGTTTATCCATGGTAATACAGTATTCTGCCTAACTTAAGGTATTAGCTATGTAAAATAAACCAAGAACTGACTTTTCATACAGCAAGAAAACTAAGGGTTGATGCATTCTTCTGAAAACAGTATTGAAAATAAAATATCACACTACATTGTGTGCTCTTTTCTTTATATACTGGACATAACTGCTATATGAATTATATGCATTTTATATGTTTTATAACCATTTACATATCTACCAATTATATGTTTATGTATGTTTATAAATTTTATGCATAATTTACAATGGCTGACATTTTCAAGATTACTAAGTTATCAATGTATAAATTCAGTTCATTGCCATGGAAGAGCTCCCTGTCTCTCTGTCACGTGAATTCTACTCTCTTGCCATAGGTTTTCTGTGCAGGATTGTTACTCGTTTAGTTGATGGGTTTCCTGCAAACTGGGTAAGAGTTTACGTTACTGGATAAGTCTAAGAAGATTCTAATAATACCTTACCACGGGAAGCCAAAAAGCTGCACTACCCTGAAGATACACATACTTTAATGTGGCTATAATTTCCTCATAGTTAACTTATCCATATCATTTCTGTTTTCAAAAACATTCCAAGCTTCAGCACTGCTCTCCCTTGATAAAAAGCACATTCCAGAAAGCTGGTGAGCTGACTCATACACTCTAATTAAATCTGAACTGAATATTTCTCCTTTGAAGTTGGTAGCTGAAAGTTGACTCAGACATATTAAAATCCATAGACTACCATGCAAATTAATAAATGGTTTTATTAACAGGACCACAAAATTCTGGTTTTTTGTACCACTCCACTTCTAGAAATGCAACAGAGAAACTATTAGAAATTATTTTCTGTAATTAAGGTAGCTTTCAAATGTTAAGTATTTAAGTACCGTGGAAGCAAATGAAGGCTAGCATTTCAAAACTCGTTTGCAAATAAAGGCATAGCATTGTTGAAGACAAAACCAAGCTCTCTGTTAAGTTTAAAGCAAACATCCCACTGCTGCACCTCTGTAATACAGCTCCAGTTTAGTCATAAGAGATGTGATGTAGTTTCCTTGTATTTCATTTATGCCTTTTTTAAAAAAAAATATTTGAGTACTGGAGGCAAAATGTTCAAATGCAAATGACTCAACTCTCCACAGCTGAAATGGGCAGGAGTTTGAATAATGAATATTGAGGCACGAAACCAATGAAAACTTTCCTAAAGCTGATCAGCACAGCACTCTATTGGAGCTATACTTAGAAATAAGTAACAGAAGCTCCTGACACTTGGCTGTTGCAATCTGAATAATTACCATATGCTGTGTATGGAAAATATATGCAAATATATTATGTGCAGCACAAGTAGATCCTGACATAAACTCGTCTGGGGGTTCTTTTTCTTCTTTTTTCCTTTCATAGAAACACCAGTAAAGCCCGTGGTTAATATTCACCAAATGGCAGACACATCTTTCAGTGTCACCAGACTTAGTGAGTATTAGTAGGTCCTTTTATTTATGTTTCTGAGGTGATTTTCTGTGCTGGAGGAATTCAACAAAGACACAGATTACCGAAAACCAGAACACTCTGCACACCCTTCTCACTAACTGGAATTGTTGCACAGGGGCCAGATGCAAGAACCCCTTCCCCCCTGGTTTAAATGCTTTGGTAATGTAGACCTGAGCTTCCACAGTCAGTGGAAAAATGGCTTACATTGTCCCCTTGAGCACAACACATGGAAATTACAGCTGACCTAATTACACATTCTCAGTTGAAATAAAAATAAGAGTTTTATCCCGTTAGTCAGTACTAGGAAAAATTCTGCTGCAAGCAAAACATAAAATGTAGAAACCCAAATGTCAAATTGTCCTACTGGAAGCTAATCTGTAGCACTCAATTGTTCACTACCAAAACCAGCTTTCCAGCCCACGGAATAAATTGTACTACAGACCAGGAAAGACAGGTACTAAAAGACATTTAGAATTTCTGTGGAATGTATACAAATAATTATCTTCCTGCTTCACATCTAAATAATAGTAGTGAATTTTGTTAGCTTTATCATTAATAAAGTAAAAAAAAAAACCCCAAAAAAATGAAAACAACCAAAAAAACAAACGTAAAGAACAAAAAAAATCCAACCCCCAGAACAGAACACACTTGATTTTTAATCTGATCCTCTGACTTGAGTTACAACATAATCACCCTTCACAAAACAAGCAGTATAGCACAAGAGGGAAAAGATTTATTCACTATAATCAGATTATCAGCATATATTAGGTTTAAAGAATTATAATTTATCTGTGCCAGGAAGTCCTGTGATCACCAAGACAACTATGGGCCTGACTCAACGCCCTTCCTTCACAAGAATTCCCAGCCTATTTCAAGCTCCACTCTCTTTGGTCACAGCTATATGGGCTATGTAACTGTAACCAGAATTTAGTGACCTCTGCACCAAAATAGCCCATCTGCTGGACAGGGCAGAATTGTATCCCCTATTAAATACCTACTGCAGTTTTATCAGTTCACAAGTATGTGCAAGCACATTCTATGTAAACCTGAAGCAAATGGTATCCACTTTGTCCTTAACAGAACATAAAGGAAGTTCTTGTCTCTGCGTCACCGGTGAAGTCAAACAGCATTTCGTTGGGATTTCTCTGCCTCTGCCCCCCAGAACCAGCAGCTCAGCTCAGTTACGGCCACATGTAAAAACCAAATCATGTGAACTCGACCCTGGCCCTTCGGTTTGGCCCCTGCAAACGGGGCAGCTCAGCTTTGTGCCATTTTATTTGCACATCCTTCCCCATCTCTATGCAAATACACTTTCCAGACATTCCCCTGCTTACCAAAAGTAATTACAAAACACTCAATCATCAACATGAAATAGTAATCCTTAAGTTTTTTTGTAAGTAAAAATGTAAATACTGTTTATTCATAACAACCCCTACCATTTAAGCTTTCTTCAGAACTGTGCATAAAAACAGTTGCTAATGACACGTTACTACTAAATAAAAACAAGGAAGGTCAGTAATTCTGCATTGGAATACAAAGTATACACAAAAATGTGTGTAATAAAACTGTGGGTGTTTGGGGATGTTTATGCAGTGACATTTCACACAAGCATCCTAGCTTCCAGACGATGCTGCAATAACTGATCAGCACACAGAGAAAAGGCGCTCGAGATATACAATAGATTAAGCAAAGTACTTTGAAAAACATTCCTCTAAGGTTGAATCTTGATAACAGACATTTTTAAACTTGAGAAGATTATCGCTTTTTTAAAAGAAAAACTATATCTGCAAAAACCAGGATTTTCTCTCACATGGTCCTAGGAAAACAACATTTAATAGTTCAACACAACAGATCTGTTGGGTCAGGTCCCTGCCACCTGCAAAAGCAATATTTATCCTGTCACTCTGGCAGAGAAATTCAGATCAACTTTTGCACTGGGTAAAAAGAGAGAATGCTTCTTTCCAAATCGTTTCATATGTTGAAAGCATATGATTCCAGTAATTTTCATTACATAGCTTGAACGAGGCCTTTAGGTAAAAAGACCCGTTCTTCTCTAATTCCCTTACCTTTCCATGTCCTTTCCAAAACAGTTGTCCTCCCCCTTGTACTTTCTTACATTAAACAAACTCAGTACAATTATTTTTATGCAATTATTAAACTGTATGTTATTCTGAAGAAAACTGTGTGCTTCTACATTTTATGGTCTAAAGAATCAAAACAGTTGCCTGGATGATAACTAGTAACAAACTCTCTCCTGAAGTTGCCCCTGGCTCTCAGAAGCAAATCCCACCAACAGGCAATTTACCTGCTGGGAAACAGTAAAAATCAGTTTCATAAAACCAAAATAACAACTTTATTGCCAAAACCGAGGATCCTGTCCCATAACTTCAAAAGGTTGTTCCTTAAATCCCAGCGTGGTGGATTATCATCGTAAGAATTTCAGTCCTGTAAGCAGATAAATAAATTTAAGGTCCATACATCAAAAAATATGTGATGTTTTATGAGAAGGACCTCATGAATGTGCCAGAAAGTTCTTAAGAAATGTTCTTAAGATCCAACTGAATCTAAATGACTGCCAACCACAAATACAAAACAAATTTAATTTTTAGTAGAACACATCACTTGTATTAACAGAAAATCAAGGAATCCTCAAAAAAAATCACAACTATCTCAGGACATCCTATTAAGAGGCTCCACCGTGATTTTTACAGCTGCCAGCCTTTTTTTTTTGGTGGCTGTTACAGGTCACAGGAATAATTTCTTAGGATGCAGAGAAAGGGAGAAAAGGAGGGTGTGGAGTTATTGGAGCAGATCCAGCAGAAGACCATGAAGGGACATACGAGCAGGCTCCGAGGACACGGGGACTGGTCAGCTCAGGGTGGACCTTATCCATGTGTATAAACACTTAATGTGAGAGAGTACCCAAGATGGGGCCAGACTCTTCTCAATGCTGATCAGTAAAAGGACAAAGAAATGTCATTTGAGCGCATTTGGTACTGTTCTGCACAATTATTTAAAAATATTCCTTAACTCATCTCCCCCTACTGAAGTGACAATGCATTTCAAAATCAAAGCTCACTTGAAAAGGGAAAGGACCACGTTCACTCTGAGCTTTTACAGCATCTAGCACATGCTATGTGTGCCTGGTTCAAAAACATCAGGCTCCTACAGGTCATTATGACACAAACCACTCTCAACAGAAAAGGTGTATCAGGAGCAAAACATCACCATGATCTCTAACAAAACGCTCAGAGCAGTACAGCTGGGTAGACTGAATAAAGCACATGAGTGCAAGCAAACCCCTTTCTCTAGCATCACACACAGTTTTAAATTTCCTGTCAGTATCAGACCATTCTGACACATGCTTGGTATTATTTTAATCATTTCTCATTAACCAGACCAAGTAACTTACGCAGCTACAGCACAGTCAAAGATACAAAACATATTTCAGTAGAATAATTATATGCTTAAGCCAATTCTCATTAATGCTTTCTGTAAATTAATATGTGAAATAAAGGCTTTTCCTCTTTTTGAGAAGAGGATATATTCAATACCATATAATACAGTTATTTCAAGAAATAAATTGCTGAAAGCATAGCTCACATTCCTCTTGCCATGAGCCAATTTTTCAGCCAGGGGAAGTGGAAATGCATCAAGCACCTACTCAGCACAGCTTTAAATACAATCACCAGCGTATCAGAGAGAGCTCCATCCCCATTCTACTCAAACAGCTGCAACTGAGTAAGCAATCTGTGTACAGAGGAGCTCCAAAATGACTCAGTTAAGCAGGTGGACAGTTACTGCTGTGGAGGATTGGTTTCCCTTCCTGACCTCAGTTCTTATCAACTGAATGTAAACAGAAAAGACTGTATTTAATTTAATTTTTCTACCAACGCTTTGGGAGCTATAACCTGCCCTTCTATGAGAATAAGGAAATAATTTCCATTCCTCCCCTGTGTTTCTGCTGTGTATTTTAGCAAGTCCTTTGTCACTGCTATGATCCATCTTTGCAGTAGCTGCAACAGTAGGTTTTTTTTAGATTTTCCAAGGGCAGACATGGTCCTTAGCATTATATGTTCTGCTCAAACAGGATTAGGTACCTTGAAATGGTCATTCAAACCCTAGTTTTCTGCTTAGTCATGAATACAGCTCCTATACTGCAAACAGCTTATGCCAAAATCTCCCAGTTTATTAGCAGCTCTGCTCTTCACTCATTTAATTCTTTTTTCCTGAACTGGAGACTGGCACACACTAAAAAAAAGGCAATTTATTTGTCTTTGTTCACAACAACTGTAATGGATTTTGAGAAATTTATAAATGCATATGACTGATGGAGAGACTTATAACAAACTGAATTTGGACTGAGTCTTTTTTCCTAATAGGCAAAATAAACAAAATACAACGAAATCCATAAATTCATTATGAAAGGAAAAATATGGGAGATTTTTTGTTTTCTGTCCCTGTGCTTTTCATCTTTTTTCTCCTACCGGTAACCCCAACTTTTATAAATCCTTTTCCCCCTCTTGCTTCCGTCTTGCTGTCCTCTACTACTGCAAAGAACTAACAGTCTGCATACAGAGGATCACTGCAGACAGCACCAGTCCCTGGAACATAACAATACAGGATGAAAAGCACAGAGGTAGAAAACCAAAAATCTCACATATTTTTCTTTCATAATGCATCTTACAAAGCCTTAAAAAAACTGGTATCTAATAATTTCTAAAATCATTTATATCTGCAGATATGACATAGTTTAGCAGCATAATTACAGTTGTGTCTTGACTTCCAATTTTGCAAATTCTCAGGCTTGTACCTCTGCAGCTACTGACAAAGCTTGCTAATGTGGAAAGCTAAATGCCAAAGTTTCACCCTTGATGCTTCCCTGAGTGTAAGGAGTTGAGTAAGTGATGCCTAAAACCAACATCAGTTGGTTCTGAGCAAGGTATGAGAACTGGAGAAAGCATCTAGACGTAGATCTTGGGAGAGTGCTTTCCAAATTCAGTTACATCGTAAAGGGGAGGGGGCAAGGCAGCAGGCCTGGATGCTTGAATTGCATGTGGCTTCAGTGGCTTTCAAAAGTATGAGACACAGGGTAAAGAATCTAAATACACAAATAATACATCAGTAACAATTACACGATACAAACGTGGTTATCCACAGAAAATTGAGCATTTATGCAGCTTTAGCAGTCTCCAGATTAGATTAATTAGATTATCAATGACATCATTAACACAGAAAGTCTTGTAAAAAATCAGAATATTTTAAAAATGGAAATTTACATACCTCAACTGCGTATTTGTCCAGCATCATCATATGAGAGGTGACTTCTCTCTTAAAAAAATAAAGCCTTGATTGTTTTTAAAGAAATGGATGTGTTACAGCAATCTCCTGAATGCAACTTCACAGAGCCAATGCAAATCTCCTACTGAGATCTGTATTTCCTGATGGCAGAATGGTGATTAGTAAAAAAACTATGGGTATAAAGTCACCATTAAAGACATAATATTCTTATTCATGTGTATTTGCTAAAATACATCTGAATTTGCCTATATTCAAATCTAAACCTTTTGGCTGTTCATTGATATGAGACATACAGAAAACTGTGTGGCAGAAGTGGTTATCAAAGTCATATTGTGCCAGTATCACAACACTTTGCAACACAACACAAAGAAATGACAATTACAAACTATTGGAGAGTCTGACTTAGCTCATTCTTCAGAGGTGAATAATTTCTACTTCTTATAACAATGCATAGAATTGCAAATATCTGCAGTTTATAGTTGCCTAAATTGTATCTTTTGCCTCATACAAAATCAATCTTTATTTGTCAGTACTGAAGTCTGCTTTCTTTGTCCCATGATGTCACATTAACAGGAAAGTAAGTGAACAGAAGATGTAGAATAGATGTATTCATAGCAGAGTAAACCAAACATACAGCAGAAACTGCAGCAGGGTTGGGTATATTGTAGGAAAGCAAAGAACAGTGTTTGCAGAAAAGAAAGAGGGCTCATCAACACTGACATAATTATCATAGCTGGAGATTCATTTTGTTTTGTCCAAGCCTGTTGTGAAGTGCAGTCATTGACAAAGCACCAAACTTGCACCTACTGCACACATTATTAAAATGACTCTGTGAATGTCACAGCCATTAATTAAATAGCAGGGGGAAAAGGAGCTGATCAGAGGCCAGGATTTTTCTTCTGAAATAGCTCCTTTCCTTTCATAGATCTGTAAAATCTTGCACATTGCTAAATTAGCAGCTTTTAAGGAGTCAAGCCATGCATTAAACTTCCCCTGACACTGGACATGCAGTGGAGAAGATACGGCAGTGACCACAGAATACAGACAGGTCACAGGTGCTACTACAAGGACAGCACAGACAGGACCTGTGCACAGACACCCATTCCCCAAAATGTGCTTGGTCAGCTCATGGTTTCAGTAGCAGAATGCCAAGGATAAACCAGGTAACAGTGGAATTCAAGAAACTCTCAACAAACGTCCCTACGTACCCTCAGTCCTCCATGGATTTTATTGGTAGAAGAACCTACTCCAGACTGGTACCTTTCAGTACATCAGGTAAAGTCATTTCAAGTCACAGCTATGCTAT
The DNA here is from genome assembly GCA_033558185.1 of Dromococcyx pavoninus. Lineage (NCBI taxonomy): Eukaryota > Metazoa > Chordata > Aves > Cuculiformes > Neomorphidae > Dromococcyx > Dromococcyx pavoninus. The sequence continues at coordinate 285,175 of JAUMJL010000182.1, forward strand.
TTGACCTTAAATCTAAAAAAAACCTAAGACTGTTAAGCCAGGCACTGAAAGGAACATAATTCTAGAAGTACAGTTAGCAAGGAGAGCAGAGTTTCCATTTGCTTAGAAAACCTGAGAATTAAAACAAACCAACCAACCCAACTCACACGGCAGGACTGGAGATGCACTTCCAGCCAGTGTGGAGTAGGAAGGCTCTTTGGAACACACCTTGCTCTAAGAGCTGGAATCTGATCAACTGAAGATGACACTTCATGCCAAGTTAGACCTGGTAAAGAACACCTGAAGAAACAGGTAGCATTCCATATTTTTTCGGAAAAGGCAACTTACGGCAGTGAAGTTCTCAGGAAGAGTTTTTGCAGCATCAACATTGTTCTTTTATTATTTAGGACAGAGCTTTCAGAACTCACACTACCTTGTCACTTTTCTCAAAAGTAGACATACAAACCTCACCAACAGAAATTAATTCAAATAGCTTGTTAGGAAGGAACACAATCCAAATAAACACAGACCATCACGCAATCGTACTTAACAAGCAGAGTAAAGGAAAGGAAGAACCCCGACCGAAAACTTTTACAGTATTAAAAGGACAAATGCACCATTGTTATTTCCTCTTTCAGCTGGAGTACAGGCAAGGACCTGGATGCAAAATGCTAGAAATAATCTTGAAATAAATACAGTATTTCTTTCTTAATAAACATACAGCACTGTTGATTTAGGGTCTCTAAAGACAAAAGAGCTTTTTCCTATCATTTAGCCACTTAAACATTAAAAAGCTTTCAGTCAACCACTAAAACTATATCACAGCATTACTAAAATGAGATAAAAACATTAAAAAATACACTGAAATATCTGCAGAAGATTAAAAAGATTTTAAAAAATAAGATCTGCAAATAAGGATGAATATTTAGAAGTACAAACATGTATTCCTACCTTCCTGTCTTCTTCTAACGCCCAGGTTACCACTGAACTCTACAGAACAACACAACCCAGTAATACGACAGAGAGAGGATGTCACTACCTGAAGCCTACACCCACTGCAAAATGTTTCCATACACGTTCAGTCATTGCACATAGCTGGCAAAAAAAAATTTTATTAGAGAAATGATATCTTGAGCTTCAAAAAACAGGTACTGGTTTTATCATCATCAACTTGTTACGCAAGTCTTAATTCTTAAGTGGCGATATTATTTCAGGCTTTACTTTCATTGATGATTTGGGAAACCACATAATCTTTTTCACGAGAATTTAGTGTTTATACACTCAAAACCAAAGATTTAAGGTTTTACTTTCCACTGCTGGGATATGTCTATCAACACACCTCTTCATTTTTTCCCCTCACTGCAAAAAAACCTTTTTTTCTTTCATGTAAACCTACTGGAGAAAAAAGTACAGTCATGGAGATAAAAATGAAAAGTTTTTAGAAAGTGAATAAAATACGTCATGAGTTTACAAGTGAATTTTTAGTTCTGTTAATTCTGTCTCTTTTAGATATTGGTATAATTATTAAAACCAAAACATGGTAAAAACACAATCAAATTATACTGAGATGCTGAACTAAACTGCAGATAAATTTTCATAAGTTTTCATTTTCTCTTTTCATAAGTTTCGCTTTCACAATTCCCTCTTACTTTGAGGCAGACAATAAAATATTATCTTTCCAAACAATATTTACAGTAGAAGCGTGAATTTTCTTTTTGAAGGAAGAAGAAAAAAGATTTTGGCCCAGTCTTCTCCTTTGGTGCTCAACCCATGAACTGTGTATGAAAACTGTCCCACTTCTCAATTTTTTCTCTCATGGAATTTGGTGCTGCCCAGTTGACCATGAAAAAAAGCATTTCTCAAGCTTTTTGAAATTCACATTCCGTACCAGTAGATGGTCTGCAAAGTCAGCATCTCTGTTCTTTTCAGGAAGAAGAAAGAGTCAGACTTCTTAGCATATACCTGCCTGTCCTGGATAAATCGAGTTTGTGAGCAACCAAAGCAGTCAGCAGCTCCATCCTCCATGTAAACAACTTCAGCAAGAAACTGCAGCCCGTTCTTCCAAGCACAGAGGAACTCAGATTTTGCAACCTATTTTAAATTCTCCTAATTTCAAATGCAGCAATTTAAATTCAAGACTATGAATATGAAGACTCTTTCATGTACATTTAAAATTCTCTTCTAAATCCCTTGTATCAAATGCCAGCTGTTTCCTCCAAATTTGTCTAGAACTGCAGCCTACTGAAACATATTTACTGGTAATAAGACATTTATTTGCTCAAGCAGAAAATCCCTGACAGTTCGTAATGTGAATAATCCTTTTTCAGTTAGTGGATTTGAGACCAAAATTTCTGGAGATAAAAACAAATGTAAACTTGTGCAACAATCCATGGGCATACATTAGAATCTACTTCTCTGCTAATAAATACGTTAAACAACGTTCTCTTTTAAACATGGAATGATTGTACTCAATATTTCTCACTTCTCATTTTACTTGTCGCCTGGAAAAATCATCTCCCACTGTCTTTAGAGAAAATACATATTATTTCATGAATATTTTCTCAAGTACAGAATCAGCTGTAAAAAAATACATTTCTCTGAGTAATGAAAGTCACCTGATCTTTGCAATTTGATCTTCAAATTTAATTACCATGTGCTTGAGGTGCATTCTAAATGAACCTTGCGAAAAACATTTTGCATACCTTCCCCCAAAGTTCTATGCAATTTTTCATGCAATATTACTTTTATTCCAAGAATATATACTTATTAGTATGCACACAGAAATCAGAAGCAGAAACAAATATTACATACAATTAAATGTGGTGTTAGCAAAACAGACAAGCAGGTTTTGGAAATAATCACACTCGAAACATTCCTTTGATTATCCTGACATTATTAAATACATTAGCTATCAAATGCTGATGTTAATTAGGAGAACATGCAGTAAAAAAAGCAAGAACATCCTTCTGACACTGTGAGCAAATTTTGCTATTAAAACCTGTCTTCTTAAAAAATAATCAACGTAATTGCACATTGGCTTGTGCAAAAGCAAGCCAGACTCGTAGAGTTCAAAAAATACAAGCAGGTAAGAGAATCACAAGTCTCTTTTTAATTTCTTGAATGTACTCATTCCATAAAGTCACAGCTCACTACAGTTCCAAGGTTACTGTGAGGGTCTGGAGATAAGCTACCTTTCCCAGGTTCGTCACCAGAAGAGCTACTGAACTAACAGCTCATGAGGTTGTGATTGCATCCCTTTAAGTCACACACAAGAACAGCAAGACATCAATGAACAACTAAACCTTTAGGCTGACTTCTGAATCAATACAGACTCTGTCTTTAAATTGAATATTTCATTTCCTCAACACAGTATATTAAGTTAAATATGTTGGTTTTAAGACCAATATCAGATCAGCCTTTTTTTTTAATCCAATCATTTTTTCTATGCATTTAGACCCTGCGTGACACCTACATTAGCAAACACATATATTGCTTATATAAGGAAAAATAGGATTAAAGGAAATATTTGAACATACACATCACTATGCAGGAAACTGTATCATAAATTGTTCCAAAAGTGGATGGAGTTCAGCCTCCTTGCTTTCATTGTAGATCTATTCTGGAATAACATTCACAGTATCACAAGGTTGGAAAGGACCTCTGAGATCATCAAGTCCAACCTATATCCCAACACTATCAGGAGAAACTGTTGTCTTATTTTTAGACATAAAATCAAAGGGTAATTGTTGGTATTTGTTCTTATAACACTGCCCTTTATGCAATCATCTCTCTATACACATTCATACATTCTAACAGTGTAGGAAGCAGTTTAGAATTTGAATTAAGGATGTCAGGAAAAGCAGACAACCTAAGATTTGATCCAGACAGTAACTCCTAAACAAACTGCCTGGAAGGCTGGTGGGAGTCGTGCATGTGTTATATAGGTCAATGCATTAAACCTGCTTACTTTAGATAACCTTTATATTGGTTTTTATAGAGTCCAAAGGGAATACAAGTTACTGAGACAAACTACGACATAATCAGAATGCGAGGGGTACAAACCAACTGAAGATGTCATCTGGAGAGTCTGAAGCAACAATTTTCTACACCCAACTTACAAACAGTGGGAGGGAAGTTCTATTATGTAAAGGTAACAGTATTTGAGTGCCTCTAAGCAGTACTTAGTATTTTACTAACCTAAACTTTGATCATCCACTCTGTTGTTGGATGGGGCTTTGAGCCCCCTGATCCAGTGGGAGCTGTTCCTGCCCATGGCAGGGGTTTGGAACTGGATGGGCATTAAGGTCTCTTCCAACCCAAACCATTCCATGATTCTATGACTGTCAAGAATGCTGTTTCTAAACAACCTAAGAAAAATCTTTGCGTGTAATGTAAATCCACCTAAACAGAAACATTACTGGAGGATTTTATTTTCACAATAAACTTTGACGTATATTTCACAAACTATTTAGCTAAGGTAAATGATTGCTACTAGAAGGAATAAGCTGGAAAGAAGTTATAAGATGAAAATTCAGTTTTTAGCCTATATTCATGTAGTAGTGGTTCACTAGGAGAGACAAGAAATAACACTGAGAAAAAGAAGGTGTTTTTCTCTTGCACCAACAGCTTCTCAAGACAGAGCTCGCAAATGAACCACGAACTTCCTCAGAAAAACTGTTTCAGTCTCTTTATGACACAACCTCCACTGCTCAGCTGTTGTTTCTCACGTACACACAAGTAAACAGTCTGCCTTTGGTAATTCTACTATTCCTTAAAGAATAAAACAAACAAACAAAAAGCCATAACTGTATCTTCAGAACAAATCCACATCTGTTTTTGCTACTCGATCTCCACCATTCTTTATCAGAGGTGCAGTAGACCTGTCTCAAAATGCCTGACTACCACCAGGAAAATCAGAAATCGCTCTGGGGGAATGTGCCACTTCAGAAGAAGGCAGCTGATGTGCTGAAAACAGAGCTAGAAGTCACTTTTATTGAGCAATGCTTTGACAAAACAACAAGGTTCTTTCTCATAATAAGAGCTAATAAAAAAAAGATTTTCCCATTGTCCCTGTATGTGAGCTGTCTGAATGGACAAAGCTAAAACTTTTATATCTAAATTGTTTGTTCTGTTTTTCTATAGATTCTCATCTCAGTCCTGTATGGTTTAGCTTTATTTCTAATACCAGTCTTACACCAGAGATATAGGGAACTTCTGTGAATAGAGTATGTACATAACAACTAACACTTTCTGTTCAAGATTGTCACATCTAAAATTAAGCAGTTCATTTATTTAGAAGAGACTGAAATCACTCACATTCAATGACAGAAGTTACAGAAATAAGCAACAGTACTTTTAATTATGTGTAAATTGCTTACTTTGTCTTGTAATTGCTTTTATACCTACACATAAGCATAATTCCAGTGTCTATATCACCATCTTCTTGAAAAGGCAAAAATGTGCTCTTTGAAACAGGAATTTTCAAAATAAAATTTCACATTTACTATAGTTTTGAAGAGACTGATAGCCACTTACAACATATCTGTTCCAAAAGATAAAAAGTGTTACTATTTTTATTATACTCTTTGACCCATCCAAAAAAAAAAACCAAACCATTCTCCTGTTTTTCCCCTTCTTTGCCTATGTAAATGTAGCCTGGGATTCTAGTGTTTTCCAGAGGGTCACCTTCAGAACAACAGAAGCCCACAAAAAGCACAGCACTTGTGAGAAGGACAAAATGCTTGCTAAAATAAACAAACCAATAAACAATTCAACACCTACTGTTAACTAAGCAGTAATAGTGAGGGTCGAAGCTGTCACCTACACTATAAGGAACTGTTAACTGAGATGAGCCAACAGTGTTATCCGAAGAGGATATTGCCAAAATGCAATGCCAACAGTTCTGCCTCCCAATTCTTACTCTGTCATCTCTCCAAAAATCTCATGAAGGCTACAATGAGCAATACTGTACCAAGAGAAAGAGGCATTTCCTACAAAACAGGAAGAAAGTTAATTTAAATCATATCAGAGCCATTCTAAAAGTTAACGAACATAACTACAAACTCATTATTTTCTGATGTATGAAGTCACTAAAATACTAATAACCATGTAAGCAGACAGAATCCAAACACAAGAGAGACATAACAGAAATTTATCAAGAGTTGAGAGAGAAGTAAAACACAACTTACAGAGCCCTAAACTGAAGGATGAACATCAACACACTCAGGTTTGATTGCGGAATGCCGGAATAATTCGCATGGACTCTGCAACCAGGACATCACATTAATTTGCTGTGTAAAGCCACACTATTTTCAAAAATCCCACTAAACGTTGCACTTTTTGATACTTCAGAGAGGAAAACTGAATTACCACCCTTAACTGTAGTTGTTAACACTCTGCACTGTGCTGATGGTAAGGCTGCTGCAGCCAGTAACACCGTGCTTACGGAAGCTACAACATCCACTCAGCTACTGCTGAGTTCCCATAGATGAGTTAAACACTGCAGAAGGTACAGCTCAAAACATTGACACTGTAACCTGTCCTACTGCCACGTTTCTGCTTTCTATTAAACAGCTCATGAAATCATTTTACGTACTACCCAGTAGTACATTGGCCAAGTGGAACCCAATAACCTTGGCTTTGGCAGCCCTTCTGGCTCCTTTTGCAGATGAAGACTGAAATTATTTAGCAGTGCAGCCACAATTCAAGAGCCACTGTGGCACTGCTGAAGGACAATACACCTGGAGTACGTGTGACCCAGCACCGCTATTCAATTGTGCACACCCATCGCAGACGGTCATGACAAGGGGAGTAGGAGACAAAATTGTCAAAATGTACAAACTTACAATTATGTTGTATTATGTTATGCTATATCATTCATGTTATATTAAAACCTATTTTATATATAACTGAAAACACACTTCCTGAGAGATATCACATTTTACTACTTGTAACTGTAATATTAGAAAGAGGCCCACCTCGGTTCTATAACGGAGGTCATCAAACACTGGCTGAAGTCTTGGTGCCAAGGTGCAGAACAGTTCTAACAGTAGTGGTATAAACTTGCATTTTACCTCTAACAAACATAGTCTGCAATGTTGAGAGAAATGGTTCAGTTGGGGTAAAAGGCTTCTTGACAGAAACACAAATTAATCAGAATAGAACATTCAACAACTTGTCTCCTTTACTCACAGCATTTAAAGTCATTTCCACCACTAAGTAAGAGTTTGACTAATTTATAGATGACTCCTTCCTCCTAGAGATTTGGAGAAGGCTCCTGTGGTCTCTATCTGACAACTACGTGTATTATAGAATTAACCCAAAGGTCTTAATTCACAAATTGTTCATTTTATTGCATTAAAAGAAAATATATGAAAAAGGTTAAATTGCACACTTTACATGCAGAAATTTTCAAAGATTTCGTAAGATCTATGGGCAAACGGAATCAAAAGGAAAGATTAATTCTTTGCTAATTTTTTTATTAAGTTTTTGTTCCTTCCTTTCTATAAAAAACATTAGATACAAAAGTTACCTTTTGACTCAGATAAAACAGCCTGTTATTCAAGATGGTACAGTTTTTGCTTTACAAACAGTAAAAATACTAACATTTTTTCAAAACACTCTTTAATGGCAATACCTGTAGCGTATCTTGATTACTTAAGAATGAGCTTTGAAATACTGCTACCAGATGCAGTGCAGTGAATGTTGTATCATGCAAAACTTCTCTCATTGCAGAGCTTGAAATAGTAAAAAAAGTTGAAATTTTAAACATACATTTGAAAAGTAAAGATAATCTTGCCAAAATAAAAACCTGAATGCCATTTAGAAAAGTAAAAAATCTGAAAAATTACAAAATCTGAAGAAAATACGAACAAAAAACAAAAGAAAATGATATGCTACAAGAATTGAAAGAAGACTCAAAGTTCATGTCTTCAAGATTTCAATCAGTAAACAACAGAGAATTTGTTAATGCCTGACTTTCTGAACTAAAACTGAATAAATCTGTGATTTATGAATAAATCTTTTCAATCCAAAATTACTCTCTGCAACCCAAAGTTTAATATTATTGATGTTACTGAGAACTCAATCTGAAATACCACTCCTTCTGGCTGCAATAAAACATTTGCTAAAACTACCTGTATCTGCTGCCACTTATTCACCTAAACGGGATCCAGGGACTGAAAGTATCATCTTACCAGTCATCAGAACCTGTCTGAATAATTTTCCAGAGAAAATTTATTTGGAATAAAAGTTGGCCAATTCTTTCATAGTTCAACATCTTACTGTACCAAAACATTTCTTAAGAGTAGGCGACTGGGGGAAAACTATTTTACAATCAGCTCAGAACCAACAAATTAATTACTTAAATTATAAAAGGATATGAAGCATGGGGAATTTTCTGTTTGTTTTGCCAAGGAAGCCTTTAAGAAGTGAGCATAATCTGTTAGATAACATTTAAACACTTGTATAGAGAACAAACTAAAGCTGCAACCTTCTAAACCTTTCAGAATCTCACCCCAAATACCTTCCCAATGGACACTCTCTATAAAATCCCATAAAGCCATCAAATTAGCACCATCTTGAAAATGAAGATCTTTGCTGCATTCCCAATTTGTACAAAACATTCTTTAGAACACCACCACCACCAAGCTGTTTTCAAATCACTACATTTACTCTCATAATTTGCAAGAATTCAATGAGGAAACAAAGTTTTGAGCATTAAAAAAGCTGCCCAGTGAGTGCAGTGAGAAGGGGAACGTTCATAAAAAGTAGAAACTGGGCAGGTATTTGATGATTTGCAAATCAAGAAAGGTTTAAACTGCTAAGCATGAATACAGCTTCCAACAGGAGCATGAGGAAAAGCTAATCAACAGTTACTGACCTACTGCATGGATACAAAGCAGAAACTTGGGACTTTGGCTGGACATCATTGTACCAGAGTCTGGATTGAATTTGGCTAAAATATTTGGTCAGTGGCATTCTATCCACTAAAATAATAATACTGATTAGAAAAACCCCAAGAGTTGCAAGGTTAGACTCATACAGTAAATTCGTAACAGACCTAACACGTCACCAGATTCCCTGGAAGACTCTGAATGGATGAGAACGAGTGCACAAACACACTCGCAATGATCTCCAAACAGTGGGGCACACGTCACTATCTCTTTTCAATTTTTGTCATTCTATCTCTACACAGACTGGTGTTGGCCCAAGAAATTACTTAGACTTGTAAAAAAACTTTAAAAAAAAAAATGAGAATATGGGTTTACCTGCAATTCCTGTATTTATGAGAAATATGAAGTTCTGGTGTTTCTAAGTAATTTCCTAGGTCAGTACCTGCCCGGATATAATTTAGTTCTAAACTTTAAAAAAAAAGCAAGTAAACTAAGACTCAATTCAACAAGAACAAACATCTGCCAGACTGTGTAACACCAGTAACAGACATTTTTCCTCTTTATTCCATTTGGAATGACACAGCAATGCAGAGCCCAGACAGTGCATAACATCTGCTATGTCTTCCCAAAAACTCAACGAATCCTGATCCTCCTCAATTCTCCACTTGTCACCTCCTGAAGATTCGGACAGTTATCCATTACCTTTGTTAAAGAAAAACAGTTTCAGTAAAACATCTGATAGATTTTAAGATACAGTATTTTAGCATGAAAAATGGGTTTGACTTTTGTTCTACTATTTCCTTCTTAATAAAAAAAATCAACCCTCCTGAAAAATAATTCACCTTGGAAACATGATAAATTCCTTGTGTTTCCAGAGGACAGAGATGTTCTGGTGCGCACATTAAAGATTTAACCGCTTTATTTATACATTTTTCCACCTTTCTGACTAAGTCTGCTTTACTCTACAAACAGCTTTCTTTAAAACAATAAGCTCACATCTCTTGCACACATAGAGAAAGGAATCTCCTGTATACATCTTCCCAGGGTTGAAAAGAAACTATTAATCTGGTGTGCGGAGCCCGAGAACAGGCGTGGGTGTAAGAAGCATGTCCGTAGGCACCGATAGAAGGGACGGCTACAGAGATGACTGCAGCGTAACCACCCACGCACCCTTTATCAGAAAAGAGCAGCAGCTGAGTCACAGTGCTGACTTCCATCGAGGAGAGGGACTGTCTCTAAGCCCAGATACATGTCGGTGATGATTAATTTTTCATTTTCAGAGGACTGAATTTCCAGCATTTTGATGTATAATTTAGGAATTTATAAAAACACACCCTTATTCATTAATGCTACCCTCTCCCCCTTCCCCCCCCAATTCCTCTACTAAGGCTTTTGCTGAAATACAAGGAGGAAATAAAACACATTTTCATTAAAAAAAATGGTGAAAACTTCCAGGCCCATTAGTTTCATACAAATGATTATATTTATTTAAAATACAAAGCATTTGCCTTGTACTCAAGTTTGTTTTTTGATACGGCACAAATAATCACTCATTTGATTGCACAAATAAGTACAAATTAATGTTATATTAATCACAAAATCTTTACCAGTCCTGGAAATTCAGAAGACAGATTCGAAGTCTGGAATATTTGTGATATAATTGCTTGCACTAGAAGCTTCTACTTTAGAAATGCAGTAAATCTGTTCCAATTGTTTGCTACAATTCAGTCTTTGCCGTCCATCAACTGCCAGGCGGTCAATGCCACCTTTCCTGCAACATTTTCCAAATGATACAGCAAGTGAAAGGAAAAAAAACCTCCAAAGGCAAGGTTCTGAACCGCAGGAACTAAATCATCACTGCCAAAAACAACAGTATTTTTCAAAAGTCAAATAATCAAACCATACTCTTTGCCACCTGAAACCTTTAATATTTCAAAACATTAAAATACGGAATGCGAGACTGAAGCTTTATTATAATTACTTAGCTAAAAAGTCTATGTAAGTATTTACGTATTTAATTCTAAGCTTGCTAGGCTCCTGGGGAGATAAATATGTTTTGTTACTTGTTCCAGACGTGTTTTAAAAGAAGCAAAGAAATAATGGCAAATAGTAATTCAATGCAGAAACTGTTCTTTTTGTTTACTTTAAATTTCACTGCTTTGTACTAAATTCCACAAACATAATCTACCAAAAAAAGCTACTAAAAGTCAACCTTAGTGCATACAGAAATTTAAAGAAGCATTTAAAAATACTATTTTATTTTTTCAATGTTCTTAATGGGATGTAAAACATGCATACCTAGACATTACAATAAACTGAGTGCAATTCAGAATTTTTTAATTAGATTAAAAATTCTATTTTTTTTTTTAAATTGCTATTTCTGAGTGATAGTTACAGGTCCTCCTTCCTCCAAACACATCTCTTGTAGTACACCTGTATAAAAAGATACACACAGAACATGCAAGCAGAAATAAAATGCCATCATGGCACAGGGAAGCATTCACACACTGGTTTTAGCTACTGGGACAGGCAACAACAGAGCGAGATTCAGCGCAGGTTTGCAACATCTTAATCACGCCCTGCGCTGCCATTGCTGATCCTCACCCTCTCTGGCTGCTACTCCAGCCAGCTGAACCAGCACATGTGTTCATCTCAACTGGATTACTCCCTCCGTACGTACATCTTCAGGAAACACGGCTCAATTATGCAGGGGTATCTGACTCAGATGCTTCATTTGATGGAATTTCTCTATCACAGGAGAATTCTTTATTGCTAAATACAAAAGCTCTCAAATTTCACAGAGTTCTCTATAACACATCCCTGAAAGTATTCCTGACTTGTAAGAAATCTATAAAACAGAAAGGAGAATATGGGTTTACCTGCAATGCCTGAATTTATTACAGATACAAAGCTGTAGAGTTTCTAAGTAATTTCCTGACTCAATACCCAACCAAGGGCCATAATTATCACCTGCACCAACTCAGTTCATCCACACAGAACTGAAGCCTTAACTCAAATCTGTCAACTCACAATTCCAACCTGCTCTTCAATTATTTTGTAACTTCTAACACTGTGTGTGCCCTATGAATCAAGCAAAACAATTAGTTCAGAAAAGCCTCACCATTTTTTAAAAAGTGAATAAGCCACTCAGTACATTCTCCAGTCTGCCACCAGGGCTTGCTTCTCTGAGATTTCTTGGTCTTAACTGCAAATTATAATAAGCTGCTTATGAGTTTTATTACTTCTTGCATATAATTTCATCCTTAATCACCATCAGGAGCCAGATGAAAACTCTGAGATTAATAATAAATATTCCTTCTCCCTGAGTATCCTGAAACACACTTTAAAAATTTAGTACTTGCTCTGTTTGTCTTTGCAAAAGCTGAACTGCTGAAACACTAAAAGCACATAAAACAAAGGGTGTGAAAAACTGCACGAAGTTGACACAAATTTCAAACACTCCTAGGAAAACACGGTTTCAATCATAGAATGGTTTGGGTCAGAAGTGACATTAAAGTCCATCCAGTTCCACTCCCCTGCAAAGGGCAGGGACACCTCCCACTTGTAAGTTTATAATGGTTTTGAATGTTAGATATTACAGCAAATCATTTCTGTATATTCCCTGCATTCAATTACAGGTAAAAAGCTATGACAAAGTTGCTACCAAAGTCTGCTTCAGTAATGAAACGATCAACGCTCGTAGTAGATGGCTTTAAGGAGGGAGTAGATATTGGGATAAAGGGGAACACAAATGTGCATTAATAAGAGATTTTCACAAACAAATATTCTATTGGAACAGAAGCACTAGTACTTCCAATTTGATAAATTTTGATAAAGCAGAAAAGCTAATCCACAGAGACAGGAAGAGCACAAGTGGTGTGGTAGTTTAAATATACAGTGAAAGATAACGTATTCAGGTAGCGAATACATTTCGACAAATCCATGATCCGTTGAGTATGTCAATAACCAATCATAAGTATTTTTGACTCCATTATTACAGCTGACAAAGGACAATTTATTCTAGTTCATAAAGTACATTAACTACATGCCCTTCACAACAAGCTGAGTACTTCTAATTGCTGAGAGATGAATGATCAAAGGACACAAATGCTCTACGTCAGACTGGGAGAGGGGGAACAATCAGGAGGGGAAATTAGGCAAAACTTAGCTCTGCTATAAATGTACATATCAAAATCGAGGGAGAAAAGTGAGCAGAGGAAGTGGCTTATGGCTGTTCAGAGTGCCAATTTCCATTTTCTTGTGGGTTTTGGTCTTATCATTTGTACTTACAACACCATTCATAACAGGTTCTTGGAAGACTGCAGAAACAAGAAAATACAACCCCTATTACTCCAATAGAAAGAAACTCCAGCAAAGTGATCTATTGATAGCTCAGTAACAAGCAAATTGCAGGTCTCAATTATTTGATGTATATTTTTTTCCCAAACGGGCTACTACTATAAGTGATGCACAGTTTCACAAAGTCAAAAAGGCTTAAGTCAAACACACATTTATCCCAGCAAAACACAGGAGAGGGGAGTTGATTTTTTTTTAAAAAAAAAACAACTATATCTGCATTAGCTACTCTTTTTAGATGTCAGAAAGGTACTTCTGAGAAAACGCATCCAAATAATGGCAAATATTTTATCTTTTGGCAATCATTTTAAGCGCACACTAAGAATTATGTCACTCTTCATTCTGTGATGAATTACTGATGTAAAAGTCTACCCTAAATTTTGCATTAACTTCCAACTTTTCTGCTCAAGGACACTAGAAAAAAAAAGAAAGGTGAGCAGGAAAATAATTTCCCAACTGAAAATTCCCAACGGACTTTCACATCCTCGTGTGAACTGTTCTGAAAGGTAACAGACACAACAGTGCTAGCTAATGGCTTGTGTCAGACTGATCCCCTGAAAGGAGCTCACCTGAGTCACAGAGCAGTGCTGAATCTGCAACAACACTCCATTGCCTTCTGGAGATTATATCTAGGCAATATTTTTATTTGCTTAGAAGAGCTTCAGAATTTTTTCTGGAGTCATTTACCAGTATGTCATGAATTTTCCTATTTCAAATAACAGGTGACAAATTCAAGTTAGGAATAAATGTCTCAGAAAAATCAACTAACCCCTAAAAAGTGGGTCAGAACAGCTCTTTTAAAATGCAACAATTGGTAAAAATTTCATGACGAATCACAGCACACCATTTCTCCAAAACGTCATTGCTACCACATGCAGTTACTTAACCGCTCATGTGGAAAAACTACAGAGTAAATAAACACAGGTCCTGAGACAGTGCATCCCTAATTGCTATTTTATATCTCTCAGCACCACTCGCAGGCCTCCACAGTAATTTCACACTAAATGTTCAGTTTTGCTTTCAACAAAAGGGTCAGATAAGAAAAAAGACAATTTGCCCTTTCCAAACAATTTCAGTAATGCTCAATTCAAACAAAAGCAAGTTCTGACACATTCTTATGAAATAAAGATCTCAACTTTTACATACTTCCAGAAGTTTGCAGGGTTGGTTTTTTTTTAACACAGTTAGGCTAACTGACTGCATGCTGACCTCAAAATGTATTTAGCAATATTAATGGAGACAGCTAACATGGAGAAATGAAAAGACAGAAATTGTGCATAACCATCCCAGCTTAATCTGAGTTGGAACAGGAAAAAAAGCTATTCCAATCGGACATCATTAAAGGACCCACAGAGGCAAGTCCTGTGTACTGCCACTTAAAAAGAATTTTGGGGGGAAAGTCTACAAAAGATGATTGCATATTTATGATCATAACTATCTGATCAAAGCTGTTTCTAATCAATTTATTTTCCATTTGCATACTTAAAGAACCGCTTTAGCTTTACAGTCACAGATTTTTACCCTGAGTTTTCAGGCGATGTTTCAGACAAAACAGAAGAATTTGTCCTCATTATGCAGAACAGTTTTATGCCTTGAACAGCTCCTGTAGAGAAATACCCTCAGTTCACTGCAGACACACACATGCTTGCGTGCATGTCTTTACAGACACCCATACTCAGCCTTCTCTTCTTGGTGCACAAAATGAAATCCATTTTGTCTGCTAACTAAATTATCAGTTACAATACACAAAAACACAGATGCAGCGGTTGACTTTGATCAACCATGCATTATAACCAGCTGCTTTTGCTGATTAACATCATTTACTTTGATTTATATATTACACAAAATTCTATTTTACACCATGAAAAGTGGAAAAGTCCCCAAACCAGAAATATTCTCTTCTCCTCCTAAGGACTAGAGTGTCCAGATTTAATGAGTTTCTAAATCACCTACCAAAAACATATTCTAAAATAGAGACTTATCTAAGAAATACAACAGTATATTGCCATTTTTGTAATACTTCATTGAAATAGGTTTTGAAGAATCTGACTAGGAAATAAAAAATTCTGCCACATACACATTTCAGAGTACAATAAGCATACCAGCTTTTTAAAAAATCTCCTTTGCTTACTCAAATTTTCTTTTTTATGCTTCTATTAATTTTTTTAGATAACTTTTTCATCTATTCTTAAACTACTAATTATGGTAA
This sequence comes from Dromococcyx pavoninus, assembly GCA_033558185.1. Lineage (NCBI taxonomy): Eukaryota > Metazoa > Chordata > Aves > Cuculiformes > Neomorphidae > Dromococcyx > Dromococcyx pavoninus. The sequence continues at coordinate 300,613 of JAUMJL010000182.1, forward strand.
TAGGATGATAACAATATCTAACTCACTACCCATTCACCCACACATTTTAGAAAGATGACTGTATCTTTTGAATAGCCCAGCATGAAAATTTGATGTTTACATGTTCTGATAATAAGACAAAAACTTACCTGGAAACTTTACTAGTATTTATTCTTCACTTTTTTGTGCAACATCAGTACTTGCAAAAGTGCTATGACAAACCTGCAAGGAAAAATCCAGTGCAGAGATCCTGCACACCACTGAGTGTGGCTGAGCTACTGGTCCTCAGTTCAGCATCCAGACAGACTGCCAAACAAGGTGACAGTGTCACTTCCTGAGATGTAGCTCTACACTTTTTACCATCAGCAATAAGACCACTCACTTATCACTGTATTACTTCATATGCATGGACATACACTTAATATTATATAAGCAATAATCTTGTTACAATTGGATACTGATGCAACATAGGATGTTAGAAGACTATCTTGGCTATTCTGAGCAAAAATCCTCTCACTGACAAGTACACTAAGGTTGAAATTCTTTGAATTCTATGAATTCTTCATCAAATAACTGAAAAAAAGGCCAATAAAAGCAGTTTTTAAAATGTAACATTTATAAACACTGCCTTAGGTAGGAGCTCTAGGTACAAACAACCTTCATTAATTATTTGAAGTTATGGCTCTCTCTTTTACAATTGCTGTTTACCACTCAAAAATAAAAGCTTTCTCAATATCAATTAAGTTTGCTTCCTTTCAAACACTGATTTAAAAACTCACAAACTGGAAACAAGCTTTTAAATGTAGTAACATGCTTTAAAAGTTGCACTAGTGTTTGTATAACGCACAAAGTTTTCACACCAACTTGACTGACAGCACTTGTCATGTGTTTTTTCAAAGGCTGAAACCAATACTGAAATTCTGTTCCACAGAAAGCATCACAAATGCATTGTTCTAAATCACCCTTACCAGAAATGACTAATAAATGCTCAGGAAAAAGCCTACGTTCACCCAATAACGAGCTACCTCAAGCACAGCAAAGAGGAAAACACAGACTTGATTACGCTATTGCAACGTAAAATCACACACTGCCTAGATTTCAGAATAATGGTACCTGGCATGTTTATTCTACATCAAAAGCTTTCCAGTGTGCTGTTCTCAAAATATAAGGACATTTGTAATGAGTCACACTATTCAGAAAAAAAATAAAAATTAAAAAGAAAACAAACAAAAAATAGAAAGGAAAAAACCAAAACAAACAGAAATGAACAACCCAAAATCTTCTCAGCTGCCCAACTTCTTGGAAAGGACTCCTACCAAACAAAAGCCTAGAAAAACAATGCAACACTTATATTGGAAAGGACCACCGTAAGACCCTCACCCACATGAAAAGAACACACCTGCAGTCTGCTTCTACCCATACACTTCATGAAAAAGACCAATCCAGTGGAAGTCATTTTAATAGAAAGAATGTAAACCTTAACACACAATAATTCTACTTTATATTAGTGTCTTTCTTCACTCTTCTAAAGTATTATTACTGCCAAGAAAATTGATCTTACCCTCTAGTACGCTGAATTGCTGTGAGCTCTTACCAGACATTACTTCCTCAGTAATAAAATGAATCAGCACAAAAACTCTGGAACACGAATCCAACTGAAAGAACTGAGATGAGTATAACCTGATACAAACACTGAATCTCTAAATCCCATGCCTTTTACCATTACAAACCATACAAGAAATTTTCCCTGTGACCTATCTTCGGAATAGCCAAGTGCACTTCCAGTGGCACAACGAAAGAGCTTCCTTTTATTCCAGTGCAACCCAATAACCCCAGAGCAAGAAACTCCAACCACAGAAGCACAGTATATCTGGGCAGCATCCATCAGTGAAAAGTCCTACAAATTCTTCTTTAAAAAAAATGATACATACCCACATAAGCACATGCACACATAAATACACCTTTCATAATGCCAGCACACTACTATTAAAATGTTTTAAGTGTAATGCCTGCCTGTTTAAACCTCATGCCAAATAATTCAAATAGTACTTCATTCTGAAGTTTAAAAGTGCTACTATAAATACTATCATCATTTATTAACATACATTGTATGCAACAATTATATAAGACTCAGGAAAATTTACTGTGTTTATTGTTTCAAAGACAAAGGCCTTATAAAAGGAATAATTGTTCCTAATTAAAAATATTCCTGTGGTTTTTATTTACCTGTTAAGACAACAGCTACCAAGTGAAACAAGCTCTGTAGTCACAGCAAGTTATGCAATCATATTGCCATGCAGTGGAACTGGACATACTATGTTCAATGATAAACCTTTTTGTTCTCCTTCCAGAACCCCAAATCTGAGACGATGGCTTGTCTAACATTAACTACTTCTTGGTCCTACAAAGGAAAGAAACCTCTGAAATCTTTTAAAGCTTTCTTAATCATGAACCATGATAAAACATGCATATACATAGAAAGCTTTCATTGGAAATGATCTTCAAAGCAAAACAAACCACTGAAGCAAAAGAAGAGAAAGTGAAATAGTGCTGAGCCTTCCTCTTTGGAACCACCCCAGTTTCTTTACACAAAATGTGATGCTTAAAATACTGGGACTGGTCTCATACTGGAGTTTAATTGACTAAATGTGTATTGTTTCAGTAGAACTGTGATCAGAACAAAACTGAAGTACAGAGATACACGTACAAATACAACAAGAACGTCATGTTGCTACATTGTTTGCTACCTTGTTTTTAAGCTTGAAATCAGCACCAATTTTTTCTCTTTTGGAATTGACTTTAAATCATAAAACTAAAATAAAAGACATTTGCACTTCTGCTTTTTTCCCCAGGCTTGTTTTTACCCCCCACATGCACTCACACACTCACCCTGGTTGCTCCTGCGAGAAGTCAATACAATCACAAAAGGGTCTTGGCGTTTGCCACAATGATCAACAGAAACTGGGAAGAGCGTAGCTCAGCAGATTCCAGCTTGTACAAACCAGGCAGTGCAGCCAAGGTCCATGGTTCATAACAGCATCCCATTTGCAAGGTCAAAATGAAGAGACAACGGCACCACTTTATCTTCCGACATGGATGGAAAGAGCATCCAAACTTGCAGCTACTCTTGTCTCCTAAAGACGGGGACACATCCACACACAAATAGAACTTGATTCTTATTACCAGCTATGCTTTCTTGGCGCCTTCTCCACAATCACCTTCTCAACAAACACCACACCATCTGCAGGAGCTTCTCCACAAGCACCACACCCTGCTGATACTTGGGGTTGTGACTGTTTATATTCCATTTGAAATTACATCTAACAAAGTGTCTATTTAACAAAGAAACACATGGGGCACAGGAGCTCAGGCAAATCAGCCCAAATCAGAAATATAGAATCCTACAGGCTGGTGTTGCCATAAGGACAGATGTACTGGTACCCTGTCAGAGTGCAGCTTGGAAAAGCGAGCACAACCTGACTCCAGAGGACAAACTACTGCCAGGCCTCACGACATAAAGCAGTCCTTGTCCTGCTGCTGCTCACAACCTGTCAACTCGCTTTCTGAAAGCCCATTACACAGCATTTCGTTACTATAACTTTTCTTCCTTTTAGGAGTGGAAACAACTTCCTGCTACAGTTTCAGTTATTCATGAGGAAGCTGTACCCTATCACATCTTTAAAGAAAGATGTTTACATTTTTTTTCTGTTCACTGTGAGATCCCCTAATGCTTATTGACCCACTGTTTATTTCTCTAAAGGCGAGACTGTTAAAAAAATGGGGTTTAGGACAGGAAATTATAATTCGTTTTTCTTAAAAGCTATATAATTTTTGTTTATTCTATTTCTCTGCATTATGTTTATAAAAACATATTTCACATGCTATAATCTGTAAACAGGAGGAATTTGTTAAATCAAAGAAATTAGTTTATATTGAATATGTGGGTGCTACTGAACAGAATTAAGATATTTAAAAGATTTTATCTGAGGCTCTGGTAATTTTTTAAATCATTTTAATAATCTGACAAAAATGCAAACAAATGTATTTTTTAAATATTTGTCAATAACTCCATCAGCCAGCATCTATGATCCATTATAATCACCAATATCTAATTAGAATACAAGACAATAGAGATCAAATGGTAAAGCAAACAAGGTCAAACATGGAACAGTCACTAGAGAATGCTAAAAGATTGCATTTAGTGGTGGTACCAAACCACCTTTTGTAACAACCCCCAGCACCTGGTGGCACCTGATGGTTTTGTTCTCCTCATCTATGTGGTTGGGGGAGCACAAAAGAGGTCAGCACACTTCACTATAGTCACCAAGCCTTCTACAGGTGTTTTATTTTGTTTTTAATGACAATAGATAAAGTACACTTATGCCTCTATCTCCACAAACTGAGGCTCATTCCCCACAGAGAATGAATTTCCACGGAAAATGAAAGAACTTTGATTCTCCTGCCCCTAGCTCTTGTATGAGGAGGTGACAGTAACCTACATAAGACGAGCTGAGAACAAGCACACACAGGCTTTCAGAGGTGAAAATAGTGAAGAGAACATTGTTCATCCTCCTTCTCAGCTGCACTTCAGCAACAACATCGTGACATCCCTTCAATCACAGATACACAAGAAGGAAGACAGAGATACCTGCAGTATATTGAAAAAACAGAAAAGTTCTCCAAAACCTCAAGTTCTATGTGCTTGAGCAATGTCTTCTGGACCACTCCACTATTTAAATTAATCCCATCAACATTTGCAATTCAGAAAGGAGTAGAGAAAACACGTATACTTCAGCAGACCTGACAGCGACGTCACCTCGCTGGCTTGCTCGCTGGTGGCCAGCCACAACTGCAGCACACGTCCTGCACATCCCACACCACCACTGACAGAGCTGAAGCAGCTGCCACAGGACCTGCCCTTTTCTGCTTGAGGCAGCACAGGTCTATAGCAGAACAGCCTCTTCTGAATTAAACACTTCCTTTAGCTTGCAAACACATAATGTCACCAACTTTTTGTTAGGAATCGGAGTATTGGTCAACACGAATTCATTAATATTTCTGTTTCAGGCAGGCAGGGGCAAACCTGCAGTAAAACCAGGTTATCACAAAACTGATAAGCCTTGCCAGTTTTTGCAAGGGCTTAAACTAGCCTACAGCTTACTTCACCATGAATGCGCATCGTGACTCTCCTCCAGCTGGCTGGCTGAAAGCACAGCAGCTTTCTTCTCAGAAGCTAGATTTGACTCAGCTCTGATAAAGCTGTTTAATTAGCAAAAGCAGCAGTGCAATCAAGCAAGTATTCTGCATTCTAGACTGAGGTATGACACTGTCCTCCCACCCATGGTGTCTGCAAAGTCTTATCACCGTATTACACATTTTTTCACTCCACAAGGTAAGCAGTCTCATCCTTGGAAGCACTATCATTATTCCAGGTAACATTTACTTCATAATTTATTTCTTCACATTTTGTCACCTATACCGTAACTTTCTTCACCAATTTACTCTCTTCCATTCTTTGCAACTTTTCCACCCACTTGTAATTACCCTTTGCTGCTGTGCTCATCCAGCCAGGTCTAGAATCCTTCAACAGAGGTTCTACATATAAATCTCACTTCCTATAGGGTTGTTCTCTTCTTCAGACACGTTTATATTCAAACACATAGTTTCACTAAAGTCTTATCATATTTTTAATACAGATTGCAGTGTATCTTATCTACAAATGTATAAAAATCCAAATCATCAGTCTACTTAATTATATTAGAAACAGACTTTTGTAGTTTAGAGCATTCACAATAGGCAGGCTGGCTGAAGAGCTAAAGGTGATGAAATCATGTGATATTGCAAGGAAATACTTCTGTGGGTGACTATCACATGGTACTATTAAGAACTGAGTACTAAAAATGCATACAATGAAGTCACTCCTTTAAGAATATATTAATACTGTGAGAATATTAAGCACCAATCTTTTGGAGACACATGGTTTCAACAAAAATATGTGCAGTCTCACAGCGTCCTATAGGGCTTGCAGAATGGTAAAATAACCTCCATTTGGAGCACATACAGCTCAAAATACATTAAAACCTCTAGATGCACTTTTTTAAGATGAACAACAAGAAGTCTTATAATATAGTTTTTAATAACCTTTTGTTTCAGTGTTCTATTTCAACAGATGATAATTTGCTACTGGCAAATAATTATCAGATTCTCACCAGAGTGTAAGTAGAATTTCTTATTTCACTTAGGTCTAAAGTCTACAAAGCAATTTGTTATTCCCTTCATCTCTTGCTTCAGTCTTATCACTTTGAAATATACCTATCTAAAATTCATTAATTACTTCCTTGCCATTTTTTCCATTTCCTTTACATTAAGGAAAACTTTAGAAGAAAACATTGGCAACACTTTTTTTTTTTAACTACTACCTATTCAGCTAAACATGTTAATTCAGGTTTCATTAAGCTTCAAAAATGTTTTTGTGCTCTCTTCAGAGACAGAGGTAAAAAAAGATTCAGTTGGGGGATGGAGGTGGGACAGGGATGACACCGGATACGGGCTGTCCAAATTTGTAGTCAGCATCTCATATACAATAAGTTGCCCAAAAGAACATGAGCGCACGTTCAACCTTGTTTAGAGCAAGCAACACAGAGAGTCTGGAGGACAAAGTGTCTTCCACTAAAAGCTTTTTTTTTTTTTTATCTAGTCAACAATCTCTATCATGTCCTGCCTGTTGCTCTTTATACTAATGGAGCCAAGCATTAAGCATGATGGGACTGCGGGTAAACAGAAAAAAAAGTGCTGCAATTTTTTCTTAAAATGACCATAAAATACTAATGCACACACACACACTGTCCAGTGCAGAGCTGTGTCAGCTGGTCACCTCAGAGAACAGGCAGGAAACACAACTTGCATAGCTCTTGCCCAGTGTGGACCTAATATTTATAAAAATGGAGAAAGAACAAGTAACACGGCTCAGTGAACTCTACTTCCAACCCTTCAGAAAAACATGCAGTTGCTCACACTTGATGAGGAGACAGAGTTCTAAATAAACCTCACCTCGCTTTGCAGAAGCTCAAGTTGTTCCACATATGCCTGAGCACATCCTCCCAGCCAGAGGTGTGTTGCTTGCAACCTGCTTATGCTGGCATCTCTGACCACTGAGCCGGCAATGTGTGTTCACAGCCCACAAGGGCCAACCATACCAAAGACATGTGGCCAGCAGGGTGAGGGAGGGGATTCTTCCCCTCTATTATGCTCTCGTGAGAGTCCACCTGGAGTCCCGTGTCCAGTTCTGGAATTCCCAACGTTAGAAGGAGATGGAACTGCTGGAACAGGTCCAGAGGAGGCCATGGAGATGATCCAAAGGCTGAAGCACCTCTGCTATGAGGACAGGCTGAGAGAGTTGGGTTTGTTCAGCCTGGAGAAGAGAAGGCTGTGGGGAGACCTTAGAGCAGCCTCCCAGCACTGAAAGGGACTCCAGGAAAGCTGGGGAGGGGCTCTTGATCAGCGGATGCAGGGATGGGATGAGGGGGAATGGCTTTAAATTGGAAGGGGGATGAAGTAATGCTTTTCTGTGAGGGTGAGGAGGCCCCAGCACAGGTTGCCCGGAGATGTGGTGGCTGCCCCATCCCTGGAGGTGACCCTTTGAGCACGCTGATCCACTGGGATGTGTCCCTGTCCACGACAGCGGAGTTGGACTTGGATGGGCTTTAAGGTCCCTTCCACCCCAAACCATTCCTCAATTCCACGATTCTCCTTTAACTATTTTGATTGCAAAAATGGAGAGCCCTTAATGCAGAGTTGAAAACTGCACTGCATCCTGGAAAGAAGTACTCCTCTAATTACCTGGTTGGAGGAAGATTTCAAAGCACATACTGTCCTTCATGTAAAATTTGGTTGCCAGCCCCTTCTTGGAGAACTAGGAACTCAGTCCAACTGCCATAACTAGAATCAGACTGCAACATATCCACGTTTTTTCAAGATTCAGATGAAACTTCTCACAAAGATAACTTTGGAGTATAAATTTTTCATATGAAGCAGCAATTAAAGAGAAGCAAAGGAAAATATCACTCTTGCTCAGTTCCAGCAGTTTTAAGGCACCTGTTGCCTTCTTTGAATAATTGCAGCGTTACACCAAAGGAAAGGTTGTTTTTTCCTTGAATATTAGGAGTTTGGCACAGTATCTCTTAATTAGCATTTAAAATTAATGGAAGTAACTTATTAAATGTCTTTTCTTCCTATATAAAATAGATATATTGATAAGATTACCTTTTCATTACACTCATTGCCTGAAGGCACATATCTACACTCAGCCATTTGGTCAGTATTAAGAGCTTAGACTGTTCTAAAACTCAGCCTCCTTAAACCTCTGCCAACACACCCCTCCCTTGCCTTGACTGGCTTTCAAAAACTCGGAATCACAGAACGGTTTGGGTTGGAAGGCAACCTTAAATATCATCCAGTTCCAAACCAAACTTCTCACCTTCAGCTCCTAAATTAGTGCCAAGGGACCCTTTCAATCCCCCTCCCTCTGCGCAATCACTGCCAGTTCCAGTTCGCCCATGCCCTGGGATTCCCTCCCCATTCTATTTTGTGACTTTATGGTTCACGCTGGCAGCAGTGTGCTTCACAAGAGCAGGTGGTTGGCAAGAACCCTGTCCTTCCAGACAGCACCATCCCCAGGCACTACAGAGCGCTCTGGCAATGGGGCAGGTGCCCTCATTTATCAGTTCCTAAAGTGTTAAGTGACACCCTCCAACCGAAGACTTACACTCAATGCAATAAATGTTCCAGTTACTAAATCAACTTATTGCAACCAAATAAGGTAAGTCAGAACTCTAGTTCAAATGGAGTTAGGAAATACTAATTATGCACAGCTGAGCCATTCTCACTGAACAGAAAAACTGCAATGAATTTTCCTTGTAGTGTGCAAGTTGTTTGGTAGTTACCCTACGAAAAACCACCACACACATTTTTAAGTCATCACAAGATGAGTAACTACAAAGGCAGTAAATATTACAAGCCATGCATAATTCTTGGGATAAAAAAAAATTGATACTTACAAAAAGATATGTGCTTAAAAATAGAGGAATAACATTTTCCCACTTGATTCTTTTTATACGTCCATCACTACTGCCAATGAATCTTATATTCACGCTTTAAAGCACAAAAAAGACAAGGCAATAATTAGGTTTTAATATTGAAACAGCTTTCTAAATATTACACAAAAGCTTTTAATAAAGATAATCTAAATACACAGCGTTTTGGCACCTTGCCGCTGATGTATGGCCTCTAATCAATTGCTTGTTCAGCACTGAATATCCAGTACATTTTGTATATACAACAAAATGGTTATTTTCTGAGGAGATTGAATACATTTAAAAATAAACTCAAAAAGGAGAATTATAAGCAAAGGTTAAGCAAGCTGTCTGGGTTAGCTCTGCCACTAGCCTCTTGGATGACCTTGAACAAATTATTTTATGTCTTAGTTTCCTCCATTTGTAAAGATATCAACACAGATACCTAAAGCTGTAAAACAATCACTGAAGTCTATTCGAAAAAAATCATTATAATATCTAACAAGTTCTTCCTGAAGCTTCCCCCAATGCAACAGAAGCATCTGTCCGACAGATACTTTTCCACTACATTTTTAAACACTGTGAGGTTCTCAACCAGAACTGTTAACTCAGAGAAGGGTTCTGGACATCAGCAAAGGTACTGAAAATATCTGTTCAGTACTCAGCTGCAGATGAAAAGAATGTGACATTAAAATGCATCAAGAATATCCCAGAAAATAAAATTAGCTTTTGCCAATGCCTTTAAATAAAGCAATAGTACTGTTCCATTTGAAGGAGCATTTGCATCACAGGCCAACCCTTCTTTATGGTGACATTCATGAATAACAGAAGGTTTCAGAGAAAACTGGTGAAGATGATCCCCAGCTATTTGCTTTCACCTTCAGACCAAGGGGATCACTTATTGCATGAAGCCACTAAGAGAAAGTACTCCATGCAAACAGAACCAATAAAGACCATTTGTCATGGACCTGTCTCTAGCAGTTGATTACAAGATTTACTCTGCTTTCACGTTTTCCCTACACTTGCCACTGAGGCACACAGGAAGCTACTGGCTGGTAGGAAGCCTGTCATATCAGCTGATTTTGCAGTTCTGCCCTTAGCAGAAGCCGTTAGAAATCTCTCATCTATGTAACTGCAAGTTTGCAAAGAAAAGAACAGCCTTTCACAGCTGCAACACATCTTTGATTGAGACTGTTACTGGAGAACAGCGGATGGTTTGACACAATGATTGTGTTTGCCTTCCTTCTTTAAGAAGTCAGATAACACAGCATAGTGAAAATATACATATTAGTACAGCTAAGTTAATTCTCCCATTTTCCCCCTATCCTACGCCATACAAGTAAAGAAACTGAAGAGGACATTAAAAAACTTGCAATAGGACAAACCTCTCAAAGCAAGAAAATAATAAAAGTAGTCACTAAGATCAAATTAAAAAATGCAAGCAACAACTGAGCATTTCTTTATACGTAGAGTATCCCATATGTTCCACTAGTGATAATAATAATGTTGGTTTAATGAATCTCAGAGACTGACTCACACTTGAAGTCTAATAAAAATAAAAGGTATTAAAAACAAACTGTCCTTGTGATGCTAGAGGTAAGAGGCAATATTCTTCACTGACAGAAGAAGGTGCTCAGTGCTTTCTCTGGCCCTCTATAAAGAGAGGATAGTGAATTAGAAGGATTTCAATGTGATCCAGACTGAGATTCTTTTATTTCTACTGAAACTGCAATCCAAAAGCAATATATACATTTTCAGATTGAGACAAACACAATGCAACTGAAAATATTACAAAAGCAAATACCCAGAATGTGATTTTCTTCACAGGATTAACGTAACTCAACTGACACTGTTCCTGAGGGGGCTCCAAGAGCTGTACTTGGTAGTGTTTTTCTGATTATTGCCAGGGATTGGGTACTGCATCACATGCAGCAGCTCTCCAGACCCCATCCTGCTGACCCGTATGTCAGTGAATCACACCAGGCAGGGTCGCTAGCGTGGTGCCCATCAGACCACGGAAATTCATCCACTGCCAGTTCCAACCTTTCAAGTGGTCATTTATGTACCATTTTAGCACATACAGTCAAATTCTACAGAAGGTCAATACACATCAATAAGGATATTCATACTTCCAAAGATAGAGAACAAACCTTTCTGCATGTTATTAGCAGAACACATAATCATACATATGTTTTTCAAAATTGATGTTAAACTCACTTTTGGAGGGGAAAGCATCAGTACAACAGCAAACTCTTCTTCCTACAACTACTACATCTCCATCTCACATACTAAGAGACATAATAAAAGGGAAGAAAATAAAAAGCAAGAAGGGATGAGGAACCTTGTGTGTATTTGAGACTGCACCTCACTCCTACATGGAATGCTGTTAGGGACATTCAACATGCACAGGTTTAAAAGCTCTGCTGTTGCTGACAGATTGGGTTAATTCATGTTGTGTGTATCAAGTATGTAAAACATGCCCTGTTTATAATACATAGGATGGCTTCAGCAGGTATAGAAAAATTCTGCCAGAAACAAACTTTATGAACATATACAGTTATTTAATTTAAAGTGAAAATTTATGCACTGTGCAATATTAAATAAGTAGCTGTATCTGCAAGGCAGTGAGCAGTGTCCATGGATGCATCTCCATGACGTAGATACAGGGGCTGCCTCAGTCTGGCAGATACAACAACCCTTTTTTATTTAAAACAACAACAACAAAAAAACCCACCACAAAGCCAAACAGAGAAGAAAAAAAAAGTAACATTATCTTAACAGTGGTAACATATTTGCTCCACGTGAAGATTTTTAAGCATTTTACTAAAGCACCATTTTAAAGCAAATTGTACCAAATCATAGAACCACACAAGCCTATCTAGGCAGTAAGGGTATAAATCTGAGAAGCTGACAATAAAAATCACAAGCCCACAATCCATTACAGAATTATGTCAGTGTTATAAAAATATACTTGTTTATTCCGTGCTGTTTCAAGGCGCTATTAAGCCATTAGATACCATAATTATCAACAGAGATTGAGACTACTGACAGCTTGATGTGTAAACACACATCATAGTGAAGCAAGTTCATGAGCACTTAATAGGTACAGATCCTTCCTACAAAATACAGCATCCACCAGAGCCATCCGCAATAAACAGGTCTGGAAATCCGTAACCTTTCCTGCAGGCAGCAGCCAGGCACGGGGAGGAATGAGCTGACGTAGAAATTGTATGTTTTGTAAATCCCACATTTTTTACGATGATGGTGGACCCAAAACACCTCACACCAAAGCTGGGCAGTTAATGAACCGAACCGCACGAGCCCACGGGGCTAAACCCTAGGGCTGGTCCTCAGCATCAGAAGGACATTCGCCCAAACGCGCATCCAGATGCCGCAACAGGAGCACGAATTCACGCAACACAGGGCTAAAGCATAGGCAGCTCGGAACAGAGATCCGTGACAGAGATCCGTGACCCCACCCGCACCGACACACGCGAACTTTATTTCGCCAGAAAGCGCGGGATGTGCAGCAAATGCGTTTTATTTCGCGTTTCGATGGGAAGCTGCTGGCATTCCCAGCAGACGCTGCCGGGGAGGGGGAGGTTTTCGCTCCATCCTCCAGGTCTGTGCGGCCCCGCCGCAGCCTCGGCGGGAGGCGGCCCCGCCGCAGCTCCGCGGCCGCCAGGAGGGAGCGGGTCCGCGGCGCGGGGGTGTAGGAGGACGCGGGGAGGGGGAACACCTACCAGTCCGTGTGCGGCTCGTCGATGACCAGCAGCAGCTTGAACTTTCTGCCGGCAGCCGAGGAAACGGCGGAGGAGGCGTCCACCAGCCCTGCCGAGGCCGCCGTCTGCTTCACGGCGTTGGAGAGCGAGCTGAAGAAGCTGCTGCCCGCCGACTGCTGGGGCGGCTGCGGCTGGGGAGCCGCGGGGGGCGCGGGCTGGCGGCGCTCGGCGGCCGGGGTGAGGGTGGCGGGGGGCGGCGGCGGCGGCGGCTGCTGCGGCTCGGGGCGCTGCAGATCGGTCATGTAGCCATTGGGCAGGTTGGCGATGAAGCTGCTGTCCGAGAGCCTGCGCCGCAGAAAGTTCATCATCTGGCCGGGCGGGCGGAGGCGCGAGCTGCGGCGGGAGCTGGCGCGGAGCGCTGCACGGCCGGGAACGCAGCAGCCTCTGCGGCCGGGGCGGGGCCTGCTGTGCGGGGCGGGGCTGGGGGCGGGGTCACGGGGGGCGGGGGGCAGCGAGCGGGGATGTACCTCTGCGCGCCCCTGCTCGGGCACCCGCCCCGCTACCCGCGCATCCGCCTGTCTGCGCGCACAGCCGCGTGTGCGCGTTATTTACAAGCTAAGCTGTATTTATCGCCCGGATAGGAATAGCCTCGGTTTGTGAACAGCGCAGGCGGGGCTCGGCCCCACAGCACAGCAGCCGCACAGCGGGGCCGTTCGCGGTTGCGCTCGGAGCTGCCAGCACAGCAATGGGCGGCGTGAGGGAACAGCTCTGGGAGCAGCCCTGCACTGACTCTGGTCCCTCTGCCGGGAGCAGCAGCGATCCGACATTGCTGGGGCAGATGCAGCCCGAGTATCGCTTGCTGCGGCTGCTGCCCCCGGTGAGCGGCGGAGCCCCCGCACAGAGCCCAGAGCGGAGGCCCCGCGCGGAACCCCTGCACAGAGCCCAGAGCGGAGGCCCCGCGCGGAGCCCCCGCACAGAGCCCAGAACGGAGCCCCCGAGCGGAGGTCCCGCGCGGAGCCCCCGCGCGAAGCCCAGAGCGGAGCCCCGCACAGAGCGGCTGTCGGCGAGAGGAGCGGAGGCACCGCCAGGCTTGCAGCCCCCACAGCCCCAATGCAACCTGGTACCGGTAACAGTGGATGTGGCTCTGTTTTTCATTAAGAACAACAAAACAGTTTAATGAAGGTGAATCGGGCAATTTTACATTGTCAAGCAGTTGCCTTTTATGGTTGCCTTTTCGTACCTTAAAAACCTGTAGGCTTTCTTTAGGAGCAGTTTGAGTTCTCTTCCCCCTGAGTTTTGGGATAATCACTATGTGTTTTAACATAAAATAGGAACTCAGCCTTTATTGTATGCGATGCTTATCTATCCAAATACACATAATTACAAATCAGTTTGCAATTCACATTCAGAGGGCCTGCTGTGAGTAGCAGGTGCTCTCAGATCATACACAGCAAATTCATGCAGCTATTTCTTTTAAAATTAGCAATTCGATATCACTTTCCTGATGCTAACACTCTCACAGTTTGAAGTTTACGTATTCAGAGGTATAACTGCATCGGATTCCATACTGAATCACCCAATTTACTAATGTCCGTGCATTATATCATGAGTAAATTATCAAGGCTGTTAGGAGACACATTGTGAGCACCATAGACAAACTGGGGGCAAATGTTCCTCTGCCGAGCCATGACAGAGGCCACGCACAGATACAGCTGTCTGCATCACAGGCACAGACGATTTAAACAAGCGGCTACCACTGCAGTTTGAACTTCCCTGTCGCTTCACCAGTCCATGGCTTGTGCTGCCAGAGAAGTTGTGGCACTGCACTTGCATCTAGATAAATCTAGGCCGAGTGGGATCCAGAGAGAAAAATTTTCTCTCAGCGGTGTTGAGATACCTTGGGGCTGCTCATATAGCTCAGCAGCCTGTATGTAAGCACAGTAATGCAAGTTAGATCATTGACTACACGTGATGCAGAAGGAAGCCCCTTGCAGGCAGAGGCAGAACATTGCACTTGACCATGGTAAGTGCACATGTATTATATTTACTGATTATCACATGTGCAAAACTGATCAAAATCACAAGACTGAGGAATCGTTTCATTCATCCTCGCTTGAATAACTGCATCAACAATCCCCACACCCCCTCTGATCCAAAAAGCAGCCAACATACGAAAAAAGGACTGCTTATATATATCAAAAGATGGGGTCTTGTATGATAGAAACTGTAAAGAGATTCCCGAAAAACACTTAACGTGTCTGAAACTGCAAAGTGATATTTAGCTATTTTTTAAATTACTGTTCTGGATTGAAGGGGGAGTGTGTAACAATGCCCCCTTGGACAAGCTCCTTCCTATCCATCCCCAGAACCTGCCTATTTTACTGACAAAACCCAGTCGGTCTTACAGAGCCGAATTAAGCACAGCAGAATGAACTCTATTACATTTTGCTGTGCATGTTAACAAAAGTATTAGCCAGGTCTCTATTACAGAGCTGAAATCTATCTTCAGTGTCAGCTGTACTCTTTGTTATGAAGGCAAGATAGATATATCAAATGGAAATGATAGGGAGCAATTTGAATGTCAGGATCCATTACTATAAAACAAAATAAAAAACGATTAAACAGTGGTTAGGCTGCTCAGAATGCAGTGATGCAAGATCAGTCCTGTTAACATGTGGAAAACTTCTGTTTCCTGACTGAGAAAAAATGATTCCTATCTGTCATACTTTCTTGAATGTTCTCAGTCCAACCAAACAACTAGTTTAAGGTTATACGGACTGATTCTAATTGTAATTGTGGCCAATAAACTCTCTGATACAGGTGCCATTTATGGTTTTACAAACTGTTAGAGGTCTGGATAAGTAGTAGAAGCCTTCATCACCTGCCCTGTGCACTCTGATGATATGGCTATGTAGAACACTACAACAGAAGGTATTTCCTAATTCACAAACTTTATGTACTTTGAATGTACTGTCTCTTCTTTTATAAGCATTTTATCAGAAATTTGTACTTGAATTTTTTGTGATGTAGTGGGGTTTTTTTTCACCTCTTTATATTACCACTAAGCTGACTAACATTTTTGAAAATATCCATCATCCTCAAATGTTGGGCTTCAGATGTTTTTTAAAACATCCCATAGAGTATTGTAAGAGCCTCATAAATCCAGAGCTGCACTAAGGCAATGTCAAAAGAGTTTGGTCAAGGTCTCAAAGAGCTTGGCCCCTACTGCAAAACAACACAAAAAGCAGAGTTTTTCATATAGCATTGTTGTTACTGTAAATGGAAAATTTTGTTCAGAGTATCAGTTGAATTGGAAGGGGCCTTAAAGCCCATCCAGTTCCAATCCCCTGCCATGGGTAGGGACACATCCCACTGGATCAGGGTGCTCAAAGTCCCATCCAGCCTGGCCTAGAATATCCCCAGGGATGGGGCAGCCACCACTTCTCTGGGCAACCTGTGCCTCCCCACCCTCACAGGCAAACATTTCTTCCTAATGTCTTACCTAAATCTTCCCCCTTTCAATTTAAAACCATTCTCCCTCATCTTGTCCCTTCAATTCCAGATAAGGAACCCCTCCCCCACTTTCCTCTAGGCAAACAGTAGTAATAGTACACAAAGCTATGCCTGAAAAAGAACTAACCTACTGTCCAACCTACTGTTCATGATACTTCAGTATCTCATAACACAGTTCTGAGATAATTTGACATGATATATCTATTAGGAAGTGAGAATACTGAATTGTTGGGATGTTAAATGAAAAAAATCATAAATTGGATCAATAGCAAAGCAAAGAGTACAATAGCATTTTTAAATCCAGTTCTGTTTCCTATCACTGAAATTGCAATGCAAAAAAAGATCAAATTACTGGGGATTAGTTGTGCTGGAAAACTGAGAGAAAAAAACAAGAATAAGAAAGGACACTTGATAATGACTTATCACATCTACATACAGGTATTAACACAGAAACAACTACAAAAGGGCACATGTTAAAAAAGGTAATGCTAAATGAAATCTACAGGCAGATTCGGGCCAGTATGATTTGTTTTCATATTCTTTTGCTATTATAATGTAAAACTAAATTTTAGTCTCTTAAAATTACATTAGCATTTTAGAAAAGTAACTTTCAGATAAGAGTACGTGGTGGAAATGAAAGTCAGGTTATACATGCTAAAAATTTGGGATACCTATCACTTGAGCAGATTGAATCAAATAGGTTTTAAATGAAGACTGCTTAACATCTCTTGTTATCAGCTCTTTATCTACACAAATATGCAAGTCCACAAAAAATGTAATTACATTTAATGGAAAAAAAATTGACTAAACTTCTCAGACTGTACTGTACATCACACTGTGCACGTAGTCATAGACAACAGAAATGAGAAAAATCCAGGGAAGCATTTTCTTTGCATTGTATGTACTGATACATGTTGTAAGCCACATGGACTTCTACACAGCACATCCTTAGAAAACACTTTCCAATATTTAAGTGAATTGTGTTTCATGCATGCCCCTTTATCCCACGTTTCAGTTAAATGCCATGTGCAGGCCTGCTCGGACTGCCAGAAGGAAGCGGGCGCTCCGGCAGCAGGGAGAGCGCGGGCGCTGTCCATGGTAACGGCGCTGCGTGCGAAAGCCACTCGCATTTCCCAGCGGCTGACCTGCCCAAGATGGGAACAGCCAGAACCAAGGGGAAGGCACACTGTTGGCAGACAAGAGTGTAACCAAGTCTGGAAGAGCAGGCACTTAGGCCTATTATCATGACAAATGCTAAACAGAATCTCTGTGCTGAAAATGAGCCATACATAGAAAGTACTCTTCTGAACAGTGGCGTATCACCTGGCAACCCTTGGAGAGATCAGCACTACCAGGCTTTTTAAAAGCCTCATAATTTATTTAAACCATTGCTAGTAGATCATCAAAAATTTTCTTACAAACTCCAGAGAAATATGACACATTTGCCACAGAGGTAAGGAAAATACATACCTATACAGAAAATACAACGGAAATGTGGACGGAGGGATGTTACTCGCTATATAAAGGTGACATGCAATATATGACCCATCTTTAATGACATATCCGAGTCACTAAACAGACACAATGTTGATAATATCATTATACACCCTTTTCCATGGTTCATCTGCAGCTAATTTTTTTAAATATTTTTGTCCCTTCAAAGATGTGTCCCAGCTAGTAGGTAGCTACAGCAATCAGTAGATTTCACAAACAGCAATGGAGTCACTTGAACCTGTTCTCTGTTAGTGCAAGGGAAATATTTGTAAAGAAATTTTACTGGATGCAAGGGGAACAGTAAGTCACAAAAGATGAGGACATGGCAGAGGTACTTAATGCCTTCTTTGCCTCAGTAAGATGTTCTCTGTGTACTAAGCCTCCTGAGCCAGAAGACAGTGAAGGTGAAGCTCCAACCATCCAAGAGGATTTAGTTAGAGACCTGCTTGACCAATTAGACATTCAGAAGTCTATGGGGCCATATGGAACCCACCCAAGAGTATTAAGGTAGCTGGCAGAGATCCTCACCAAACCCCCTTCCCTCATCTACCAGCAGTCCTGGCTGACGGGGAAAGTGCCACTTGACTTGGCAAATGTTACAACCATCTAAAAAATGGGTTGGAGGGAGGATCCAGGGAATTACAGGCCTGTCAGTCTGACCTCAGTAACAGGGAAGGCCACAGAGTAGACCATCTTGAGTGCAGCACATGCAGGACAAACAGGTTTTTTACAGTATTCTGCTTGAGAAAGTGTCTGCCATTGGCCTGGACAGGCACAGCCTCTGCTGGGTGAAAAACTGGCTGGATGGCCGGGCCCAGAACTGGTGGTAAATGGAGTTAAATCCAGTTGGAAACCAGTCACGAGTGGGGTTCCCCAGGGCTCAGTGCTGAGTCCAGTCCTGTCCAATATCTTTTTCAATGATCTGGACGAAGGGATCGAGTGCACCCTTAGCAAGTTCGGAGATGACAGCAAGCTGGGTGCAACTGTGGATCTGCTTGAAGGAAGGGAGGCTCTGCAGAGGGATCTGGACAGGCTGGATCCATGGGCTGAGACCAACAGGATGAGGTTTAACAAGACCAAATGCCAAATCCTGCACCTGGGACACAACAACCCCGTGCAGTGTTACAGGCTTGGGGAAGAGTGGCTGGAGAGCTGCCTGGAGGAGAAGGACCTGGGGGTGTTGGTTGACAGGGGCTGAACATGAGCCAGCAGTGGGCCCTCGTGGGCAAGAGGGTTAATGGCATCTTGGCCTGTATCAGAAACAGCGTGGGCAGCAGGAGCCCCTGAACTCAGCACTGGTGAGGCCACACCTCGAGTACTGGGTTCAGTTTTGGGACCCTCAGTATAAGAAGGACATTGAGGTGCTGGAGTGTGTCCAGAGAAGGGAACGAGGCCAGTGAAGGGGCTAGAGAACAAATCTTGCAAGGAATGGATGAGGGAACTGGGTTTGTTTAGCCTGGATAAGAGGAGTCTGAGGGGAGACCTCATAGCTATCTACAACTACTTGAAAAGAGGTTGCAGCAAGGTCAGTGTTCGTCTCTTCTCGCAAGTGACAAGTGATAGGACAAGGTGCACAATGGCCACAAGGTAATGGCCACAAAGTGCACCAAGTCAGGTTCAGACTGGATATTATGAAAAATTTCTTCACTGAAAGGGTGGTCAGGTGCTGGCAGAGACTGCCCAGGGATGTGGTTGAGTCACCCACCAGCCCTGGAGGTGTTTAGAAGACGGTTGGTGTGCTTCTTAGAGACATAGTTTAGTAGTGGACAGGATGATCTCAGAGGACTTTTCCAACCAGATGATTCTATGATCCTATGATTCTATAAAATGGATTTGCTGAATTTGTGAAATGTTACTCTTTTTTAAATATTCAAATTTCAAATTTGTATTTCACCTGTGATGCACTTCTTCAAAAGCCGGTCCTTTTCTGTATTCTAACATATTTATTATTTATATCAAACATATATCCAGTTTTCCAATTTGCAATTTTCCAAAGACATCATAGAAACTTCACTCTCTCAGAGGTGTCTGACTGCCTATTCCAGCAGTCCTGCACTTTTACTTAGCTTCATCAGACTGCTTCACTAAAATCCCCCAGAACTCCTGCTGTTACAATATCCCTGAAGCAAAAACATGTCAGCTTCCTATTTCTGATCTTCCTTGCATTTTGTTGACCAAGGTGGCAGAAGTACAGTTAAACCATATGAAGATGTGACAGAAATAGGCACACTGGAGAGGAACTGCCTCAGCTATTGCATTAGAAGGGACACAAAATCAGCTTGATTTTCCCTTCCCAAATCTAAGCTCTCATGTTTTGATTTATGAACGTTAACAGAGAACACAAATTAACCAAAAATACTTTCTGTCACATGGTCATTTAAACATGTAAGTTTATATTACCGAGACTGTTTCTTTGGTATTAACATATTTTTTCTACTGATATGCCTGCCTACCTAAGTTTTGAATCATGTTGGGAGATTTGATTTTTAATTTACAAAAAGTTTACAAAAAAACATATCAGGAGCTTGAAGTGCCAACTGAAAATAGTTGCAGGGTGCTATACCAAACTGTTAAGTAAATGTATTAAGACATAAGGGCTCTCTGTGTTTTATTTATGTCATTTTA
This sequence comes from Dromococcyx pavoninus, assembly GCA_033558185.1. NCBI lineage: Eukaryota > Metazoa > Chordata > Aves > Cuculiformes > Neomorphidae > Dromococcyx > Dromococcyx pavoninus. Next base: position 321,017 of record JAUMJL010000182.1, read on the forward strand.
GTAAATATTTATCTGGCATTAAGTAATTTCACATTTTATAAGCACACCAATTCAAACAGCTCCGTGTTGGCGAGAAATACGCTGTGCTAATTCTTCTAGAATTCACGGAGAGGACCCGATGGCTGTCTAGGAGGTAAGGAGGTAGTAAAAGGCAGCCTCCTTTGCTCCTGTCTCTGTCCCTGGAGAGCAGCTAACAACACTCAGCCTCTGAGCTCCCGAGACAGACGCTTCTCCCCTGCTCGCAGCTACCCCAAAGGATGGTTGGCAGGAGCATGGGAGGAAACGCTGTCATCTCTGAAATGCTCAGTGGCTGAACTGAAAGAACTTGTGCCAATGGCAAAAGGTGCATTTCTTCTCCTTGTCAGTACAAAAGCTAAAGGTTCTTTGGCAGTATTTCCTTACATTTGTAACCACATAGCATTCCTGAAAAGAAGATTATGCCCACTATTATATATCCTCTGTACTCAGCAGTCAATCAAGTATATAGAAAGCCCATGAGAATTTATTTAATAAACCATAATGTATTTGAGACTAGACTTTTACCTCTGCAAGACTGGAACATGGATGAATTCATACTGCAAAAGAGGGCTTTGAAGTCTCATGAATAATATTTGCTGAGATATAATAGGGAGTTCAAAAAACCTTCTTCATGTGACATGAGAACAACCTGTAATAGAAACAGACAGGCTACAGTTTGTATGGGTGGTAAGTATAGGTCAGGTAAACGATTACAGGAGAGAAAAGTCTGTTAACATGGTTTGCCTCTATTCCAAAAGCTGAAGTTACAATAGCAGTAACAGTTACCTTTCCATTTTCAACTAATAAATATATGTTGGTTCACTATATCCTGTGTTTTAAAGAAATCTTTTTTAAATACATTGATACAAATACAAAGGAACTTCAAGCACTTTTTACTGTGTAATTAAGGCTGAAATACCACCTGCCTTACTCAGACTTAACTTCTTTAAAGACTGAAGGCAATCTTGCAAATATTTCAGATTTTAAGCCAGAAATTTACATAACTAATTTTAAACACAATTTATAGCAAAAAATCCAGAAATTACACAGAGACTGACAACTTTAATACATAGAGAACATCCATGTTTAATAGATATCTTAAATTTATGTGATAGTATACATATATTAGAGCACATATACTGGTTACTGGCATTTGTATTTCTACAGGAGTGCAGCAATAAACACCTACATGACATGCTGTATTTCTTCTGGGTTTTGCTCTTCTGGATTTGGATCATAGTCTTTCTCATACTACTGATCTCAGAAACAGGTTGTATATTTCTTTGCATCTAAGTGAGAGGTGTTTCCTCTTACAATCCAGAAGATTGTTTCTATAGCAGCTCAGTTGCTGATTTTCTGTAACATTGAAGAGTCTCAACTAGTAGGCTCTCTTTTACTGTTTTGCAGACGAGTACATACAGATTTCTCTCCACCCATTGTCTACAAACTGCATGTACTGACTAGGGATAATCCTATCAGGAGAACTTGGATGTCTCTCAGTGTGGAGGAGAGCCACATTATGAAAAGGAGCAAACTGTGGTCATGGTTAGTAACAAAAATAAGACACAAAGTCACAGTGAATGTTACTCTGGAGTCCAAGGCAGAAGAACAAACATTTCTAAAATCTAGAAAAATATAAATTCCTCGTAGGCTGTACTAACAGTATTTCTCCCTACTGAGTAAATTAGAACTTTACTTTCTTTGATATTTAAAGAATACAATTAAAAAGGAATAACGTACAAATGCTATAGCAAAAAGCAGAGAAGACAGAAAATGTTCATTTGCCTAAAGCTTGAGGTGCAGGAGGTATACACATACATACACTCAGCCGTACTGTGCTTACACAGGAAGAGCTTTTCTGTCCCTTAAAATCTGAAGATTTTCCTACTCAGAGAAAACTCGATATATAAAGAAAATTTTCATCCTCCAAATAAGAGGCTAAACAGCATCTGAATGGCCTCTGAAGATCAAAAAATCTGCCAGCTAAATCACACGTTAAGTCAATTCAATCAACACAGAACTATTTTGGTCTGTATTTTAAGTGTTTCTATCCCCCAATCTTTTTATCTATGTTCTGAAATTTAGAGTGTAAATGTTCTACCATTCTGACTCACATTCTATTTTATTGAATAGATAAATGTGAGACGAACTGCAATACACTTATGTAAGGAGAAATAAACCCAGGACTGGCTTCCAATGAAAAAGAATAAAACACTGTAAACCACAACTCTAGATGAAATGCAGCAAACAAAATACGGCATTTACAGCCAATCTGGCCTTCACAATAAACCTGTAGTTTTGCCTTTAAATAACTTAAGATGAAAGCACATTTACCTAATTAATTGGCTGCTCTAGTTACCACAAATTAATTTTGACTACCATGTATGTGAAAACCTGATAAGCCGTTAATATGTAACATACCAGACGAGCAAAGAGTTGAAAGGATGACAGCATGAGTTAAACAAGATTATTAATTATTAATTAAATAATTAATTGTGTTCTTATTAATGAAAAAATATTTTGTAGACACAAGTGTGTTCAGAGGACAATTCAAAACTTCTGGTAAGTCTATTGTAGGAAGGCAAACTTCTCTGTCAGACTTTACAGTTTAGAGCCTTAGTATAGACTAGAGAGATTTAGTAATTTACTGCAGAACTGCACTCTGACTCACTGTGTTAACTGCACTGTGTACCAGACTGTGCAGGCCTCAAAACTAACACAGGTACTCAGCTTTAAATTCTTTCACAAACTAATAGCAGATGTCAACATTTCAGTCACAAATACTGACTGCGTCATTGTTTGATTTCTGTCCCTCCAGTGTAAACCGCTTGTTAACTTCAGATCTTGTGTCTCAGACACCCTTGTACAGCAGCAGTGAAGGTATAATGTTATAACATATTTTTGGACCTTCTTTTTTTTTAAGCAATTAAGACTTACTAATTGCTAAAAACTATTTTTAAAACACAGAGACTCTGTGTGTGCCCATAAGTATTACAGAGATTCCCAAATAACTTTGGTCATTCTCGCTGTAAGCAGCAAACTCAACATTTTGAATTGTGAGGCCTCTTTTGTGTCACTTCTTGCAACGCTGCCAAATACACTATTATAATCTTCTTCAACATTCCACATAGGTTTTGCCATGTCTCTGCTCATAGGTTTCTTCAGAAAATTATTTCCATTTTGCTGCAATATTATCCATTTGTTAGGCAATGAAAATTCTGCCTAAGAATTTTAGCCTAGCAAAAGAACAAAAGCAGAAAGAGGGCAAGTGGTCTGAAGAATCCAAAGAATACATTTACTACAGTGTATTGGACTGTGAAACAGTTTGCCTTGCTGCTCATTAAAGTCATGTGAATCAGACAAACTATTTTTCATTGAACAGCTAAAATATATCCTGTTCTCTTTTTACAAGTATTGAATTTACCTAAATTCCCCTTTACAGAGGTTTAAAAGCCTAAATGTCCTCATAATTGCAGAGTAAGGTCAAGTGAGAAAGGACACTTCCCTTACACTGAAGTTGACTGTGTATCTGCTGGTAACTCGATGCTAAATTCTTGATTAAATCTGTCCAATAGAGTGCACAAGAAATGACAGTCTGATGTATTTGATGTTATCAGGTGATTTTCATTTTGTGTTTAACCAGAGTTGCTTTAGTGCTACCTCAGGAAATGTACTATTGTTAAAATCGTGCTGCAGTCAGTTCTGCATGGAGGGAAGCTCTGTCATCATCTGTGTAATGATCATTTATGCCCTGAAATATTCTTATGGCCACTTTAGTTGCCCACTTTTGAGAGGTTCCTAATTTCACAAGACAATTGAGAAAGACCTCTGTTGTAGTCCTTTCTTGCTGGACTAATCATAAAACAATACTGCAGCACCATCTTAAGTATCTGCTGTACTCTACCCTTGCATGTAGAATAATCAGCTGGATATAAAATACATGTCTGAATGCTTTCTAAAAGCAACTCTTCATGATGTTTCTCGTTAAAAATACCTGAAAACAGCTATAAAAAATATGGATACCACTCTAGTCAATATATTTTTTTATTGCCAAGAAGAACAGTGTATAACAGTGAGAAGTTTATATGATGTGAATTGAACTCATAAAATAATGATTGTTAATGTGCTGTAACTACTCTTAAAACTGTCACAGCAATTTTTAAGTCTCATCTGTTTCATTAAGTGCTCTACTCCTCTCAGAGACCATGCATAAGTGAAAACTGAGAGAAATTCCCATTTCAGTGTGGTGTCTGAGATCAACAGGACTAAAAGATGAAGGTGCAAGACAGAAGAGCAGGTTTAGGTCTTAAATGCCTTAGCAAATTAGGAAGCCTTTCTAACTTCTAATATGTTACAGCCATTTCATCATGCAGTTGCATTACACTAATAGATGTTTTAAGTCACTCTAAGGCATTTGATTTCTTAGAACCATTTTAAGGTGTAGAGATTAATTCTGTTTTTTCTACAAAAGTGAAATAGAGCAAGATATAATCTCTGATGTTTAACACAGAAATGCTACAAGACCTTTGAAGTTATAAACTCTTCCCATCCTTTACAGAAGTGCTATGCTAAAATAATCTTATTCCTATTATTTTCAGTGTGAAATAAATAAAATTGTTCCTGTTTACCCGATATTTCTTTGCTTATAGGGATTACTATGGAAGATTTTTTAAAGTAATATAATAGATTATAGGACTCCTCAAACCTTATATATATATATGTTATACATTCAGCCATTGACCTTTGCTTGGTTGCAATTCTTTCTAAGCTGTTCACTTGAATACCTTATATTTAGATTTGAATATAAAGCTTTTTGCAGTGGTCTAGGATGAAAAGCCTAACCATCTGCCTCTATTACAGCTTGTGAGTGAAAATCCAATCAGAGCATGGAAAAATACACCTGAAATGCCATGAGATGGGAAATTAGAGCTGAGATAGGAACCCTTAGAGAAGACTTTCTCTTAAAACAACGTATTAGGTCCTATTCAAAATGCCTTTAGCTGACTTATTTCTCTGATGTTAGCTTTGATCTAGAAATGCGGGCATCGCTCCAAGGGCATACCTTGTTCTCTGCCATCTGTTATGACAAGGAGAAACCCCCGAGTTATACTGTCTTCCCTCCCCCAGTAAATAAGTAAATAATTGTGACATCTGGTGGGACGTTTTCCAGGAGCACATCACAGCATGAGAGCTCCCACACGACAGCCATTGTCTCTATAGCATACAAGGGAACTCGCTGTCCAAATGCTGGTGGGTTCCTCTGCAGTAGGAATCCAAAAGTGAGAACCACTTGCAAACTATGAAAGCTATGGGGGAGATTTTTATTTCAATGCCCAAAATGTTATTTATGGAAAAATGTTTAGTATTTAGCATTTGTCCTGTGGGCACAGTAATCTTAACTTCCTGTCAAGGACTTCTGGCACTTTCCATAAGCTGCTTCTTCACATGCCAAAATCCATGCATAAGTATTAATGTTAAATATAAGGCAATGAGAGTGACAGCAAAAGTCAGAAACTTACATTTTGCGAGAAACCTAGATTTATCACAGAATTTAACAAAGTATTTGAAATGAATTACCTAGTTTTATGTGTAATTAATATTGATTTTCTTTTCAGACTGCGTATTTTTACATAAAATTGTAGCTTTGGTTCCACACACAGGGAAAAGATTCAAATTCAGGCAGAACAGTTCACAATTTAGATTGGTTGAGTCACTGTATTGTAGCAACAGTCCTCTCTCAGTAGGAAGCAATTAGCTTTAGATAGCCTTGTCCAAGAAGTGAGGACATCAACATCAAGCAATATGATTAAAAACAGAATCCAAAAATCTCACATCTTTAGAACCAAGGACATTCATTTATAACATTCTGAGCATAAATAGTGCCTGAATAAAATAGAGGTCTTTAACTGATGTGGATCAGTAAAGATTAAGTCATAAAAACAGTCGAGTTTGCTGCACAGTGCTGTACTTATGCTGTAAATTAACCCTTAAATTTGATGTCTCTGTCTCCAGGAATCCTTTACCAGGATATTGTTTACAGCCCTCAGTTCACTGAAGAGGTAGCACAGCCTTGTCTTTTACCCAGTAGTGAATCTGAAAGCTCACAAATTGCTCCAATTATAGCCCTTAAAAAAAAAAAGAAAGAAAGAAAAGAAATTAAAATTGGATGATGGGTTTACTTGTCTGAGTTATCTGGTTTGAGTGAGAGCATCTGGCAGCATACAGTAAGCTTCTAAGATTTTACATCTCATTATTACAGGAGTAGTCATTCGCTAGTAATATTAAATAATATTTGTGTTCTTCAGCAGCAGCTTCTCTATTGTTTCTTCCCATTATGTAGCAGAGAACAGGATACTTCACAATGCATTGTCTTTTCACATGCATTTATGATTTAGATGTTTCCATTATTGTAGTACTGCGTCATTTTTAAGACTAAAATGGTTTTATGTAGCAGCTGTAGGATGCAGGGAGTACTTTGAATCCACTTGAACACACAATACCTGCTGTATCTCCCAGTCAAGTAGCTCTCTATTGTATCAGATGGATGAAAAATTTGCAGAAGAACTTCTTAAGCACTGTTCAGGGTTCTATAATTTTAAAGAATTTGCCTCTGGTAAAGGGAAACAGCTAGAAGAAACAGATCTTTGTGTCCTGACTCACATTACAGCGAAGTGTTTTTCCTTTACATGCTCAGGTCACTAAAAGCTGCATTTCCCTTAATTCCCAAATAATTTCCAGGGCTACATAACAAACACTAGTGAAGCAAATTTGAACCCTAAACAACTGTCTCAGAGGGTTAAGAGGGTTAAGCTGTGTAGGGCCTTTGGGAAGAAAGGAATCTTGATAGCAGAGTACGTGCCAAGTCCATCTTTTCGTTTTTCAAACCACTGCCTGCTGTACTGACAGACACATCCCATGGGCATGGGCCAGCCTGGGTTAGCACTGCCTTGACGTGCCACGGCACGTGCAATTTCTAATTGTACTTGAACCACAATTTTGCAAAGGTTTATTAAGAATGATGATTACAAGACAACAGAAAAGTCATTCTAACATTACTCTCACTCACAAAGGAAATCCCGCGGAGCGATCAGAGAGGGGTTTGGTTCCATTGCCCACTCTGTCACTGCTCCCCTGTTATCATTTGTCTTTGTATCTGTATATATAAAATGTGAAGTGCTTACTATTTTTTGCAGTACAATCCAATATTTGCTTTTTCCCCAAAGGTAAAAACTTAAAAAAACATCAGTACCTTTACCATGTAAAGTCACGTTTCATCATTTTGCAAAGCTTTTTCAATTCAAGAAACAAATTTTTAGCAATGGTTTTGAGTTCCAAGAGAATACAGAAAGACAAGGAAAAGAAGAAGACAAGATTTCTTGTGAGGATACTTCAGCTTGGTGATAAGATGCAGCCCAATGCTTGAAGAGGCACTTACCCTACAGTGGTAGCTTACAGGAAAGGGCATAATGTCACATCGGTACAGAAGACACAAACAGTGTGATAGACAAAGCAACAAATTACAAGCCTGCAAGGGTGGTGTTCAGTCAATAATTAACATAGAACTTAAACTACTAAATCTTTTCCTGAAACACTACACTGATGAAAGCACAATTCCTTAATTTATATCAGAGAAGTGATTTTAAGATTTGCGACAAAATATAAGATGACAGTGTTCATTTTGTAACATAAAGCTGATGAGTACAGATTGGACAGTTTTGTGTTATAAAACAGTGAAAAGCATTACCTGGGAGACAGAATACAGGAGCACCTTAATTGTATTCCAGAGACCAGACTTCCTTTCATTTAGAGAAAGTACAGCTAAGTGTGAGGGCCATGAAGAGCTCTGTAAGACATGAACACAATGGAAGAGATGTCAGTAACCATGTTTAAGAAAATCAGAATCAATGACTTAAAAAGAAGTATTCCATCAGTTCAATAGACTAAGGCCAGCCAGGATACCTTCCCTGTTAACATTGCTAATAATTTGTTTGGATCATGAAGATAAGATACATATTAAGAAGATGTGATATATGAAAATGTCTTTACCAGGTTGCTATAGTTAGTAGAGTTGAGCTCTCCACATGCTGTGTGCAACGTAACTGCATCAACACCTAGATTTTTAGTCACCTATTTTGTATATTTCTCAAGATTGCAGTTCCATTTGACTAAGCAACTAGTCTATCATAGCCAAACAGATATTTCCAGTCTATCTACAAAAACATTAGTACACTATAATTTGTAATGTGATATTAATTGTGCTAGTTAATAAATGATTTAAAGCATAGGTCATAAATACCCACTGAAATTCTCAACAACCAGATGGCTCAATCATAGTGATGCTGCTTGTTAAAAAGGTTTTTTCCCACCAGCGTTCTGAGAATGGCTGGGATTTTGCTAACACAGATGAGAAAAGAAACAAATCAGCAGTCAGTAGAGTGCCTTACTCCAGCCATGCTTTATTCCACATGGCTTTATTTTCCAGTCTCCCTTCACCAGATGCCAGTCACACATAACTAATCTTATTTTTCTGATCCATAGTTATTGTATTTTTGGCAAAGACAGAAAGGGAATGGCAGAGAAACCCAAAACAATGTTCAAACAAGCAGCTGTTGGGAGAGGTTTGATAATAAACTGGAAGTGCAGTGAAAATTTATTATCAAATTGTTAATCCAAAACCTTTATTGCAAAAATTTTAGGAAATCTGAACAAATACAGTAACAACAAATAAATTAACTACAAATAATTCTTGCAATGGATTTTACAGTTTTAAAATGTCTCAGAATTGACCTCCAGTAAATTGGTTTCTCCAGTTTACTTGTTTGCACAAGAGGCTGAGAGGGGGGAAAAACCCACAAACAAAAAGCTTTTCATTCAGAAGCTCACTACAGTAAAGGCAAAACTGTTTTACTTATAACTACCCTTACTTTAAAGTGACTTTCTAATAAATTTTGAATCCAAGATGCACATCTAAATAGAAAAAAATCCTCCAAATTAGATAAGTAATGACAGATAAGCTGGAAACTAACAAAAAACAGGCAAAATTGAACCTTTCCAGAAATACTCTGGTTCTTAGGTAGTAACAGACCACTTCTTCGTGTCTGCGTGTAACAAAAGGAAATACCTGCCAGCACTGTCAATCAGTTTGCATCCAGAAAATTGTGTTTAATTTCTAAATTTGTAGCTCACTGCTCACAGCTTAACTTACAGATGATACAGATTAAAACCAAATCCAATTTGCTTCTTTGCTACAAAACCGAGAGTAGGTCTTGTGCCTTTGACCCCATTCTCACAGCATTGTGATTGAGAAAGTGGCTGCCATTGGCCTGGACAGGCACAGCCTCTGCTGGGTGAAAAACTGGCTGGATGGCCGGGCCCAGAGGGTGGTGGGGAATGGAGTTAAATCCAGTTGGAAACCAGTCACGCGTGGTGTTCCCCAGGGCTCAGTGCTGAGTCCAGTCCTGTTCAATATCTTTATCAATGATCTAGACGAAGGGATCTAGTGCACCCTTAGCAAGTTTGCAGATGACACCAAGCTGGGTGGCAGTGTTGATCTGCTTGAAGGAAGGGAGGCTCTGCAGAGGGATCTGGACAGGCTGGATCCATGGGCTGAGACCAATGGGATGAGGTTCAACAAGACCAAATGCCAAGTCCTGCACCTGGGACACAACAACCCCGTGCAGTGTTACAGGCTGGGGGAAGAGTGGCTGGAGAGCAGCCTGGAGGAGAAGGACCTGGGGGTGTTGGTTGACAGGGGCTGAACATGAGCCAGTAGTGGGCCCTCGTGGGCAAGAGGGTTAATGGCATCTTGGCTTGTATCAGAAACAGCGTGGGCAGCAGGACCAGGGAGGTGATTGTGCCTCTGGACTCGGCACTGATGAGGCCACACCTTGAATACTGGGTTCAGTTCTGGGCCCCTCAGTACAAGAAGGACAGTGGGGACTGGAGTGTGTCCAGAGAAGGGAACAAGGCTGGTGACAGGGGCTGGAGAACAACTCTTTCAAGGAGCAGTTGAGGGAACTGGGTTTGTTTAGCCTGGATAAGAGGAGGCTGATGGAAGACCTCATCACTGTCTGCAGCTGCCTGAAAGGAGGTTGTGGCTAGATGGGTGTTGGTCTCTTTTTCTCAAGTGAGAGGTGACAGGACAAGAGGAAATGGCCATAAGTTGCATCAGGGGAGGGGACAATTTCTTCACTGACAGGGTTCTCAGACGCTGGCAGAGGCTGCCCAGGGATGTGGTTGAGTCACGATCCCTGGGGATGTTTAAAAGATGGGCAAACGAGATGCTCAGGGATATGGTTTAATAATGGACAGGTATGGCTGGACTCTGTGATCTCAAAGCTGTTTTCCAACCAAGCGATTCTATGAGTATGAAAGAGAATTAAAGAGATAATAAAATAAAATAAAACACACTCGGTAGAAACACGCAGCCTGACAGAATATTACTGGGCCAGTCACAGTAGTTTAGTGGCAGTTAATGAAAAACATAAAGCCTCCATGTTGCAGCAGAATCTTACTGCAATTAAGCTGCATGTTCTGAAAGCCAATCCCAGCAAAACAGTAGCATGTCCCAGGAGATGGATTTCACTTGGCTGTATACGGGTAAATGAACATATTTGAAAGTAAAACATTTCTGCAAAGTAGTAGAAACACAATGGATACTACCATTTGTGTGAACACATTTTGAGATTTGCTACTGGGTCTGCCCTGCATCTTACTTGTTCCCATTTATTGGCCTTGCTCTCCTGTTACGTGTTCTCATTAAGAAAATATCTGGGAAAAGGATTACTTCTGAAATTGTTATAATTATAGCCTGCAGATACTAACATTAATGAAAATCATCAAATAGATTATTGGTATAACCAGTTAAGAGTAACCTTGTCAAAAAGAAGGATAAGTCACTTTTGAAAGCTACTTTATAAGGAAATTATTTTTCATTCTTTCAGTGACCAGAACATTCCTGAAGCTTAGTTTTCAAACAAAAATAGAAACTAGAGAGGTTCATCTTAAATATAAGGAATTAATTTCACATAGAAAATCTAACCAAAAGGGGGGAAAAGGTACTTTTTAGTTTCCATAGGAAACTCACTATTACACTTGGTCCAAATCTCCAAGCTTCTCTTTTTAATCTACCAGTCCTGCTGAAAATCTTTTTCTACTTCTGGCAATATATTCCATTAGCAAATCTCAGTCTCCAGCAGTGTTTATCTTCTGACATCATAGAAATGCGCCTTTAGATAAGATTAGAGATTGCACACACACACTCTGCCAGCTGTTACAAAAACAGCAGAACAAAAAAAAATCTATTATTGGAAATAACATTAATAAGAGAGCCAGGGGAGTTCATGGACGTATTAAGCTGAATTAGGCTGGAGATATTTGCTTCTAAGGAAAATTCTAGTATTTCATAAATGAAGTCTGAAGTACTCAACAGTGTATATTAACATGCCAACAACAATTACTTTGTCCTGAATAATAAGCTGATAGGTGATGTGTTTGTGTTGCCTCTAGTTGCACTGCAGTATGAGTCACGAGCTGAGATAAAGGAAGAACAGAACCCCAGCAACACTGCTAAAAGCTGCAACATACTGCAAGTGCTCCAGCTCCAGGGATGCAGGGAGAATGATACTGTCCTCCTCAGCTGAATTTTCAGTGCCCTGAGTCCTTGACTGAGTAGATGGTGCCCAGTCTGTTTCCTGTCAGAAAAGCCAAGGGAGCCACACAGTAAAAATGCTACAAAATCTATATTCCATATTTTGTCTACCATTTTCAGAAATCTTTATGTAATTTCAGACCAGCTTTTATATGGGACAACCTTTAGAAAACAGTGTTTTTGTACAGACACGTAAATAATGCATAGGCATAATAATATCACAGAGATAGCACAGAGGCTTAAATTGCATTGCACAGCAGGTAAAAATGCACACAATGGATAGAACTCCCATTGAAAACCTGAGTTTCAGGCTGTCTTAAAACATTGTCTCTTTCATTATAAGCTGTGGATATTGCACACAGCTCAGGGAAACACAATCTCTAGATGGAAGGTGATAAGTGGAAACATTTTCCCACCAATATTTTTGGCAGGTCAAAAAGGAGAGGACCTTTCTTTGCCCCATTACTCCAAGTCCTTTGTGAGGGTAAGCATACAGCACAAGGTTTGACATAGGCAGGAGCTTGTTCTTCCTAAATGCTGTGCAGCATAAAAATTACTGCTGGTTTCCCACAACTCACGCATATGCTCAGGGGTGGCTGGGAGAAGCTGGAACAGAGTAGAAGATAAACACACCCTCACTGAACCAGCGACAGCAGACAGCTCCGTAACGCCACACGGCCCACCTACAGAACGCTGTTTCAGTAACTATGGTTGAAGGCATGATAATGTTTCTTCATCAGATTGTTCCATATACATGACAGGCAGTGACAAGATTCAATACCAAGTTATGGCTATTCCAAAAGCTGAAGGATTTGTCAAGATGCAGGTGCTCAAGTCAGTAGAGTCCTAACTGCATCCTTGAAGGGAAAACTTCTGTAACGGTTTTGCTTAATCAGTCATTCCTCTCACTACCTTTCACAATAGATCCAAAATAACTAAATGGTCTTATTTGTGTTGAGTGTATCTTATGCTAAAAGACACTGACAGAAATGAGGCTTTGAGACCTCAGTTAAGGATCATTCTTGTAAATTAATGTTCACATTTGGTATGCGAACACGCCAAATTAATTCTAGCTTTTCAGGTTTTTTTATTCTGATTTTTCATTTAATAATCTTGTCCCAGTGCAAATGAGTAAAGTTTTGAAACATTAACAACTAACTTTATAATATCTATCCTGTTTATTTGTATCCCATCTCCATTTTCAATATTATATGGCAGTAGAAATGATCCTCCCCATCAAAAAAAAAAGAAGCAGCTCATAATGTTACTTGCAACTATAATGAAAGCAATGCATGATGCAGCTATATCCTACAGGTATTTCACTTGAGTTACTTAAATGGTTTAACTCAATTTATTCTGAACTCTAGTAACACAAAATACAAGTTTTTTAATCTCAACTAAGTAAACGTGCATTTTGTACAGTCATGTCCTTCCCCTTTCATCAAGGCAAGTAAGGTAAAACATTTGTATCTCTGAAAATTTTTTAATTTTCTCCAACTCTTAGAAGAGGAAACACTAGAGAAAGCAGAACTCCATTAGCAAATAAGGCAACAACCTCATTTTAGACACAAAAGAACATTCAAGCTGACAGAGAATTCTTACAGTCTTGTTTTGTATTTGAGCTTTTATTCAAAATGAGCTTCAATGATCCTTACCTAAGAGCATCCTTCAAGCGAGGAAAGCCAGAAAGGGGTAAAAAAAACACTTTGCAAGGCACAGCCAGCAACCAAAACCCCAAAAATCAGAGTGATTACCTGCAAAAGACTCGGAGCAGAGGAAAGAGTAACCGGCTGCAGAGCCACCGGCAGCACCATCTCATGTATTAGAGAGCAGCAGGGGCTGAATCGCTGAGAGCAGTGGGAAAGAGCAAAGCAGGAAAAGAAGTAAAAGGAAGGAGAGAGTAGGAAGAGGACAGGAAAGGTCAGATTTCCCACCTCCCCTGGAGCCCACAAAGCCTGGATCCATACATGCACACCTCAGAGGGCAGCAGGGTGACCCAGAGCCATGTGCCCATCTCTTACACCTTCTGGGCTTCCCAGACTCGCCCAGTCCCACCCTGGGGCAGACATGGACAAGCACCCTGTGCCCGTGCTGTTGTTTTTCTGGAAAGTTCTCTTTGGCCCATGCTCTGCTGTTGCCCTCTGCAGGGGGCATCTGGCCTGGGTCGATGGTCCCTCACGTGCTTGGTCTCCACTATGTGCTGAGCAGAGCATCACCCTCCAGATCCGCGTGTGCTCCTTTGGCCGCTCAGCCCCCCCTGCTTTTCGCTGAGTCCCTGAGGAGGGATGGGACACACACATCCACACCCTCCACCCAGCAGGAGTTGTGCCAGCGTTGTTTCAGACACCTGGTGCCATCAAGCACAGTTTCCCATCACTCCACTCAGCAGTCAATAACTGCCACCACTGCATCAGCACAGGAACGTCGGGCGCTGTTGCTCATCCTCAAGGTAAGTTTGAACATAGCACCAAACATGAACCACCAAATGTTCTTTAAGGCAAGAACATCTGGGACTGCTTCCATTAGGGTTTTACCTGTGTTTTAAGCAAGGGAAAACTTTATGTAAGCTTACCTCAGGAAACCAGAAACAGCCACTAACTGTGTGTGGTCAGTCTCATTAAATAGATTTTATATTCATTTGTTATTTATCTTTATCATCAAGGTTTTGTGACTTTAAATTTTATCCTTCTGTGAACTGTCTCATGGTCTTATGCTATCTGAATCTTTTGTAACACGTTGGTTTTGATACTCTTGGGTGGAAAAGTTTTGGTGGTGTGTGTTTTTCTTAAATTGAATTAACATTTTCAGTATTTCAATTAATTATGTAAATTAATCACTCCTATTTTGGTCATTTGACTGAAATAAAAGGTTAATCTAATGATTGTTTTACTAAGAGTAATTATTTTGTTCCAATTAGGCTTTAATAGAGAAAGACTATTAATCAGTATTTTGAAATACTGAATTACTGTCTCAACCAAAGGGGCTAAACAAAGAAACTCTATTTTAAAGCCACAAGCAAACACGGACAGAGGAGGAGTGAGTGATGCAAACGTACTTTATTCACATCCCACACCTTCTGTCTCATCATTCAAATAAAACAGCACATCTCAGAAAAAATTTCCCCTTGAACCAGATCTATGAACTCAAGTAGTTGAAAGGGACTCAGGTAAGAGTTCAAATTTTGGGTTTGTTTTGGGATTCTTCCATAAAGCTGGTCATCACAGAATAAAACACACAATTGACTTTAGCCCAAAAGTAAATTTGCTATTGTAAGTAATTTATTACAAATGGAACAAATTTAGTGGGTCATAAGAGTAGTTATTAAATATTTAGTTCTTAAGCAATCAGCTTTCATTTCAGTTTGTATGTATTGATTGATACTTACAGACTGCTATTGTCTCTTGCTGGTGTCACAACATAAGGCAATAAACAAGTTAAGATTCATACCCTTGCATAAAAATACAAACTAAAAACAGAATTTAAATGAAATCAGTGTTTTCGAGGCTGAAGTCCAGCAAAGCACTTAAACACAGAGAGATATTCTCAATTAACTCACTGAACTCCCCCTGCACCTTAAGCGCTTGCTGGATCAAGGCCATCCTGGAGATGATGTCTGCCCCTAGGATTGTCGAGAAAAGCCTGCACAGCTCTCAAGCCTCTGCTCTGTAAATATTTAATTACCATTAAATCCTATTCAGTACCTACCAGTTCCACTCCCAATCTATTTTGTAGCAGTTTTCCTCTACAAGAAGTGCTTAACATTTAAAATTTATTTATAAAAAGTGAATGAAAGAAGAGAAACTCTACAGACACACAGTCGGCTGGTGTGACACGGTGATGGTGACAGAGCCGTGGGTCATCCTAGGCAGCTGGAAAACCCAACGGCAGACAGAGCACCTGAGGAGAGGCTGCACGTGGGCAAGTTACACAAAGAATGGCTGGGGAAGACTGGGAATAACTTTGGAATACTGGAATAGACAAATCAATATATTTCTTCAGATTCGGCGAGACAAGAAAAGCATGACTTCAGAGGAATTCGAGATATCGTCTGTTTCTCCGTTACCTACCAGGGCAGTAGACGTCCCCATCACAGCCAGCTGGGAAACATGCAGCTCAGCACTTTGCAGAGAAGCCATAATTATGAGGGATGGGAAGACATGGCAAGTCAGAGCGGGACAGACGGACACCAAGGGCCCCTGGGAAGGTTGTAAGGTAAGGTAAGTAACATTGAGGTCCTGCTTCAGAGCCCTTTTTTAATAACTTCAGGGGAGCCCAGCATTAACCTGTAACAAAGATGGCTGTTTGTATGATGGCAGCTTGTGAAGGCTTGGTAACAAATCCCACAAGCAGTTTTAGCAGTCAGCTGAAATTATTTTGAGACAAAGTTAAAAGTATCTGCAATCCTTTAAAAAAGAAACATTAAAAATAAACATAGGACATGAAAACCTGAGGTATCTATTGAGCTTGTAAAACATAGTGACAAAAGCTTCAGAATACACCACAAGCTGCATTTGTATGTAACTCAGTTTACTCTTAGAAAACAAACTGTATGAATGATCTCTGAGTGAAAACCCTCAAAAATACTTGATTTCTGAGGGGAAAATTAAAAAAAACTTGAGAACTGTGATAGACGTTCTCATCCGTGCTTCCCTCATGTCTCTACACAACAAATTTATGAAATGAAAGAAATATAGAGGATTGCCTCAGGGAAACAAATATCATTGGCCTTTGCTTTCTGAAATTTTCTTAAACTTCAGAAATATGAATCAATGCGGAGCTATGAGAAAGAATGTTTTTCAGTCAGTCTCAATAAAGCAATCAATTTCTTAGTGAAAAGCAAAGAAGAATCTCGAGTAGTTCTTCAGTCGCTCAACACAGAAAACCAGAAGCTAATGAGGAAGATCGTGCAGTCAGAGTATAGCAAAAGGGTGGTAAAAGAGAAATTTAGAAAATACATTAAAGTTCCAAAGGCAACATTAATAATAAATTCATACTTCCATAATTGCATATCAAGCCTATCCAAATCACTCAGTGCCTGAAGTATTAATTAATCAATACTATATCTTTGGGAGGAGAAACTGAAACCCATTTCACTGAGGCACCAAGAGGTTAAAGCATGATTGTGCTCCGGATTTTCATTTCGCTGTCATCCCGGTAGCGCTTTAATAACCTCTGACAGCTTTGCATGGACTTGTTCAAAATTGATGGAGACGCTAATTTTAAAACACAGTGTACTACAAATTCAGTGGGTTATTGATGTAGTAATGCAGCTAAACTTAACTATTTGTTTCCATCCTAGGGAGTCAAATTCAGTTTCTTATTTCTCCCAAGATTTTGAATTGCTGTAACACAGAGAGATTCTGCATTTCTTATCAAGTAAAAGGATATGGTGAAAGCACTTTTGTTACAAACAGACCCACGTGTGTCATGGGACTCATAAAAAGCACAAATTGAAAGAGAATGCCCATAGACAGAGGTTATGAGTGACAAAACAATTAGATAAAACGAGAGCAGACTAAGAGACTGAATCTCTTTCTCTTCTATATTCAGCCCACCTTCCATCGCCCATCACCTCACTCCCATCCTCTGATCTCAGACCTTGCTAACAGTGTCCCAGACATTGGTTTCTTTGCTGGGCTAAGGACTTCGTGTTCATCCCCTCCTCCCATTAACATTACCTACTGCAGTCAGTGCAACACAGCAATTGGCACAGTGACAGCTATTTTGGTTGGGATCTCATCCTCTGCACAACTTTTCCTGCAAATCCTATTTCTTTACTCTAACTTTGATGTTATTTTAATCCTGTCCAAGCATGCATACTAAACCCTAAATTTATCTTGCAGTCAAACTAAGGCCCAGACCTGACAACTAGCACTTTCTTGGATTCTTTTATTTTCAACGATACCCTTGAACTGATTCCCACAACACCTATGAAACACAATTTTGTAACTGTTTTTCATACAAAGTACATGAACAAATAATTGAAAAAAATAAAAATTAACTAGAAGTGTCTGCATTGAAAGAAGCCTGAAAAATTTTCATCCTCCACAGCTGATAAAGTCCCTTTCAGTATTTGCAGTTCCTAAACAGCCTGTGCTTCACGATTTGACCACAAAATTCTCACTTTTTTTTTCCCCAATGGTAACCTTAAATTCAATTCCCCTTATCCTATGCGTTATACTTTGCCATGTAAGGAAGTATAATTACATTTGTGTCTCCCAATATAGTATTTCTAACTAAGAGTTCTTATGTCCTAACTGTGTTCTGTGTGTGCATAACCATATTAAGCTTTACCAGAGCCCCTGGCTTATTAAAAACCCCTGCCTGGAGATGATCCCAGCTCCAATGTGGAGAGGAGGACTGATGCAAGGCTCACACTCAGCTCCTGAAAGAAGGTGAAGACTATCTGCACTGCAGAGTCAGAGGAGAGGTTGAGAAACCAGTGAGTTATGGTAGTTTGGCACAAAGCCTGGGGCTATGGGAGGCTCCGCAGTGGCTTGGCAGTTGAAGACCTCCTGCACATGCAGCCAGGGATGGGAATGGGATTGCATCCCTCATCTTCTGTGTGCCTTACATGAGCCATGCCATCATTAATGCTCTGAAAAATGGGTTTTCTGGGTAGCTACTGAACACACTGAACTACTGGGGAGCCTGAACAAAACATCCCAACCAGTAAAGCACTGCTGTCATCACTCTGTGAGCTCGGCAGGTACAAAAAAGCCTGCATGGTCACACAGAGCAAACCTCAGTAAACGCTCTTCACGTTCCTATCAAGGGACTAAAGTGGGGTGTACAAAGGCTCTGGGTCACCAGGAGCTGGATTCACATCAGACCTGAGCACAGCAGGAAAAGAAGGTCAGTAGCACAGTCCCCAGCCCCAGTGTACAACAATGTAAGTAGATGAGGGGATAAAATCATAGAATCTTCTGGCTGGAAAAGACCTGTGAGATCAAGTCCAACTGCACCCATCTTCTGCTAAATCATGTCCTTCAAAAACTCATCTATCCATTTTTTAAACACCTCCAGGAATGGTGACTCAGCCACCTCCCCAGGCAGCTGTGCCAGTGCCTGACCACCCTTTCAGTAAAGAAATTCTTCCTAATATTTAGTCTGAACCTCCCCTGGCACAAATTATGGCCATTTCCTCTAGTTCTATCACCTGTCACTTGGGAGAAGAGATCAACACTCTCTCTGCCACAGCCTCCTTTCAGGCAGCCCTAGACAGTGATGAGGTCTCCCCTCTGTCTCCTCTTCTCCAAGCTAAACAACTCCAGTTCCCTCAGCTGTTTCTAATAGAACTTGTCCTCCACCCCTGTCACCAGCCTCATCGCCCTTCTCTGGGTGCACTCCAACACCTTAATGTCCTTCTTGTAGTGAGGGGCCCAGAAATGAACCCAGTATTCAGGGTGCGGTCTCACCAGTGCTGAGTCCAGGGGCACAATCACCTCCCTGGTCCTGCTGCCCACGCTGTTTCTGATACAGGCCAAGATGCCACTGGCTCTCTTGACCACCTGGGCCAGTGTTCAGCCACTGTCAACCAACACCCCCAGGTCCTTCTCCTCCAGGCAGCTCTCCAGCCACTCTTCCCCAAGCCTGTAACACTGCAGGGGGTTGTTGTGTCCCAGGTGCAGGATTTGGCATTTGGTCTTGTTGAACCTCATCCTGTTGGTCTCAGCCCATGGATCCAGCCTGTCCAGATCCCTCTGCAGAGCCTCCCTTCCTCCAAGCAGATCAACACTGCCACCCAGGTTGGTGTCATCTGCAAACTTGTTAAGGGTGCACTCGATCCCTTCATCCAGATCATTAATAAAGATATTGAACAGGACTGGACCCAGCACTGAGCCCTGGGGAACACCACGCGTGACTGGTTTCCAACTGGATTTAACTCCATGTGCCATAACCCTTTGGGCCCGGCCATCCAGCCAGTTTTTCACCCAGCAGAGGCTGTGCCTGTCCAGGCCAATGGCAGCCGGTTTCTCAATCAGAATACTGTGAGAAATGGTGTCAAAAGGCTTTACAAAAGTCCAGGTACAGCACATCCACAGCCTTCTCCTCATGTGTTAACCAGGTAACCTTCATAGAGATGATCACTAGCTTAAGCAGCTTGCAGCTTAGTTGAGGCATCACCAAACCCTGTGTTAAAAGTTCACATTAAGTTTTTAAGTGCTAGCACTCGTATGTTACAGACAAATCTAAATGGAAAAAAATCTACTTAAAACAGAAAGCTGAGTGCCTTGATCCTGAATTCTGATTTACACACGCAGATCAAATTCCCAAGAGAGGGTCCTGGTTAAAGTAACATCATTTTGTTGGAAGCATATGTCACAGTACAGACCTGAACCACAGCCTCTCTCTACAAAAAAAAAAAAGGTGGGTTAAAAACTTTTGAAGACTACTAAAATAATGTCGAAAGAATAAGAAGGCTGAAAGGTACTTATTCACAATGAAAACTTCAGTGTTTAATTTTTTAAAGTATTGGTGTTAGCATCCTAAGTATTGGAAAGCAATTTTGTTCAGAGCAAGAATGATTTTTGTTGCTTAGTTACGCTGGTCTTTATTCTAAAAGCAAAATCTCATTGCATTGTTACATAAGCAGAGTCACATCCATCCCAATAAAAACATGATGTAAACCTGCCTTATGGAAAGGAGGGGCTCACTGAATAGATTTACATAGAGAGACAGTTTGTTTTGATTTTTTTCTTTTGCACACAGCCTTGCTCCAGATGGTCTGAAAATGCTCTACATGTAAATGCTACAGAAAAATATGCTGGCAGTAGAAAAGACTGGGGAACCTCTGAAAACTCTTTGGTCTCTTCTGCAAACATAAGATGGATTGAAATACAAAGAGTTAGCTGCATCCTATCCCAAATGCTACCTGCAAACTAGGAACAACTTTCAGTTTCATTGCTGCCTATTAAGAAAAATAATAGAACAAAACAAACAGCAAAAAACACAAAAGCGAAACAATGTCATTAACAAAACAAAGCTTTCTCACTTTGTCCTCTGTGGTCAGACAAGCCACTCATTGCAAACTAAATGGATGCTTAATTATCAGATTAGAAGGTCGGTACATAAAATGATGCATAAAACAATTTTTATATCTTTATCATGAAATGCAGGATATTAAATGCATGTGAGCTTAGAGGGAAGAGAAGAATGGATTTGGAAGCTTAGTATTCTTCCTGCCAGGTATCAGTATAGTTCTAGATCAACATGATGCCTGTTATGCAATGCTGGTCCAGTATCACCTCATGCACTTCTTGGTCTGTACCTTCAGCTCCATCTCCGTAAACTTCCTGACTTAGAAAAAACAAAGTGCTAAATGGTACCAAGCGAGGTTGTTGTGCTTTATCCAATGTGATCATGAACGAGTACCAAAAACACATAAAGGAAACCACTTTTAATTCAAGTAGAATCCTTTAATAACATGAAGGGAAGTGAATTTGGCTTTATCATGTGACCACCAGAAAACTATTGCTACCCTAACTTTGGAGACATCGCATATTCGAAGTTGAATCTACATCCAGCCTGAACAGTGGCATAAAATTCAAGAGCATGTCAGACTTCAACAAACAGTTTTCTTCCAAAGTCTGAGAAGCTCATTTCCTGTATGAGACGTTTTACTTTATTTTGTTATGAGTAAAGTGAAATGAAGTACCATCAAAATAAAATAAAATCCTGACTAATTTTAGGAGTGATAAGAAATGAAACCTGTAAAGCACAAACACCACTCTTTTCTATTCAATTCTGCCCTGAAATTGACATAATGACTTCTTAAGATCATTAATGATATCTTTAAACTAGCATCTTATCAATGAAAACTCATAGGTGTCAATATTGAGACAAGCACATCTAGCACAGTAGTTAGCTTACATCAATGTTCTGTTACAATCGTTAATACATGCTACTTGAGTAAAAATAAGATTACTTTAAGTTGGACAAAAAACATTCTTTCTGAACTAGAGTTTGGGGATTTTTTTCTTGAAAAGGTGACAGCAGATAAAGTGGAAGCCCAGATACAGTGGGGTAAGGAAGGCCCAGAGTGGCAGAAATTGTTTAAGAACAGCTAAGGAAAGTCTGCCAGTAATTTTTAATATGATATAGTCTTTTTTTTTACCTATCTAGGACATTTCTTGTTGACGTGGAAGTCACAGATTCGTCACATGATCAATGTGATCAGACAGAAGCTGAGTTTATTGCTTTCCTGCTAATGGTTATATTCTCTCTCTTATCTGCTTTCACGTGTAACAATAAGAACGATTGGTTAACATGCACTGTTCACTCAAGTAACGCTTCTTTGCAATAGGCCAGTCTCTACTGTCCATCTGTCTCAGATGGTTTCAGATCCTGCTCAAGGTCTTAGCTTCAATCCTGTGTGCATCACCCCCCTTTCTTGTTTTTCACTTGCTAGGCTGTTTATCTTGCCAAATTCCTCTTACAGGTGTCCTAGCAACAACATTCCTGCAAGGCCTGCTGATATCTCTATGCCTTAGCCAGACTAAGGTCCTGCTGCTCTGGATTGCCCGGAACATGCCCTTGGTCTTCCAAACCCCTACAATTTCTAAAACAACATGTCACAGACCTGATGCAATGTTTGATGAAATAGTTTTGCCAGCTGTTCTACAGAAAAGGTCTTCCAACTCAGAAGATGTAGGTGAAACTTGGCTCTGCTAGGAATCACCTCTGTACCTAGTTGTTCAGTTTGCTGATCAGTGCATGCTATTTGCCAGATCTCCTGTTTACTGCTTTACAACCTGCTCTGTGTTTACTGAGGGACCTTTTAACCGCACATTTTACTTCACTACATCAAATAAGACATTATTAACACAAATGGGATTTGGGCTGGTATAAAAGCAAAGTGAGAAACTGGCATCTTAGTGCTAGCACAGAAAGTTAACAGATGAGCTCTCTACCAGTGACTGCTAATTTTAACCTGTTCTTAAAAGGTTAGATGAACCTCTTAGATGCACATATTTACCAAACCTTAAATAAAAGCTGCAACTACTAAAATTAATGCTGCACAGTATCAGCATTATCAAAGGCTAACGACAAGAATCGCACTTCTGGTCAATACATATTTTAAGAAGTGACTGCTATTTAGTTTCTAAGGAGAAAAAACAGATGTTCTGTCTGGCTGATTCTGCAAGCCTTTCACGTATGGCTTCTCAGGATGGAAACCAAGCACAGCACAGCAAGGCAGCCAAACCCAAGATGGTAAGATAGTTAAGATATATGAATATTTATTCTTAGTTCTTAATATGTGTGTCAGACGGGAAGCAAATACTCTCAAAAGGAACAGCGCAAATACTGTTCTAGCATTCTCTTAAAGGATAATAGCAGTTCTTTCATTTCTAAGCCAGAAGCAATTTGAGTTTAGTAAATGTTGCACTAAGGAAAATGCTCGCTACGGCTGTTCTGTCTTTCCTCGTAGGCATGTTCTGTGACCGCTGCTCATTCAGTTTATGTCTCATTGCACTTTAAGAATCATGGCTTCCATTAATTATTTTGAATGTCTCGCATCCATTAGTGAAAGATAATCTAGCAGAATGTTGTTTTGTATAGCATTAGTAAGATTGGGTCATGACAAGTGTTATAAAGGAGATCCTGATGGATGTAACCGTCATTTAACAGTAGTAAAGAGCATGCTACACAGGTGCACTTTTACTCACAATAAGGAAAAGCACTAAAAACTTGTGAGCTTAGTTATTAGAATAATGAATAACAATTATTAATAATATTGGTACCTTGGAAGCTGGTATCTTGTACTTTGAAGGTGAAACAACAAAATAATGTTTGTCCACAAATTAATCATATATTAGATTGCAATAGTCATGTATGGAAGTACTTCTGCTGAGTGCTACCACATTCTTTTTTCACAGTGCTTATCACCCCAACATCCTGGGGTTCTTACCTGAGTCAGATTATATTGCAACAGTAAGGCTCTAAAAATATGACAGTCATTTAGCTTTCCTGGGAGAGGAAAAGAACTTCATCACTGTAGGAACTTCTAAACAATGATAGGAGTAGAGTTTGAGTAAGATACAGAATAATCTTTAAACACTGCTGTCAGTGGTACAAAACTAGAAGATAGATTGTTTATGTATTGCCAGTAATCAAGATTTATTCAGCCAAACCTTTCTGTCATCAAAGCAAATATATCCCAGGCTGTTCTGCTCCATTTTCAATAGTTAGGTCAGAAAGGCAGTAAAAATGCAGTTAAACACCCTCCATTGTATTAAATAGCATGACTAACCTCTGTCATGCACAGTATATCCCCTCTCATCCTGTGCCCACAACCACATCATACATAGTACCAGACACAAACTGGTGTCTGGTAACACTTATGTGCTTATGACAGTCGAGAAAACATGGAAGAGTTGCACCTCCTACTTGGAGTGGAAAGTAACAAGTTTTCTAATTATCCTTTTACTGGAATTCTTTCCGCTGTTGAAGTCGGAGATTTTAATAATCGTAAAAAATATAATACACAGGGATATGTAAGGAGATTTTATATAAAAATGTGTGATGACTTTTAAGTTTTACTTGCTGTAGATTGATCCTACTGGTCACCCAAACACCAAAAATAAAATGGAATTCATTTAAAAACCAGAGGCTAAGTGTTTCAGACTGATTAGTCTAATTATTCCATCTTTTCTGTTTCTAGAAGTTCCTCATACATGCTGCTGACAATCTTACAGAGAAAAATATGTATTGCACTAAGTACATTAAAGCTGTTCTGAAAGAAACATGTAATTTCAGGGTATTTCTGTAAAACCTCAGTGTTTCTTCATAACTCAGTAAACAAACACTCAAAGACCTGATAGGCAGGACATATAAGTTCATAAAAATGTTTCAGATGATAAAAATGAGTGAAATGCAAGTGATTCAGTAATAACCAGGATTTAAATCAGCATAACATGAGTAATCTCGGAACATCTATTGTGCAGAATAGAGCTTAAAGCAGTCTTATAGAAAAATCTGAAAGCAAGGCAAAGAAAGAGGTGAGTTATTTGCAGAGATGCTTTCGGGTTTAGTTTATTTTAACAAGATCTTTTAGAAATGGACCCACATAAATGTACGTTGGAATAAGCACGTTTGAATTATCTATCAACAGATATCTCCAAGACAAAGCCACAGAACTCCTCCAGAATGTTTCTGGGCACCTGTAACTTGTGGCTGAACAATAACGATGCCCAAATGAATGTAATAGGCAGTCTGCTCTCTGTGTCACAACTTTAATCCATTGTTCAAATCCAGCAAAACAAAGAGTCTCCAGGTCAGCATTGATATCTCTGCTCCTAATGGCAACTGCATAAAGATTGGCTACCAACTACAATCTCAAAAGCTGCCAACTGAATAAACAGTCTTTTAAACTTGGTCACTAGTACTGGATGTTGTTGCTTCAGCTGGTACTGAATCTTCTATACTCAGCATAGCCCAAAACATGAAATTAGTTCCTGACTTGTAAGTGGATGATCAAGAGGTACAGAATGGAAAGCAAATCTGTAAGCAGGGAATTAATTTTCCGAGGGCTCAGTCGCCATTCACTGGACATTGGGAATTCCAAACAGTCTTCAATAACAGGAGTTCCCTTCCTCTCTAAGAAATAATCAATTACATGCATTTCAATTTTTAACTGATATGGAAATTCTGTTAACCTGATCCACGAGCACAAATCCCTTAACTGCAGAAGCATCTCCAATTGATTTGCAATGAATTATTAAAATAATTATTAAAAATTATTATTAAAATCAGATACTACCTAAGTAGTTTTCAAAACAATTTCTAAACTTATAGACTGTTTTGCAAACAATGCTTCAGCTGAAACATAGTACCTATGCTGTAAAAATAGATTCCTGTTTCCTTTTTCCCTGAAGCTCAAGTATCCAAACAACTCTGAGGCACAGGAGTGCACACGTGGCACAGTCAGCACCAAATAGAGACCAGCACCTCCCACTGGACTGAGGTCTGGCTGTGCTTTGCTGGGGTGCTCCCTGCTGGCTGGGGTACAGGCACATTACACCTGTTGCAAGGAACAGTCTAACAAACAGGATTGCTCTAAGTATCTATCACTTTCAGTTTTACCCTTTGCATTACACAGGTAATGTCTTCAAAATTACCCTTGAAATTGCAATGCATTAATGCTTAGATAGATTACTTGAGGAAATTACACCATCCTAAAAGCTTATGCTAACACAGAACAACTCCAATTTCTACAAGAGTCAATGTGGCCTCCCAAGTAGGAGATAAAACTGAACAAAAAAATCAGTGAATGTTGCATTGCATCCTTCTGCAAGGCTTGCTCTGCTAACAAAGGTCTCACCCTTCTCAAGCCATAGCTTCCTGAACCACCTTTACCTTCACTTTATATTTCCATATAGTTTTGTGACACTGCAAGCACGTTTGCTATTTAAATATGTGGCTAGACTGCAGGCCTTGGACATTTTCAAACCAGAGCCACTTCATCCCCTAAGATAACAGGTGTGATTCCACACTTCTATGGAACCAGCCTTAAAATAAAATGAAAACATGACAGGGAAACCCTGTTGGTTTTCCACATGCCCCACATGTGCTGTGACTTTTCACACCTATTACAGTTACTTATCTGTAACCCAGGTTGCAAATGAGACTGTTTGCACCAACAATACCTCTAATTATCTCCATGGTCCTCTGCTGGCATATCATTAGCTCAATGGTACATTTTCTTGGTTCATTTAACCATCCCATCATTGCAGAGCTGTTATCAAGGTGCCAAACTGCACATTAGTCAAATTAACAGAGCACGTAGTCTATGAGAACCAGGAACCTGATCTTGATACCAAGAGTTTGTGTAGAACACTCTCC
The DNA here is from genome assembly GCA_033558185.1 of Dromococcyx pavoninus. Taxonomy (NCBI): domain Eukaryota; kingdom Metazoa; phylum Chordata; class Aves; order Cuculiformes; family Neomorphidae; genus Dromococcyx; species Dromococcyx pavoninus. The sequence goes on from JAUMJL010000182.1 coordinate 347,529, forward strand.
CCAGCAAAATTCTAACAGAAATACCCTGTTTGTTTTGGATGTTTCAGTCCTTTGCCAGAGTTATAGATCTCTCTTCCACCTGCTGTCACGCAATGTCACTGAAGACCAGCAGTGCTTAGAAACGGATTTCCAAAAATAGTAGGTATTTTAATTTTCTTTCACTGTGTCACAAGATGATTTAATGGATGTCAAAAATTTTGAAAGAGAAAGTAAATTTGTTTACTACTGTCCTACTGAATTCCTACAGAAGTCAGCGTAAGAGACATTGAAAATTATGATATCCAAAGGGGAACGGAGAACATATTCCTTGGCTTGTCTGAGGATTGAAAACTCAAGCTGCTTAACAAGTATTTGTCAATATTGCCATATCCTTAATAAGCTTTCATGAATGAATGAGAAAAACACATCTCTCTTTCTCCAAGTATTTACATACTACCCGTAGACTTGCCTATGGCTATTTGTATGAAAAGCCTTGAATACTTAGCATTAGACAGATCATACCAGGAATATTCAGTGATGTCTTGATAAAATTGGATTGTACAATTCAGTATCTCAGTCTTCCTATCCTTCAGTTTCACTCCATTTGTTTTAATGAGATCAGTATCATACACAAACTTTCTTCTCCTTATCCAAATTTTCCTATTAGAGAGAGAAAGTACTTTTCTTTCTAAAATAATTATTTCAATTGTTTAACATAGGTTTTCGCATCAGGACAAAATACGATGTACGAGATTTTAGTTACAAAACACAACCAAAATGTAGCTGATTACAAAATCCCATGAGGTAAATAAAAACACATTGGAAAAAATCTTAATTGCTAATGCATTTTTAAACAAAACCAGTTTTGAACAGTAATTAAGTCCATTTTTTCAAGAAAAAGAAACTGGATCTTACAAAAACTTAAGGTTGCTGATTTCCTTTTCTTTTTTAAAAAGGAGAAATACATTCATTCTTCTCAAAAGTTTCCTGGTCCCAGTGTCATTTTACAGACATTAGGCATGTATTATACTAAGGTACAACAAAACTCAGAGACAGATTCATTTCTTATTAGAGAAAGCATAATGAAACCACTGCTACTCATTGTACACAGTTACACCTATTTTGTACCACACAGTGAAGAGAAACCCAGTATTCAGCTAAATAGTATGCAAACACACTTATGTAAGAAAGCTGGTAAACACAGAACAGACCAGCAGGTGTTTCAGTGCCTCAGTGTGTCTGTACCCTGAGCTGCACAAGCCAGATAACTCAAGAGAACATGCTGGCAATTCTAGACTGCCAGGATTTGTTGTCCTTCCAGTCCTGCTTCCTCTTTATGATACAGATGAGTACAGTAACAGAAATAGCTCAGATGTTTTACATGGGAATCTGAAAGCACAATCCTGGAGTTTGGTCTGGGCTCTTGATTATGAAACAGAAATCGTGTTTAAGTGCCCTGGTTGAGCACAGTTCTAATGATGAACCCTGCAGAACAGATGGTTAGATAGAGGAAGGCAGCAAACCATGCCTGTGTTTGAACTCTCATTATTCAATTCCTCAGGAAAAAAATTCACAGCAAGATAAAATTTAGAAGATTAAAGATCCGTAAAGAGCTAATTCATGTGGTAAGGGCCATCACAGCCCTTTCTGTGATTTCCTGACCAGACACATACAGGTACATGCAGACCCAATGCATCAACAATAAACCCAGTAAGTCATAGAAAAGGCCCCCTCCGAAGCTGCAGGACATGTGGTCAAGAGGCACCACACATGGACCAAAACCAGTGCTTCCTGGATTTGAGTAGCTGATGGTGCTCACACTGTTCTGTCTACCTGTGGGAAGCATTGTCACCTTCAATATCTCCTAAACCTTGGGATAGGGCTGTTCCCTTAGCCAGGTGTCCAGTAGTGCAGGAAAATGCAGCCACCTGTGTAATGTGCTTGCCTGTAAAACAAAGATTTGTACTGGAAATTCAGGCTTGAGGTGGGACCAGTTATATCACCTCCATAGGAGGGGAAACCAGTGGAGAGGAACCACAGGACCGGAGGGTTTGTGGGGGAGGACAGAGAGACAGATCAAAGCACACTTTACATTTAGGTTCCTTCTTTCACAGAGAAACATCTCAGTATTAAGAGAAGACGGGATTTGGTTTGAGAAAAACTGCCGTTCAACCCAACTCAATATACTTTTGTGTCAGTCTCATTTATTTCAGTGACAAGTTCCGAATCTTACACAGCTCGATGTCTCCATTCATTCAGTAAAAAACAAGTGTAAAAAAAAAAATTTAAAGTCAACATCAAACTCTTGGATTTCTTAATGGATATTATATACCGAGCATCAAGCAGATTTATGGAATACATCTGAAGACTTTTGTTATTAATACAAATTAAAGCACATAAAAATCAGAATGGTTTGAGCTAGAAGGGACCTTAAAGCCCATACAGTTCCACCCCCCAGCCATGAGCAGGGACATCTCCCACTGGATCAGGGCGATCAGAGCCCCACCCAGCCTGGCCTTGAACACCTTCCAGGATGGGGCATCTATGTTTTACTGAAAATAAATATGCACTAGAGAAAAACAAATTCTGTTTATCTTTCTAACGGAAAGGATTCAACACAAACACCAGTTACATGTAAAAAATATCCCAAGCAGAACAAGCAAACACAGGAACTGCTGATTCTGTTTTACACTAAAAAGCAGAATTCAGTGCCACTGCTGCCCCCCCCCAATACCCAAACCACAAAATCTCAGAAACAGCCATGCCCAAATCTTATCAGCCAGTTGTACATGTCCTGTAATAAGGTCTGTTGCAACAAACCAAATTATAGAAAATTACTAGGGCAAGCTAACTCCACAACCTAAGATCATGCTGATCTCAAAGTGATGGAAGCAGGAAATGCTTGTCAGCAAGATGTGTCAAGCTATGGCAAAAATGTTCCTGGGTGCAGGGCACAGAGCTCCCAGCTTAGGGTTTCTTCTTTCCATTCTCCTATCCTATGATCACTTTTCTCTCAGATGAAGAAAAAAAATGGATACATTCTAGTTTAACAGAAATGTTCTGTATGATTCAGCTGTACAGTCACTTTTTTTTTAAGTTTTGGGGTTATTATTTTAAGCAGTTATGAACCTGGAAGGTAGCAGAAATTATATTTTTTGCAATAACAGACCTCTCAATTTTTTATTCCATGCCAGTATTCTGTCTCAAATCAATCACCAATAGTCTTCTCATGCAAGTTCTCTCTTGAAAAGAACATACTGCACCTACATAACAGCATTATGTGGCTATTACTGGGAGACAGTCAAGCTTGTAGCTAGAGGTTTAGATTAGACCATCTCCTCTAACCTCCGACACAGCACCAGCCAGTCCTGTGTCTTCACACACCAGTAAACTGGAAGAAAACCCTATAACGAGTTGGTGACGTTCAAAGAAAGGAACAGAACCTGAATTTTAAAACAATTACAAGATGAATGACTATGCAATGGCAGCAATGTAAAGAATCTAGGTTGCTTAAACAGCTAAGGTACACATTTTTGAGGGGAGGACTGGCAGGCAGGACAAGGGGATACTTACCTGAACCTGTGGGAAAAGCAGGTTAGCCAGAGGTTCTGGTGCTGCTTACAATTCAGAGCTCTCTGTGTTCCAACATAATGCACCAACTCACTACTTTACACTTCCTGCCTGTTTTCCAAAGGGATCCTTTTGCCATAAGACAGCTTTAGTTAACAGGGATTTAATTTGTAACCTTCTCTTAACAGCTGCAAGTCCTAGATTTTTTTTTTTTTAATATCTTAATGACTAGAGCACAGCTCTGCTGAGAAGAAATCCTCAATCTATACAGCTGCAGGGACATTTAACATCCTTGGAATATTTTGCCATCAGTCACATTCTGATTCACACTACACTGTTAGGTTCCCGCCCACACTGCACGCCACTGGAAAAGACGGTGATTTGGAAGAAGAAAATGATATTTAGGAACCTTTCAGTTACAGCAATTAGGCTTTATAAGTGCCACATATTTATAAATCAAGTTTCTGCTGCGTACATCTGGCAAATCTATCAGAGACTGCTAATTTGGAGGCTATTGTTCCAATTTTGTCTTTTAGCAAAAAAACCAAAATTCACTTGAAATTAAAAACTGTTAAATGCTGCAATTGTGGTTGTGCATAAGCACTACACTGAGTGAAGAAGATTTTTTTTTATTGACTGGAATATGCAGTCCTACTTTACAGCTGCACAGAACAACAGTTTTCTTTCCTATATATATACGCTACCAGCATGTGAGTTCCTTCTTGCCTTTCACATCTACAATTGATTGAACTTCCTCATGACCTCTTTGTTGTAACAGATACTTCTACTGCACGGTATCTAACTTATTTGGAGAAAAATAAAATCAGAGGTTACGCATTAAATTGAACACTGTGATAGGATTTTTCCATGTTGGTCAGCAGTGCTTTGACAATTGTAATTGATCATAAATAAAAGTCAATGCTTTGCAAAAAAACACCCTACATCCAAGCCTGTGGTGGCTTTAAATCATCAGGCAAGTGCTGGGTTTGCCATGGGAAACAAGGTCCTTATTGCTCAGGTTTTGGAAGGAAAACATAGATGTTAAAATTAGATATAATGGCCTTCCTTTTGTAGCTCCTGTCACGCTTTTTATTTATGTCACTGCTGAAGTCAGGGGTTTGTGTCTTTTCTCCAGACAACTAAACAGACTTATTTTCATTTTCACAATTCCAGTAGCAGTGAACCTGCGTCAGATGTGTCACTGCAATAAAGGACAAGACTATTTCTTAGGGTTGAGTGCCTCAGAAAAATTAATTTACTTGAAGAAATATAAGAAAATTCTCCACTGGGACTGGCCCTTCTGTTGTTCTAGTGTGAGAATCCCACCCTTGTACAGTGCCAAACTAAATTATGTAATATATCTGCCTTCTAAAAGAAAGTGTCAGTCTCGGCAGTGGCAAGCTGCTACAAAAAATAGAATAGATACAACTATGAAAAATCACCATCACTTCTGTAAGACTACGTATTTAGGGCACAGACACATCCAGAGAATTTAGTGCTTCTATTTAATCAGACTTTCTGCTGCTCTCAGTTTCAGACAGTTTCTGTAATAATTCCGGACTTTGTCTGGGGAGATTTATTTATTAACTGGCTTCTCTTCAAAAACTGCAATGACAGCTCTCCTATTTCAACCATTTATTTCATCCTGTGTACTCCATGTTTTATTAAAATAATCTAAGCCATGTTATTGGGTATTTCTGACCCAAAGCAAGTGAAAAACACCCAAACCAGATGAGGACACAAGAAGAGCTGAAAATTCTCTAAGTTCAAGCAAAAATCTCCTGGGTAATACAGTTGTTTGGATTGCAAAGAAATAGTTTCAATACTTACCCAAGTATTAATGCAATTGGTTACATTTAAACATGCTCACACTCCTTTTATTTACTAAGAGAAGATACAGGAGGAAAAGCTAAGTAAAATCTTCTGAAGTTCTTTAAAGGAATCAGTCACGGTATTTCTTGAAATTACCTAAGTGTGCTATAATGGGTTTTTCAAACAGCTGGCATCTCACCAAAGGCTCTTCCTGAACATAGGTTCTCCCAGGACAAAAAGAAAAATCTTTTCATGGACTAATGGTTTCGAGAAATAAAAAAGGTTAGAAGTGGGCAGTTTTCACAAAGGAGGAATATCAATAATGATATTAATTCTGTGGGACTGGGACTATACAATGCTTGTAGAAGTGTTCTGTAAGAAAGGGTGAAACCCAACTGCATTTTCCAGCGCACTAAAATCTAAAGCAGACTTCAAGAATCTTGCTGAGTGGTGAGAATGAAGTGAAAGACACAGCAGGCAAAGCAAGACATGGTCAGGAAAAGTTCCTTTGCTTACCCATTTACACTTTCAAAATTAGCTGTTGCCTCTGAGATAGCTTGTGGAAGGTATTCTAATAGTTCTCTAAGAATGCAACATCCACATGAAAAAGCACTCAAAATGTAAGAAAGTAGTAGGAAAAGTAAAAATCCATCTTTTTAATTAAATGACTTAATAGAAGATACCTCAGTTGGTGGCTGTGAAGTAACAATGATCTACCTGATGAACAAGAGGCTCTGGGAGCATCTGGTACGAGCTTACAACTACCTCTAGGACCACTGAGAACACAGCTGGCCAACATCTGTACGGGAGCAAAACCAGGGGCAGCAGCCACAACCTTCAGGCTTGGGACCCTTCCTACTGGGTTAACAGAGATTTTGTCACTAGGTAGTAGAGCACTAGAACAGGTGCCCAGGCAGACAGAGGGTTCTCTGCCCTTGGGTCAGCTGCACAAAGCCATGGCTGACCTCAGCTGGTACCAAACCTTGCTTTGCACAGAGAACCTTTCCAGCCAGTGCTTCCGAGAGGACTCACTTCACGAGAGTTCTTTTCCTACTGGCCTAGATGATCACTACAGGTCGTTATCTGAAAGGGTGGGTTTGGTATGACTCTCATCATCTTTCAATTGGGGAAAGCATCTCATCAGATGAAGTCTGCTTTGAAACCCTTCGTGCCTGTCCCTTTCCCTAGCCAGAGGGCCTGCCTGCATCATACAAGATTTCATGGGACTTGCTTCTGCTGCTTTTGGTTCTGGCACTGGCTCGTTTCGCGCTGGCTTAGGCTCGTGTTAGCTCTGCTGCGGTGGGACAAGCATAAAGTTCACACCAATCGAAGCAACCCTCAGAGGTGAGGCTGTGGGCATTTAGTCTCAAGAATTACAATTACCAGACAGCAAAACTTCATAACGGGAACAGCTGGGGACCCTTCTGCTCTGAGATTCTGGGAGTGAATGATGAACCGAAGTGATACATACAGAATTTCTTTTGAGATAATTAAAATATTTTCCTTTGAAAGTATTAAAATAGTTTCTTTTAAGAGTATTAAAACATTTTTTTCCCTACAAAATCTGAAAGAAATGTGGAAAAATAATTGTTTCAATTAGAATGACTATCCACATGTTAAATGAGCCCATGAGAGCAAGATTCTGATTTCTTCTCATCCAAAATGCATCATTACTAGAGAACATAAATCTTTCTTTGTTTACCCTGTCTCAGGATAAGAAGTAAACTGTGATATTTTTACGTCAAGATTCTCTCATTAAAAGATTCTTCCCTTTACCAGATTGTTATGAAATAGATTCTGTTCTCTAAGGTCTTGTGTAGGGAAAGTGTGAGAAGGTTCCAACTCACAAACTATCATAAATTTCATCAGCCCCCTTTCTGGAAAACAGTCAGATAAGTGGGTTGTTTCTTCTTTAATTAGAATGTAAAGGGCAGAATTGAGAAACTGTGGCACATTTATCACTCCATATGCCAGTGTAAAAGAATGCCAAAGACACTCAAGCATTTTAACAGATAAATGTGTCATAGAAGTGTTTAAACTAAGCCAAACAAATATTTTCATCGTTTTTTGAATCAAAGCACCTATGATCATAAAAAGATGTTTTTCTCTGTTGCTCTCACCATTATTTACTTCAACCACCATGTTTTAAAGTAATTTTAGCCTGATTTTCTTTTTCTAGCCGTACAAAGGTAATTGTGTCCTAACAATATTCCTTATTTTTTTAATGGCCTATATGACTCACCATTTTTCTAATGTTTTTATCAGTCTGTCCAAGCAGTCTTCTTTTTTTAAGCTGTCAATCTTTTTCCAGCACCTGAACTATTTACAGCAGGTTTAAGATCCTCTTGAAAACCACTTCTACAATTTCAAAAAGATATCTATTTAGACATAGGTGGCATAACTTTTTTTAGCATGGGAAGGGGAAATTTAATAGTCTTTGTTTACTGAAGATCTCTGACTCATCCTGTCCAAGCTGTCTGTACTCCCAGTGAGGTGGAGGCATTCTGGAGAGGGGAAGAAGCCAAAAATAGAGTGCAAGAGAGAGCAAGGAAAGAAAATGTGACCATGTATTCCATATTATACACACCAAGAAAATTAATTAAGATTTTAACTCCCTAGTGTTAAGTGTTATATTTTTCAGAGAGCAAAAGCATGTGCTGACATCATAATTGGTACTTTATAAAGGAAATACACAAAGGAAAACCAGCATCACTTAGGAAGCAAAATATTGATTCTGCATCTTCTCACAGTCTCCAAGCAGCATATTTACGTTTCAGAAGATGGCATACAAAAATCGTAGCTACTTATACCACACTACTTTGTTGTTTTGCTTGAAATTTTGATAGAAATTGATTTGATTATATCTACCAGGTAAAAATTGAAATGTATGCTTGATTCTATTCCCGGAAATACCCTCAAATCCAAATACATAGTTTCCTGCATATCTACATTGTTCACAGAAGTCAGTAAATCCGTGTAGGAACCTGGCTGAAAATAATTTGCAGTACTTTCTTTCAGAAGTCGTTGGTCCCCTCAAAAAGTGACAGGGATTTGTCTTCTAAGGTTTAACTGTTATAAATAATTCTGTAAAACTCTTGCAAACATCTCAGCCCTGTACACAGTACTGGCTCAGCCTTCAGAACCACCTCTTAATTTTTACTGGAGTATGCTAACTTTGAGTCACAAACAAATTAGGGCTAATGACTTAATATTAGCAGTTCAATTATACAACCCTCTTAATTTCTAACTCCTTTGATAAGGAAAGGTCATACAGCCTTGTGATTTACTGTATTTATCCGGTACTTCTCAAAAACACCCCATGGGAATACTTTAGTTTTTTTTCACTCTTACAGATTTAGAGAGTAACTGAGCACAGCACTGCTATTCCTGTGCTGCTCAGGGGAATGGGGGAGTAGCAAAGCCTGTATTCTTCACTCCAACCTTTTGCCTAGGTATCTTCACACTATGGCTAAATGGTGACCTCTCTCTGACTGCACTCAAGCTGGTGGAAGCTGTGAAACTGCAGTCTGTGTAGTGCCAAGCCCAAAATAACTTCTTTAAAAGCAAGTGAACAACGGTCATGTCTTCTGCCAACCCAAAGGGAGAACAACAGCCACTGCAGGAATGTCTCTTAGGTTTTATGTGACGTGCGAATGCGAGTCAGGCAGCAGTGTCCTTCGGTCATCGTAAGGGGCATCGCCTCCACACAGGGGAGAATCAGCCTTTTTAAAATATTACTGTTCTTGAAACGCATGTCTCATCATTCTAGGTGGGAAATATTCCAGTTTGTGGGTTAAGGTCTAGGCAAAACTTGTTGCATGAATTCATTATACAAAAGGCCACTAGTAACTTAGCAAAAGTAAGAATTAGCCCCATAGAACAAATTACAAGCTTGTTTAGAACCATTTTTAACAGTTTTCTCAGATTTCTTGCTGCTATTCACCATCCCAGTCCCTGAGGTAATAAATTAATGCCCAGCCAGGATGCCTAAATAAAGCAAGCAGTGCTTTCAGTGAAGAAACTAAGGGGATGCCAGCCTAGCACTGCATCTTGCCTCTCTGCAAGAATCATCCCTATCAACAACAACCATCTTCAGGGTTGGAACATCATCTCCATCTCAGTTTTTTCTCTAGGAATCTGCAATATGTTCTCAAAAACCTTATATGTTATTAGAGCTCAGCAATAAGTACATAAGAGATCAATGAATTTAGATCATTTTAACCTGTATGAAGTCCCTCTATTCTATCACCTTAGTGAAAAGAAACTCTTTCAGAAGTAACAAATCATCAAACCTGATTTGTTATAAATACTGCTATATTAACTGCATTGAGTTCTTTATTCCTTACCATTAGGTACATATCCTCTTCTCTCCAAAACATATGTACTTGTGGGAAAAGAAAATAAGGACTGCTGGGAAAACCCCTGATGTTCAGCTACCAAATGACAAAGAAAACCCCGTCAAAATATTTTTATAAATACATTGTAAGTTATGTCCACATCTAATGTCAGAATGAAACAGCAGGTTTTCAAAGGAGACTGATTTTAAAATTAAAGACCTGTTATTTTGCTAGACTCATTTAGTTTTTCACAGAGCACCAGAAAGACCCAGAGTTCTGTTTTCCTCCTTCTCTTGATGAGTCACTGCTTGTGAGAGCGAGACATTGTGCAGACTTCATGTCTTTATGAAGATTAAGTAGTCTCATGAAAAATGCAATTAGAATGAAATTGTACTTGCCAATTTGTAATTACATTCAGAACAAACTTTACATTAACAGCAAAATTAGAATCTAGCAATAGAGAAATACAGTCTGCCAGGTTGTCTCTGTCCAGTTAATTTCACTATAGCAGTGGGCAGAAATTCAGAAGAGAGCATACCTGCCTGATTTCAGCAGTAATCAATTTATGCCCTGAAGCAAAACCTGGAAGCACACAGCCAGGTACTAGGGCTGTCTCCAAAAATACAGGGCTATCTGGCTCATGTGGCTACTGGATCAGATGCATCTCACTAGCCCTACTGAAGAGTGCACAGGAACAGAAACACAGTCCACCCAGCCCCTCACCCACAGCGTTCTTATAGAGTTTAAATATCTAGACTAAGATTTATTTTTGATTCTTGGTGGTTCTTGTACCTCAGTCAATTAACTCTCAGCATTCATCTTACCTAGTTTTCCATGGAAAGCATATCCAAAAAGAAAAAGTATTTAGAGTCAATATGGGGTAAAGCCACTTTTATTGCCACTTCCTCTACTTTTTTACTTTATTCTATCCATTGTTTGTGGAAAAAAAACCACTGATTTCTGTAGGCTTTCCTTCAAGGAAATGTTCTCACCAGAAAGCTCTACCTTGGCTCTTCTGCAGCGTGCTGTGTGTTTCTACAGGACACAGTGCAAATGCATCCAACCATGACTCCAGCGCAGATCAGATGTACGGGCAAAACACAACACTTATTCTGTTCTTTGGAACAGATGACTCAAGGTTACTCCAAATTATATGTAAAAAGTACATGTGAAATGAGCTACAGCAGCCTGTTTGAGAAGAAATTTGGTGCTCTCACTCTTGTAGGTCAGTGACCCAGCAGATGTTGCATTCATGACCTGAAACAAGAAGAGGGCATCCAGCCACTTGGAAGTGCTTAAACTGGAAAACTCTTAAACTACTTAATGTATACCAACAGAGACACTCAACGAAAAGCATTGGAAGAGCATTTCAGGTCTGTTCAGGAAAAGTTTAATTAGACCTGGTCAGGAATTTGCCAAAAGGAAAAAAAGACTTAAGTCTGCTGACTCTGACAATTGGCTACAGAGTAAAACCCACTCCTTTAAGTCTTTCTTCTGTCTTTCTCCCATACCACAGCGCAGAGGACAAGCCAATGGCCTGCTCCAGCCCAACACATGCATTTCATCTTCTACAAATAGTCACAATTCAGAATAAGATTTCTAAGCATGGATTTGGGGTACTTTGCATCTTAGCAATATAAATACTTACACATAGTTATACAGCTCCAAAAAGGAGGGCTGTATGGAAACACCGCCCTCAAAAGTAGACAAGATCTCAGCCATAAAGGCACTCATTTAGCATAATGGGAGACCACTGTTTCTGGAGAGAACACAGGTCTGAATATTTCAGGTTATTTACTGCATTCATATTTTCTAACACTTTTCAAAAACATTTTTAAAAGTCTCAGTATCATCCCAATGAAAAGCAGGGATTTTTTTTCCCCTAAAATTTCATAGAAGGGCCAACTTTCCATATCCCAAATTTGTGGTTATGCACATGCCAGAATCTTTTGTCGGCTCAAGCCCATATGTGATAAGGAGAAAATGACAACTGCTAAAGGCCACAGGCAGTATTAAATGAGAATGAAAGATACTCCTGAACTTATCTAAACAACACTGGTCATATTACATGAACTAATTATCCTTACTTGTAGTGCCTCAAAATCTTTGTATCTGATCCAAGTTATTTCCCACACAGACATTTCAACCACGTTAGAAAGAGTTGACAGAGTGATCAATCTCTCATTTCACTCAGAAAAACTTAAGGCAAACAGACCTTCATTACCTTGCAGTAGTGTGTAGTCTACTCTGATCTCTCCCTAAAAAATGATAATATTTACCTAGAGCTTGTACCAAGTATGCAAATCCCTATTTCTATTAAATTATCTGTTTACTAACAGAAACGTACAGTGTGCTCATCCTCAAACACCCAGTTTTATATTCGTATCCATTATATTATAAATGTCTCGATACTGTGTTCCGATACCTTATGATTCAAGTTTACCAGGCATGGTCTTTATGATCTTTTTTCCTTGGATTTTACAGAGTAGCCAGAGTTCTGCTTGAATTTATATAGCTTGGGTTTTGTTTCACACTAGTCATAAGGAGGTGAATATCACCTCCCTACTAAAATATTTACAGTTTACTACTGACCAGTGTAGACCAGGATACAGGTTTGCAAACCCATACAAAGCAAAATTCCTACAGAAAATAGGAGCACAAGTTACTTGAAACATTTTAGGAGGATGGGTTTTTCTGTTTCGCCCTAGAGGACTCTTGTCACAGTATACTTGGAAAAATAAAGATTTGCACAATGGAACATACATTTACTCTAGCATGCAAGATGTTTTGAATGTTTTTACTGTCTGATACATCAAATGAGATAAATGAAGCACATGCCAAGGAGCAGCAAAAAAAAGCCCAAGTGACAAACACAGAAAGGGAGAATGGAAAAAGCACCAGGGCTCCAAGAATGTGGTTGTGGCTTTGTAGACTTAATGCTGCTTTGGTGAATTTATTCAGCCAAGAACTCTATTGAGGGTAAGAAGCAGCCGAGTACCAACATCTTTGTTGAACCCTGTAGAAGGTAACCTGTCTTTGGCCAAACCTTTCAGTGCCAGACTACACAAAATAAAGCAGCATTCACATGCCAGTTCTGTTTACCTCAAGGGTTAGACAACACATTCTCTAATAAAGTTTTTTTTATTGCAACACCTTGTTTGCAGTAGTGTCACAAGTAAGAAAAGCTGTTAGTTCCACTGCCCAGAGAAGAACAAATGCTAAAACCTTGTCTTTCCTCAGGTTTTGAAAATTAATCACCCCTTAGTTTTCTCATCCTGGACATACTGTACTGCTGAAGTTGTTACTATGGACTTTCAACACAAGCTATTATTTTGGTGACTGGGAATTGTACTTCAGCATTTATAGTAACATGAAAACATCATTCTTGATTTATCAGAGATGATTTTGTTTCCACTTACTTCTCTTTGAAGTTCTGGCTTTGTGTTCTTTGCAAGTAAAGAACCCTTCCAACCCTTTGGCTTCGTCAGGTTTTCTCCTGTGATGCTGTTCTGCACATATACACATGAGAAAGGACTGAGATTTTTTTCCCCAGGGTGTTTTGCTGTCTCAGAATGGCAGACATACAACTTTGTTCACCAGAAAAACCTACTCCTCATAAGCACTTTAAGTTTGTCTTTCAACAAGGACTAGTTTCTTCTCACAGCTGAAGTAATTCTTTGCTATGAGGGTGGGGAGTCCCTGGCACAGGCTGCCCAGCTGCCCCATCCCTGGAGGTGTTCAGGGCCAGGATAGATGGGGCTTTGAGCACCCTGATCCAGTGGGAGGTGTCCCTGCCCATGGCAGGGGGTTGGAACTGGATGGGCTTTGAGGTTGCTTGCACCCCAAACCACTCCGTGATTCTATGAGTGCAAGAATACAAAGTGACCACCTTACTCTTGCATTGGACTTCAAGGCTCAGCCTCCAACAAATAAATGGAAAGGCTAAGTCTGACATCAAAAAAAACAAAACGAACCAAAAAAAACCCAAACAAACCAAACAGTCTTTTTCTAGTTTTCTACAAAAAAAACCCTCTTACCAACACCTCTATTAAAACATGGTTCATGTTGTAACCTTGCTGAGTCAGACACAACCACTACCATAACCTCAGGAGCTTGGAAAACTCTGCAGTGAGTCCAGACAAGCTTTGCTATGCCAGACACTTTTGCCAAGAAACAAGCAAGGGCACCTTAATAAAAGTGACTCTAATGCCTAACAGGTGTGTCCTCCTATTGCTTATATACGGGCTGTCTCACACCCTAGATTCATTCATTTGATTTTTAACACTTACCTCTTGTTTTTTAACTAGTTTTTGGTTTTAAGAATTTCATAGAACCCATACACCATGGAAGCGCTTCCAGGCTGCATATGTTGCTATAGGAACGGATTGTTACACAGCTCTTTTAAATGGTCAAATTGAGTAAATGGAGAAATCAGCAACTGCAAAACCAAACTGATGAGTCTTTTCAAGCTGATTTTGAGCATATCAATTTTGAGATAAATGAGTCAACAAGACATTTGGGAAGTGAAGGCACAAACAGATTTGAAGAGAACTTTAATGGGCATCTTAATGTCTTTTTATAAACTATATAACATTTACACTTGGTATTGAAATCTGCTTGCTACTCAGATTATCGCTTCTGGAGTGATTTCTCACTAGAAAATCTTACAGGAAAAGGTTAAGTTTTGCACTTATTGAAGAAAAAAAATCACAGTAATTTGGTAACAATACACAATACATAAGAACAAGAAGAAACAGCCTGTTTTCATGTCAGCTGATACAAAGTGAAGTGAACGCATGTCCGCATGTAAGTCATGTGGGGTATCTTGCAGTGCAGGCACAGCAAGCAGCACACAGCCCATTGTTGGCTCATTCTGAACTCCAGGCCATAAAGCCACTTCCACATGCACAAGGGTTACATATATCGATGAAGATTATATTCTTAAGCAGTAAAAAGAAAGTTTAAATGAAGTTACACAATAGTCTTTTGAATAAAAAGAAACAAATTACACTCAGAGTAGTCAGGTCCCACTCTCACCACTCAATCCTCCCCCGACTTGCTCAGTCAGAGAAGAAAGGGTCCTTTGGTGTCAGTGCAGCATAAATTGGAACAGTGTTTTTTTTTGGGCACAGTCAAAATAACAAATCAGTATTTTGGACAGGGCCAAAACAGCAAAACAATATTTTAAGCATAGCCAAAATATCAAATCAAATAGGTGCACTCTGAGATTCAGCTTCTAAAAAGTTGCAAAAACAGATCCCAGTGTGTTCAGATCCCACTCTGACAGCATCAAGGCAGCCAGGCAGAACAACACAGCTCGGATCCGATCCAATGCACAGTGGGGCCATGGAAAGCAGAACAAAGGAAAGAGGAGAGAGAGAGAGGAATAAGAGTAGCTGAAGGAAGAGGAAAATAGTCACCACTCCACGGGTCTCTGGAAAACATGGTCTTCAGGAGCACGCGGTCCTGTGGTTCTTCCGCAGCATCTTCAGGCGATTTGTGTGGGATGGGCTTCTATTTATAGGACAATCCCTGCCCCCCCACCATTAGGAGATGCAGCGAAAGTTCTTGAATTGGCCCATGCGCAGAAACCTCTTTGGGAAGGTTCTGGAACGGGGGCTTGGGGGCTCCAGGGTCCCTGGCAGTTCAACAGCCCCTGCCAGAATCCCCTCTGCCCGAACCCTCTGGGTCCCGTGCGCAGTCAGGTGGGGGGGGGGCAGTACCTGCTGCTGCACCTCCTCCTCTGCAGCAGCACCAGCCCCGCAGGAGCCACAGCACTGAGGTGTTAAAGACAACAATGCAAGTAGAGTCAGACGATGTTTAAGATGACAATACAGGCAGAGTCAGTCTTTGTCAGATTCTGACTTTGAACGGGTTGCAGCGTGTATATTTAATAAAACAAAGGATAGGACTGTTTGTATAAAGCTAGACTGAGAGAATATACATTTCTCTCAACTTCTTAACGTTAAACATATTTGTTCATCACCAGGTTTCTGTTAAAATTAAGTGAGGAAAGGAAACTTCAGGAGGAGAACCATTTTAATTACCAAATCACATGCTGTAATAAGGGTTGCATGGACTGGCCACAAGAGAAAAGGCCAATATGGTATTTCTGTTGTAGTTAAAAAAACTTTAGGCAGTCATCATATGTGCTATTGTTCAAATACATTAAATACAGTATTGACATTTAAACTGGAGGGGGTGGGGAGGAGAATTACTGTCATTATTCCATGGCCAGAAAATTACAACAATCTGGAATTCCAAGGAAAACTTCACAATCTACAAGAACCCCACTTTCTGGAGTTTTTTGGTGCTGAAGGTCACAGATGTTCTTGCACAGATAAGATCTATAAAGTCAGGATTAAAACCTATAACTGGAAACCACCCAGAAATAAAAAGGCTATAATAGAACACACACACACAATAAGTATCTGATCATCAGACATTTTGTTATCAATAGTATATCTAGATAATACTATATTTTTGGCTAAAAGAACTTTGGATCCCTGAATATTTTTTCATAGTGCAAGTGTTGTTCATACCTTCATGAGCACCTCATTAGGAACCTTAGTGAAGTGGCTTCCTGTTATCATTTAATAGTCTGATTCCTGACTGAAGGCCTGAGAAACCTGAGGAAGTGTCCACAGCTGCTAGAAAGAAGAGTGTAATATTTACTTTAGCCCAAAGAGAAGGCAGAGAAGAGAAGAACAGAACAGAACAGCACAGAACAGCAGCTGACCATTTCTTTTGCCTTCCCTTCTATATTAGCAAACTGACCAGCAGGGAAGGGGCCAAGAAAACATGGGGCCAACAGATGGAGTAGTGATGCTTCATCCCAGAGAATGCCAGACTCACCCCTAGGCACTCTGCCTGGAGTGTCCAGGTGTAGAGCAGAAAGCCCACAAGAAGGCAACTGGAGCAGCTTGAGGTCAAGATTGCTAAAGCCTATAGTGCAAGGTGTGGGAGGTCATGCTGGATTTATCAGAGCTTGGAGAAAATGGAAGGAAAAAATGTTGGGTGTTATATTGTGAAGGGGAAACTGAATTTTGCAATAAACTAGAGAGATGATGGGTGGGCAATGGTACACTGAAGGGGGAGGATGAGAAAGAAAGAGAAAGAAAAATAAAGGAGGGTGCTGAAATAAAACATTGGTGACCTGATGCAATTAAAAGTACCCCAAGAAAAATATGTGCATGAACAATCTTGGACATTTGATTGTCTTAAAGAAGGACATTCTTCCATGAGTAGATTTTTGACATGAATAATGTCTGTATGAATCCAAAATCCATTTCTGCTACTCACAGAATGCACAAGACTTGAATTTTTGATGCGTGAATAAAAAACCTGTATCTGTGACTGCATTTTAAATGCTAGTTATGCTGCAGATGCTCAGGTTCTTCTGCAGCACTTCAACTAATTCCCTTTCACTTCAGTATAACACAAGTATTCTTTCTCACACATTGCTTTATTATTCTTCATTCTAGTGCTGCATTAAGGATATGACTCACTTAATAAGCTGTTTTACATGGTGTTACTGTAGCCAGCTCATTGTAGGAATTTTCTATCAGGTTACATTTTAACTGTATATGCACAGGGTGTGTCACAGACATAAAAAAAAGGTGTGTTTTGCACAACTAGATGCAGTATAGACACTTGAACTTTTACACTCTGCTCCTCATCTGGTCTTATTATTGCAGGCAGGACAAACCCTTGGCTACGTGGAACTGATGGCAAGCATCTGCTTTGATTAGACCTTGAGAGAAGCCATGCTATAGGCCAGCAGAAATTTCCATAATAGATTAAGAGTCTTCTGCTGAAGATGACCCTAATATACTTCCCTCTATTTTCCTGTGGGAAACATCTTTTAGTATTTTGCAGCAATTTTTTTTCACCCAGTGTTCTCTGTAAATGAAAAAAATAATTTGCTTCGTGACTCATTTTTGTCTGAGAATCTCTGCACATGTCACCCTGTAAAAAAAGCACTCAGTGCCTAGCTGTGAAGCACCCTGCATTGCCAATGTTGTTTTGTAATTGGTTACTTAAGTTACATGCTATTTTTTAAACCCAAAAATTAAATCTCTGCGAGTTGTAGCGGGCTTTAAAATCCAACTCTAAGATAGCCATAAGAATCAGTCTATTGCTATTAGGGAAGGAAACAGTGTTTTTTAATGGTTTCCAGGAAATCAACAGTAACATTGCACATTGATTCTAGCTCTGGAATGGAGGAGACTTAAAGAAGTGAAATCTGAACCAGCTTAAAAGTGGGTGAACTACTCAGTCAATACAGTATTTTGGGAGGCTGTGCATTTTATTCTGAAAACATGAGTTTTAAGTGATGACATTTCAATTCTCTTGGAAGACAGCAGAAAAATAAATCTGAGAATTAAGCCTCCTACATGACCAGAGACCAGCACAGAATGCACGAAATAGCTGTGCTAACTTCTTCTGCCAGGGAACTGCAGTGCTCACCTTGAGAAACACCTTACAAGAGGCTTGTTACCAGACAATTTTAATTATTCAGACTAATAATGATAGTAAGAATGTAGCCATTTTATAGGAATACTCTTTCTGTGGGTATATACAAACACCAAGAACTAATTGGGCTGGACAGATTTCATGTAACGGAAGGAGATCTCCCATGTATTCCAGTCACTGGACAAACAAAAACAGTGTCAGCTCCCTTTAATGATCCAGTTTACATATATGTGCAGGATTCTCCTTGTTTGGCTTTAAATCTAGGCTACTACTAAAGATGAAAGATGCCTTTTCTTAATTAACACAACATCAAATTTGGGCATGCATTGGCTATATATTCACTCAAAACAAAGTATCAAAGATTTGTGGCCCATGTATGCATCAAATCATCAGGTCACACAAGGTTAATGAAGCCCCATATAAGTGAATTACGTGGTAGAGAGCTAGCAAAGCTGTGCATCTTTTCCCTAAGGCTAAAAAGGTGCCTCAGGTTCCTCAAAGATCAATACATATTTAATCCTGACATCACTTAAGCCCAGATGACCCTTTCAAGAACTGCTGTCAGAATTCCTTTTAGCTTTACACAGCTGACTTACATCAATAGAAGAGCAGACTGCTTCTAACAGGACAAACACACGCATTTTTCTATTAAGAAACATTGGTTATTCTCATTTACTACCAAGACAAACAGCTAGCTCAGGAATCATCTGAATTTAAACTGTGTTTTTAGGCATCGCTAATTAGAACCAAAGAAAAGCACTAAAAATACCCAGACAGGCAGCTGACATCTCCCTGATTCAACG
Organism: Dromococcyx pavoninus; assembly: GCA_033558185.1. Classification (NCBI taxonomy): domain Eukaryota; kingdom Metazoa; phylum Chordata; class Aves; order Cuculiformes; family Neomorphidae; genus Dromococcyx; species Dromococcyx pavoninus. The sequence goes on from JAUMJL010000182.1 coordinate 366,505, forward strand.
TGGGAACCTTCTGTGCTAACTTAGAAGCAGTGACTAACACAACTGCCTTCAACACGTGCTCTTCCATGAACACCATCATGTACAAGAACTACTTTTTCCTAAATAAGATGGATAACGAAGATGAGTAGATTGCTTTTTCCCTCCTGAAAACAAATAGTTGCTAGGTCATTCAGGAATTCAGTGAACAGAGCAAACATCCAAAACTTAATATACCCAGAAAGCAATAGATTCAAGATGCTGGGAAAACAACTCTGCTGATCTGTATTCCAGGTCCATCAACTGTAAATAATTTTTTGAGCAAAATCTCCTAGTAGATGCTAGTAGGGCTGCAATAAGTAATTTATCCTGAAATGCATATTCAACTCTTCCTTTTTTTAGTTTCAATTGATCATTGCTAAACCCACCAATCACCTGCTTGAATTAAATCATTAAAACATTCCAATTTGAAGCCATTGTGCCAGATCTAGAGGGAAGAATTCTTAAAATTAAGTTTCCTAGGGAATCGTCACTTTTATTATAATGAAAAATTCTCTCCAGATTTAAGGATCTATTATTGTTATTACATTGGACATGACACTAACAGTTAAGAAGATAGATTTTACAGATCCACAGTATGAATTTCGTGCTTAATTATTTCACCTATGTGCAAGAGTTTGGTTTTATCAGCTGATCACATATTCTTTAAGGAAATTCAAAAATAACTATTTTTTTTTCAAGATAAGACAGACTCAAAATCCAAAGACTATTTTACACAAAACATATGCACAAGCAGAGACAGCAAAGTGATTATCGAGAATATTGAAGTGCTAACAAGGCCAAAACCGAAAATATCTAACAATTCTGTCCCCAGCAGCAACAAATCTTACACACATATAAACCAAAACTTTTTTATTAGTCACACTGGGAGGTTCAGTGGTCTCTGTCCAAAGACTACTGTTTCAGCAGCTTGATATTTAAAGGGTAAATAAATTCTAATAATTCATAGAAACATAATATGCTAAGAAAATTAGCAATAGTATGATTCAGTTGTGGTAAACATTAGCAAATACTGATGTGGGTGATTGTTTTGGCACTGAAGTATCACCTACCTGGAGACAGTTAACCAGATTGGTTACTGAACAGTGTGCAAACCCAGGCACAGATACACCTGAATCAAAAAGGCTCTGTACTACACATGAGCCAAGGCAGGGTTGTGTTTACACCGCAGCTGAACTCTGTACTCCAAAATATGCCTAGCTTTAAGCATGCAAGAGCTCCATCCAGTGAAGAGGAATGCTTTCCAAGAGGAGTTTTAGATGGGTTCTGTCTGGGACTTGAAAACTGCTGACAGTTTCATCATAGAAAAGTCCAGGTTGCAAGGGACCCCTGGAGATCATCTGGTGCAAGGTATTGTGGAAAGCAAGCCCTTAACCACATTTTGTGGTGCCCTGTCAAGTAAAGCCATAAGTATTGCCAGCAAGGGAGATTCTAGTACTTCTTAGGGACAATGCAATCCAGTCTTCAATAGCTCCTATGGTGAAGGGTCTTTTCCTTATATCCAAGATTCCCCTGAAGCTGATTGTGTCTGTTGCCTCTTGTTCTGTCACCCTGTGAAGACAGATCATCTCCATCTTCTCCACAACTTCTAGCTGTTGGAAAATTATAATCAGATCCCCTCTCTTCTCTAGGCTTCCCAAACCAAATTCTTCAGTTTCCTTCAAGCCTTCCTCATATACTACGTTCTCCAGCCCTCTAGCCATCTTAGCTGCCTTCTGCTACACCCTCTCTGGTTCCTCAATGCATCTTATGATTTGAGGAATTAGAACTGGACACAATATTCCAGATGTGGTCTAACAAGCAGAAGGCAGAGTGGAATAACTACATCCCTGATTTGCTGGCTAAACACCTGCCAGCACAGCTCAGGACAGAAGCTGCCTTCATTGCTGCAAGGGCACATTGCAGTTCATGGTCAGCCTGTGATCCAGCCTGACATCCAGGTCCTTTGCAGAAGAGCTACACTGCTCAAGCAGAATCCTGCCTGCATTGCTGCCATGAATTATTCCGTCCCAAGTCCAGGGCTTTATATTCATCTCTATTGAACTCCATGCAACTCTTGTTTCAATTCATTGAAACCACTCAGTGATCAGTTTTCATTCTGACACACCTGTGAACTGCACCATGATTCATTCAGTGTGTTTATAAAGCTATTGAATGGTATTGGACTCAGTTTTGTCCCAGGAAGAACTGTACCTGTGACCAGCTGCCAGTTCAGCTTTGAATCACTAACTACTACCCTGTGAGCTTGGCACTTCAGAGAGTTTTCAGCCTGTGCTCCAGTCCGTATCTCACCAGCTCACCAAGGATGCTGTGGCAGCCAAAGTGAACTCATCCATTCATGACATACACAAAATATACAAAATATACAAAATATACAAAATATACAAAATATACAAAATATACAAAATACTTATGGATGACTAAGTTAATTTAATTTATAAAAAGCAAGATATAGAATTAACTAAATTAATGTAATTTGTAACAATAATAGTCAGCCACATCCCCTCAGCAAAATTTAAAGTATTTTCCTACGTGGTTGCGTTAACTATGTATCACATAAGATACACAAACCAAGATGGCAGCTTGCAAGGCTGTGGCAAGATATGCTCATTGTCTGGACTTTTGCAAGAATTTTGAACATTTAAGTAAAAGGAAAGAGAAACACCTTTTTGACAGAATTAATATTCAACTGTTTCTCTGTTCCACTTATCCAATTATCAGTGCGTGGAACTTGAAGATACCATGTTCTGCAAAATTCTGCAAAGATTTGGTAAGTACAAAGAGAGGAAAAAAGATAATTTTTTACACCACAAAAGCATTCTAGCTTATAATTTCTGTTCTGCAGAGTACATAAAATCCTCAGAGATTCTTCTAGATAAGGAAAACAAAGCTTTATGGAATCAAATGCAGAAAAAGATAGCAAATATAACCAACTACTCAAATGAACTGCAAACATAGACTTGCAGAGATTTCAGATATATCTACTTGGAGGAGCAGCATTCACAAGGAAACAAATGAAAATTAACCCTATAGGACTGACCAGCTACATTAAAATTCCCTTTTAAATATTTTTCGTTTCCACTACAGACATTGAAAGTCCATGTGAAATGCAGATAAGTATGGTTGTTTCTAGTATACAAAAATCAGAAAACAGACATTCTCAATTTTGATGAACACAATACATTATTGCCATGACTTTGTAGTCAATATTTAGAGCTCCAATTCTCAAAGAATATGAATTCAATTGATTCCCATCTCCCACCATAAGAATCTCAAATAAATCAACTTAAGTAGTGAAAGGATTCCACTGATAGTATAAAGCAAGTAAATATTTTTGTGAATGAGAAACTACAATGACAATTTGCCCTTCATCTGTGGAATGAGGCTGTTTATAGCACAATCCTTGGATTAGAACCTAGAAAGGACAATCCTCCCGATTTTTTTATGAAAATGAAATAAGTTGTCTTAAAATGACATTTGGAAGACATGGTCATTAATTGGGTGTCAGTCATTGTCTAGGTTAATGCCCTCTCTCATCTTTACCACATTTTGCAGTCCTGTCACCTTGTTCTCCTCCTTCTCTTACTTCAGGACATGAAGGGCCTTACCTTGCCTAGCCAGGTAAAGGAACGCACAAACTACTTGTTTAGTAGCGGAGTTGCAAAAAAGTTTGTAGGAGATAAACTCTCTGTGCTTTCACACAGCCCACACAAGCATTAGCTTAAAATATCACTGTAATGTATTTTTCAGTGTCACTTGCTGTTTATTCTGCTTAATGATCCTTTTCATTATTTTTTTTGGGTGCACAGAATTTCAATACGGATTTAGTAATAGGTGATGATGGGAATATGCAGTTTAGAGGCTACAATTATTAGGCTAATAAATAATGTACTGTGCTGAAGCTAGAACTGCCTTGCTCATGAACTGCTTCAAAGGTATTAGTATATTAGTAATAACTTAGGCAGTTAAATCCACTTGAATTCGAGCTGCTGTACAATAAATTTTCTCAAAGACACAAATTGTACAAGCAGACTGCAAGACCTCACTCACTTTCACAAAGTGCTATGTAATGAAGTGCGGCCAAGCTATAGTTAACAGTTGATCAACTGAAATACATAGAAATACCAATGAACCACTCCAGAATTCATGGGGAGCATTCAGAACCTCAAATCATCACACCCTTAGCCTAACACACATGACAGGACTTATTACCATCTACACATACCACAGGGAGGAACAAGTCCTTAATAAATGTTATGGTTAATCACACAATTACAATTAGAAATACTCACAATGTGGAATTAAGAATAAGGATGGTCTGGAAGCACCATATTGCAAGTCATTGCCCCTGAAAGCATTATTGCCACTGAAATTACTTGTTTCTGAAGTCTCCTTCAGTTGGGATTTCATTGCCTGCCTCACTGCTTCCAATGAATAGAGCCATTGGCAAGCCAGCATCTGGTATCACTCTAGGTTAATGCTGCTGGGAACACAGCTAGAGTTCTGTTACCTTCCCAGAGCCAGGGTTGTTAATAATTCATGAGTGCAGAGCTGAAATAGGAATGAACTGGGGGTAACCTACAGCTCCTGTTTGTTCCATCTATTAATGGCACAAAGAACACCCTAATTTGTTGCTGTTTGATGTCTCCGCATAGGGGGAAAACCAAACATTGACTGTGTCTTTTTCTTATCACTCCTATCCAAATGCAGAAAATTAGGTGCAAATTCCCTAAAAGCTTCAAGGCAGGGTACTAGTTCATAGCATTTAGTAAGAATGATGACAGTGCTATTGATCACTTCTGCAAAACAGTGGCTCCCAACTCCCACAGGATATGAGCTGGCAGTATGTGATGCTTGGTCTCGTGTAAAGGTCGGTTCCCCACAGCTCAGAAGTCACTGGGGGCAAAGTAATTGCTTGGCTTGGGTGAAACAGCCTGCACTACACCACCTGCAGGAACACCTCACGATTCTTGTCTCACAATGTTTTGCTGCATCCCACAAAACGATTGCTGTGGCTGTGTAAAAATATGTTCCCTCACACATTGCCAGTCTGTCACAGAAATCCCTGCCTGACTAGAACGAGGCAGCAGACAGAACCAAGGTGAGAAGGAAAGCCAGAAAAGTCAGTATTTACCAACTTTTGTACTCGTTTTTATTTCTAGAATCTTGACTATTATTCTTGCATGGTAAAAATTATTGTAGCTGTTGCCTGGTAGTAATCTCTCAGCAAGAGAAGGACAAACCTTTTGTGATAATGACTTAGCTGATTTCAGCAACAGGTCTAGAGGAGACATCTAGAAATATCCAGAGCTATTGCTCTGTCCTACCTGGAAAATAATCCCTTGGGCAGTGATGAGCCACAGGGTCACAAATACACATGTAGGGGTGGGAGAAAGCTTTACTAACAGGATGTAACAAATAGCACACATTGTATAAACACTTACAAGTCAGCCTCTTCAAAAACTAAGAAAAGGATTTGTGTGTTGTGTCCCTGTTCCCCTTCGGTTTGTTTAAAATCAATATTTTCAGTTAGAATCCACAGAGAGATCTGGAAGTAACTGAGATCTGATACAGGAACAGAGGAAAGCTGGCAGTATTCAGTCGTTGGTGTTTACAAACAGCAAGCCAATTCATACCTGTGTGCAGCTGCACCAGCAACAACGTCATCCATGCTTTAAATAAAAAAGAATAAGTGATGGAGAGCTTAAAATCATATAATCACAGAAACACAGAGAAATTTAAAACAATATGGTGAGTTTCTGGATCCAGATGCTGCCACTACTTTATGAAAATTACTCTTTATTGAGTTATAATGTTTACATACACAAGAAGTAGCAACTCCATGATCATAGAAGGCTGCCACCTCCAACAAACACATGCTATGGGAAAGTGGGACAGGATTCCTGAAAAGCTACAGGACACAAAAAGTTGTCAGCTTTGTTGGAGGAATATCCACAGAGGCAAGAGCAGAGAAAGAACAGGATGAGCTTATTCTTGGAAACAGTAGCACTGTGAGTGAGGTACTGACCCCCACCTGCACCACAGCATTTCTGACACTGTGGAGACAAACCACTGGCCCATGGAGGAGTGCACAGGACAGCGCAGCTCAGACTGCCAGATCAACTTATGGATTGACAGACCATAAGTGTTCAGATTTCTGTATTAAGTTAGTGAAAATCTTTACTTTTAGCTGAAGATGCTGGTATTAAGATAACTATGCAGATATAATACCAAAACCTTTTATGAAATCATGCTTAGCATATCCATTGAACTGCATATCCCACTTGGAATTCACACACAAAGCAAAACCAACATCTGTGAGACAGTTTGACTCTAAGGAGCCAGAGAACACAGTGGCAAGGCAGAAACAAACCCCACACCTGTAGACAAGCTTTCTAGTTATGTGGGGGCTACTTAAAGTAAGCATCTTACTGCTGGTACCTAAAACTGAAACAAAGGGTCAAGGTCAAACTTTTGTCATGCTGTCTCGTGAGAAATATACTATGGTAAATATTAGAATTCACGTGACAGGAAAACAAGGAATGAAAGCAAAAGGCAACCATGTGACATACAGAATATCATGCCCTTCTTTACACAACTTTAATGCATGGAATCAAACACAGCCACGATTCTAAGGGAGGAAGAAAACAAGTACTTGTATCTCTTGGAACAGCACTGTCAACAGAAGGAAACTTATCATCTCTCTTGCTTGTACCAGCACAAACATGTGTGGTAAAGCACATTGGAGACTCGGTTAAAACTAGACTGCTTAAAAAAAAAAGCAACAAAAACCCCCAAACAGTTGGTTTTAACCCACACCAATTCCCCAATCTGTTTGGATATGCTGCCACACAAACACCTACACTGATTCAAGCAGCTAGAAGAAAACTGCTCCCTTCAACAGCAGCGCTGGCTGAAAATGTAAATGAAACTTAAGACCTTCTGGTGTTTGCAGATTTTCTTACCAAAGTTAGCAAAGCAAAAGTTAGACTGAAAAAACAGACTAGAGGCCAAGATCAAAGTCAGTATGAGACAGAAGATAACTTTACATAAACTCGCAGATAAGCTCATTGTAGACTGTCAAAATTTTGTCCCAAATCATAAGCTATTAGTCTCAAAAATGTGCTATTGGTAACAAAACCAATTTAAAAGTTAGTCATAGATACAAGAATCAAATTTGAGATTTAATCTACAACATCTCAAAGCCAGTTGAGAAAATACAGCAAAGAAGAGAAAGTTCTAGGAAAGTTGGAAAACAAGGTCTTTAAGTTATCCTAACAAAATCCACTTGGAGCCCTCAAGGAGAGGTTTTGAGCTGCTAAAAGATTGAGATGGACAATTCCACAATACTCTTGCAACCTTGATCCCCAGATTTTCTCTAATATACAAATGCTTAAGCAAAACTGCTGCAGTTATCTTATTATAATTTGCTTTGTTACCTTATTTTCAAGTATCAGCCAACAGTATAATAACTTCCTTCTGAAAAGTTACCAGTCTGTTCATTTTCAAACAAATATTTTCTCTTTTTAACTTAAATTATTAGATTAAGTCCCTTCTTGGTCAATACCACCCATCCATTCCTTAAGTAAAAATGTATTTAAAGACCTTTTACTTTTATTTTGATTTAATTGAATCAGACTTGCCCTAGGAAGATGGAATGAAATGTATCTGTTTTTCAAGCTACAGATTTAAGGCTTCCAAGGAAATAGTCATCATAACATCAGCACAGTGAATTTATAGAAGCATAATATCCTTTTCCTTAGCTGTGAGTTACTTCCAATCTAGTTAAGTTCCTGAGTGCAGTTTAAAGGCAGGCTGGGATAGGGGCCTTCTGAGCTAAGCTTTTTCATTCAAAACTTCTTTTCTCAATTTCTCGTTTTTATACCTTCTCCTTACTTACGCTTTCCTCCTGATAATTCTAACAGTGAGTGACTGTTGTCCTAGTCTCTTCTGAGAATCTTTTTAATAAAATTAATAATGGAGAATTATGGATCTCTTATTGATTTTGCAGGTAGCTAGAAAGAAGTTGAAGAGGGTTTAGAAAATAAACTTGACTACTAAGTGAGTGTAGATACTTGAAACCTTTCTCATTAAGCTTTCTAAGCGGTGACAAGAAGAACCAGCTCAGTAATACCACTTTTTTTGTCAGCTAATTTAACCAGATCAGATTATTTACTAACCAGACAGGAGTTACCATTTATAGCAGCATGCCCAAACAGTCCCATTATTTAAAAGTGACTTTCCTAAGTTTTAGCAAATACACTAAAAAATGGAACATTTGGTAAATTTATTCACACTGGTGTTCAAGAATGTGTCAAATTTGTACAATTAGTTAAAAACATATATAAATTCAATACCTAAATGGGTGAACTCTCATCTAATATAATTTGCACCCCAACATTTTAGTCAGGATAACAACTATCATACAGTCCCCAAAAATGTTGCTTTGGACACTTCTATAAATTTTGCTTCACAGAGTTAGATCCTCCTCTCAAGAGTAATACAAAATCTTTTGCTAGCCTAAACAGTAAGAAATAATTTTGAATGTGAGCTCCACAAATCAACTACTTTGTATATTGTGTGCCACGAATATTTAAATAATAATTAATATAGATTAATGTAACAACTAACATCAATATGTTCATATTACAATTAATAAGTAAAATACTTCTACCAAGGAGAAACCAAGGTCCATGATCTGACTTATGATTTGTTAAATCAGTGCAAAGACACTAATGGGTACTGAATCACAAGTCTTCAAAGCCCACCCATACTTGGACTTCTAATTCAGAACAGTAAAAATTCAGTGTGATGTAAACACACATTCCTTTGGTGTACCAGGGTTTCTGCTCTGAAAAAGTAATTAGAGTGGAGATTTCAGAAGAAGGAGTCGTTTGACACAGAGAGGAGGTCCGCTGCAGTTCTATGGTGGCACCTACCTCACATAGCTTTATATTATTTTCTTATGTTATTTACTAACAGTAAGAAGGTTTGTTCGCTTGCCTCAGGTTTTCCCTTCCAATGTTCCCAGTGGCCAGGTTCACACACATGCTGGTTTGTCACATGCTGATTGATCATCACAAAAACAATTGAATAGATAGTGACTTAGATGTGAGCATCAAACTGCATCTTCTGTATTAGTTACAGATCCTGTCCTAAGCTTGTTTCAAGCGGGTGTCTAAAGACCTGATCCTGTTTGAAATTCAACTCAAGTGTGCAGTTCAGCTTGGCACGGCCTTGGACTGGGTCCGACTGGCCCATGTTTCCTCACCACAGCATGCAGCGTCAGTGGAACATTTTGAAAGATGTAACGACAAGGAAGATAAAATGTGATCCTTAGGAAGACAGATGCAGGGAAGCATAAAATCGTGGGGAGATGAGGCACGCTTCAATCTCCTGAGCCATTTTTGTATATTTAGTGGTCTTATGTAAGTTTGTTATAAAGGACTTGAGAACCAGACCCAAGCCAGGCTCAGCACGAGGAGTGTGAGACAATCATGAGCACATATGTGATGATTAAACACTGTGGGCTTCTGTTTTGGTGGCATGGGGGACGTGTAAAGGAGTGTAGAGACGGTGACAATTCTGGAGGGAAACCGTCAATCAGTACACAACATGAACAACAACAAAAAAGAGGAAAAATCATCAAAGAAGTGCGATGACCTAAAAAAATTAATGAAATGGGGATGGAGGGCGGGGAAGACTGGGAGATGAAACCCATCAGCTGAAAGCAACCTCGCTGCTGCCAGGGCCAGTGACAACCCCGCCTGGGATGTACCGAAGCCTGCCCCCCAATGCCTCCTTAGCGGCCTTACCAGTGGGAACCTGATATGTGGATGTCTTTATCCCTGGAGGTACTCAAAAGCCTTCTGGACATAATTCTGGGTAATTGGTTCCAGGTGCCTCTTCCTGAGCAGGGGGAAATGGACTAGATGACCTCCAGAAGTCCCTTCCAAACTTAACCATTCTGTGACTCTGATTCTGTGATAGTTACACTTAACCGGTAGTCATTATTGGGTCATACTAATCCCAGAGTCTGATAAGAAGTGGGATACTGCAGGGTCTATTCTAGGAACCGTGTTGTTTCATGTCTTTATCAGTGGCCTGGAGAAGAGGTTGGCATGCACTGTCATCAGATTTGCAGATGATGCCAAAACCGGAGAGAACCCGCTCAAAGGCAGCACTGGATGACTGAAACAGGCTTAGAGGAACCTCATGAAACTCAACAAGGACAAATGCAGTGTCCCAGCTTAGGAAAAGAAGGAACGCTTGCAATGGTACAGGCACTGCCTGGATGGAGAAGAGCTCTGGGGTGTTTTATTGACAGAAAGGTGGACTGGAGCCGACATGCGGAGTCAACAGCAAAGAAGTTGCACAGTGTCCTCTGGGCTGCGTTAACAGAAGCACAACCTGAGGGAAGTGACTATTCCCCTCTACTTATTACACCAAAGCAGGAATGCTGCACCCTGTCTTGGGCAACCTGTCTACAAAGTGAATGAAGTTGAGTGCGGGACCGTCGAGGAGGTTGCAGTGCTGGAGCACTAACCCCGCAGAGGATGGGCAGGTGCCTGGGCCTCTCGAGCCTGGAGAAGGGAAGGTTTCAAGGGTGCTGAGAGAGCCCCGCGCACTTCGGGATCGCCCGGCCTGCGGGGGGGGGCGCTCAGCACAGCCCCGGGCGGCAGGGGGCGCTGTGCGGAGGGCGCTGTGCGGGACGGGGCGGAGCGGGCAGGCGGCGCTGTGCGCTGTGCGGGACGGGGCGGAGCGGGCAGGCGGCGCTGTGCGCTTTGCGGGAGGGGGCGCTGCGCGGCGGAGCGGGCAGGCGGCGCTGTGCGCTCGGCGCCGTGCGGGAGGGGGCGCTGCGCGGCGCCGCTCGCGGGCGGTCTCCCCGCGCCCCGGGCGGGCGGTGCCGGTGGGGCCCGTACCGATGGCGCTGCCGGCGCTGTCGAGTTCGGGGGTGAAGTTCCGGCGGGTCCTGGCGCACTTCCCGCAGGAGCTCAGCCTGGCCTTCGCCTACGGCTCCGGGGTGTTTCGGCAGGCGGGGGCCGCACAGGGCGAGGTGAGGCCGCGCTGGGCCGAGAGCGCAGCGCCCGCTGTCGCTGGCGGTGCGGGGCCGGGGCTGCCCTGGGGCGGCGCGGGTACCGGCGGGTGAGGGCGTTTTGCGCGCCCGGTGGGCTCCGCCGGCTGCGATAGAGCGGTGGTTCGTGTGTGTGTGTGTGTGTGTGTGTGTTGGAACTTTCTCGCATGGCCCGCAGGCCGTGTCCGGTGGGTTTGAGTGAGATCCCCGGGAGAAATGTTCTGTGAGGGTGGGGAGGCCCTGGCCAAGGTTGCCCAGAGCAGTGGTGGCTGCCCCATCCCTGGAGGTGTTCAAGGCCAGGCTAGATGGGGCTTTGAGCCCCCTGATGCAGTGGGAGGTGTCCCTGCCCATGGCAGGGGAGTTGGAAGGCTTTGAGGTCTCTTCCAACCAAACTATTCTGCAGTTCTGTGACTGCTCGTTGTGCTCTCTTTAGCACTCCCCTCAAATGTATCTTCAAATGTGTCTCGTATTCCTTGCTGAAAAGAGAAAAACAGAGGATAAGAGTTTCGGAGCTCTGACAAAGTCTCATGCTGACGCAAAAGAAAGGAGAAGGAGGGTGGCTGACAAACTGCCTTTTGAGTAGCATTGACTGATGAGCTGGAATGCAGCCCAGAGCTCAGAGCCACGCAGAGAGGCAGGCAGGGTGGGCCTGATGAATTTGAAGCAATATTGCTGCAAATGTTAGTTTATTGTTGGTATGAATTGTAAACATTCAGCTTGCCTGTGTGCCAGAAATGCGTGGACTGATCCCAGAAGAGCAGTGTTAACATTGTGCATAACAAGTCTTTGGAGTTTGGATTGTCTTGTTGACAAAAGCAAGTGAATACACTAGAAGTGCAGTTCCTTGCTGCCATCTCTCAGATGCCTTTATCTCCGCCCCCGACTCACAATTCATGGCCTTGTGTGTCAGCAAAAGTCCTGTTCATTAGCAGTTTAAGCTGTGACTGTCAACTGTGAGGAGAATGATGATCTCATCATGTGCTCCGCTGTCCTGGAGGCTTGAAGGTTGGTCCATTAACCAACCAGGAGGACAAGGAAATTTCGGACCATCATTGCTAGACTGGCTGGAGAATATACCGCATACATCAGAACCATTAAACTGTGTCTGACATTAGTGCTTGTGTTTCTTGTTTGGTTTTGTTTTACTTGCGTGAAAAACGATTAGCTGGTAGCACAAGACAATGTATATCTTACATTAATACAATTAACACTGATTGTGTCCTGACATACAAACCCCCAGCTCTTTTCTCCTTATCTGCAGGACAATATGCTGGACTTTGTGTTTGCTGTTGATGATGCTGTGACCTGGCATATGATGAACTTGTTGAAGAACAGGAGTCATTATTCCTTCCTAAAAGTTTTTGGGCCAAAACAGATCAGTAGTGTACAGAGCTACGGAGCAGGGATTTACTACAATACTTTAGTGCCGTGTAATGGTAGGGTAAGTACAAATAGTTTAAGTAAAGTCAAATGTGTGTGCAAAGTATTGAAAGGATTAGCTTAAAGCAGGTTTCTGTGCAGAAGGCAAATCTTGATTGTGACACCTTTAAATATAGTATCTTCAATATTTGTGTCTCAAAACTGTTTCACAAACAGTGTATTAATTAAAAAGCAAACAGAGTAGCTGCTCTTGCACTGAAAAAGTGAAAGCAATGTTTGGAATTTACAATTGAAGCACTTTAGAAACTGGCTTAATATTCCTTATTACTTGCCGTCTGCCAGTTTTGGTGGTTGTAGAGTGTATCGTAGGGAAACAGGGCCTTAATTTTAGCAGTTAGTCATATGGTAATATCAAAGTGGATTCTTACTCATTGTTTGACATAAAATGCAAATATTTAACATAGCAAGTTGGAAGTGTCATTTGTGCTGTTTAATCGCTAACATCCTGACTTGTGAAGCTTTAGTGTAATTGATAATTCTAGGTGAGTAGTACTAGTCCAGCAAATTCTACTCTTGCATCTGTGTGTCGAGCGTGTTTGGTAAGGAGGAGTGTGGACAGGAGTCAGGAGAGGGAGAAGCTGTGTCTCTCTGTCTTGGTGGGGATTTTGAGTAATTAATATACTGTACATGGGAAAAGCAAGTTCTTTTAAGGAAGATGGGAAGTAAAATGAAATGAAGGACAGTCATGGAGAAGTGCCATGTAAGCAATGTCTGCCTAGCTGAAGTTTCTCAGAGAACGTGTGGTTGCAGTAATGTTGGGTATGTGGTAGAATTCTTCATAGAAGCTAAGGAGGTAGATGAAGTTGTTTATTACCTACTTGTTATTTTATTTAAAGGCATCTCTTTAAAGGCAAGAATTTGGAGTTTAAACTTTGCCTGAAATTTGGTTCTTCTTGGCTCTTTATGCCCTTACCTTATGCTACAGTGACTCAGTCATTTCAGCATCTCTGGTCTTTTGTCATCCAGAAATTCTAGAACTGTCTGTCTTGCTGAGAGGATAATCTTTGGAGACTCAGGAAGTGCAAATCAGTAACAAACTGTTGAAAGTCCATTTTTTTTCCAGTCACGTGAAGTTAACTCCAAAATCACGTTTTGTTTTCTAACATCAAAGAGCAAAAGAAAAAACTCCCTGATACACCCCCCACCATTCCGTAACAGGGGTTAATAAATACCAAGGGGGGTTGTTTATCTTAGGTCTCTGACAAACTACTTCTGGAGTGTTTTCGATATCAGAAAGGGTACTGTGGATTATTCCAACTATTTTAACGTTTGGCTGGTACAAATCTGATCATACCCTTTCCAAAATCTTCTTTTGGACTGTTGTATTTTAACGTTCAGATCTCTTCAGTATCAATGTCTATCTAGACAAGGTTTTTTTGGGATTTAAAGTGTTTTGCTTTAGTGATTGATCCTGGAATGAATTTATTGTAACTTTGATTCTAGAAAGGATCTTAGAGTTCTGTGCATTCCATTTTTTCCTGGAAGCTTTCCTGTAAATAGGATTTTTTTTTTTACCTCTTGGGTCTGTTAAAACGTCTTAATATTATGCATCCCATTTTTTATTGGAGGTGTGCATTCCTACAATTAATGACAGTTATAGTAGTGAGTGTCATGTAGTGAAGATGGTGCAGCTATATGGTTTTTCAAAAACCTTTATTTTCCTTTTTTCTCCAGATGATAAAATATGGTGTAATTAGCACTGATACCCTGATTGATGATTTACTTCACTGGAAAACCCTCTATGTTGCTGGACGCCTACAAAAACCGGTAACTGTCGGTCTGTTCAGTTATCTGTCTTGAAATGAAGGAAATTACAGGGCTGGAATATTATCAGTTGTAGTTTTAAGGATCTCTGCATCAGTAGTGAACAAAAACTCTGCCCTGATTTAGGGGTCTAGTCCTAGAGGGATAACCTCGCAGAAAGGAAGTGAAATGTAGTCCTAGATTATATTGTGTTATGTGAAAAAAACCCTAAAAGTAAGTATATCGATCACAGTTTTCTGCCTGTCTCAGGGTCCCTTTAGTGTTAAATGTGATACCTTTTATAAGAAATTATAGTAGTCACCAAAATTTAGCACAGTTGAATATTGGACATATTTAAAGATGAAAGCCACTTTGCTTTGCAGTTACACTCTTGTTTATTGTAGTGTTAAAGTATCTACAATTGACCAAACCATGTGTTGAGGAGGGTGCTTTGTGGCATAAAAAATAGGAGGCCTTTGCTTTCCCAGGAGGGCCTTACCCATTGTGCTTTCAGCAGATGGTAGCAGTGCTAAGTTAAAAATCTCTTAAGAGGGAGGAAGGAGAGAACTCTGAAGTCTTAGAACAGAAGTTAATTGTGTCTTTAGCTGAAAATTTGGGGTGAAAGTTTGAACAGATTGTCTCAGCCCTGCTGCCTTTTCTCTGTCTGCAGGGACGTGTTATAACTAGAACAGCTGTTATCTTTAGAAAGAATGGAACTTAATACATTGAGAAAAATAACCAAATGGAGAATTCTGAATTCCACATTAACGATGAATAGTGAATATTTATTTTCAGTGTACCTGCATTTGCTGCTGTTTCAATTTACTTTAGGATTTTTCATCTTCTTAGTATATATAAATTGTTTTGTGCCTTTTGATTAAATTCAAGGGGAGTACATAGTGCACAAGAAGGCAGAATTTGGTGTTTTGTTTGGTTGCTAACAAGACAGCAGAGGCATCTTCATGCATGTGTGTTTAATAGGTAAAAGAAGGAATCAGTCTGAATTATCTTCATAAAGCTCCCAGGAATTTACATTGAGTAAAGACTGCAGGAATATAAACTAGAATTTGTCTGAAAGGTGACTTAGTGAATATTTAAAGTTTCTTTTCCTGTAGGATCTATAACATCACTCACTGGGATTTTCAATGTTACACTGTGTTGACCGAAAATGACCAAATCATTTGTTGAGATCTGTTGTGTGGGTTTCAAGTGTCTGCTGGTTCTGGCTTCACAACTGATTCGATGTTTTGATACTTATGTTGTAAGCAGTAGTGATGGAAAGCTTTTTTTACCTCCTTAAAATAAGCCTCTTTTGGAGGGGACATGGGGTTTGGTTTGTTTGCTTATACGCTAGAATCTCTTAGGTACCATTTGCTGTTTTGTGCTAGTTCTGGACACAGTTGACTGTAGCCAGATTAATATTGTTTAACAGTTTGTTTGGGAATTTTTTCCTCACTCTCATATAGAGAAGGAGGAAAAGCTGAGTGCCTGCCTGGTGTTCCATTACAGAGCTGTCACTGAGTGAAAGCTATCCAAGCTATTCCAGCACTTGAGCTAAAACACTTGCTCTGGCTCGAAAATCTTGCCTTAATTTTCACTGGAGATTTTCTTTGTGTTATGAACTGGTTGCCTTGACCAAGTAATCTTTCCAGAATGTTTGGCAGAGTAGATGGAGTTTGGAAATGCCACTGATTTTTCTTCCCAGGCTTCTTTGTGTCAAAAGTTTCTTGGCTTTTCATCCTACATGAAATTTGTAACGCTGATTAGCTAAATTCCCATTGACTGTATTGAAAAATTGAATAAACTTAGTTGTAATTTCTCCATGACTGACAGGCTTCCTGAAAAAAAAAAAAGCTGCTGTACCTAAAGAGTGAGATAAATAAGCACAAGTGACACAATTAGTTCTCAGAGGAAAAAGTTTTTAAAAAGCATCTGAACTGTTACTGAATTTTTGTTAATTGTAGAGTGAAAGTAATCGCTTTAGTGTAAGCAGCTGCTTCCTGGAGAAACTATTAAGAAAAGGAAGTGTTTTATAAATTGAAGCGAGGTGAGAGAGAAAGGAGTATGAATAGTTTACAGAAATATCTTGTACTTTTTAGAGAGATCATGGGAGGTTTAGGCTTTTTGTATTATAAAAATTCCCGTGGAGGTGTGACAGAGCACGTATATGTTTATGGAATTTTTCTGTTGTCCAAATCTGTAAAAACATTTGGTGAAAAGAGAATGGAAAAGTCCTCTCATTGTGATACTTAGCAGAGTGTGGATGTGGCTAAATGACAAACTGGGGTAGTGCTTTTGACATCTTTCATTCTGTAGTGAGATTGTCCTTGTGTGTATCTGTAATATCTTTGTTTACATGTGCCAGCAGTTTCTTGTGTATGAATTTCCTAGCAGTGACGGTAATGTTTCCTACTTCACGCTGCTGTGATCACTGAGGGTCGTGCTTATTTATAGAATGGAATGTATCCCTCATTTAACATATTTACTGACTTTAAAGTCTGTATTGTTAGTTAACTGAATTCTCTGTATACTGTAAAACCAGAATAAATTGGCTGCTTCTTTCCCCGTTATGTGACGCGATGCAGTGGATAGTTCTGGTTGTAAGTCCTCTGCACTGTGAAAAAGCTTTCCTTAACTCTGGTCTTCTTTCAGGTTTACTCAAGAATGAACATTCATTGTTGTCACACCTGGGTGATAGCTATGGTGCTCCATCTTCCTGGGAGGTTTCTAGCAATCTGAACTGTTTAAAATCTCTTTGTAAATGGTGTCACTACTGCAGTGTTTCAGGTGTTCACATTCTGAAGCCTGACATATTATTTCCCTTTGAAAAAATTCTGGTTTGTGGTAGGGAGTATTTTTAGCAAAGGAGGAGATGATTCCTTTTACTTCACTAAAGCAAGTCCGTGGTCTTCCATGAGAAGAGAATCTCTACCAAGTTTCATGTTTTAAAGGGCTGTGACCATGACGTTCTTAACAGCAAGTTGTGGATATATTTTATTTACAGGGCTAGCCTGAGATGTAAGCAGTTTGCTTGACTGCATGAGGTGCCACAGACTTCTCCCTTCTGTCTTTCCTTAGTTTCCCTGTAGCAGCAAGTTGTGAAAGCACATGTAAGTGAATTAGTTGATGAGATTTTCATATTAGTTTATCCTCATGGCCAGCCTGTTTTGTTTATTGGATTTGTGCAAGTCTGTATGCATTCGTTAAACTTCTCCCATGGTTTTCAAGGAAACAAAAATTACTCTGGGCAGATGAATATATATGGTATTTTAGTGTGTTTTATCATTGTCTTTCATTTTAATGCTAAAAAAATAGAGAAACTCATAACAAGCAGGAATTCTTCAGAGAGCTGTTTGTGGAAGAGCATAGTGAGCCATCTTGTAACCCAGGCTGACTTCATCCATCTAATGTTCTATAATAATAAGTTTCCATATTCAGTTCTTATTGCAGATCTGCTTTTTATTCCAGTATATTTCCATATCCTAGGTGACTGGATTCTGTAGTTGGACTTGAACAGTTTGAATGTTTCCTAAAAATAAACTTTTTTTTTTGTGGCCTGTAGAAGCACTCAACTTCAGGGATCTGTTCTTCATGTATATGTGAAGTTTCCTTTGAGTTCACGTTCTCTGTATGCAAAATGCAAAATAAAGCCCTGCTTCTTCTAAGAGCATAACTAATGTCTAAAAAACTACTTGAAGTGTATGATAGAGGAGTCCTTTATTGAAAAAGATAAATAGAATGAAGATGAGTAGGAAAACTTACCTCTTTTTCTGGTATTCCATTCTCTCAGTGTGACAGTGGTCTTGTTTTCTTACGGTATAATATGAAGTAATTCTGTTGATGCGTTAATATTTATTCTTTTGATTAATCTTAAATTCATGATTATGAGAAGGTGAATACCTCTTCAGAGATTAGTTAGTGGCTGTTGCTTATAACAGTTCTGAGCATGTTTGTAAAAGTAGCTTTTTGTAGCAGACTGTTAAGCCATAAAAAGATGTTCCTCTCTCCCGCTGTGTGAACAGAAGACACTAGTCTTTTTGCACCATAATACCAGTATCTAATCTTGAATAAATTTCTTATTTATTTTCATGCTGGAGTGAGTAATATTTCTGCTTTCATCTTCATTAGCACTTACCTGACATCTTGCTTCCATAACTCTGCTTTTTCAGGTGAAAATACTCACACAGAATGAGAATAGCAAGCTGCAAGCTGCTCTTGTTAGCAATCTGAAGAGTGCAGTCACAGCGGCCTTCCTCATGTTACCAGAAAGTTTCTCTGAAGAAGACCTCTACATGCAGATTGCAGGACTCTCCTATTCTGGTTAGTATACGGTGTCTGCAGTCTCTGAGGAGAAAAACTGTGACTGGAGCTCTTGTACTGCAGTAGAAAGTCTAGTATAGATGTCAGAGGCTCTTTTGCTTTGGGTCTAGATTTTCACACGCTCCAATAACTATATTTTAATGCAGTGTTACCTAACAGCTTGGAAAGACTAATTGTGCTTATTCATGGAAAATAAGTATAGGTACATAAGCAAAACTTACACCTGCTTGATTTATGAACAGTGAAGTATGGGTGACTGAATATGATAAAATAGTGGTTTGGTTTTTTTCAGTTTGGATTTAGTTTTTTAGTTTTAATGGTTCAGAACCTTGGAAAAAAATTTTCTTTCCGCTACCGGTGTAATGATTCATCTGATAGTCTGACCCGTGCTTTCTTAGCTCTTACTTTTTGAATATGCTGTGTTTAAATTTCTTATTTATTATAATTGAAAGATGCAAAATATGATTCTTCAGTTTACTCAGCTTCTAGTTGGTATTTGTCTTTTTTTTGGTAAGAGATTTACCTATTTCATATGTAAAGAAAGGAGGAGTGAATTAGTACAGAAAAAAAATTAAGAAATCACTCCAAATAACTTTTCAATACAAGATTTAATTGTTTAATTCAGCATTGCTCTTTAAATGTTGGTATCCTTAATGAAATCACTACGAACAAGTGTGGTTGGAATTATACTTTACGCAGCGCTTTCTTTGCTTGTCTAGAAATGCAAGTTTGGCTGTTAAAAAGAAGCACAGGTGGGCAGGTAGGGTTTATAGGCAGCAGCTTGGCTCTCCTGAGCAGTGTCTATGCATTACGTGGTACCTCTCTGGTCACTTTAAGTTGCAAGTTCTTCAGCCTTTCCTTAGCAGTTTCTTTGTGAATTGTTACCTGTTTGGAGGCGCCAGTGAAGAGGACACTGACAGTGGGATACCTGAGGGCTGCTAACGAGGGGTGTTTGCTGCAGGGCTGCATACTTGCCCACCTGAAACCTGCCAGGAGTGTCATCATCTTGGTGAGCACTAGTGACCAAGGTGCTAGATCTTGTGAAACAGTGCAAGTAACCAAGAATGGCTCCTCTGGGTAAGCAAAGCTAAAGCAGTAGGACTCCCAGATGGGAATGTTCAAGAAAAAGGCTGAGAGTTGCATGTTTGTGGATGTTTTATTTTACTGTCATTTTGTCAAGTCGTAAACTTTTCAGAGGGTAGACAAAATTCATTTTAAGTGTTAATCTAATTAGTCTCCTTGGAGACTGCTGAAAAGAGTTGTTTGCTCTTTAATTTGGAAAATGTTATCCTTTTTATTTTACAATGCATTTTTTTGAGAGCACTGAGTCAGTACCATTTATATGGGAAGTGTTGGTTTTGCAGCTGGGCATGAATCAAAATAAACTAAGTAATGCTAGCAAGTTGCCACCTTGCAACAACATTTATCGCCTGAATGTGGGAAGTAGGAAAATGAATTGATTCAGGTTTCTGTTTATTGATCTCTGCTGCACTGATCCTAAAACTCCTGGTTGGTAACCCTGGAAGCTACCAGAGTAGTATTTAATGGAGGCAAATGAATGCTTTATTACAGGCTGACTGTGTCTTCACTTGTTCTTTTTGAAACTTTTTGGTCATGTCATAAAAGAAAGTGCAAAAATCAGTAATGGAACGGTGGTGTTTAAAGAGTTGTTTTCTAACCTACTAATAAAATATGTGGCTAAGGGGAAAAGATGGTACTGTGATCTTACCATGGCCGCCATTATCTGTACTTGAGGTGCAGAGACAGTGCAAATTACTTTCTTTCAGTATTGGAAAATTTGAGGTTATTTATTTCTGGACACAAAGTATTGGGGCTGGACAGTTTGTTAAGTAATGTGTCAAAACTGATGTATGGTTGCAAAGATGTATGGTTACTGCTGCTTTGGAGGCTAAACTTGACAGCTGGTCTTTTTTTTTGTTGTCCAAGTGAAAACGTGGACAGAGGATTTATGACATTTCGGCATATCAAAGGTCACATAACAATTCTGACTCTTGTTTTCTGTGCTTGAAGGTATTTGAATAGTATTTTTTGACTATTAGAAGGTGGACATCATTGTGGATTATATAGGCATTTGTAGAATTTCAGGGTAAATCTTGGGTGAGAGTTTTGTACTGTTTTGGCTTCTGTTATATTCTCCTTTGAGTTGTCTTTTTTTTCCTAATGAATTAACCATGTCTCTTTTCTTGACTAGGTGATTTCAGAATGGTAATAGGAGAAGACAGATTGAAAGTGCAGAACATTGTGAAGCCAAATGTTCCTCATTTTCAGAAGCTGTACAGTAACATACTACAGGACTGCCCTCAAGTGGTGTATAAGCACCATCTGGGGAGGCTGGAGGCAAGTGGCCTTCTTCAAAACATTTTTAAAACAAGCAAGTGGAAGTGCTTTACCACACTGACAGAAGGCAAGAATTATGCCATACACTAAGAAGAGCGGTTGTAGTCATGGTGCTTGCTGATTGTTAGGCTTATGTAGTTTAGTTAATTCTGCACCCTGACTTGCCTTGTACCAGTCTCTGCATGTGTAGTAACTACTGCTCATTTTCTTTAGGGGTGGGCACAGAACTAGAGCCCTAGCAAGGGAATAAGAGAAGATCATTTTAAAGCTTGTGTTCTAATGACTACCATATGGAAACAACAGTCTAGGAAGTGATGAATAAACATATGGTTTGTGTTAAAAAGATTAGGCTGTATCTTAGAGGTGCAACTTTCTGCAATCAAAAACTACATCTCACAAAAAAACCCTAGAGTGCTAGTTATGAGATCAATTGCCTAAACCCAAATGAAATTCTGGCATTATCTTTATAAACTATTTTTTTTCCTAGTATTTGGGAAACGGGTATCCAAAATGACCAGTATCTTAAATTCCATCTTTCTGGCATAAGGTGTAAGTGTAACACTGTAGTTAGGAGGGATGCCACAGTCAGGGGTCCAGTAGCAATTTTTCCCCTTGTACAGCGCATGCCCACGTGTAAATATTCAAGTGTGATACACGTTTCAATGTGAAGTGGTAAATAGCATGGTTTATCTTGTGGGCATGGATATCTCTTTATCCTCGAGTCACTCTGGTAATTATCTCACAAATTCCTTCTTTTAAGACATGTCTATTAGAAGCTGAAGTACAGACAAAAGCAAGCTTGATTACAGTAAACAGTTTTACTGCAGTGCTTTGGAGTACAGTGTAGGGGAATCTGTACTGCATGTTTTCAGTGTGCTTTTGAACAGTTTAGTAGAAGTATTTAAATAGATTTTGAAAAGAATCAGTAATGCTTTCTTTGAGAAAATGGCTAGTTAGAATAATAGTCCCTGTTGTGTTACCTTTAAACCAATCCTAGTAGCGTACTACAGATATGTTGTTGGATAACAACTCTGTCCATAGTTCTATAATAGTCATAGAGGCTGTTGATGAAATGCCATAATTTCACTGTTGATTTTGAGCAGAGTGCTTTAATACTTTATTCCTTGGTCTGGTCATTGGCAGTTGTTCCCCAGATTGAAAAGGATAACTGCTACAGGAAGTGCTGTTTAACACAGGATAGAAACCCTTTCTCCAAGTATGTCTTCAGAGTTACAGAGAAAATTCTTTCTTAAAAGATTCCTCAAAAACAATTGAAGGCAGACACAAGTTCTAATAGTTCTGGTGTGGATTCCTCCCACATCATGTTAAGAGCCCTCTCATTGTTGGCTCCCTCTGTAGTCTGTGGGTGATTGAGCTGGATATCGTTTTCTCCCCATTTACTGAAGGGAGCATGGAGGACAATTAGGCTCCTGTCTGATGTCTTTGTGAACTGCCTTAAAAGTTGTGTGGGAGGAATTGAGCTCTTCATGTTTTCCTCCAGTTTTGGAGACATCTGCTCCATTGTGCATTTTTCAGTGTTCTGCTTACATTTTGTAATCCTGTGTAGAGGCTTGCACGTTGGTATCATTGTATTCAAAAAAGGGTCGTTGATTTTCTGATTTAGATTAGAAAAATGTGGAATGAATGTTTCCTTCAAATTATACACACTAGATCTGGTTTGAGTTTAAAGCAGAGAAAATGTTTTTCAAACTAAACTTGAAATATGTGTGTACAGTTTGATTATATTCAGGCAGAAGAAACTGAGCTAAGTTGTCTTCTGGGAACTCCTTTTTGCCCCCATTGTAGTGTACTTGTGTTTCCAAAGGAAATTGGATAGAGCAGAAATGATACAGTTTCAGTGGAAAGTTGCTTGCAGAGGCAGGAAGATCATGTGTGTACATGAGTTTTCCCTTGGATAAAAATTAACATCTTTACATTGAGTTATTCTCCAAGGCCAGAACAGCATTTCGCAGTGCTTGGGGAGTTTTCATTAGCATTGGCTTTCACAAGTGAAATGGATCGTCTTCTTTGGGATATTTATCAGAGCTCAAAGGCAGCCAGAAGACTTTTCTGACTTCTTTGATATTAATAATTACTTCATTAACACTGAATATTTTTACTGTTCTTTTTATAACGCTCAGATTGATAAAAGTCCAGAAGGTCAATTTACGCAACTAATGGCTTTGCCAAGGACTCTGCAACAAAAGATAACTTCTCTGGTAGACCCTCCTGGAAAAAACAGAGATGTGGAAGAAATTCTAATGCAAGTTGCCCATGACCCTGACTGCGGATTTGTGGTGCATCAAGGTAGGCCTAGATCAGTGTCTGTCATCTGCTTTAAGATGTGACAGATGTACTGTATCACACGATGATAGAATGTTTTGGGTTGGAAGGGGCCTCAAAGCCCATCCAGTTCCAGCCCCTCTGCCGTGGGCAGGGGCACTTCCCACTAGACCAGCCTACTCAAAGCCCCATCCACCCTGGCCTTGAACACCTCCAGGGATGGGGCAGCCGCAGCTTCCCTGGGCAACCTTTGCCAGGGCGTCACCACCCTCATTGTGAAGAATTTCTTCCTAGTGTCTTATTTAAATCTTCTCCCTTCCAATTTAAAGCTGTTCCCCCTTGTACTCTTACTACAGACCTTTGTAAAAAGCCCCTCCCCAGCTTTCCTGTAGCCCCTTCAGGTACTGGAAGGTCTCCCCGGAGCCTTTTCTTCTCCAGACTGAACACGCCCAACTCTCTCAGCCTGTCCTCATAGCAGAGGTGCTCCAGCCCTCAGATCATCTTCCTGGCCTCCTCTGGACCCATTCCAAAAGTTCCATATCCTTCTTATGTTGGGGATTCCAGAACTGGACACAGGACTCCAGGTGGGCTCTCAGGGGAGCAGAGGAGAGGGGGAGAATCCCCTGCCTTGCCCTGCTGGCAATGTTGCTTTTGATGCCACCCAAGACACAGTTGGCTGCCTGGGCTGCAAGCATGTGTTGCTGGCTCATGTCAAGCTTCTCATCAGCCAACACCCCCAGTCCCAGTACAGACCCCTGAGGGACACTGCTTGTCACAGGTTTCCATCGGGACATCGTGCCGTTGCTTTTCCCGTGTCCACTGATGCAGCCACCCCATCATAGAAAGCCACTTGGTTGGTCAGGCAGGACTTGCCCTTGGTGAAGCTTTGCTGGCTGTCTCAGATCACCTCCTTGTCCTCCATGTGCTTTGGCATAGCTTCTAGGAGGATCTGTTCCGTGATCTTCCTGGGCACAGAGGTGAAGCTGACAGGTAGTTCCTAGGGTCCTCTTTTGATACCCTTTTTAAAAAGGGGCACAGTGTTGCCCTTTTCCCAGTCACAAGGGACTTCCCGTGTCTGCCATGGCTTCTCAAATATTGTGGAGAGTGGCTTGGCAACCACATCAGCTGATTCCCTCAGGACTCTGGCCTGCATCTCATCAGGCCCCATAGACTTGTATATGTTCAGGTTCCTCAGGTGGTCATGAACCTGATCTTCTCCTACAGTGGGAGGGACTATACCCCCGATCCCCAGCTTGTTGTTCCTTGACCCTGGAGGGGTTAAGACTGAGGCAAAAAAGTTCAGTACCTCAACCTTTTCCTCTTCTGTCGATACGAGGTCACCATTTTCATTCATCAGTGGGGGTATGACTTTCTTTAGCCTTTCTTTTCTGGTTAACAGACCTATAGAAGCCCTTATTCTTTGCTTCTCTTGCCAGGTTCAGCTCCAGCTGCACCTTGGCCTTCCTGACCCTATCCCTACGCAACTGGGCAGCATCCCTATACTCTTCCCAGGTTCCCTGTGCCTGCTTGCTCTGCCCATGCAATTCCCTCTTGTTCTTCAGTTTGACCAGCGGGTCTCAACTCAGCACCGCTGATCTCTTCCCTTCCCTGCCTGGTTTGCTACATCTGTGGACTGAGTGCTCCTGTGCTCTGTGGAAAGCATTGTTAAATATTTGCCAGCTTTCTTCTGCTCCCTTGTCCCTGAGGACCATTTCCCAGGAGTTCTACTGACCAACTCCCTGAAGAGCTGAATTTTTCTTTCCTACAATTTAGGGTTCTTACTACACTCCTCGCCTGTGACATATCCCTCAGGGACTTGAACTCCACCAGTGTGTGATCACTGCAGCCCAGGCTGCCTTGGATCTTGACATCACTGATAAGCTCGTCAGGTCAAAATATATATATATATGTATATGTTACTGTAATTCAGAAGGATGATATAGAGAGAAGGATGAGGATAACAAGCGATTAATCACGAGATACATTCCTAAAAGCATGGCTTGGGATTTGTTTGATTGCAAACAGGTTATCTGACATGCTCACAAATAGCATTCCTACTGATACAGAAAGATAAGTTTTGGTTTGGCTCCTGAAAGTAGTCTTTGGGAATTAGTGTGGCCTGCCTAGGCCATCTAACTATTTGGAATACTTGCATCCTCAGGATTTCATTGGCTGCCATAACTTCATCTACATACTACTGTGTATCCTACTGGCCATACAGTGCAATGCTAAGCTAATTTTCTGGTGT
Organism: Dromococcyx pavoninus; assembly: GCA_033558185.1. NCBI lineage: Eukaryota > Metazoa > Chordata > Aves > Cuculiformes > Neomorphidae > Dromococcyx > Dromococcyx pavoninus. The sequence goes on from JAUMJL010000182.1 coordinate 392,007, forward strand.
CCTGACGTGACCTTTTCCAATCATCATAGTTGGTGCAGATGCATGAATTCTTGCAGAGATCTCAAGCTTTGAGGAAAATTGAGGTGCCTCTCATCATCACAGCTTCTCTGAGGCAAGATTATTATGTACTAACAAGTTAAAGCTAATGCTGGAGTGTTTTATTATACTGCAGAAAAATGCAAATGTTTAGTTGCAGAATCCTTTACATCTCTAAAGAACTCAACACATCTTAGTTCCAGGTGGCCAATTCTGCAAGCTCTTTGAGCACAGCCAAAGCTCCCTAGATACCTGAGAGGTGCTGGACACAAGTCAGCTGCTGAGGGAGCTCTTGCACTGCTTTCTGCTTGGGGAAATAAAGCTCCTGAGAGTTGCTGTTCTCCCCTGACAGAGTAGAATCAAGGTGTCCAGCTTCTTTCACATTGTCTTCTGACTGAAGTAGCTTCTGTGCTACTGTAGCTGGATCTGGGAGCAGGAGTGGCAGTGTTGAGAGCTGCAGGTAGTTTTAGAGCTCTGAGTTGTTCATCCTGAGCTAACTGGCTTTGCGGTTGTATTTATGTGGAGTGTCACAGGCATGGCTGTGACTGCAGACTGTGCACACTGCTCAGTATTGAAACATCAGATTGATCTACTCTTCTCCAGCCAAGCATTTTACACTGCTTGGAGAACAAATCAAAACTTCTCTTTGACTTTTGTGGCCAAAAGATTTTCCTAATTCAAGAATCTACGTAAAGGATAGGACAATCCTACAAGACAAAGCTGGTTTACTCAAGTTGAATTACATTGTCCCTAAGTATTTAAGTAGCTCATCGTGATTTGTTCCCTTCCCCTCCGTACCCCTACCCCCCAAAATTATTTCCCAGTGGAATATGGTATCCCTCTTACTTGTTTCTTAAGCTTTATTCTTCATTGTAGAAGTAGCTTTGAAAGAAGGATTTAAAAATAGTATTTGAAATTATATTCTACATTATGGTTAATGCAGAAGAATAAGTTTGGAAGGCTAACTCTGGGACTGCTACATTTCTGCGTTTTAAAGTACTTTGTAATGTACGGTAGTTTTGTTCTGTAGTTATCAGCATGCTTTTATAAATATATGTTAGAACAGGTAAAGTTAAATACTTTTCACAAAAATTGTTAATATTTTGTATACTATTCCATTAATGCCACTGGACAGTGAGAGCTGAGCTTGCCACAGTGCAAAGTGGTAAAAGAGCCTTATCTCTAAAAACTGGTAATTGAAAAAAAAGCCAGACGAACACTGTGCAGTGCTGGCGTCTCTACTTGATCAGAGAAGTATAAAATTCCACTTTCATATTTTGAAGTAAACAATGAATATAATTTGTTCTGCTCTAGAAAGTTAATATACCAGTACTTAAGTGAAGCAACTTCGAATCCTTTGAGAGTAATCATTTTAGTAGAGAAATAATAGAAACACTAAATAAATAAACTTGATCAGTTCCTACCATTTGTTGTGTTTCATATTGATTTGGGAGGGGTTTTTTGTTTTATATCTAAAATAAGTTAAAATAGCTCAGAGAATATTTTCAGTTCAAAGCAGAACAGAAAGTTTCTCAGTGTAAGTGTATGTTTTAGAACTGGAAAAATATTTAAATTTTTTGTGTATGTTGGAGGATAAGAAAAGTCCCCACAAAATTACTAAGATGAGTAACATCTGTGTGTTTTCCTGTCTGCAGGCATTTCAGGAATTGTGAGATCTTCCAGTATAGTGCAGAGCACTAAAACCATACTGACAGCCGGTAAGAGTGTGTGTGTGATTTGTATCAACACAGGCCTCCTCAGTGCACAAAGTAAAAATTATAGGTCACCAAGACTGTCTGGTTACGAGAATTTAAAGAATAAACCTTTTGAGTGTCTAATTGAAAGCCCCTGGAAAATAAAAGTAATATTTAAAGCAGTAGCTTTATATAACTATTCAGAAATTGTAAAATGCCAGAAGGAACCGAAATCTGTATGACTTAAACAAACAAGTAACCCCCCAAAAGTAACAAAAGAGTTACAAACGAAGAGCTGAGTCGTACAAAGTCAATGTGAGAGAAAGTCTAGACGGGAGAAAAAGGACTTGCTTGTGCAGAAACATGGGAAAAACAGGGATGCTTTTCAGCTATCAGAGTCTTCCTAACTGAGTGGAAGTTACTGCAAGTTACGTAGCTGGAGCTTTATCTGGGTTTCTGAGTGCTGGGATAAAGCTAACTTTGAGGTGACATGATTTTCATATTTTGAAAGGCTGAAAGCACTGCAACTCAATTTAAAAGAAAGACTTAAGACCTCAGGCTTTATTTACTTAAAACACTTTAATTCCTGCAAAGTGAAAAATCCTTGCTGCTTGCATAAAGTTGCTCAGATGATTTTATGAACTCATTCATGCCTATTCCTAATTCTTCCAGAGAGGCAATTGTCTACAAACAATGCCATTACTGGTTTTAAAAGCAGCTGTATAGTTTCCCACTGAGCAATCCTTATCTATATTTCTGCAGGCGCTGTTCCCTTCCCATATAGTGTTAGCGTTGGTGGCTTCATTATACTTCTAACTCCTTGTAAAAAAACATGAGTAGCGGTGTTCGGGACCATTAGTGGTCTTTTGAGTAACATAAGCAGGAATAGGTGTACTTTTTATATGCTTCTGTTAATTGTCTAGGTCTATTAATGGGAAAAGGCTGACAAAACCATTGCCTAACTTTGTTCAGTAGCTGGAGGAGACTGAGGACACAACTAGTGACAAAAGACTGGGGCCTTCTGTGAAAAAAAACCTAGGGTAAGAGACAGCGTTATCACAGTAAATCCAGTGCTTGTGAAAGGTAGTGGCTTGCCTGGCCCACGGAGCAAAGCTGTTTGTGTGTAACTGCAACGGTGGGAAGAAGAGAGTCAAGCTTTGTCAGATTATTTGCAGTCGCCTTCTGTTGTGATAGACAGTAAATCACCTCTGGGAATTGTTAGTTCTTTTTGCATGTCACGCAGTAAATCACTCGCAGCCTTTACTGTTGGCAGGACTTTTGGGGAGTCCTAATGCATCTTCTGTAATGCAGGACTTGTAAATGTCACCATGTTTTCTGTTTTGTGCACCTGAAACTAGGAATCTGTGAAATGCCTTTTCTTTCCTTTGGCTTAACTGCTTTTTGGTTTATAGATAGTTACTTTTCTCCCGCTTTAAAACAAGCTCTAGTTGTCTCCTAACCAGCCAGTTACACAGAGGAACACTTAGATCTAAACCCATGGATTTGCTAATAGTGATCTTAGTGCTGAAAATGTATTTTTTGCTGTTTGGCTCAGGGAGAGCAAAGTAATTTGCCTCCAACACAAGCCTTATTTGAGTACGGAGGCTTGGGAAGAGTTTAGTTTTCTTTCTTTTACCATAATTTAGTTTCTTTTAACTATGTTTATGCACTTCTGCCAGAATCTGGCCAAATCTATTAGCAAGAGAATTCAGGATTGAGCTGTTGGTGTTAATCAGAGACTTCATGCTGAGGGAAATAAGATAGATTTAGAAAAGGACTGTTTCTGGCATTTCCTAACCTTTGAATGTTGTTTAATGAATGCAGAGCTTGCCTGTAGAGCCAGCCTTCCTGAGCAGTGCTGTGCAGGCCACCAGGTTCAGGAATCTGCCTGTAATGTGTACTATTGCACACAAAATCAGTGCTGCCTAAGGCAGGCATAGCCCTGCTTCCTGACCAGCCTGTGCAGGGCTTACCAGAGCACCCCCAGTGTCACTCACTGAGGATGGAGGGAAGCACAGGAACAGTATTTTTGTAATAAAAACCTACATTGTAGTGCATGTGAAAGAAGAAATTAAATGTAACTGACCAGGGGAATGACCTCAGCATTTTTCAGATGTGATGTTTGTGTGATGTTCAAGGATCACAATATCAGAGTATCACAAGGTTGGAAAAGATCTCTGAGATCATCTAGTCCAACCTATGATCCAACGCTGGCACCCACTCGTCATTTAAACCATGGATCTTCCCTGGAATTTAGGAGAGATGGATTTCCATGTGTAGAAACCTTTTGCCTGCTTTTTAAATTACTTCTCTCCAAACATTTATCACTGAGTTTGTGTTCAATCTTGCTGTATCTTATAATGAAGATTTTTTTTCCCCATCACAGTTCCTTAATTTAGAAAATCCTTCAATAGAGGGGAGGCATTAATTCTGTTTACCTTGCTGTGCCACTTCTTGGGACTCTCACCAACAAATATTCATACAGATGTGCACTGCACACAGCGAAACCATTAACAGTACTTGCTTGAGTCATGCCAGGAATGTGTATTACAAGGAAGTATGAGCTTTTAAATTTAATCCCCAAGAATGCTGTGTTTCTTTCTTTAACCAAATCTTGTCTAATGTTCTGTCCCCCAAGACCTATTTTTACACTTTCTACTGCAGTTTACAAAAAGTATTATGGCTCTGTCCTTCTGCAGTGCTTACGTTAAAAATAGTAGCTCCAGTAAGAGAATTATGAGAGAGGTTGATGAAGTCAGTGGCTCATTAAATAAGCTCTATTTTTTCTTGCTGTTCCTAGTAACTGTACAAGTACTTTTCTCATGTGTGTGCTTGCAAAAGAATTAATTTTCATTGTATAGGCATCATTCTTCTTGAAATGTAGTGGAGGACACAAAAAGGTTTCCTTAGCTGATTGTTTTATCTTAATAACAATAACGAAGTGAAATTCCTACTCTCTGGTCTATAGCATGGTGGTTCAATGTACAGCATGTTTCTAAATTAACTGTTGGATCAGGGATCATCATTGCTGAGATGGTATGCTCTGCATTAACACTATTGGCAAGGGGCACAAGCAAAATAAAGGATTTCAATGCCTTCAAGAGAACTTTTTTCATCTTTCTCTGCTGATGTGGTTTTAAAGTTGAGCTCAAGCTCTATGTTTTTGTTTGTTGTTAAATGCCTTATTTAGTTTTTGAAAATGTGCCTGTGTATTTCTTCAAGTCTGTGGTAAGGTTGACTCTGTTTCCCATTAGAGATGGCACCATCATTTGATTTATTTTCCCACATAGCTGGAGTCTGCATAGTCTATGGGAACTAACTCTGAAGTTCTTATATTTAGTTCTTCTGAAGATGTTGATAGTTGTTTAGTTTAGATTTCTACGTTGTATCTTACTAGAGGAGTGCTGCAAGCTTGGTAACTAAACTACTATCGATTAAATCATCAGTTGAAGCAATTGTTCAAGATATATTAAGTTAGCATGAATGCTTGTACGAGCTCTGAATAACTTCTGTTTTCTCAGAATTAGGATATTAGTATACTGTGTCTTCAAGGACTTTTTGTTTAACTATAAGAAATGGCTTCACACATTCTGTAGCTTTGTGATAACTGCTACTTCTGCTGCCTGAGCAGACGCTGCGTGCCACAGCACTTCACTGTAAATGCGTGTAAAAAGTGTGTGTGTCCGTGCGTGATACCCAAACAATATGTAACTGTTTGCCTCCCCAAGACAGTATTTGCATTAGTCTGTCTTTTCAAGAGCAATTAAAGAGTCCTACAGCCAGGTGTATCTCCTAGAAAACTTTGGGGGACTTCTGTGATAGCCAAATGACTACTTTACAACACCAACACTTCCAAAAAACCAAATGCATGGATTGTTAAGTAAAACCAGATACAACTTATGTTTACACTGAAATGTTGTGGTCTTGATTCCATGTGCATTAAGTCTTTGTTCTGTATCATATAGTGGAAAAATCTAAAGGGGAGGTAGAACCACCAAGTCATAGGTTCATAGCTAAAAGAGAAAGACATTTTCATGTGGTTCAGCTGCCTCGGATTCGGAGTCTGAGCCATAATTACAACCATTAACTTTTACTACAAATGTGACTCATCACCCTGAGGGCTGCTATAAGAAACCAGCTGTATGTATAAGCCTGTGTTTTGCTTTGTAGCACGATGGCAGAAATGTAAGCGTCTTATTCCATCAGGCTCTAGTGGGTGGAGTTTAGCAGAGCGCTGCCCACAGGGGGAGAACATGGAGGAGAAAAATCTCTTCAAGCTGAGCTGTTGCAAGAGGCAGAGCAGGCTGGCAAGCTGAGAGAACAAGCTGACTTGTAGACTGTGGAGCCAGTGCAGTTAATTACAGTTCTGCAGGGCTGTATCAGCTGTGTTGCTGTTGATTTGCCACATGCTCTGCTGAGCTTCCAGAAGGATGCTGACTGCATTGCAATGGCAGAACAACCTCGATTCTGGCATTGCAGTTTCAGTTTTTGGCAGCATAGTTCCTAGGAGATGGGGAAGTAATTTGCAAAGCTGTACAGTTAAATAGTTTTAACTTTGTGGGTTGGAACCACTTTTTTCATTTTTGTGCTATGCCTGAGCTCAGTCTGGCCTGGTTCTGCAACTGGAATTGTTACATCGTGTGCAATTTTAATGCAGATATGTGAGGCACTTCAGAATTTACGTGATTATTTACTTGTTATTTGAGATGCTGCAAAGACAAGCCCATTGCAACTTCCATTAGTGTGCTTGCTTTTAGAAAAAACTTATTAAATATAGAAAGGAGTGAGCTTACCTATGGGATGCACATGGGTTTGTAAGTTGAGAATATATTTATGCGTAATTTGTTACAAAAGGTAAAGTTGAGGTTTTTTAAATTGCAATTACAGACAAAAGAAGTGCACAACTCTTTATATACAACATTTGTTATGATCAGCTTTTTACTCTCCGTGTTCCTTCAGAAATAGAGCATGTGCTTCTTATTACTGCATATTCATTTGACTGCTGGTTTCTCTAGACTGCTAACACTGAATGCATCTTCAATTTAAGTGTTTTATCTTCATTTGATTACTTTCTAAGGTCTGTTCAAAATGAGATCTTAACATGCACCACCACCCTCCCTCAAAACAAAAAAAAGGTGCAGCTCAGTAGATGGCCAAACGAGGGCTTAAGTTGATAATTTGTTCCAAAAGATCTTTCCTTGTGTTCTGGACTGTCACACTGCATGACTTTTGACTGAATGCCTTCGTGTTCTTCAGTCTTGTCAGGTACTATTAAATATTCTATTGTATTCTATTAAATAAACATGAGGAAGATTACAATAAGTGTAACATACCATACTTTCTAATCTGTGCATGTAAGTGTCAAAATTAAAACATTTTGTGCAGCATTAAAGACTTGTCTTTTCACTTTTGGATCAAGCTTCGTCAGGGGAGGTTTAGGCTTGATATTAGGAAAAAATTTTTCACTGAAAGGGTGATTGGCCACTGGAATGAGCTGCCCAGGGAGGGGGTGGAGTCACCGACCCTGGAGGTGTTTAAAAACAGATTGGATGAGGCACTGAGTGCCATGGTTTAGACGATGAGTAGGTGTTGGTGTTAGGTCATAGGTTGGACTTGATGATCTCAAAGGTCTTTTCCAACCTTGTGATACTGTGATACTGTGAGGCTGTTATTAGACTGTTGTAATCTGAAAAGTCACCCTGTGCTTTATGTTGTGGGTTTTTTTTTTTTTGGTTTGGGTGTTTTTTAATCAAAAAAAGATGGAAAGAGATAAAATAAGTAGCAGCACTGGCTAGGATCTCAGAACCTCACTGAAATGCCAAGACTAACAATATTCTGCTTTTGAGTTTCCAAATACTAGATGACTGAACCCAGAGAAAAGATGTGTCTCTTTTTCACTCTAGGTCTGTAAGAGAAGGCTCTGCTAGAACTTCAGAAAGTGTACACATTACAAATCGTGTGGGAGTCTTCCTCAGTGCCTTCATATCTAATGAAACTTGTAAAACCTTGGAGGCAGTGAGTGCTGCAAAATCCTTCTGTATCTTTACGAAAATTAGGAAATGCCTGCCTTCATCGTAGGCCTAGCAGAATGGTGTGGTATTTACTTGTGGGTTCCTGCAGGATGATGCTAGAGTATGGCAGCTACTCTGGCTTCAGATGAGCTTTACTGTAAACAAGTGACAGGCAGGTTGCTGTGAAGCACAATCGGTCCAGACAACGTCCCTGTGGCAGGGGATTCTCACTGGTGTCCATGGTCTGCTGCTGATATTGACAGTATTGCCAGATCATAGCTATTTGACCTCATCTTATTATTCTTGCTTCCTTCAGCTCAGCTGGGTATATGCCTAATTAATCTGGGTGTTCAGACCCATCATCATTTCAGTATTATCACTTTTTACGTAAGGACACAGATGTCATTTCATTTTGCAGGCTGAGCAGTGTTATTCTCTTGCAGACATGCTGTTCTCTCAGTTATGAAATGGTACCTGCTATGAGTTAGGATGGGGCAATAACAAAACATTCAAGGAGCTTATCATGTATTTTCCAACCTGTTGAAACCAGAACGTATTTCCACCTCAACACTCCTATGAAAAAACCAGGATTGTCTCTATTTTTTAATTCCCAAGCCTTTCCATTTCAATGCTCTGGATTTATTTGTCCTGGAAAGCTGCTGGTGGTGCGCAATGTTTGATTGCATTTAATCAAGATGGGCATCAGCATGATGCTTCTTAATTCCAGCTGTGTAGAACTGGTGTACCACAAAGCAACCAGGTGCCTGATGTGTAGCATCAAGCAAGGCCAACTAAAATCTGATTAACAGAAGAAACTGGGTAACATCGGATTTTGATGCATAAAGCTTGTTGTCTACAAGTCATTCAGTACAATTTTGGCTGTACAGCTTTGGGCATAGCAGTGGTTCTTGATGATTAGCCAGCTAATTAACCTGCACGCCTAACAACCTGCATTTCCCTAAATAGTCCTGCTTGGGTGTCCTGCTGCAGAACACCTTCTGTCAGGTCGCTGGTATCCATGACCAGGCTGAAGTACGATCGTGCTCAGCTGGACGTGCTGTCGAGCAGTGCATCAGAAAGGGCCTGAAAAGCAGAAGGTGTTGGTTTCGTGAGGGTCTGCTGCAGACACAGATGGTTTAAAGGTCTTCCTATAGTTAATATTTAGAAACAGTGATATAAACTAGAAGTTTCCCTCTGTGCTCATTAAGAGTTTTATCACCAATCTCTACATTTGTGATACCTTGGCCATTGTTTATACAATGTGCTCGTATGCAGCATCACCAGGCCTTCAGAACAAGCCTGTTCTACTTTGCATGCTTTGATACTATTAAAAGTATTTTTTTGGTGATTATTTACTGTGCTACTAATGTGACAAGAAAGTTATTTGCACGTCTGTCTGATGGATTAGGTTGTTGTTCTTCCCTGGATATACTTAACGTAGTAAGAACTGAGTATTTGAGTTTGCCTTCCTAAATGTTGATGCTTTCTGCATTTTGTCTTTTTTTTTTTTTAGGAGCAAAGAAATCTATAAGATACACTATGAAGAAATTATATAAAATGACAAAGGGATGGTTGAGGAAGACATCTTGAGTCGTGACGTACTGTGTATGGGTAATAAATTGTACTTTTTTGTCTAAATATTTTGCAGATGTTGCTTTGCCTACTAGAGAAGATTAAAGGGCATTTAAGAAGTCTGTTCTAATAATTTAAATGCCCCATTTTACTACTGAAATAAGAACTTTTGTTAGTGGAGTTCAATGGTAATAGGGCAAAGGAATTCTACACTGTAAATACTGAAATTAATTTTCCTGGTTTTAGAAACCTTTACAAAAACCTTTACATAGGAATTAAAAAACAAAGCCACTCATTTTCTACGTATTGTTAGCTTTATTTTCCAAACTACTCTCGGGCACTCATGAAATATCCACTGTCCTGGATTGAGATCTGTCAGGGACTTACAGACAAGTCCATTGAGTTTTAAGTAGATATGAAACTGTCCTCTCAAAATACATGATTTCTGCCCTTAACAGTTCACGCTTAGAAATCTTCTGAGGGTGCTCACTGGGTGCTTCTGCAGGGTAGGCTTCATTAAACGATTTTTTTTCTCAGCTATGAGACATTCTGAATGCAAAAACTTTGACCATGACTTTCAGTGTGGGAAAGAGTGTTTGAAATGAGAAACTTGTTGGGTAGCAGATGCTTTTGTAAAAATTGTATGTTCCTTTGGTGAGACTGAGCTGACAATTGCCCAACTCTCCCATGCTTAATTAAAGTAGCTAAACTAAAGAAAATTGGATTTTTACATGACATGTTACGTTAATCATGCCATTCAAGAATGGACATTTCTGGCAATATATACGTGTGACCCAATGAATTTGGAGCATCTGTTGTAAATATAATTTTTTTTTGCACTGAGTCAGCTGGTTTTGCTAATTTTGGATGTTCTTCTTAATAGAAATAAATTGTAAAGAACACTTTTATTTGTGAGAGTGTCGATGATATAATTTATAAGAAAAAAATTGAAATAAAATGTATCTTTCTCCATTAGCATGTATTTTTTTTCTTGTGTACTATATGATTAGTAGGGCCATCTCTTCAGCTACATTTGATTTAGAGATCTCACTTGGGAAAAAAAAATATTGTAATGAATTTGGCTGCTAACTGCTTCCAGGGAGCAGTTCAAAGTATAAATCTAAGAAAGAAGACAGAAAATATTTTATTGAATGTAATGTGACTCATTCAGGCTTACTTTAATCAGAGGGGAACTTCTAAATATTGATTATTTTTAAATATTTGAGTTTGAAGTGGTAAAACTTGAATCCAGAGTCAGGAAATAGATGTGTCCCTCTTTATTTTCTTGGAAAATATTATTACTGTGAAATAGTGGCTTTCTAAGGTCATAGGCAGATTCCTAACATTTTCATTATCTGTTGATGATAGGTCTAGAATTTAAGCCAAATGCTCTCAAATGTCCCTTTTCTAACATTAGGAGGCTGACAGCCCTTTTCATGGTGGAGAGCGTTTGTGTGTATGACACTGGCATTCTCTGTCCCTGTCAGTAAGAGGCCAAAGTCCCTGGTTTGAAAAGTTTGTATTATAAGGAACAGAGCTGGGGAATTTAAGCCACTGCTTAAATTAAATTAACCTTGGGTTTTGGCTGGATGTTTGTTTGCATAAAGAGGTTCTTTTCTGGATAATGTAGAAGTCTTTTATATAAAGTATACCCTATCCACCTTAAAATTAACTTCAGATGTAGTGAGGATTTGAAATAGCCATACAGCTTTTACATTTCAGCTTAAGCTGAAGTAGTAGGAGCTCTGAAATCAGATTTTGACTCACTTAGGTGTGCTTGGTAGAGAATACTGATCCCAGTGGTAGAAACAGACCCTGAGAGACAAAGCTTTTGGACAAATGAACAGCACAGGAAAAGAATCAGGATGGAGTCATGACCTTCTGAACGAAATAGTTACCAGCTAAGAAGTGCAGTGTTGGCAGAACAGACAAGGTAACAGCTTTCATTTTTGTCCCAAATGAAGTACACCAGAGGGAAAACCACACGTGGGTCGGAGCATGGGCAAGGGACTGATGTTTACACCAGCCACTTGGTGTTAGCAAACTTTCAGTTGGGTCCATTTTGGGGGAGAGGAGTCCTCATTTGTGAAGATGTTAGGATACAAAAAAATGTGGAAACTGAAATTGACAGCACATCATGGATCAACTGATGTAGGAGCCAGGACAGCTGCAAAAAGAAGCCTCTGTATAAACAGTTAGCAGAATAGTTTATTTATTTATTTGTTATATGATTGAGTTTTAATTGGGCTCTCTTTTAGTAGTTGTTTTTATTTTCTTTTAAGGCTAAGTGGGCAAGGGTCTAAGTGAGCCATAACTCCTTGTGAAGGAGAGGGTGCTCACACTGGGGAGGATTTGTCCTTGACACATTCAGTGAGATCACTCTTAGCGAAACTACATTTTTCTCTGTGTGTGTGATTGTGGGAGCAGTGAGCCCAGGTGGCCAAGAAGGCCAATGGCATTCTGGCCTGCATCAGGAATAGTGTGGCGAGCAGGACCAGAGAAGTTATCGTCCTCCTGTACATGGCACTGGTCAGGCCTGGGCCCCCCAGTTTGGGAAAGATGTCAGGATGCTGGAGTGTGTCCAGAGGAGGGCAACGAAGATGGTGAAGGGGCTGGAGCACAAGCCCTAAGAGGAGCGACTGAGGGAGTTGGGGCTGTTTAGTCTGAAGAAGAGGAGGCTCAGGGGAGACCTCATTGCTCTCTACAACTACCTTAAAGGAGGCTGTAGACGGGCAGGGGTTGGTCTCTTCTCTCAGGTGACCAGTGACAGAACTAGAGGGCATGAACTCAAGCTTCATCAGGGAAAGTTTAGACTTGATGTTAGGAAAAAGTTCTTCACTGAAAGGGTGATTGGCCATCGGAATGCGCTGCCCAGGGAGGGGGTGGAGTCACCGACCCTGGAGGTGTTTAAGGGGAGACAAAACCATCTCGACCAACCTATTGTGTTTTGGGTTTTTCTTGAACAAAAAGGTGAGGCTGGAGCTTTTTAAACCTGGTTAAAAATCAGCACCACAGGGTGTGAAACCACTAGTTCACAAATTATAGCTGCTTCAAACACTGGTTGAGAGAGATTATGCATCATAAGATTGCCAAACATCTGGTTGAGAATTCTTACTAGCAGAGCATTTAATCACTTAACGTGCATACATTACTCTTGTTGTTGGACAAGGATCTAATTCCTTTCTGAGACCAATGCCAACATTCAGCTTGGGCCTGAATCTGCAGAAGTGAAAACATTTTTAAAATGTCTGTGATGCCTCAGTACGGCTGGACCCTGCTGAACCCCTCCTGGGGTACGGCTGCAGCATAAGGGAAGGCTGAATCCAACTGATCGTTCCTTTTGGTGGTTTTTATTTGTTACCTTGAAGCTGTGGCTGTTTCCCCTTTTACTGAGAGTGTGCTGGAGATGTGTGTGTAGTAGAGCTTTAAACAGAATATCCTGTGAGGATATCTTGCATACTAAGAGGCTCAGTGTTTCTCCATCTCTGCAGTTCCTCACTACTCCACAGTTCGGGGGTGAGCAGGAGTGAATCTGGAATTTTTAAAATTATGAAAGGCAGTTGTAACTCTCGGGAAGCATTTAAAAGAGCAGCTTTCATTGAAAAGCCATCAGCAATGCTGTTAATGTTCTGAATATTAAAGTAACACACACACTGAAAGTGGTTGTGATGTTTCAGAAGGTGTTTGCTACTGAAATGGGGGTTTGGAACATCAGAAGTCAATTACAAGTCCGTCCAATGTGTGAGAAGGAGATGGCCTTGGCTCCTGTAGTGAAACAGCTTTTCATTCTGGACCTTGCTGGCTAAGCAAGGGCATTTATTCAAGAAATAATGTTCTCATAGAAAAATAGGACTGTACTGCTTGCTGTTTAGCAGCTAATTAAACATCTTTATGTGCAGGAGATGCTGTCTGGCATCCAGCCCTCCCAGCCTTTACACAGCCTGTCGTGGTGCCAGCGGAGCGGCCCTGCCCCTCGCAGGTGTCACTGCCCGTGGTCCGGGCTGGCCCTGTTTGTTCGGCGTGGCTGAAATACCCATCGCATGTCTCGATTTGGCTTTATGAACTTGCTTTGTGTATAACAGTGTAACAGGTCATGTCCTGCTATTCAGAGAGAGTTTTGTAAATCCCAGTTTAGTAGTTGCTAGTTTACTCCATCTGTTGATACATTGCCAGTATTCGGGTCTGAGCAGTAAATCTTAGTGAGACATAACAAGGTCCTTCCTCATTGTCCATGTAGACTGAAATGTTAAACTGTATTCTGTTCTGTAAATCATTTATCTCTGTGCTTTTTAAGAAGTGGCCTACCTTTCCCCTTGAGGCCATTGGTCTTGAATGTATTTATTATTCTGGCAGAGCGCCATGAATGAATCACAGCCTCGAGCGGCTCAGTCTGAACTCCTCACTATTGCTAATATAGAATACTTTCTGCAGTTACGTTTTGCTATGTAAAACTATTAAGAGAGATTGATTTCAGATCTGTTAGTTGCTTTTGAAGTTCCTCAACAGTATGTGGAAATGATTTTCTTGTGGTCATACAGCTGTAATCCACTAAAATACCTGGTGATTGTTGGATGGAAAGTTAATACATGAGAACACGTTACTCTTTGTCGTAACGAGAGTGTTTGCTCTTTCATGAAAAATAGTCACTTTAGCTTTTCATTGCATTTGTAACTTTCCTTTTTATACCTTCCTGCTCCATTTCCATAGTGCTTTATTTTTTTATTGTTTCTCTCCTCAACTTAATTCTCAAGTCTTTCATTCTGTTCTTCAGACATCCCTCTGAGTTTGGCTATTGCACCATGGATATTGTTTCATGCTCCATCCCCTTTTTCCTGTGTAACAGTGCTTTCATGAAAGACAACCACACAAATGATTTATTTCTTGATGATTTAAAAGGCTTCTTTGTAATGAAGAGCCTGGACTCGTTCAAACTGCTGAGGATTTCCATAGGTGAGTCAGCAGCATGGGCCAAGCTGGCTCCAGGATCAGCAGTGGCAGTGAAGTTTGTAACTCTGTCTTGTGCTTCAGAGGGAATAAACTGTATGACACAGGATGGATGGGAAATCAGAATTTGACTGGATACATAATCGTCAATTCTGGTTCCCACTTATCTCTACAGCCTTTTATATCAGTATTTTGTCCCTTTATTAACTTGCCTGCCGTTGTGAGCAGCCCCTTTTGGCTGGTAGTGATGTGTCGCTGCTCCTAAACTTCAGATTTAGGGAGGGCATAAAACCGTGCCACACCGGATGCTGACTGCCTCCACCAGCACGTGTAAGATGGGATCTTTATCGCTTACTCATTTCCCTTTTTTCCAGGTGTTTGAGCAGTGTTCTCTGGATGGATGGCTGTAAGACCCCTCTGATACTGGCCACACCTGACTTTGTTTCAGCTACAGAGATGTATTTCTCACCCGTGCTTCAGTGAGGTTTCTCTTTAGCTTTGGGTGACCCTGCACATCAGTGAATTTGAGGAGCAGATGGTGAGAGGCAGTTGCAGCCCCATCACAGACCAGACACCTCTCCATAGCTTACAGGTGAACACACAGGATTCCTTTCTATTGCAGAGCTAGACTCGACCGGATCCCATAGCTTCCTGATGTTTGCAGCGAACACCTTTGCCAAGCAGGGGAGGTGAAGATGCATAGAGAGGTCAGTATTCCTGGATGAATTCAGGAACTGAACTGTAAGGTCTACATTCTTTAAATTGATTGAGAGGGTAATACTAGAGCCTGTCCTGACTTGGGAAACTGTAGGATAAACATAGTGCTTGGTTAGAGTCCAGTAGAGGGGGATCCAAGCGGGATTGTGACTCATGCCTTTTCCCAGCAATTAATTTAAAAATAGAATTGAAATTGAAATACGCTTGGAAGGTCAGAACGTCAGGTCAGTGCGTGTGTGATCAGCTTTCATGGGTGAGGTGTTCACAGGACAAAGCATTCTTCTTTGTTGAATTCCCTTCTGCTGGCCATGTATGCACAATGTGTAGAAAATTAATTTTCTTTGTGTTACCTGCTGCAGGAAAAAGACACGTTATATTTGTATAGCTCTTTTCTGGTATATTTTTTGCTTGAGAGAATAGCTGCTGTCACTTTCGATGCTGTGGTTTCATAAAATTTTGTAGAGACCTTATTTACCTGTTTTTCTAGATAAAAATCTACAGCACAGTTGCTAACTGATTCTGAACTTAATGACTGCTTTAGGGAGAGGCTGCAATCATTTTACTCTTGCATGTTTTAACTTCTTACTCAGACTTATTAAATCAGAAATATTAAAAATGGATTATGTTTTAGTACATGAGCAGACTATACACTCAAATTATTCATAAAACAAATATTTCAGGTACACCTTTTGTCTAAGAACTTGGGTGTCATTTTTGCCTTCAGAATACAGAATAACCTTTTCGTTAATGATGGATGGCTATTTTGAGAGTTATGTACATTTTTTTCTGACAAAATGAAGGTCCTGCAGCTGCCAAGACCAATATTCTGATCTGTCTGAAACTTCACACGAGTGTAATGGCTGTAGAGGCTTCTTCCTGCTTTTAAATTTGAATAGAAGTTGATTCTTAGGAGTTTGCAACCATAAGGGACTGTCTTTAAAATAAGTAAATGATCATAACACTGTCTTTTAGTTCCTTCGCTTGCTTTTGTTGTACCTTCTTTGAAAGACTTGAGGCTGATGTTTAAGACCCTGCTCAATTAAACAAGCTAAGTAACGAGTTTAGTTCAATAAGGCAAAAATGAGATGTTTAATTAATTTGTATTACTTCTCTTGCATGGAATCTATCTCGCCCTGTGGTATACTTGGTAAATTTGAAAGGTTGTGTTCCCACACAGCGGATTATTTTTTTAATCTCTGCCTCCTGCCAAAGTTTCTCCAAACCTCCTATTTAAAATTAGTAGTGAAGCATGAGAAGGGGGCATTCAGTGGTTTTTAGTTTGTGGTTGTGGTTTTTTTTCTTTTTCTGTTGCCATCCTGAAGTTGTCTTCCTCCTGTGCAGGGATGAAATGTCTGGCTCATTCCCTGCAGAGGACAATAGTGAAGCCAAGAAGTTAGCAGCTTCTTAGAGTGTGTCAAGAGTGGTGCAGGAGAGGGTGAAGAGCTGATATAAAGCATCTCGCCAGTGTCTCTATCGTGATGGTGTTGCAGTGCTTTGGCATGAAAGTCTGGGGCAAGGCTTTTTAAAACCAAATTATTTTCACAATAAAATCTAGCCCATCTCTTTTTCCTCTGCCTCCCAAGCCTGATACTGGGGCTTACATCTTAGATGAGGAGATTGTCCACATTCTGCACACTCATGGCTAACTCTCCCTGCATCTGTGGATTCGAAAATTGCCAAGTGGAAGGCTGAGTCAGTAGCAGTTTGATGGTTTGAAGGTGCATTTTTACAGAGAGCCGTGGATGATGAAACTGCATCACTGTGCTTTAAATTCTTACAGCATTTTAAAGTGGATTTTTTTAAAGGTTCTACTTGCATAGGTGCTTTTAAAATAAAGCATCTGTTTTCTACTGCTTTACTCTTTGTTGCTTAAAAAATGTGTCTCCTGTTCCTTGTCTGGTTTATTTGTGACTAATGTCAGCAGGATTCTCTTTCCAATGTAAAATTGAAAATGAGTGCATTAGTCGTATTAAAAACAACAACAACGAAAGCCCAGGACACCAAATGCCTCTTCCCTCCTGAGTTCATGACTAAAGCAATCTGACTGCTGGCTGCTATTCCACTTGTATTGGCGTGGCTGCCCAGGTGGTGCCTTCCAGCCCTGTTCCTGTCCCTGCTAAACGCAGGCAGCGGAGCTGTGCTGGGGTGACAGCATGGGGAGAAGGGCACGTCTGGAAACCTGAGGAGAAAGCCCAGTTCTGGTGAGAACTGACCTTAGTCTAGAAAGTGCTAGTCAGTCAGAGTTTAAAGTCCTCAGTAATTACCAACAGCAGGCTGTAAGACCTATAAATTTGGCACATAAAGCAGTATTAAAGCTGGTGAGGGTATCCTCATCCAACAAATGTGGCTAAACTGGATTCTTCCACTGTGATTCCCAATGCATCTTCGAGCTGATAGGTGGGGACATGAAAAGAGCTTTAGGCAGTCTTAGGGTGTCCAGTTCCTTTAGGCAGGCATGTTACTTCAGTCCAGTGACCCACTGGTTGTATCTTTGGTTTAAAAGAAATTCTGGTGACAGATAACCTTTTCTTACAGCTTTGAAATGTCTGTAAATTCTGTAGCTCACAGTGAGTTTGTATGTAAAGTCTTAAAACAATTTCGTACCTAATCGTGAACTACAACCTGTTCGTGATTTTAGTGATCCCAGTTGCACTAAAGTTCCTCTTGTCCTATGTGAACGTTAGGATACAAATCTAACAGGGAGTTAAATCTGTTGTGATGTTTTCCACAAGAAGAGGGGCGGAATCAGGAAAAAAAAAGTATAATAAATATGTTACTCTGAGAATTTACTTACATTTGTGTTTCTCTGATTGTACTGACTTTTCTTTTACAGTGAGTTTGCCAATCAGAGTTTTGTTGTGAAACAGCTGTGGTCATTTTATTGGTGTTTAACAGAACTTCCTTATCAGAAACCTGTGAGTTACGGACAGTGGGTGCTTTTAATTTGTTAATCTGACAGTCCTTTCTCTTTTTTGCTCAACATATCTTGTCTGTCTTCTTCGTATGGGAGTCTCCAAAGGGTGGAATCTTTTTCTCTAGAACAAAGCAAGCCAAAAGTACGAGTGGTTAAATGTTCTGAAATATCAGTTAGTGGTGTTCATATTTCTGTTAGACTCTGAAATTATCTCATTGTTTGCCTGAAGATTATGCTGCTGTTACGACCCTGCTCCAACTGAAATTACACTGTCTCTTTTAATCTTCCTGTGGATGATGGGGCAGACAATTACAAAAGAGGGCAAGCTTTGTCTTGAAGCAGGTAATAAATAACCATCTCCATCAACTTACAGTTTGGATCAACTTGTCTGTCTGGAATTACTGCAGTTTAATGCATTATGGTCTAATGAAATAGTAAACTATCTTCAAAAAAATTAAAGTCTCTTTTTAAATCTTGTGCACTGCAGTCTTTCAAATTTGGGTGTGTTTTTACATAAGGTAGCTTTGAGGTGCAGTGCGAATGAATCTAGATTTTTGCAGGGAAGTGTTAGATTCATAGTTTAGCAGTGTTAACATTGAAGAAACGATATTTGTGAGGCTGTGTAATTTGTGATAAATTGTATTTTGAGATATGATTTTAAAAGCTACTGTCATTTGATGGAAAATTGACGTATTAAAATAAGGTGTGGATAGATGGAAGTATGCATTGTAGTTGTACTGACAGATATTGTGAAGCAATGACATATTTCATTAAGTCTGTGACAAATAGTGGTGTTTTATGCTTGCTTTTGGCACAAACCTAATCATATTTGTACAGAGTTTAGCATAACTTGGGTTTCTTGGACTTCAGGTGACTTCATGTGTCCGTGCCTGTTGTAACAGCATTATCTGTATGGCTGCTGTTTGAAAACAAAAGTCAGATTGCAGTAAGAAATGGGAAGAACTCCACAACTGCATTTGATACAATACCTTTCCCCCCCCCCCCCCCCCCCGCTTTCAGGTCCTTTCCCTCCTCAATATTTTTAAAAGAAAGAAGGCAAAGCCACTTAAAGCAAGTTGTGAAAGAGGGGTAACTGTTCCAAGAAATGTCTCAAAACATACCCAGCAATGGCCTATCAGCTTGTTTTGCTCGATAGTGTTTTTCCATGAAACTGCGCTAACGCATTGTTCTACGATGTGTTCAGTGGGCCCCGGCGATGTGGGCTGTTACACAAATTCCAGGTAGCACATCTTTGCTGGACAACCATCCTCCACAGCAGAAACATTAGGAGACCTTGCTGATACTGCTACAGCCAAGCTGCATGGCCACTCACAATCCTGGCTCCCTCATGCAGTGGTTAAATCTTCTGTTGTGTTGGCTCTAAGGTATGGAGAATGGCACTGGTTTCTCAGTGGTTGATGTACACGTGGAACCGGCCTGTCCCTGGGTTTGAATAGTACCATCCAGTGCTCTACCTGGCTGCCTGTGTTAGCCTCAAGCACTACTTATGTTTTAGTTCAGGTACAAACCCTCAACTCTTAGTCAGTTATTGTTTCAGCAAAGTATGTTTTTGCTGGTATCTTAGTCAGCAAAGAGCCTTTGATATCACTCAGTTCTGAAGTACATGCAAAACGAAACCCAGAATATGGTTCATCAAGCAAGATAGGGTGTGCTTTACTGATTTGTGAATTTGCCTTTTTAACAGCTTGGCTGAGCATTAGTGTGTGTTCAGTTCAAAAGTTTCAACAAGATTTTCTTATGGTATGTAAGCTGTTAAGATTTGTGTTCAAAGATTTCCAACGTTTGATAACTTGCACTTCATGTTTTTTGTTTTAACAAAGGCTGACACCCACTCCTAGTGAGGAGGTCTGTGCACTGGCAGCGTTTGCAGGGGAACACACAGGTCATCCTGCCCAGAAAACTGATGTTCCCTCAGACTCTTCAGAAGTTTAATAAATATCCTGTTCTAAAACTTTTGCAGGGAGCTATAATAGCATATCCAAAGGATCAAAAGCTGCTTTCACCTCTCCTTTTTCAAGCTCCTCCTCGTCCCAGGAGCTCTCTCTCTTTAGACAAAGAAACCCTTCCTGCCTCTTCCCCTCCAGCAGTTATAAACAGGAGTGGCATACTTTTTTCTTGGAGATACATATTAAAAAGGTTTGCAATTACTCAGCAGCAGTTCATTCTCAGGATATGTACCACTGTCTATCTTGGATCTTTTCTCAGTGCCTGTGGTTTTGTTTTCCATATTTCACAGTATATTTCTTGTCCGGTATTTTTATTTGTTTCTCAAATAATTCTTACGTTACTGTTTTGACTAGCATTTGTTCCAAATATTAGATCACCAAACTCCTGTTCTTCTTGCTGGTAATGACAATATTTTCCAGGATTCTAGTAATACACTATCAACTTTTACAAATATATACATAGTACCATACATGAAGAGTTTAAGAAATATATAAAATCATGTTTATGGTTGTTATTAGACTACATGCCTTTGAGTTTTTTAGCAACTGAAACTTTTCTGTTTGACATACTGAGTGTGTTGAATCTAAATCTGGATTTCATTTAGTGTTTGGAATGTGGTTTTGGCTGGCTTTTGGTGGCCCTGAGATCTCATGACCTGTCCTTGCAAGGATATAAAAATACTTCAATATCAAAATTGTTGCCTGATTTTGACAGATTTTTAAATGGGAACTGGGCGGCAGAGCCCCTTCATGGATGCAGAATCTTTCAAGGAATCCCAGTGAAGGGTGTGTGGGTTCGTTCCTGACTGTTCCCCTGCATGCAGCCTCCCACACCACTTGACTAGCTGCTGCTTTGGCTTCACCTCTGGGTAACTGTGGGAGCTGTGCTCCCTCCGCTATTTCAAACACAAATCCCAGGTTCAGGATCTAAAATAAACCTTGCCCTGCCTTGCCACTTTTTTCCTTGAGAAAACAAGACAGTTGTGCTGCCATTTTTCTGTGTTTCTTAGTGTACCATGAGTGGAATCGTGCCGAGACACTTGGTTTTTCTGCTGCTCTGTGCTCTTTTTGCGTTCCAGCACAAATCTGCAACCCTGAGGCATTTTTGGTGAGGTCTGAGTTGATTTGCCCTTTTCTTTTCCTTTGTAACACATTCCTAAGAGCCGCCTGAAGTTCCTTTTGGCATTTGTGAAGGTAAAATGCAGTGGAATGGGACCTGGTTCTCTAGCAAGTGACTGATGTTCAGTGTAGACAACAGAACACAAGTACAGTGCCCTCTCACTTCTCCTCCTGCTCTGGAAATGGTTTGTGCAAGCTGAAATGCCTGCTGCACAAAACAGCATTACCACGTTCATCACAGTATGTTGGTACCATCTCAGCTCAGCGACTGAGGAGCAAAACAGGCACAGTATTCTAGCAAGATGTGCTCCTAAATTGCTGGAGTCTCAAATATGTCAGACTTGGAGTGAACACTGCTGCAAGTCAATGGGAATGACAGCGGATGTGCTGCTGTTCAAGTGGCAGGGAAGCGCTGGGCTCTTGGGAGCGGGTGTGTTCATTGCTGCTTGTAGTAACTCCGTGTTGAGGCACTGGATCATTCTGGCTATGGACAAACTTTCAGACATTTGTAAGGGTAAGTGGGAGCTTGTGCTCTGGAAATGAAAGAGTAGGAGAGTTCTGTGACCACGTTGATAGGTCAGCTGTGGTTTCACTGAGTTTTGGCAGTTTCCTCAGGTGGCTGAATCAGTCACACCAAGTGCAGGAAGGGATTCTGTACAAAATCGAAAAGGCTTCAGGAGTAACAGCCATAAACAGGAAATAAAGAAAAGCTGAAAGAGGGGAAATTGAGATGAGATCTTAGGAAGAAATGTTTTCCTGTGAGGGTGGGAGCCCCTGGCACAGGTTGCCCAGAGAAGTGGTGGCTGCCCCATCCTGGAGGTGTTCATGGCCAGGTTGGATGGGGCTTTGAACACACAGATCCTGTGGGAAATGTTCCTGCCCATGGCAGGGGTGTGGAACTGGATAGGTTTTGAGGTCCCTTCCAACCCAAATCATTCCATGATTCTTTGAAAATCCTGGATCTGTTCCAACCTAATATCTTCCAATAATATTGAATATGTGGACATCATCTCCCTGTTAGTCCCGTGCCTATTTGTAGTAGGTTACTTCAGAATCAGACAAGCTTCCTTTTGTGGTTTGCGCCTACTTTAGCTGTGGGCATCACAGTTAAGCCGCCTTCTTGGATGCTGTGGGATGGGTCCTTTTAATTTCAAAGGTGTCTGGTGTGCTTCTCCTTTTAAAACCTACTTTGTTCTTACGAGAAGCTGTTACATCGTTCCTCCTTGATTCTAGAAAAGCTTTCTAAAGTGCGGTTAGGGGTGAGCTGGGCAGTGAGGAACAGCGCTCTTTGCTCCCTGCTTCCCTGGCTCCAGGAACAGAATCATGGAATCATGGAGTGGTTTGGGTTGGAAAGGACCTCAAAGCCCATCCCGTTCCAACGCCCTCTCTCCCTGCTCTTCCACCCACTTCCCTCGCCGCTCTCGCCCTCGACTTAGCTCCTGCTCCGCCTGCCCTTCTTCGCCCTCTGCAGCGAGAGGGACCTGCTCCGCGTCCAGCGCAGACTCCGCAACCGAGCGCCGGGGCCTGCGGGGAGGGGGCGTGGCTTAGTGGGCAGGAGGTGCATACTCTGGAGGGCGTGGGGCGGGGCCTGGAGCACGAGGGCGGGGCGCAGTGTGAGAGGCGCGCAGTCTTATGGGTGTGGGGCGGGGCCTGCTCTGTGGGTGCCGCTGTCTCACGGCCGCGCGCCCCGCGGTGTCCCTACCTGCGAGGATGTGATGTCAGCGCCTCATTCCCCTAATTACGCTGACCTCACCGCCGGCCGCAGCCAATGGGCCGCGCCGCTGCCCCCACCTGCTAGAAAGGGGAGGAGGAAGGGGAGGAGGTGTCCGTCGTTCCTGGGATTCCGCCCCGGGCCCGTGCAGCGAGCGGCGTGGGGAGAGCGGCGCCGGGGCTGCCGCGCCTGCTCCGCGCCGGGCCGGGCCCTGAGCGGCCGCGTCCCCGCCCGCAGCGCTGGTGAGTGCCCCGCCAGGAGAGCGCGCAAGTGCCCCGCGCCGCGCCCTCCGCCCGGCCCCGGCAGCTTCACGCGCTGGCCGGGCTCTGCCAGGAGCCGCGCTCGTCCCGCTGCGGAGGGGAGGGAGGCCGGGAGCGGCGGCGGGGCAGGGCAAAGCGGGACCGGGGAGAAGCACAGAAGCGGCCCAGGGACTCTCCCAGGCTCTCCCGGCTCTTCTGCGCGTCCCAGGTGCGATGGGGAGCGGGGACGGCCCGAGCTGGGTTGCGGGCGGCCCCGGGGCTCTCTGCGCCGCGGTGGGAACCTAGTGACCACTTCCCGGGTGCTGGAGAAACCACGGAGCCAGCCCAGTCCCTGTTACCGCGCTGGTGCCGAGAACGGGCTGGGAGAGCTTGTCCAGTCTGGAGAAGAGAAGGCTGTGCGGAGACCTCAGAGCAGCCTCCAGTACTGAAAGGGGCTCCAGGAAAGCTGGGGAGGGGCTCTGGATCAGGGAGTGTGGGGACAGCACGAGGGGGAACGGTTTTAAACTGGAAAAAGGGAGATTGAGATGAAATCTTAGGGAGAAATGTTTTCCTGTGAGGGTGGGGAGGCCCCGGCCCAGGTTGCCCAGAGAAGTAGTGGCTGCCCCGTCCCTGGAGATGTTCAGGTTGGATGGGGCTTTGAGCAACCTGGTCCAGTGAGAGATGTCTCTGCCCATGGCAGGGGGGGGGAACTTGACGGGCTTTGAGGTCCTTTCCAACGCGAACCATTCTGTGATAAATAATGCCCATTTTTTAATTAAACCAGAAACGACTGACCAAGAGCTCCAGGATTCCTGCAGGATAACTTTTCAGATTAGGTTTTCTGTAACTGTAGAACAAGGACTTGTTTAAGGAGCATTCCTTATAGAGAAACAAACCGTAGGTTGTTAAACCTGAGTGAAGTTCTTGTTACAGGCAGTGATACTGTGAACGCCTCTATCCAAAGCTGTATAAAATCTGGCAGCAATCTGCCTCTCCTGCCTCAATAACACATAAACTTTTTAAAAGGTTCTTTTCCAAATGTTTTGGCATTTATATGTATTTTGCTCTCTGCATGCTTGGGAGGGTATTTCTGATGTAGAGTGTGTTTTGCGTAAATTCCGTACATCTCTCTCTTCTCTTTGATACACCAGTTATAAGCTCAATATTTGGCATCAGGCTGTGAGGCATTTTGGGGTCAGAACACAAATAAACCACTGATCTGGTGCCTTAGATTCCTGGTAGAACTGGGATGTCCATGCTGTACACTTGCATTGCTTCTTGAAGCAAACTACTGGGCTGAAACCGATGTTGCTGAATTGTCTCCTG
Source organism: Dromococcyx pavoninus (assembly GCA_033558185.1). NCBI lineage: Eukaryota > Metazoa > Chordata > Aves > Cuculiformes > Neomorphidae > Dromococcyx > Dromococcyx pavoninus. The sequence goes on from JAUMJL010000182.1 coordinate 416,257, forward strand.
CGCACCCTGCAGGGGATGGGGACAGGGAGTTTGGGTGCAGTATGATGCTGTGTTACCCACCTGCCTTATCTCTGCCAAGGAGTGACTGGATGAGATGAATGCCACCACCACCACCTTGCTTTTACCACCTACCTTAAAGCAGGAATTAGACCAGCTTGATAAGCAATGAGCACCCAGAAGTGGTGCTAAAAAGGGCAGATTGGACAATCTGATAGTAAAAAATCTGATTGGTAGCTAAAAAAGCATAGAACATCCCTGCTACAGACCTTTGGGGCACATGCACGTTCTAAAGTGCCAAGAGGTTCTTTTTAAAATATACGTAGCTTTGATCACTAATATAGTTTTGAGACACCGAGGAAGTTAATTTGATTGTTTACAGATTAATTTGAAAGTTTTCTGTTAAAGGAGGTAGTTTTGGTTCAATTCCTTTTTCTGCCATTGGATGTTGCATAATATGTTTGCAACAGAATATGTAATGTATGGGATGGACCAAGCAATCTTGTAGAAACAAGATGCAGTCAGGTTAGACTTTCCCACCTTTAATTTCTTACATTTGTTGGCTTTTAATTCAGATATCATTGTTAATAGCTTCTTTTTAGAATGTTACCTGGTTAAGGAGGATTTATGCAACAAGAAAACAAAAAGCACAAGGTGAAGTGCCAAAGCTTTGCTTTAAGCTTATAATTTTCTGTGTGGTAAGTTAAATCATTAAGTTGTTTCTATTTGAAGATTTGCCTGTTTGAACACATTTTCCACATGCAAAACAAGCATGGTAAAATGAAACGAACTACTGAATAAATATATTTTAAAAAAAAAGCGGCAGTATTTTGATGATTGCTTTGGCCAAGTAGCCTGAACTCACTCTGAAGATGGTGAGTTGTAAATGCAGAAGGGTGTTCACCACTACGTGGTAATTGCAATCTAACCTGAGCACTTACACTTAACATTTTGCAGGGGTATCTCAACACAGGATTTATACAGCCACAAGCAGGGGTCTGCTCTAGGTGCAGCTGAAGGAATTTCAGTGTACTGTGGCTACTGAGCACACAATGAATACTAGGCACACACAGTGTGCTTATCGTTATTCTCATTCACAGTACAAATATGCTTTACTCTCTCCTATCTTAAAAAAATAAAACACGTTGACCTGTTTTTCATCAAACTGTTGCTTTATCTTCCTTTTCCCCTGTCAACTCACTGATGGTGCCGATAAGATGTGTCTGGATTTCCTCTTCTGTTGAAATCAGCCCGAGTCCCTTTCTCTGCGTGCTCCTGGTTGAGATTTTGACTGGGAAGTGCTGTGCCTGTCTCTTCCTCGTTGTCAGCTGCTTTTGACCTCTGTGTTCACCTTCTTCAATTAATCTTGTTTTCCTCGTGTTTATCTGCACTTACTTCACTTTAGTCCTCACTCTTATTTGAATGTCTTGTTCTTGTCTCACTTTTTCGCTGGTGTGATGGGCTTTGTTTATGAACCCACTTCTTACCCCCTTCTGACTTTATCTCTGTAATTGTACCAGACGTATGGATTCAAGTACCAAAGTTTTCTCTACATCATGGGAAAGCCCAGCCTTTCTTTCCCCTTGGCATTATGTAGATGTCTATCTCCAGTTCACACTCACCAAGTTTATGGGAGACCTCTTACTGGTGTCTGCTGTCAGACGTTCTTATTAAGGTGTGTGCAGTGGCTGTTGGCCGGGCTGCTCTTCTCTTTGTTCCTTGGACCTGTAAGCTAAGTATCTTTATGATGGTGATATCTCTTTAGATCTTCATGTCTAAACTATGTCTGAATGCTTCTGATTTTTATTCTCAGTGTAGTATGTCCTTTATACAGGCCTTTTGTTCTCATCACTCAGCTTTCTCCGCGTTTCTGTCATCTCACTTGTTCGTTTGGTTGCTGGTTAAGATCCGCTCTAGACAAAAGCCATCGTATCGCCGTGATGGAGATTACTGCCGCATACACAATCTTTCATGTTTCTCTTTCCTCTCTGTCCCTTTGCTATTCCCCCTTTTTAAAAAATAAAATATAAAGTTATTCCCTTTATTTCCAATCTTTCCTGTCACACCTCACAGTGAATAACAGCTTTTGTGGGACTGAGGACATCCCCCTTCCTTCAGTCTCTAGTTTGTCACTGGGGGTGGTTTCTCTGCTCGCTGTTGACTGAAGTTCCACACAGGCAGCTTTAGGGTTTTCCCCACGTGCTTTCCCTGATGCCTGGAAGGCGCTGTATGAATCCATGAAATCGCATAACTGTTCATTTGCGAAAGCTTTAATTTCTTTATAGTCTCTATAGTTACTTTGGCACTTGCTGGGCTGGGAGCACTGCAATTGGCAAAAGCTTGAAAAGGAGAGAGAAAACAATGTTCTGTTTTGTTACACTAAGGGGTGTTGTGTTCTGCAAGGGTTGCATTGAAAACTTACTGATGGATCAATGTTTACTAACTTATTTGTCTTTCAGACATTGTATCTTTACCATTCTCAGTCTTTGCTGTTTTTCAGGAGGTCTCTTGGCTGCTCCGTAGGTGAGGGGCAGATCTGAGGAGTGCTGAGTGGAAGCAGTGACTGATAAATGAAAGGACTGAGCAAGATACTAAACTAATAGTTGAAATTATAGTAGATAATGTCTTGAACTCCTGTAGAAGTGCTTTTGTCTTGTGTCTCTTCAAATCCAGCAGTTCAGATGCTATGAAACTGTTTCCATTGTGTTTAAGTGGAATCTGTGAAGTTAAGTTCATATACTTGTATTTTGCTGGTGACTTCTTTTCTTGTACAAGAACTGGGAATGCATCAATGCTTGCACAAAAGCTGGGTTTTATCAGCGATACTGATAAAAATGCAACTTTGGTTCAGGTTAGCTTCTTCAAGACAGGTTTCTGTGTCACATAGAGCATTAGCTGGGTTCCATCAGAAGTCTGCTTTTCATCTGGTTTTTTTTTTTTGGAGGAACTGTCCTTTCATTTCTGAACCGCGGCTCCCCAAGGATGACCAGGCTGTTCTCTGCAGCCTGCCTGGATGCAGCTGGAGCAGTGGCTGACCTTGCCCTGGTGGAATTGAGTTTTCAGGCTTTCAACTGTCTTAGAGAAGATTCCTCCTCTCTCTCATCGTAGTTGACAACCTTTCTGTCTTTCCCGAACGGTTATCCCTGACTTGTTAGTTAATTTAGGGATAGAGGGATATTTCATATTGTTTGAGCTTATAGCTCCTTGAAGATAATTTTCATAGTGGTAACTATTTGCAGCATGTTTGAAAAAACGCAGCAGGTATGGTATTGAATTTGCAGAGCTCCCTGTTTTCAGCATCCCTTCAAAGAAGCTCGTGAATGGACGCACCATTCTTCATGAGACCTTGGCCATTAGAAAAACGCTTCTGCAGCGCTCTCATGATATGAACTTCAATAACACACAAAGCTACAGAACTATACTGAGGCCAGTTTTAGTGAAGTTGCTTTTAAGGTATCTAATTTCCAGGAATTGACTTGGTTCCTATTTCCTTCTCTCAATGTGGATTCTGTTACCAGCTAATTCCCTTACTAGGAAGGTGTTCCGGAAAGGGATCGTGCATCTGCTACTCCCATTATTTGAAAATTATTAAAAAACTTAAAGAAAACAGCAATTTCTTTTCAATAAAATACATCTTTCTATTCTTTCTGTTGCTGTATATCAAGAGGGTTGTTCTAAAGATTTTGACAAATTTTGTAAGACTGTCTTTGAAATTTAGGTTGTGCTAAATGATGCATTAGACAGCAGTCTGGTGGAGCTGCATAATCTGATCAGACATACTTTAATCTCCTTTCCAACTGAATTTTCCCTCTGTTAGAGAAATTTTGTGAGGAGGTCAGTAATCAACAGTCTGGAGAGAGATCAAGTGGTGCTATTTTAAACTCCAGGAAAACTAAAAGCAGGAAAGTAACCAAGCATTGAGGATTAAGGGGTTGAAGTGGAATGATGCTGAAGGATCCTTAGTGAGCACCCACTTCTACCTCTTTGCTTTCATTTGGAAGAGGGTGTGGCCAAACATGATATAAAGAAATTTTTAATGAAGGCAAACTTAATAAAGTAAGAATCTAAGATCTTGTTTTCTAAAATGTATTGCCCATGTGTAACTGTCTTTAAATGGAAGACTTAACTGATTTAAGTTTAGTTAAAATACTGTTCTTGAGCAAAAGCTGATTCTGACAGGGAGGGAGAATACATGTTTTTATTTATCCCCAAGTGCCATCTTTAGTTATTTCAAGTATGTCTCTTCTTGCACAGTTTGATGGAAACAAGACTAGATTGAATTCCTTATTGAAAACATGGGGTTTTTTAAAACTTAAAAATACTTTAAAAATCCTTTTTCTCATTCTTTAAAATATTGGATTAGTTTTAAAGTTTTTCACATTATGTAGGAAGAGGGAGAGAGGATAGGGAGGTTTAATATTATGTCTATGCCAAGTCAAGGCAATCTTTTCCCATATGCTTGTTGTTAAGTCTCTGTACATGTGTTTGAGATTTCTGTAGTTGCTACTACCTCCTTTTTTAAGATCATACTGTAAAGTAGAGTTACAGTAAACAATTCTTGGGACAGAATTGCATGTTAGTTTTATGGGGGAAAGACCAATGAAATTGTTAGCAGTTTCCTCTATCTCTATTTGTTTTCTCAACAGTTCTGTCTATTCTATTGTCTTCTAATTTAAAAACACATAAAAGTTCTGTTCAGTATCTTTATTAATGATCTTGATGAAGGCATTGAGTGCACCCTTAGCAAGTTTGCAGATGACACCAAGCTGGGTGGCAGTGCTGATCTGCTTGAAGGAAGGGAGGCTCTGCAGAGGGATCTGGACAGGCTGGATCCATGGGCTGAGACCAACAGGATGAGGTTCAACAAGACCAAATGCCAAGTCCTGCACCTGGGACACAACAACCCCAGGCAGTGTTACAGGCTGGGGGAAGAGTGGCTGGAGAGCAGCCTGGAGGAGAAGGACCCGGGGGTGTTGGTTGACAGGGGCTGAACATGAGCCAGCAGTGGCCAGGGAGGTGGTTGAGTCACTATTCCTGGAGGTGTTTAGAAAATGGGTAGATGAGTTTTTGAGGGACATGGTTTAGCGGGTGATGGGTACGGTTGGACTTCATGATCTCAAAGATCTTTTCCAACCAGAAGATTCTATGATTCTATGTTAGTCTCTTCCTTGCATTTCATATGTTTTGGTGTTTCACATTAGAACTTCTTTTTTTGGTTTTGAAGCCATTCATGGGAACCTTTAGGAGACTTATACGAGTATTGCCCGGTACAGTGCTGAAGCGTGCAGTATGTGATGAGGTTAATTTTTCCTGTAAGGGAATTCATAGAATCACGAAATGGTTTGGGTTGGAAAGCCCATCCAGTGTGCCATGGGTGCACACCTTGCACTGAATCGTGGTGCTCAAAGCCCCATCCAACCTGGCCTTGAACACCTCCAATGATGGGCAGCCACCACTTCTCTGGCCAGCTTGCGCCAGGGCCTCCCCACCCTCACAGGAAAACATTCCTTCCTAAGATCTCATCTCAATCTCCCCTCTTCCAGCTTAAAACCATCCCTCCTCGTGCTATCTGTGCATCCCCCAATCAACAGCCCCTCCCCAGCTTTCCCATAGGCAAGATGTTGTTTGTTGTAAGGGGAGAAAATGAGGGCAAAGCAACTACTGAGGAGTGATTGTCATTGTACAAATTACATTTTTCCATCTGCGTTGTTATGTAAACACATGCCCAGTGTTTGACTGTGGGTTCATGGGTAAGAAAATGCTTATAAAGTTTGGATGATCCTGCTTTGGGCAGAGCAGAGTAAGGAGTACAAATTCACTGAATACTGTGGGTCTAAAGCAATCTTATGCTCATGAAAGGAGTTCCACCTTTGGATATTGTCCTAAGTAGCTATTTATTGGAATGGAAGGCTGGCACTTGGAGGCAAAACTGCTTACAAGGTGTAGCAGACAACCCTCTTGCAATATACGTGAACTCTCACCATCAGCTTCAGTCAAGTACTTAAGAATTTCTTCTTCTGGATTGTTTTGGAGGAGTAGCTGGTGGGAAAGCAAATTCCAGTATTTCCTTGTTTTCAACAATGACTTAGTTTTCACAGACCCTGTGCTGGCAGAATGTGAAAAGACCAGCAGAAGCCTGGATTTTTGATTCTTTCTGCTGTCATCCTCTCATTGTTTATTAGTGCTTCCTTCTGTGGCACTCGCTCTGTGTGTGCTCTGAACAAGCTGATGCCACCTTGTGTGTTGTGGTAAGGGCTCCATGAGTTTATTCTCTGAAACTTTGGCTCTACATTTTCCAGGGTCCAGAGAGGAATGGAGACTCCATTGGATGTTCTGTCGAGAGCAGCGTCTCTAGTACATGCTGATGATGAGAAACGTAAGTCTGAGATTTAGTTCTCTGCTTTGTGGGATCCAGATGCTTTATGTTTGCATTTTTTGTCACCCTAGAAGCTGCCTTTATCGACCTCTGCATTTTACTGAATCGAAACCATGTAAAACAGTGCCTTCAGAAGTCCTTCAAAGTTTGTCTTCCTCAAGTGCAATACCAATATGTTGCATTTAAATTGATTTGTACAGAAGAGAGATTCATTGCTGTTATTTTGAAAAAAGTTCTTAACAATTCATGCAAAGGTGCCCCTTTTTCCCAATTGCATTTTCACTTTCAGTAGCCAAAACATTGTCATGGAACTGCTGTCAAACAAAGGACAATGGGAGAACTCGTGCTCCTTAATAATATCAATTTAACCTCTTCACATTTAAGAGCACATCACTGGGTGGGCCTGAGTGCATTGCAAAGATTGCTTTTCAGTTGATAAAAGCTAAGAGGTAGACTGTTATCATTAGTAATGAGCAAATCATTTTTCTTTCACTGCTACGAAAGGGTGAGTGTGGGGCTTTAGGACAGTAAGCGTCAGTCACAGCTACAAAGACTCGTGTTTGCCTGTCATTTGGATAATATTTTTGCTTTTATCATTCACAATAAGCTTTTACTGGGGGTTAACTACCATTAGAATACTGTTTTCAGTTCTGCCAAATTGCAGTGCTGCTATGTAGATTGGATTGTTGATCTGTCAGATTTTTTTCCAAGTGGTGTGAGCCCTCAGGAAGCGTGTGAGCTTTGGGTATCAACCTGCATCAATGCTAATTAGAAAAATGGTGTGCTGGATTCCCAGCTGCTTTTGTGTGTAGCTTCTGTGCCTAAATTCAACTTTTAGGCTGAGTTCAGCTTTTCTTCTTTTAGTCTTTGATCCTTTATTCTGTATATATTTTTTGATAATTGTCTTGAATGTTAAATAAAAGAATTGTTCTACTGCTGTTGCTAATCAACTTACTAAAGTAATTGCAAAGTAAACAAATAGAGTGTATTTGGACAACAAGACCAGTTATTTTTTGTATATTCAAATAGTCAAGATAACAGGAGCTCGTTCTCTCAGAGGTTGTAAAATGAAGGTTTCATAGTCTAAGCTGTTCTGTGTTATTGGCTCTGAGCTTTATAATGAACAGTGGGTTTGCTGTTCTTTCATGTTCCCATCTCTGTTCCAAGTTTCTGCTGGTCCCACTGTAGCAGGATGATTGCTGCAGTTTTTTGGCTGTTACTGGTAAAATGAACAGCAGTGAAGTCCTTGAAAAAATAATTACAATTGTGATTTTGACCTGGGGGATTTATCTTGCACACTAATGTGGATTTGTAGAAGAGGCAAAAGCTTAACCTATTCTCTTTTGTCTACATTTTTGAAAATATATTTTGAATTCTCAATTTTCTTAAGCTCAAATGTGTTCTTTTTGGTTAATGATTGCCCAAGACTCTAGTCTGATTTTGAGATCCACAGGGTAGGAATGTTGGGCTGGATGTAGAGAACCCAGAGGTCTGATTCAGTGGAACTTGCATGTGAGAAAGCTGATAGGTATCTGGTTCTAATTTACATTCTTTTAGTCTTGTCACTTAGACTTAATTAGATTTATGCCACTCTGCAGCTTCTAACTTCTGCTGTCTCCAAGTTTGTCCTGCTGTGCGTGTTGCTGTCCTCTGTAAAGCTACTCAAAGGAAGAAATGAGTTGTCTGGACCAGGCACAGAGCTTGCACTTTTTGTGTTAACTCTTGTGGAAGTGGCACCAGGCAGATGTCCCTCTGTATCACTGAGGGGACGCCAACAGCACAAAGTTAGGCTTAATCTTGAATTTGACCATTGCCCTGGAGCTTTCCTGGACAAAGTAGAGTGCCTGGCACACTCCTTCTGGGGTTCTAGCAGTGGTTCTGTTCCCTACTCCCTTTATCCAGCACACAGAATTCTACATTGAGTTTCTAAAACTCCAGCCATGACCAGGAGTGCCATCATGTCTTTTTTTTTAGTTTTTTTTTCTTTAAATCAGGAGGCTTTCTGTTATTCAGTGTCTAAACGAACTATTGAATTTATTTCAGTGATGGTTCTTATATTTTAAGTAACACATACAGGTAATTTTATTGTTCAGTCATTGGAAAAAAAATCCAACGGGTTCTTTTTGACATTTCTAGAGATACCACGAAGTTTCCTGCTGCCAAGTTTAGAATAAGGATCTCAGACTAATTTAGTTTCTGAAACATTTCTGTCTTACCTAGATAGAGTCTTTTATTTTTGCGCTGGAACAGAAATTTGTCTAAAACATAACTCCTGATGCCCTTTGTACATTTCATGGTTGAAATTTTATCCTATCTTTTTGAATGAAGAGCAAAGGAGTCCTGACATGACAGTGCTACCAGGTAACTAGTGGTGAGATTCCACTAGTGAAACAATAAATCTGCTTATTAAGATGATTCAGCTCACCTTGGATATTCTTATCTAAGCTACATGCCATGTAAGAGTTGAAAACTGCTGATTTGACACTTCATAAAGATCATTTAAACCAATTAAGGTATCCGTATTAACTACAATATCTCAGAATTATTCCCCTTCAAAGTAGTTTACTATTATTACAGTTTTTAGAAGAAAAATAAAAGCAGTTTTAACACTTCTCGGTTACGCAGTGTGAGAAGTGTATTTGTCACACATATAAAATACTGTTGCAGTTACACTGTGTGTGCTCCTACACAGGGTATAAAGCTATACAAGCTGCAGTTTAGTGCTCTGTTATTCACACATATCAATCATTTTCACTACTTCTTTCCTCGAAAGTGTTAATACTATCTGTACACAAATCCTTGATCCTCTTGCAGACATCTTAAATTGCAAACCCTCACACCCTGATGTGCTTTAATCCCATCTCAGCCTCGGCTTCAAACTGATTTATATAAATCGACAGCCTTTGAGCGTGTTTGCTGAATCCAAGCAGTGCCACTACAGGTTCTTGATAACAACAAATTCCTGATGCTGGTAGGAATTTAATTTTATTATAATTTGTTTGGGTATATTCAGAAGAGGAATATTACCAGTGTTTATGAATTTAATTCTTTCTAACTTTCCTCTTAGCTCTGTGGGCACTCACTGCAGTACCACATAATGCAGAAGTGTCTTAGTGTAGATTCAATTCACGCTCTGTTTAAACTTTGCAGCACTAAAGAAATGAATGAGACACGTGGCTATGTAGATGTCCCAGAATGGGTACTGGGTTCTGAAACAAATAACAACCTTGAGTTTATTTAGATTGGGTTGGGTTCTGTGCAGCTGCAGCAATGTGGCTGAAGTTGCCCTTCAGTGAACGTTAGCCCTGTCAATCCCATCTCCATTTTATTCCGTGAGCTGTACTGTACACTGCGCTTCAACTGCTCCCCGTAAATTGTTCTGCGCTTGGTATCTGAGAGAATTTATGAAACATGTTTAGTTAACTGCTGTGTCATGGAAATGATTAATTATGGAGAAGAGATGATTACAGAAATTTTATATTTGTAGCTATCACCATTGTGATGGCAGCAGTTATTTAAGCTTATGGTATAGTGGATCTGTACTTAAAAAAGCAACAAACAAAACCAGCTGAACAAAAGCAGAGAGATGCTCCTTTAGAGTTGATAATAGTTAAAGGAGAGGATGAAGATATTTCATAGAATCATCTGGTTGGAAAAGACCTTTGAGATCGAGTCCAGCTGTACCCATCCGCTACTAAGCTGTGTTCCTGAGAAACTCATCTGCCTGTCTTTTAAACATCTCCAGGGACGACGACTCCACCACCTCCCTGGGCAGACTCTGCCAGGGCCTGAGAACCCTTTCAGTGAAGAAATTTTTCCTGATGTCTAGGCACAACTTCTTATTGTCCAAACTTTGTCTTCCCTTTCAGTGGAAGGAAAGCGTACAATGACATAATTATCAGCCCATCATCTTTGAGGCTTCTCACTAATTGCTTATTTGTCAGTAGGGATGGGAAAGAGTGTGGGAAGTCTGTGCTGTCCATGAGCAGCTGTTCACAGTGCCCAAGTAGGTCATGAGCAATGCTTTATCTGCAAGCAGCACCCATAAGTTTCTCAGTGCTTCAGAAGTGGTTTTATATGAGCGAACACCTGCAAAACCTGGATGTGTACTGTCTTTCCAACCTTATCATGGCGGGAAACCTTAGTGCGTGTGGGTTACGGTACAATTGCAAAAATCAATATTACAATGAGATGTTTGATGCTATTCATTACTCCTCTGTTCCTCCTCTTTTCCCATACTGTTCTTACCAGGGCTGTATTCATTTCTCACGTATTCAGGATCTAGGATGGCTGTTTTTAGAAGACAGCAGAATAAGCTGGTAGGGTTGAAATAAAAACAAAGAATTACTGAAAATACAGTTTTTCTTCTCATAATTGTGTTGAACAGCAAGTGTTCAAACATTAAGGAGGGTTATAATTTTGTATATCTCATATAAAAATAAAGGGTTTGGGAACTGATCTTTCAGGTATAAACTGTTTTAAACACATAAACTTGTTGAGAGAATAGTGAAGGAAAAGGCTAATAAGGAATTGTACTTGCAGAATGTGGTGGAAGCACTGTAGTCAGCCTGTCCTGATTTAATAGTGACGCTTGACTTGCATGTCCCTCCGATATATGAGTCCAGTTTAAGACTGTGGGAATGAATAAGAAAAACTGTTGTTTCTTACTCTCTTAGGATAATATAGTGAAAAGTCTGTTGCTGCCAAACAGCAGAAAATTTCCACAAGGAAATGAAAGGTTTGGAAACCTGGCGCAATAAAGTCCCAGGAAACAGCTTTGCATTCTAATACATTGTACCAAATCCATCCCTGCTGAGTCTGGATTTTTGTTTTGAAAACCTGATACAGGACTACATTTAAAAAAAAAAAAGGTGGTCTTTGATCAAGCCATGCTTCTTTCCCAAGTGCCGTCAGTGGCATGTGCCATCCTTACGCCTGGAATTGCTGTTCTGGACTGTGAACACTGTTAGTGTCTGCCAACAGTTTTTTATATGGTTTAGTTTAATCCACTTCAGATAATTAAACTACACCACACAGTTGATATTTTTAGTACAGAGGAATTACTGTCCTTTAAAATCCCTGCCCGAACTCACTTTTGTAATAGAATCCTAGTGTAGACAAGACCTCCAGACCTGATTTTCTGTTGTTCATTCATATTGATAAGTTCAGTTAGGAGAATGAATTTCATCCTGGCTACCATCTCATAATTATACATATGCAACAACTGGTTGTTTTGGATGGCTGATCCTAAAAAAGCTATTTTTTTTTTAACACTCTTGAAGAGGATGATGACTTTATAAGCTTATTGTCTTTCAATACGAAACAATATTTGTAGCAGAATTAGATTTGAATGTTGCTGTTTGTGCTGAAGATATTAATGATGAAATATGTGTAGCATCACCAGGACTTTTCACCGATGCTACCATTTGTTTTATGAATTTATAGCAAACTATGGGCAGTGAGCCTATGACAGGTTTTAATATCAATGCTTACAGACATTTAAATAGCTTCCATGCTACTGAGTGAACACTTAAATCAGCACTGAGAATATTTATGATCCTGAAGGCTTTTTAACTGACTGAAAGTGAGGAATCACATGGAACTTTCTATATGGATGAATGAGTACCAGAACAGCCTTAACTATCATTTCAGGTTTGATTTTTGGGGAGATGCTGGGGTTTGATTTTGTATGTGGTTTTTATTTTTTTGCTAGAGATTGATCTGCTTTTGGTAAATGGGCACCAGTGATAGCATTTTCACTCAGCAGTGAAATAGCAGTGCTGTGAACACAAAATAAACAAGGTCTGTGTCACAAGTTCGCCTCATTCTAGGTAGAACTGGGAGGAATAATGCATGTCTGTAGTAAGATCATAAATGTTATATAGCAAAGTATTACTTAAAACAAGGTGAAAAATTTCCAGAAGAGCATAATCTTGTTGTGTGACCTGCCCTTTCTATTTTTATTTTCACATACATGTCCAAAATCACAAATCTTGTACAGAGAAAGAAAGGGAAAAGTCTTAGCTCCGTGTTGCAGTTAAGAGATACTTCAGTGTTACTTCTTGTTTATGGAACATTTGTTTTAGGGGTGGAAGGGAATCAAATTGGTTTGACAGGGCAACCTGGATCATGTTTAGAGTTCTTATGAAACCTAAACTGTTTGTGTATTCTCATATAGACTGTTTTGATGGGAAACTATTTCGCCCTTGTGCTAGAATTTTTAATTTTGCATTCCCAGTGACAGGTAGAATACTCTTTATAGTGTAGTACATAACCACTTCTCTGTGTTTATTTTTTTGCCGTTATTTCTGTAGTTTGGGGCTATTTTTTTTTTTCACTGTTAGCATCTTGAGAACGTTTATGTTCTCTGTAGTACCTGGTGCTTACAAACATAGGGGAAAAAAGGTGGCCCTGCTCTGAAGACAAGTAGTCCAGGGCTTGCAGCAGAGCACCACTGTTGTGATACAGAGCTGTTTCCGATCAGCCAGCAAGTCCAGCGCCGAGGTAGGAACTCATGTATCCTGATTCCTTGTTGTGTTACAGCACCTTGGTCACCACCCTGCTAATGCCAGAGCTTCTTTTGAACCCTGAGCTCTACTGCTGTGCAAAGCAACCTGGCAATAAAGTCCTAGCAGAGTCTGATGCCATAGACACTCTTGTTGCTATAGAAGTTGAATTTCATGGGTGGGCAGCACTTCTTTGTTTCTACTTATTGCTTTGGGAATATTCAAGACATGAATTGGTCATTTCTTATACTGCTCATAGTTGTAGATAAAATTGCTCATAGGGAAACTATCCTTAGGAAATTCTTTGCTTTGAAGGGCATCCTGCTACTTTTGGTTCCTCTAGAATGCAGATAACATTCAGGTACCGCTGCCAGCAGGGCAGACTACATCACTGTCTTGGTTTTCCCTAAATTAGGCTAAGTAAAAATCTACCTTATATTTTATGTGATCCTTCTACTAAAAATCTTGCTTCCTATGGCTTTCAGGTCTCTTCCCGGAAACAGGGGAGTAATTTTTGATCTTCTCCTCGTAGTTTTTGTTTTGTAGGACAATACTTGCTGGAGTCCTGCTTGGCTACCTTGAGGGCTACACAACCATCTTAACTCAGATTTTTCTTTTACATTCTGTAAATAAATTTAACAGTGTTTTGTAGGCAGGTTGTTCTTCAGTGCTTTCTAAGTTTAGGATCTTTAGTAAGGGTTTGTCAACTATTGGATGTCTCTTATTAACCAGCCCAGCACAACCTTTAGAGCTTGATGGCTTCTTCAGAATACTTTTCCCTTATTGAGTTGAAAGGAGGGTAAGAGGTGTTTTGTGATTATTTTCTTATATGAGAATAAGTGGGCTCTCCATACAGATGTTTGTTGGGAAATGGATGTTTTATGCAAATTAAAATATTGATTTGGTTGTCTTTCTGTCAAACTGGTGATTGGGTGAATATGTCTGTTGGTTCAGAGAAGCGGACAATATTTGATATAAGGCAAGGAATTAGGTCTTGAACATTAAAGGTATGGTTTAGACTTTGTTGTTCTGTAACTCAGTTTAATATACTGAATTATTTAATTGCAGAAATTAATGTACAATTAAGCAATTAAATAGCTTTTATGAATTAGCAACGTGCTTGTGGTCAGAACTTATCTGTGATGTCTAGCAAAAGAGAAACTCATTTGCTAGAGGAAAAGCTAAATTCTAAGAAGCAGTAACAGCAAAAATGTATGTTTGTAATCCCTCAGCAGCTATGAGATGTGTTAAAATTAGATTTGTCAGCTAGTCATTTACATAATGTTTAACCAGTGTTAGGGGAAAAAGGGGAGTTCTGTTAGTTTTGGAGTGGTATTTGTGGCATAAATCATCTACTGAAAGGGGGAAAAGTATGGAAGTGTGATGTTTCGGTTTAGTAATAATGTGATGGAAAACCATATGTGGTTCGGTCATTGAAATGCAGCCTGAATCATCTGTTGTTGCTGTATAGAAACCAAATCTTTAAATAATAAGACTCTGTGAGTAATAACATGCATAGTATTCTGCTTTTAAATTTATGACCAGAAAATACTCATATCTTCTCTGTTTAAAATATCAGTCAATCTATTTTTTAGTAAAATACCTGAATGCCTGAATTTCTAACCTTGTGCTTTTTGTCTTTCAAAAGCCTTTAGCTGTTTGTATCACTCGGTATTTCATGGGGCAGCTGCCTGTAAATGGTGTCAGGGCCATCTCGGAGCAGGATATGCAGAGCAGTGGTGGCTGTCTCATCCCTGGAGATGTTCAGGGCCAGGTTGGATGGGGCTTTGAGTACCCTTATTCAGTGGGAGGTGTCCCTGCCCATGGCAGGGGGGTGGAACTGGGTGGGCTTTGAGGTCCTTTCCAACCCAAACCACTCTCTGATTCTGACTTTTAGGGTTTTCTTGAAAGAAGGCGTGTGAAACTGGTGACTGGTTGGTTGGTTTGTTTTGGTTTGATTTTTTAAAGTTAAAAAAAAATAACTTCTTACCTTCAGAAAGCTTCACTTTTTTTTTTTTCCCTCAGAGTTTATTGTAGCAAGGAAATAAAGAATGAGTAGAGTTATGTTTTCAGCTTGTTAAATAGGCTGGAAAATGGGGCAATTGTCTGCTTGGCGCCTCGATGTATTGGACTAGCAGCAACACTCTATTAGCATATCCAGCAGAGGGGTGGGAATGCCTCCAGGAACAAAAGTGTCTCAACAATTTTTCAAATTAATTTTACCAAACAAGGGGTTCAGCTGCCTCCAGTTTGTAAACATGTTGTAGCATCCCTCAACATCCCAGATGTTTATATCTAAGCTCAGGAAAAAGGCTGCTCGGCGTTTCGGAGCAGCCAGACAGCGTGTCTTCTCTTTCTGAATCCTTTTGAGCTAACTGGTGATAAAATATGTGCAGTGGTTGGTGGCATTACCTCCCAGTAAATGATGTTTACAGAAGCACTATCTCTTCCAATGGCAAATGGAGGGGAAGGAATCTTCTTACTTGAATGGAATTTGATATCAGATACCAACCATTGCTCTGAAAATTGCAGCTGACTGAATCCCATATTGTTGAGGGTGATGGCACATTCAGAACCATATGGAACTTGTCAGTGCACATGCTTCTGAATGATTGCAGTTTCTGAACTGCTGTACTTGTGTGCTCAATTTGTAAATCTTAAGGTAATATATATTATATCCTGAATTTTGAAACAATACAGGAAAATTATTTAGTCATTAGGTTTTGCCTGTTAAATTTTCTGGCAGTGGCTGAAACTATGTAAATGGATTTTTTTCTTACAGCAAGGCAGAATATACGAGTCTGTGAAAATCTGGCTATTCTTCATGTAGTAAATATTATTGGCTTATTGCAATTTAAATAAGAAAAAAAAAGTTCTTCCTTAGTTAGAAACACTGCAGGCTGACTTGTGAAACACAGGGTGCTTTCCCAGGATGTTTTTTTCACGTCTTTGAGAGCACAGAGAATCGGGATAGGCTTGGACCTTGCAGGGTCACACATGAAAAGCCAGTGTTCTTTTGGGGCAAAACATTAATATATTTCAGAAGTACTTTGGGTGCATTATATTTACTATTGTTTGTCGACTTTTCCTTATTTAATTGTTCTTGCAGGTACTTATTTCGTGTTCTCCATATGTCTGGGAGGGTTAGAAACAAGAGTGCTGTACAAGTGCCTTGCTGCCCCTTGCCAACAGCCGTGCGGTCCCTCCCACTGTTCAGGGTCTGCCCACCAGATGCCATACATTCTGGAGTGACTGTAAGTCATTTTCCAGATGGCAAAGCAGGGCTTTTTGGGAAAGAGAATGTCTTGAGTGCTATCACACAGCACGTGCAGGACAACCGGGTGATCAGGCCCAGTCAACACGGGTTTATGAAAGACAGGTCCAGCCAGACCAATCTGAGCTCCTTCTAAGACAAGGTTACCTGTTTAGCGGGCGAGGGAAAGGCTGTGGATGTGCTGTACCTGGACTCCAGTAAAGCCTTTGACACCGTTTCTCACAGCATTCTGATTGAGAAACTGCCTGCCATTGGCCTGGACAGGCACAGCCTCTGCTGGGTGAAAAACTGGCTGGATGACCGGGTCCAGAAGGTTATGGTAAATGGAGTTAAATCCAGTTGGAAACCAGTCACAAGCGGTGTTTCCCAGGGTTCAGTGCTGGGTCCAGTCTTGTTTATCAATGATCTTGATGAAGGCATTGAGTGCACCCTTAGCAAATTTGCAGATGACACCAAGCTGGGTGGCAGTGTTGATCTGTTTGAAGGAAGGGAGGCTCTGCAGAGGGATCTGGACAGGCTGGATTGATGGGCTTACACCAATGGGATGAGGTTCAACAAGGCCAAGTGCAGAGTCCTCCATTTAGGTCGCAACAACCCCCTGCAGCGTTACAGGCTTGGGGAAGAGTGGCTGGAGAGCTGCCTGGAGGAGAAGGACCTGGGGGTGTTCGTTGACAGGGGCTGAACATGAGCCAGCAGTGGCCCAGGAGGCCAAGAAGGCCAATGGCATCTTGGCCTGTATCAGAAACAGCGTGGCCAGCAGGACCAGGGAGGTGATTGTGCCCCTGGACTCAGCACTGGTGAGGCCACCCCTTGAGTACTGGGTTCATTTCTGGGCCCCTCACTACAAGAAGGACATTAAGGTGTTGGAGAGTGTGCAAAGAAGGGCAACGAGGCTGGTGAGGGGGCTGGAGAAAAAGCCCTATGAGGATTGGCTGAGGGAATTGGGGTTGTTTAGCTTAGAGAAGAGGAGGCTGAGGGGAGACCTCATCACTGTTTACAACTACCTGAAAGGAGGCTGTGATAGGGTGGGTGCTGCTCTCTTCTCGCAAGTGATGAGCGACAGGAGGAGAGGGAACGGCCGCAAGTTGCACCAGGGCAGGTTTAAACTGGACATTAGGAAGAATTTCTTCACTGAGAGAGTGGTCAGGGCTTGGAACAGGTTGCCCAGGGAGGTGGTGGAGTCTCCATCTCTGGAGGTGTTTAAAAGACAGGTAGATGAGTGTCTTAGGGATATGGTTTAGTAGGGAGACAGGCACGGTTGGACTCAATCTCAGAGGTCTCTTCCAACCTTTATGATTCTGTGATTCTATGGTGCAGTGTAGCAATCCTTAGTTTTGTTTATGCAGGCAGGGTAATCTGGAGGTACCCTTTTCTGTAAGCAAATGAAAAGTTTATATTTAAGAAAGGAGGACTGAGAAAACTTTGTGTCCAGTTAGGGTTTAAAAAACCCTATGATGAAAAAAGGGGTGATAGTTTTTATACACACACGGTATGTTAAAACACTACAACTATGTTGTAAAGTCAGTACTTCTAGAAGCAGTGCAAGTGTTAAAATTGAGATGGTCCTATGCAATCTTTACTCCTTTTCGGTTATCCAGTCTTTAGTGAAATAATGATAGATTATTTACAGTTCTGTTGTAAACAGAAAAATGCAAGTTTATAGTTAATGAGCATGTGGTTGGTATTTCCATTTCCCTTGCTGGGAACCTAGACTTTGTTTATGGTACGCCATTCAGATTCTGACCTGAAGAAGAAGGGATCTGAATACGGCCTTTTGAGTCCAAGATGAGTGTCCTGATTAATGGCTTTTGAAGTGAAAGGAGGATACAGTCAATTATCACACTCTGTTTTACTAAGTCATGCCTTTTGTTATATTGTTTAAGGAAAAAAAGAAGGCAGCAATACTTAGCTTCAGGCTGACGAGAACACATTTCTCCCCTAAGAAGCAAAGACCAAAATTAATTGCTTTTAATTTTTCCCCTCTTATGCTGCTGAACCCAAAATCAGTTACTTGTGTAAGTACAGTTCTGGCTACAAATCTGCTCTGCAGCCAAGAACAATGTCACTACAGAAACTTCTGTCACCCATAAGCTTAAAACAAAAAAACAGTTCTAAGTTAGCAAATTGATGAGTGAGGAGTGATATATTACTCTCCTCTGATTTTTTTTCCCTTCTGTTCTGATTTTAAACTTAATGACACATGCACTGATGGATCCCCCAAACACTATGCTGGATTACAAGAGTGGTTTTGTCCATCTGCTGTAGCAGGGTTGCATTGGGTGATAAAACTTCTGTAACACTAAGATTAAATATGTAAGTAAAGCAAACATTGCTTTGTTAGAGAGACAAATTATGAACAGTAGTTGGCCAGAAATAGTCTTTTGTGTGCTGTTGCTTTAAATAGAAAAATTTTAGTACACGCACTAGGCTTTATTTTCCTGAAACTGTGGCAATAGCAGTAACAGCTTTTGTTTTCTGGGCTGTGCCCAGAAATGTTGACTATTTTGTTCTTGTGAAAACGTCTGTGTATTACATTTGCCACTTTATTACTATAATTCTCTGGCCTTTATTTGCTTTCTTTAGAGCCGGATATATCTGGCTTGTAACAGCAAGAGAGTGACAGTTCATCCATGGCTCCATCTGTCTCCCTTTCCAGTTTTGTGCCTTAATGCTGCTCTTGCTTAGCTTGGCCTGGAAAGCATTTGGTTATACAAACATGCACAGAGTCCCATCCACTTTGGATGCCTCCAAATCATGAGATGAATTATGGACCTCTTTAGGTAGCTTTTGCCCTTAGAGTTATCTCGTCAGTAGACAATAAGGTGGATTTCGGCTGGTGGTGTGGATCTGTCATCTGTTCGAGTTCCGCAGCGTTGGACCTGCCTGTGCAGGGGCAGACATCTCTCTGGGAATTTCACTACTGCATAATGCTGGCACTTGCCATAATTATATTGTTTTATGTGTGGTCATGTTTACCTACCCAAACTATTATATTTCAAAATGAGGAGCTCTATTTTTAGTTGAATAGTTAATTAACTTTAAAGGTATTAACATTGACAGTAGTCCTGAATAAAATTGTTATAAATCAATAATATTGTTCTCTTAAATAAAGTATGTGAGAAACCTAGGCCTAAGAATGTTTTTCAATATGAATGAAAGTACTCGGCTTTCTGCCGTCTTTTTTTGTGGAAAGGAAATGCAATTTGGAGATTTTCAGTCTATTCTTTTTACAAAACACTAGGTATGTGTTTGTTTCTTTTTTTTTGGTAGAATAATAATTAACTAATCTCAATCAGAACCTCTGAGCTGCCTGACTCTTCTTGACTAAGTAATTGTGGACTTTATCTGAGCTAACAGTGATAACTGGTTACATGAACATCTCGTGGTTCCATGCAGGAGTGGGTAGGCTCTCAACAGATGTTTTGCCTTTAAAGGTCAGTTCAGCTTTCAGCCCAGACCAGCTCCTTGCTTCCCAGAGCATACCAACAGAGTTAGGAACTGGAATGCAGCTTGACATCAAGAATGAAATTTCATTAATTTCTTTTTCGCTTCCTTAGTTATTCAGCCAAATCTCACAATGCTGCCTTCGTAACAACTGGCAGGGCGTGTTTTAAAAGCACAATAAAATGTCAGAAGGAAGAGATTACATGAAGAATTGGAACATATTGGTATTCTGAATAGTTTAAGGCAGAATCATTGCAGTTGTATTTTAGTAATGGTTACTTGCATTACAGTCATATATAGCAGTGTGCTTGTGCGAGGCTTTAAAAAAATGCATAACTAAATTCCCCTCCAAAATGTATGGTCTGCATATCTGTGATGTTAAAAACCGACACAGAAAAAAATGTGTCAGTCAATGGAATCAAATGCCATGCTTGAAAATGGAAATGGAAGACCAGAGAAAGGCATGAAGCTTCAGCAAATTACGAGCTCTCAGCGGGAAGATGCCAGCTCTCAAAATGAGAAACATTTGTGTCAGAATGTATTTTCAGGGAGAGTCATAGTTTGCTTTTCAATTGGAATGTGAGGTCTTCACACCTTGTGCCTGGCCCAAGCCAGTAGCCAGCATTCCAATGGCAGTGTCTCTGGAACCATGGGCTCACGCTGGCAGCTCGCCCGTTCAGCTGGCCTGGTGTAACTGTGGGAACACCACACGCATGGGGAGGCTCTGTTGGGATTCCTGTGAGTCTCTTGTGGCATTATTTCTTAGATTGATCCTGGGTTATGTGAAAGGATGTACAGCAGACTTGTGAATTACCACTGGCCTTACTAGGGTGCTCCACAGTATATTTACTCCATGGTGTAATTTACAGTGTCCTCTGGCACGTGTGTGTGTGTTGTCAGTCTACCGTATGAAAACTTCAGTATTTTATCACCACTCATAGAACAATCATTTCTCAGTTTGTATTCTGAATATATTTTGATGTACTCTCCATTTCCTTTTCCTCTTTGGATCCCTGTTCTCCATTAAGCGGGAAAGAGGTTATCACTTCCATTTTGTGGCTGGAATTGCATGTTCATTGAAGTGGAAAATATTTGTACAAATAATGCTACTCTGCAGGTTCTTTTCTTTTGATTATTATTACACAAAAAGATAATTAATTTCTCCAGTGGATGTAGAATACCTGTATTTTCTTATGGGAAATGGAAGCTGTGCTGTAAATGAGATTTTTTTAAAAGCCTCTTTCATTTACTTACTCATTTATTACCTGTTGCAAGCTGCAGATGGCAATTGTTAATGTTAACATTAACAGCATTAAGCTGCATTAAGTGAGCATTAAGCGCTGCCGTTGATCTGTTATCTACCTGTTACCTTCTTTCAAGTGCTCTGGTTATCAGCTCCTGATGCCCAGGATAGTTATTGTTGTTGCCTGTGCTTGAAATACTCAGTGTGATGCCTTAATAACAGTTGGAATTTCTGCCAGAGTAGAAATAGTCTTAAGTACCTTTCTGCCAAAGCGAGAAATCCTTTCTATCTCTTTCTGAAAAAGCTGAATAATTTCCTTTGTATCCATAGCTCTTCTGGTCACTTATTCTCAAATGTCCAGAAAAGAGTAAGCTTATGTTACTGATGCATCCTTTCCTTCTTGGTCACTGTTCATATTATTGTGTGAGTTACTTCATGGTGTGCCAAAACTCCAGAAGAGCTGTTTCTTCTTCTAAAGAACCTTTGGATTCTCTTTGTCTCCCATACTGGAGAAAAAAACTTAGTTGACTTTTTACTGCATTCCTATACAACATAGTGTCCCAAGGCAAATGCATCTAACCTGAATTTAAAATGAAAATAATATTCCACTAGAGAACTCTCTCTCATGGATAAGATGGTTTTCCTCTTCATAATTTTATGGGATTTTTCTCTCTCTCTCTACCCCATTCCGTGTTTGAATCCCCTCACAGTGAAGTTCAGTGCTACAGACAGGTACTTGCTTAGTATTCCGTGTGTAATTCTGGCAAAACTCACCGTTCTGTTTTCATGACACAATAAACATGAACGAATCTACCTCATATACTTTGTTTTAAGCACAGTCATTGTTCAGTGGTGATTCCAAAGGGCTGTGTTTGGAAAAGGGGGGGTGTTGTTGAATTATTTTCTAGTATGGTTGTACAGAATGATTAGACACAATTTAAAAGGGGATTGAAAAAACTACCAAAAACTGCAACCAAAAAGTATCCCCTATGCAGATATGGAAGTTTCAGAAAGAGAATATGCTAGTCTCTGTTTGGAATGATTTCTGTTGTTTGTTTCTTGGATTAGGAATATCTAATTATTGGTCTTGACAGTTCAAAATTTAATGAGCTTTCTGTATATTATTTCTTGGGGGTTTTTAAGCCAATGCTTAAATACAAGCATATGAAGCAAAACATTTACACACCTGTATTCATTAAAAAGAAAAGATGAAACACAGCAAAAAGGATTTGTTATTTATAGTGGCCCAGAAATAGCTTTTGGAGGGTTCCTGTTTGGCTGCGTGGAACTATGACAGTCAAATAAGCCTGTGTATTCAGACTGAGACTGAAATAGACCACAGTCAAACTCTCTCAGTTAGGTGCTGCTGCCAGCTGGTTCTGAACTGGAATTGTCACAAATGCAGAAAAAGGAGTAAATATTGATAGAACCACAGAATCATTAAGGTTGGAAAAGACCTCTCAGCTCATCCAGTCCAACCATTAATACAACCCCACCATGTCCCAGACTGATACATCTGCGTGTTGTTTGAGCCCCTCCAGGGATGGAGACTCCCCCACTGCCCTGGGCAGCCTCTGCCAGGGCTTCACCACTCTGTCAGTGAGGAAGTGTTTCCCAACATCCAGTCTAAACCTCCTCTGGTACAGCTTGAGGCCATTTTCTCTTGGCTTATACCAACTGTAATCCCGGGAGGGACTGGGGACATACGTAGGAGCGTATGTGTATCATCACCAGAGGGATCTCTTGGGATCCCAGGCAGAACACCAGTGAAGCTGCTGCTAACCCCATGCCCTGGCAGTGGCAGAGGGCGACCACGGGTGAAGGGCTGCCCGCGTGGTGTGGCGTTTGCATAGCTCCTCTCCTCACGTGAGGTGCGCACGTGTGAGCACTGCATTCATACATAACGACCACGACAACTGTTTTATGCCCTGCAGGACAAGCAAACATGTTCTAGTATTTGTGATCAGCCTATTGGCTCCTTTTTCTGCGTTAGCATTCTCTGCCTTTTCTCTGTCTCCACCTGCCACTGTGGGACCAGTATTGTGAGGTTATCCTTTCATTCTTTGTGCGTCGGGGTAATAGAGCGCAGGCTGAAAATTAATGTGCAACTTAGCCCGTGGAAATTAATTCTACTGCTAACTCTAATTAAATGTTCCGTGTGAATTAGTGTCCTTATGATTTTGGTATTTATATGGCTGTAAGGGAATCCACTTACTGCCATTTGTAGAGTAACTGAGATGATTTTAATGATTTTAATTGCACTGAAGTTAATTGCATTGATGTAATATTTAAAACATGTAATGCTTTTATCTGTTAATTGATATTGATGGTCATTTTTTTAATGTGAGTTTCTCTTGTTTTGCTGAAATGGCAAGAAAGAATATGAAGATGCTTAGTTTCAGTGAAGAAGGTATTCCTAGAATAGCAGAACAGAATAGCCATCATGAAAGGTACCTCACTACAATTTGATAACTGCTCTCTGGAACATGTACAGCTAACAGTGAGTAAAAGGTGTGGAGAGAAACATGGGAAGATGGGGGTGAGGAATTATGAGACAGGCTGTGCTCAGCACACTGAGCACAAATACTTTGCAGGGCAGTGAGTTGTGGAAGGGCTGCTTTAGCCTAGTATTTGTAAGAGTTTAGGTATATAAATATTTTTGTAAGGCATAATATCCAGATCATTC
Organism: Dromococcyx pavoninus; assembly: GCA_033558185.1. Lineage (NCBI taxonomy): Eukaryota > Metazoa > Chordata > Aves > Cuculiformes > Neomorphidae > Dromococcyx > Dromococcyx pavoninus. Next base: position 439,783 of record JAUMJL010000182.1, read on the forward strand.
TGAAGTCAATGTACAAGAAGAAAACTGGAGAAGCATAGGGAATTCTGTAAGGGAATATAATCTGGAGGCTGGGGCGTGGGCAGAAAGGAATTGACGACTTAACAGAACCTTTAAGAGCTGCACAATTATTTCTCAAAGTCTGTTACAGCCATGTTTCATCTGACTGACTCTTGTAGTGCACACATAGGTAGAACATCAGGCTTCATACTGAACTTAGTTTGCAGCTGTTCATAGAAACTTTTAAGTGAAGGATAATCATGCTTAATAAACAATAAATAAGAATGGTCTGAGTGGCCACATGCTCCAGGCTAAACTTCAGCCAAGCGTTAGACCCTGTTTGCATGGTGGATCAGTGTATTTCTTCATTGAAAGATGTTTCAGTGGGAAGCAGTGAGTAGGTTATGCCTCCCTGCACTCTTTGGTTCTGTGCTAGCACAGGAATCGCTGCCTTGCACAAGGACTGCCTGGGCTCTTTCTCAAGCATGGGTCAGGGATGTTTGCCTCTCAGAGCCTTACTGAGGAGTTCTCTGCGACTTATTCTCCAGGGCCAAATCAGCCCTTGTGCTGAGGATGTTATTTTCTTCTGATTCCTTTCCACCATGTACATTGAGGAAAGTGGGATTCTCCACAACTGCAGAGGACTCAGAATTTATTTATTTAAACAGCCAGATATTGGTGTCATGTCCCCTCCCAGTTTGTTCTCCATTTTAGGCTGCGTGCAGATGTTATACCGGTTTTACTTGGGAATCAATACCAAAAAAACCCCACCTTTGTGGAACTGGTGCAGGCCCTTACGATGGCAGAGCAGTGTCTGTTCAGAGTTTAGTCATGATGAACACACAACCCTTGTAATCAATATGAGTCATTGTGGGGCTTATTGCAGTGGAATCCAATCAGATCAAGAACAATCTTTTTAATTGGAGTGTGTGAAGACGAGAGCTTGGTGTTTCTTTTAGATTTTGTATGTGCTTTTTTGATTTGAGAGGCCTCACTGTCATCTACTGACATTCTGTGCTTAGAGCTGTGTGTCAAGAATCACTGTCTTGCCAAGTTTATGGTAAACAGGATCGCACAAGTTCTTCCACTGACATCCAAAGATACAGAATTTATTTGGATTGATTGTTATGCAACACAGTTAACTCAGTTGTATCACCTTTTTTTTTTTAAAGAGTGATTTTTTTTTCCTCAAAACTTTGCAGTTTACCAGATATCTAATAACCTCTGACAGTGCTCAGATAGCATTCGTGGTATTTAACTCCAAGCCAGCTGCTGTGCAGGCTGGGGTGGCTGATTGCTTCCTTTGGGATTGCTGCACAGACATTCCTGACACAAATTTGATCTTCAAGCAAGCAAAGGAAGCCTAAATCAAGTAGGCTTTTGCCGGGGTTGGTTGGCCTGTCTGGGAGTACAGAAGGAAGCTTAAAGTAGCAGAGCTCCTATAATAATACAGAAGTTGTGTTGCTCCAATATTATTCTGTGACGTGATGGCTGTCTCTGGTATTAGTCTAACTGGAAGGGAATTTCAGCATAGACACATAGAAGCTGTAAGAGCTTCGGGTGTTTGATATTCATTAACTATGTGGAAAATCTCCTGAGAAAATTGGGTGTAAAAATTCAGGTGTTAGTGCCCAAGAGTAAATAAGAATCAGAATAGTGACTGCAGTAAAAGTAGATTGTGAAAATTGTGCTAAACATTGAAAATTCATGTTCCACGGGTATGTGTTTGTGTTCAGAGAAAAACCGAGGCATGTACAGATGGTGCATACCTCATCAGAGGTATAAAATTTCATGGTATAAAATTTAATAGAAATAAAAATCAGGCAGACATTTTGTCAGGGAATAACATGTTAGTCTGTTGTTTTACCCTGGCACCTCACTTGATACTATTAATGAGATTATTAATTGACTTGTGGTATACCTGCTGCAGTCTGACAAAACATAAAGTGCTTATCGGCTTTTGAGTTGGGAGCATTTATTTGTTTAGGAAAATTGGCTGGAATCAGCACCCTGCTTACACTCCTCAGGCTACCCGAGTGAGGCACTTTCCCCTGAGGAAGTGATGTGTACACATGGAGAGCTGGGCTGCTGTGCATGTGTGATACAACGCGGATGGTTTCCCTTTGTAGCTGGATCCCACGTGTGATAAGTCTGTAAGGTGAACTTTGATCTTGGGATCATCTGTACTGCAGATTTTTTTACCAAGGCTGCAATCTTGCCAATGCTTCTTCCCATGAACAGGATTGTGAAATTCTAATTCATGTGATGCGTGTGGATATGGAGTCCTCATTTTGAGCGGCTTTCCTAGATTTGATCTTGCAGGGTCAGACATCCCAGTTTAAAGGCAAAGAAACATCGAAAGGACCTTTTCCTGAGACCAAAGTTGGACTATGGTTTTCCTAGTTAGGAATAAGAGTGTGCTCACTGAGATGTGTAAAGGTTCACAGGAAGGATCCCAGAATGTCAGAAGATGTGCAACTCAGCCAGACTCCCAAGGGCTGCCCAGAGCAACATTTTAGTTGATGCAATGCTGGGCTTGCAAATCAGGACTTGCAGGCAAGAATGAGCTGCCTGCTTTCACTTTTATGAATCTAGTTGACTTTGCAGAGGGTAAATGCATGCTGTGCTCGCTTGTGAGGAGAATAAATATTCTCCCTCATGGTCTCTGGAAGGATTCAAACTCCGTCTGTACATTTCATGGGAATGTCTACCACTTTGTGGTTTCTTTTTATACATTTCATTCTACCTTGATCAGAGCAAGAGGAATAATATGGTCCTATATTTGTTTCCTGATGACTGGATTAATTTCCTTACCTTCTTGTAAGCAATGTTTAGAGAGGGCATTCCCTCCTTGGAACAAGAATCTGGCACAATTTATATCCCCCATTGTCCAAAACTGCAGAGGGTGGTGTGCAGAATGAGCATAGTCTGGAGTAAGGAGAAGGATGCAGGTATTTTACCCAAACCATGGAGTACCAGCATGCCCTTCATAAGGTGCTCCACTGACAGGCTGTCTTGTGACTTTCTAAATACATCATCAGTAAATTAACAGGTCAGACAGGTTCTGCCTAAAGAGAATATACAGACCACGAATTCTTTCATTTTTAATTACTAGAGTGGATGAAAGCAAGGTGTGGTCTTTGGCTCCGTGCAGAGAGTCAGGAACTGACTGGCTTTTGTGCCTCTGGGTAAATCTCATCTTCCTGCCTCGATTTCTCCCGCTGAGTATGGGTGTGCTACTGCCTCGGGAGGGAAGTGAATGTATTCCTGTTTGCAAGGCTCCTTGGAGACAGAAATTCTATGCACATAATATTTCTAATATGTTGTTTGTATTGGATGTTAGAAAATAAATGTTTTTAATAAACATTTAAAAATACAAATATTGATCATGTGGCTTCAGTTTAGTTTGGATGCATTGGTTCTTTTTGTGGAAAGTGCCCTGTTAGGGACCTCTGACATAAACATTACATATGATAATTCCTTCGGTTTTGTGCTATGGTGTCTGAATATCTGAGTTCAGAGGGAGCTTCAGAGAGTGAATTTGTCCTGAAACAAACAATATCTGAATGTCTGAGTGCTTTTGGTGAATGAGACACCTAAAAAGAAAACTTATTTTTACAGTATTTACCCATCCTACCCTGTTTTGTGTTCTGCCAAACCCAAACATTTTAGCACTTCAAAATTGGCATTCAATACTGTTAAAAAAAATTCACTGTTTTCTAGTTTCAAGCTTTTGGACTCACTTTGAGGCATAGTTTACATGACTCTTTATTTATCTGTGGGAATTAAAAGCTTAAAAATACAAATAAATTGTTTGCAATGTCTTCAGATGCCCTGGGGAGAAATGGGGCTTTAGGAAAAACATGAGCATTGCAAAACTTTGCAATATTGTGGAGTTGCAACATAAAGGGAGATGGGGAAAAAATGGGCAAGGTCACTGCTGGGTTCTAGTTTTTCCATACTGGAATCTCCTTATTTTTCTTGCTTTACACGGTCTGTTGTTTTCTGAAATATGGAATGTAAGTACTGTTCTGGGCACACCAGGATGTTGCTCTGTTCACCCCAGCACTGTCAAATCCCTGCTATAACTGACTTTTTTTGTTTTTTAAGATGGGTATGAAATACTTGGAAATCTTCTTCCATTCCAGCGCAGAGGGTTTAAATTTTCAGTTTTTCACAAACGTCTCTTGCAATTTGCATTTCGTGTGAGTGCAAGTGCGGACAGGATGCATGTGCATGTGATCTCAGGGTGGAGGAAAAGGGCTGAGCTGCGGTGTGGGGGGCAGCGCCCTGCCCTGCGGCTGCGCTGCCCGGGCGCGCTGGCACCTCCCCTGGCCCAGCAGCCGCCCAGGCACGGACAGCGTGGTGGCAGCTGGAGCTGCGGCTGGTGGAGCAGCTCAGCAGAGGAACACACTTGAGAGGCCTCCTTTGGACTGCTTTGTTTCTCTAGATCCAGCTTTACAACGTAGATGTTTCAACCCACAGCCACAGTGAGTGGCAGAGGGGCCAAGAGTGCTGGCAGGGGATATGGAGGCTGCGTGCTCGTTCTGTTCCATCTCTCTTCTAATTACGAAGAGCTGTCACTGGGCTTTGTAGGCTGCAGTGTGTGCGTGGCCATCATAGGGCTTATGGCTTGGTGTGACAAACCTGCTCTGACTTAAGGGAGATGCAGTGAATTGTTTCTAGCCTGTAGGATAAATTTTGGTGACAATTTTACTTTGCTTTCTTTGATATAAGATCTTAACATTGTCTCAGAGAGGACTTGATTTATATATATTTAAATCAAACTGGAAAAGAGCAGTAATTTGAATTTTTCCCATTGTAAAGATTTTTAACATTTTTTGTTCTTACTCCACCAAGTAGCATTGTCAAAAGTGTATTTCAAAATACTTTAGAGCACATGGAATGATTTAGTAGAGTATATGCTGGAATAAAGCATATGATAAATAAAATTAAGCGTTCCCATAGAAAGGAAAAGAGATCGTCAGCTCTCTTTAACTAAGCGAAGATTTTATTTATCTCTTTGTTTGTTTTTAATTAAGCCAATAGCATGTGAGGGGAAATGTATTTCACATCAGTTCTGTTTTAATAAACTGAGGCAGTAATGGGATAGAGGAAAATGAGCCCATTTTTTTCAGCGTCATTTCAGGGACACATTTATGTACATACGAACGTATACACAGCTGCAATAGGTAGCACTAGTTATTTTTGTGGCTTTTTAATGACTTAGATGCTTTGTAAAATCCTAATCTCAATTAATTATATATTAAGTGGACATTAACAGCCTGAGAGGTGATTTTTTTTTCCAGGCTAAAACTCTAGGGTAAGGTGGTGTGGCTTTTTTTATCCTCTTTTTTATATAAATCCCTCTTCCTGTGCCCTCATTTAGAGCGAGTTCCCTATTTCCAAAAGTAAGAAAAGAAATAAGCAGGAAATAATAGGAAAAAACAGAGGAATTATTTTCTCTGTACATAAATCCCTGTTAATTATGGTGATGTTCTGTTTGGGAGGAGGGATCTGACATCTGACCTTTGTGTACTTTCTCGTGACCATGTCAAAATCTGCTTAAGTGAGCAAGAAACTACAAGGTGTCAGCATCTCAATGTCGAGTGTTTCTGCCTGGACAGAATGTCCTGCTGCTTGGGGTGAGTGGAGCTGGGGAGCTGCTGGCGTATGAGGCAGCTGGGAGTGGAGTGCCAGAGAAGGAGGTGCCTGGCCAGGATGTCTCCAGTGCAGATGGTCCCTGCGTGTGAGGGCAGAGTGAGGTGGGATGTCCATGCAGAGGGCTGGCTGTGGAAGGTGGGCAGGAAATACGGTAATTGGGTAATTGGGACTCGTTGGGCAAGAGTGTGGCACAACTGGGTACCACTATAAAAGTACTGAGAAGGAACACTGGGGTTCTGGTTGCTCAGAGCAGTCATGGATGCCCCATCCCTGAAGATGTTCAAGGATGTGTTGGGTGAGGCTTTGAGTAACCAGATCCAGTGAGAGCTAGAACTGAATGGGCCTTAAGGTACCATCCAACTCAAACCATTTTATGATTCTGTGATATTTAGGTGTTTTTTTCCACATTGCTTAGTGGAGCCTAAACTTTCTTTTCTGCTCACTATTCAAACAGAGGCAGGATTGTTCAACTCCTTGTGGGTTTTTATATGGTACTTAATCACCGTACTACTACAAAGCTTCATAAACCTTTAATTAATCTCTACAACACCTTTTTGATATGATTCAATTCAAACATTAGTGAGGACTAGAGCCAATAAACCTTTCCTTAACACAAAACGAGGTGGTCTTGTGTGAATAGAGTCTGCAAGGTAATCAAACATTGTTATGCAGTACTACTGTCTAAGGGCGGTAAATCAGGGTTACCCCAAAAATCCTTTTCCTAAAATTTATTAACTTGTGAGTTTTTGATTTTCACAATCATTGTGATACTCTTTAAATGTGTAACATGATTGATTCTGAAAAATGCTTCCTATGATGTGACAGAAAGAGTAGAACATCTCCAGCTCAAGATTTTTGGCTTTTTGATTTATGTTTTGGAACTTTTTTTGCTGCTGCTTCTTTTAAGATGAAGCCAAAGAAAACCATCTCAGTGAAGAGCGCTGGCAAGCCCAGACTTCGCCCTGTGATGTGTGAGTGCATTTCAGTGCCAGGTCAATCGGGCTGCTCGCACGTGTTGGAGCCTTGCTCCCAGCCTGATTACCAAGACTGACATAAACTCCGTTATGCTGGATATTAAGATTGCAAACCGAGAGCCTCTGGTTTTGAGGATACAGTATCGTACCTGTCTGCATGGTTTAAATGCTTGTTGGTGCACGTTGGGTCTGTTCGCCTCCTCATTTATCATCGCTTCAACGAATCAGCAGTTCTGACCAATGACGTGGTTCCTTATTGAGTTGTCCTGACCCACCCGAGCAATTCTTTTCATAGGACAGTCCAGTTTCTCTAACTTCTGGAGACAGTAAGCCCAGAATTTTTGGCAATAATATGACTTATGTAATTAGGCTTTTGCCCAACCTTTGCCCTCCAAATGTGTGAATGGCTGAAAGCGTAGTCTGAATGAAAGCACAGTGACCATGCTTAAGCAGAGTTCTGTGTCCTGTCTCCTAAAATTGTCAAGAAAAGACTCTCGTTACTCTTCTGAATGTAAAAATCACTTTTAATGTTTTCTTGTTATTCTTTATGGCTAAGTAAATTATACTCTTAAGGTTTTTTTGAGAATTATAATATTGGCAATCTTAAAACAAGAGTTCATAAAGAGTATGTATTTTCTTTCTCCAAGAGTTGTCTGTAGGCAAATAGTAATATTTTATATAGTAAATTATTGTGCATTTTGTATTTTATGTATGCTGGCTGTGTTGAACGGTGATGTGCTAACAGGGGTTTCTGCTGAAATAAGGTCTAGGAAAAGTTTAGCCTTATTGTAAAACTTAGTAATTCTCCACTGCCTTATTTCACAATGGTGTTGGATTGTTTTCACTGGTAACCAGGTCCCAAAATGGGATTTGATACAGAATAGTGTGAGCCATAATTTTATGTTGTGGGTGGAAGGCAAAACTGAGAAGTACAACATGTGTTCCATCCTGCCAAGTGCTAGGTCTGTGAAAGGGCAGTGTCCAGTAAAGTCTGTACAGTGGGTACCTGTACAATTTAATTCCAATTCCACACAGCACATGGTGCTTACCTACGTCTTAATTAATACATTCACATTTTTAGTTAGATTTTCCTAATAAAGTTTGTGCTATAGCAGTGTCAGTGATATTCTGATCCTCATTTATGGTTTGTGTGATGTAATTATAAAAAAAAAAAAACTACTTTGTTACAGAAATTCATCTTTTTCAAAAAAAAGGTGCTAACTGCAAATGCCTTTTTTTTAAAAAAAAGGGTGATTTGTCTTAAGTTTCTGAATGCAGACCTGAGACAGATGGATATCCACTTTGTAGAAATACAACTAACATTAAGAGAATACTTTCCTTCAAGATAGGTACTGTTGTCTCTGTGCAATCTCTTCATCGGTTTGTGGAAAATAAGGGGACTGCTGGGACCAGTCCTAATCACCACAACCCTCCAGCATGCTCTGTCTCTATGTAGTCTTCTGATTTACAAGCCAAGTGTGGAAAAGACATGATTAGTGGGGTTTGCCTGTACAGTTATGTCATTGTAAGGCTGATGACCCTCGCGTGTATAAGATACCCCACAATGTCAATAAATCTCATGTTCTGTGTTTCTGAAAGAAAACATTTGTTTCAATAATGCATCATAACGCATAAAAGGTAAAGGAATGGTAACATTCAGGTATTACAATCTTTTCCAGCCTGTGGGATCCAGTATTATGCAATGAATTCTGTGTAGTATGTCCATTTAAAAGGTTATCAACCCAGACTGATGACCTGCATTGTGGTCATTTATATCTGAATTCAGGCAGCATTTTAAAAGCAAATGAGATCTATGCAACACCTCTTTATATTTTTGTAGGATAGTTAATTCCAGATGTTAGTTTCCATGAGACTAGTGCTTTGACACCTTACCTTCACAAATTTAGCTTTTAGCAAAGGTGTAAGTGAAGAAAGTACTTTCTCTGTCAATAACACTGTGCCTGCATGCATTGTATTTTTGTATGCTGTTGTCCTAGAGCTGCCATTATCATCATCATCATTATTAGTTTTGTTTCCCCTACCCTCAAGGGATGTGTCCATGCAGATTTTTGATAAATGTGGTTTATGCCTATGTTTTTTAAATCCCTAAGAAGGCGTCCTGGGATTATTTCTAAGCTACGTTAAGAGGACAGGTTTTGGCAGCAGATTATACAAGTGACCTAAACACCAGCAGCCTAATGGGTGAGAGTTGAGGAGAGCGAGTGGAAAGGGGGGCAGACCACTGGAACAGGCTGTCCAGAGAGGTTGGCAGTCTTCTCTGGAGATACTCAAAACCCTCCTGGATGTGCCCCTGTGCAACCTGCTGTAGGTGACCCTGCTTTAGCAGGGGGATTGGACTGGATGAGCTCCGGAGCACCCCTCCAACCCCGACCATTTTGGTATTGATTCTGTAATAGCAGCAGTAATTACAGGAAGCAACTGTTGGGTTCTCTTATGATACCAAACCCCAAAACATACACTTGAGACATTCTTCAGTCTATTGAGTGAGATGTGTGAGGGCTAGATGGGCTGAGATGGTCTCTACTCCACTCAGCTCACTTCATACAGATGACTGGTGGTGTGCTTGGAAGCTGGGATCTGTCTATGTGGGAATTTTATCTGCAATGGAGTTGTTTATCAGAAGGAGATGCTGGGACCATTGAGACCCCTTCCTCTTTAGCTACCAGTCCTGTCACAAAATCATGTCTTTTTTACCCCCTTCTTTTGAAGGAGGAGTATGTAGACTGTTAAACCCAGGGTGACTCTGCCTTTTTCCAGCACTTTGGGAAGAAGACGGTATATTGCCAGATTAGTAGAAGCAAACATTACTTATCTTGAGTCCCTGAGAAGACCTGTAGCTCAGAGAAAGGAAACTAAAGGTCAAGTGGCAAAGGATGTAGACAGAGGGACAAGGTAATCTAAAGCATAAAGCATGAGCTGCAATTTCATTTTGGGGTATTGGCGCCTCATGGTTGTGTATCTCTGGGTACTGCGTGTGCTTAGGCCTGGCCTGTTGCTACAGGACTGTTGCACCCAGAACTAGAGCAGGCTGGAACAGAGGGCATAGCCAGAGGGAATCTTAAAACCTGGATTATGAAGTATTACACTTTGATTGGAAAGGTCTGGGAAGCTGTGGTGTGAGAGAAGGTGGGGCATTCTGGGGTGGTTGCTAAGTGGAGGTTGGTAAGAAAAGAAGCTGCTTAGTGTAGGAAGAGAGGGATGGAATTTGGGGCAGCTGGGGAACATATCTTGAGTGAGGGTGATGGGATTGTTGGAAGGAGAGAAAGATGTTAAGATGGGAAACACTTTAAAAGGCTAAGGAAATCTCGAGGACATTGCAGAACATTTGTCTTGTTTAGGAAGCAGTGAATGTCAGTAACTGAGGTGGTGGATACAAGTCTTGGGAAATGACCTGATGTGCTGATATGTCTGCATGCCCAAGTCCTTCTCATTAAAAATTTGGTAGTTCTGTTCCTTTCCTCTCTACTTTTTTTCCCTCCTCAGTTATTTGACTTATCTGCTTGTTCCACTGGCCCTGCAGCCGGGCTGTGGCAGGGCCATCCAGGCAGCTGCTGCCAAATAGATGGACAGCAGTTGGGTTCTTCCGGCTTTTCCCAGAGTCTCCTCTCCCTGCTCATGGTTTGCAGAGATGGACAGGAAGGCGGTCACTTTGAGGATTCTGGCTGCCTTTGAAATACGACTGAAATCTGCCCAGTGTTTCCAAGTTTGGGGTAAGGAGAGGGAGAGGTGTGGTCGTATAACACATTTTTCCCTTGAAAACTGCATTAAAAACAAGCAAGTGATAAGAAGTGGCAAAGCTTTGTGCTCTAATAATGTTCACTCTCAAATTACTGCAGTGTTTGTCTATGATTCCACATGGTGCTGAGTAAAATCTGCGGCAGAGGCTGCATTCATCAAAGGGAAATGCTGACTCCTTTATGGTTTTAAAATGCCATTTTTAGCATTGCAGTTTGGAAGCCCCGTGGTGTTGTTACACTTTCCATGCTGTGCAAACATCTCTCCTATTAAAGACAGAGAGTGATCGTTGTGACCACTGCTTTCCCTTGGAAAAGAAGGCAAGTGCCAGCAGTGCAGAGAGGAAGAGAGATGGGAAATACATGCAAATATAATTCCCAAGACTTTGCTGTTTTGCCAGAAAGCTGGAAGTTAATAACAACTTAATTTTTTTTAATGTATAACATGAAAAAAAAATATTGAAACCTTCTTGTTTTCCTTTTTTTTGGTAGTGAAAAAATCCAAAAGAACCGCTGTTGCTATTGAAAAGTAGTTTGATCAAGAAATTTCAGCAGTCTCTAGACTTTATTTTGAGGGTAAAAATGGCCTTTTTGAAAGGAAAAATGTCTTGTGCACCTGTAGAACTGGAAAAGATGACTTCGATCCATTGGAAAAGGAGGTTTTCTGCTTCCAAGAGGCAGCACAGTGTTCGCTGTCAGCTCTTGCCATGACCTTTTGAAGCTGAGGTTTGTATTTTGGAACAGGGAGGGCTGACTGCTTCTGAAATGAATGAGGTTAAGCTAAATCAGGTGCTATTGAACACTTCGATTATTTGTATGTCACCGGGTAGGACTTGGAAGAGATCACCTGGTGCATTGCCTGCACTGCCCTGCAGTCAGTGGCAATTGTGAAATGGTCATTTAGTTTTGGAAAGACCAGCAGAATGTGTACTCTGTGTGCTCTGCTCACCATTCATTACAGAGCTTTGCAAACCACTTCCAAGATCTGAAACAACTGGGAGGTACAGCTTTTGTGCCACTGTAAGAGAAGTAAGAGGAACCTAATGAAGTTCAGCAGGGAAAGGGCAGAGTCCTGCACCTGGGAAGGAACCACCCCCTGCACCAGTACAGGTTGGGGATTGACCTGCTGGAAAGCAGCTCAGGGAGAAGGACCTGGGAGTCCTGGTGGACAGGTTAACGATGAGCCAGCGCTGGGCCCTCGTGGCCAAGAATGCCAAGTCCTGGGGTGCATCCAGAAGAGTGTGGCCAGCAGGGTGAGGGATGCTCTCCTCCCCCTCTGCTCTGCCCTAATGAGGCCCCATGTGGAGTCCTGTGTCCCGTTCTGGGCTCCCCAGCTCTGCAAAGACAAGGAACAACTGGAGGGTCCAGCAGAGGCCACAGAGATGATGAGGAGACTGAAGCATCTCTCGTAAGGAAAGGCTGAGAGACCTGGGGAACCTGGAGAAGAGAAGACTGAGAGGGGATCTTAACAATACTCATAAACATGAAAAGGGCGAGTGTCAGGAGAGAGACAGACTGTTCAGTGGCGCCCAGCAACAGGACAAGAGGCAGCAGGCACGAACTGGAGCATGGGAAGTTCCACCTGAATATGAGGAGAAATTTCTTTCCTTTGAGGGTGGTGGAGCACTGACCCTGCTTTAGCAGGAGGATTGGACTGGATGAGCTCCAGGGGCCCCTTCCCTACCCCCACCATTCTGGGATTCGAAGGGCATAGCTCCTATACTGCCTTTTGCGACCATTTTCAATTTCGACCCAGAGTGCTAAATGTGGCAAACCCTCCACCAAACCAAGACAGAGCTGCAGTAAAGGCTTGTCTGTGCTCTGCCTTTGTCCCAGTCTCACCTTTTCTGCACTGCTTTAGTGAAAACAGTCTGTGGTGCAATAGAAGGGTGCGTTTAATTTGGAGTAGGAGACAAAGATCTTTCTGAAGGTGATGGAGAGAAAACTGGAAAACAGAGGGAGAGGGCTCTTGCTGATGAGGGCAGGCTTTTTGAGTTGTTAAATGTCTTAGGGTTTTTTGATTTGATATGGAACGGCTGGTTCTGAATTGCTAAATGTGTGCAAATAAGTGATCTGAATTTTTTTATTTCCATTCCCAGTCATACTACTCTTAAAAATCTCTGACTAATAGAGAATAAGAACTGCAGTACAGCAAACACTTGTTAAAAAGCCAGCTCCCAGTCTAAACAAACCAGCACTTCCCAATCCCTGCTCCTAGAAAAGCTTGCAGCTCTAGATGTTCTTGGGCACCACTATAGTTTGGTTTCCCTGACAGTTCTGTTTTTACTAGGCCAGTCGGGAGCTGAAAGCCAGGATGCCAGGCTCAGGCCTTCAGGGAACAGCTTCAGATGGAGGGTTACCAGCAGTTCGTGAAGGCAGCCGCGGTTCCGTACATACACACACTCAAACAGGTTTCCTTACTAGATAGTACTGTTTGGTTTTTAAGCAGGATTGCATAAGTTAAAGCATGACAAGAATAAAATTATATATACAAATTATTTTGCTACAACTTAATACTGAGTGTAAGTCTCGTATTTCACTCTTGAGGAACTCCACTGATAATAACAAATGCATCTTTTGTCTTCTGTAGTGTCTGGCTCATTGTTGAACGTTCAGTGAGTAAAGGATAGGTCAAATGAGAAGGCATGCACTAGCTTAGTTCAGAGATGTTCTGCCTGCTGGGGCTTTATTTTTGTCCTTTTGAAGGCTGTGACAGGCAGAAGGGGGTCTGAGGGGATTAAATTCCCTTTACAATGTACCTTCATTTTTAAAAACAAGACATGGAAGAATGTGTATTGTCATTATTCCATACTTGGTAAAAAGCACATGTAAAAAGGTCTGTGCTGGGGTATCTGACTTGGTGAGGGAGGAGTTGGGTTCTGTAATACTCTCCGTGGATCTGGAGACACAGCTGTTGAGACAGCTGTTTGCAAGGAATGCTGAATGTCATTTTTCATATCTCGAATCCCTGAGCTTCCTGCATCTTTAATACACTTTAACTGTATTTCCTTATTGTAGCTGAATGTATTTAAAAGCAAACACCCCATCTTGCTGAAATGTAAATTTTTGCTTCCTTTTTTTTTTCTGTGAAACGAGTTCTAACTGCAATAACACCCGAGGTGGTGAGTGCAGCAGTGCTGCAGCGGAGTGTGTCGAACAGGCATAGCAGCATCTTTCCTTCAGGCACACTGCCACCTAGCAGTGGGGGCCTACAGCGTGCTCATTTGTTAAAGAAAAAACTGTGTCTCAGTACTTTTGCTGTATTCCTCTGGCTCCTCCTTTGAGTGTATTGAGGTCTCTGCTTTTATAGATGGTATCATCAATGCCTGTTCAGCCTCAGGAGGTGCAACAGATCACAGAATCGTGGAATGGTTTGCGTCAGAAGGGACCTCAAAGCCCATCCAGTTCCACCCATCTGCTATAGGCAGGGACAATTCCCACTGGATCAGGGTGCTCAAAGCCCCATCCAGCCTGGCCCTGAACACCTCCAGGGATGGGGCAGCCACAATTTCTTTGGGCAACTTGTGCCAGGGCCTCCCCACAGCCACAGGAAAACATTTTTTCCTGATAGCTGCTCTAAATCTCCCCTCTTTCAGCTGAAAACCAAATTATACTGAGCAATACTGTAGGGTGCTTTACATCAGAGTGTCTCATCCTATAAGGACTGTATTTTTTCCTCCCTGTTGCAAAACTGTAGAAATAGTTCCTCTTGGCTGATGATCATCAAGAGTGATGTTTCAGTTGTGTCCAAGCCAATGGATAGCACATTGTTCTTCTACTGCTTTGAGTTTCAACCAGTGTCGTGCATATCCCCACTGACTGATGTGTGGCATGAGGTGCAGACCAAGCTAGGAAAAACGCACCAAACCCATGTTCTCGGGCTCTGCACTGCTGCTGCCCGATGTAGCGGCCAGCATGGGAGAAAAGAGTGAGGAGGGATGAGGGGAGGACAGTGGCAGAGGAGCAGGGGATGAGCAGAGTTAAGGACAGCAGAGAGAAGGCAGGAGTGCTCTGCTGCAGCATGCTCGGAAATGTTTCTTCTAAAGTATATGTTTATGTGCTGTAAAAACCATACAAACTCCTACAGTCAAATCTGATATTTTCAACATGCTGTATTACAGAATATCCATTTTTCCTACAAAAATTCAGGCAAATAAATAATACACAATTGTATGGATTATTTTTATATTAGGTCCTATTACTGCTCAAACAAACCAGGGCTATCTATTTTTATAGTGAGGAAGTTTATCAGCATTTAGGAACCAGTGACACAATAGCATGCTACGTCCATAACATGCTCTGTAACTCTCTGAAAAGGGAACTCTCTCAAGCTTTCTTTAAACCTGAAAGATGCCCTGTTCTTCTCATCAGCTATTGGTGCACACGCAGCAGGGTTTAGTTGGGCAGGTGTTTGCTTTCAGGGTGCCTCTCCAGATTGCCCTCCTTTGCTTTGCGCTACAGCGTGGCCTCAGCCCTACACCGGGTTCTGTTCAGGTGAGAAGAAGCTGGAATTGGTGCACTTGGAGCGCTCCTGATGTGCTCCAGCTGCCCAGGAATGCTGGGCTGTCTGACTAGGCATAAGCCAGCTCAGCAAAAACACATAGAGTGTGGATGGTGGAGCCCACTGCCCAGTGGCTTCACCCTGTGTTTGTAAGCCTTGTATGCTCCGCCAGAGAGCACTTTGATATTTTCTAATTGTGAGATGTGCAGAAGAGCTGCACAGAAATCTTGTCAGAGCCCAACCTAATGTGGGACTGGCTGTCCAAACACATTTAGCCATCTAGTTTTGACCATGCTGATTGATCTGCTCATTGGATCTGCCTTTTGTTCTTCTCTGCCTCCTGCAATCAGACTCTCTTGGGTGAAGACCGAGTTTGCTGTCTGTATCACAGTGAACCACGAGCTCGCTGAGAGGTTGAACTGTCTCACCTGCGCTGTGGATTAATGGAGTCAAACCTGACCCACTGTGGTGCAAGGTCCAAGGCGGCTCTGGGGAGACAAAGGGATGTTCCCCTAGAGGATGCTCTTGTGTTAGAAGAGCCAGGGTTCTGCACATTTCATATCTAGATACGTGTGTTTCTCTGCCCGACAGAAGAAAAGCATCTGCAGTCCTATAGGAAGTGCTGTGGCTAATCACGAAGCAGAGATGCTACAGCACATCCTTGTGTTTGCAAATGTCAATGTGTAGAGGAACACAATGAACTGACAGAGGGCCTGGGGTGATGGTTATAGCTTAGATTTCTGTGTGTGTTACATCCAACCTGCTGATGCATTGATTATTGATTTCCATTCAGCAGAATGTGTCCCCAACTGATGAAGTGTTTTATGAACAGCAGTTTGGATCAAGCAGGTGGGAATTCTTTGCTGTCCAGAGCGGAGCACTTTACAGTGCCAGTATTTAAGGGTACTTGCCAGTATTTAAGGGTAATGTCTGCTTGGCTTGAATTTGTTGAGTTGTTTAGTTTTCTTTCAAACAAAGGTTTCCTGTAAGTGGATTTTGGGTTTGGAATGCTTGAGATACATTTATATAGATGACCTTTCCCCCATTCCTTCTTTAGGCATTGCCCTACTTTCAGAATAGGCGTTTTAATTTAGAAATTCATAAAGCTCCTGGTGTTTGGTAACGGTTTATTAGTATTTAAAGTGAAACATCAAAGTTGTTCATTACACAATGTTTGACAAGTGTTAATCACAGCATATATACTGTGCTGCTGAAGGCTGTGCACATAATAAAGTGATCGTTACTGTCTAAAAACCTATAGACCAGTGACTACTTGTCTAGTAATGAAGGCTTAGTTTCTTTATTAGTGTCTGGACAGCAATACTGAGCAGTCAGTGATTTGTAGACAACACCCAGCGTTGCTTTTTCAGACAACTTGAAGAAACATCTATCTTTGAATATAGACAGGAATTAATATTGAACTTTGAACTATAGTGCCTTGTCCCATTATATGCAAACCCTGTCTTGTAGACCACTGCTCTAAAGTTTAGAATATTGTTTTCTTTTCTTCCTCATCACCTGCAGTTCCTGAAAAAAATGTAGTTGTAAATTGTAAAAATTAAATCCTTATCTCTTCTTATCCTTCTCAAGATCCATAAAATGTGTTGTGTTGATGCAAATCCAGGGATGTTCTCTGTAATAACAACTGTACATAGAAATGTTTTCCCCAAAACCCCTGGCACACATACAACTTGTATTTCAGTCAGTTTATATCTTAAAAGAGTTCTCTTTATGTTTTATTTAAATGACAGTTCAATCTGAGGCATTGGCATACAGTATCTTAGAATGTGAGTAGGCTCAACATGATGGGCTATGTAAAACTTGTAGTCTCCCTGCTTAAAAAACATAATGTTCTTCTCTGCCATAAAAGCACTTCTTTTTCTGGAAAATATCAAGCACTACTTTGGTTTGGAGATTTGTGGTTACAACTCTGGTGGGAACAAACCCTGTAAGGCAACAAAAACCTGCGACATTTTTATTAGGTACCGTCCAAGAGGTGTACTGTTACCTCAGCGTGAAGTACCCTTAAGTTTTTATACCGTATTAAAGTCTTAATAATGAATTGTGCTTCTAATTAGGAAGAGTGCCCTTTTTACATATAAATAATCAATAACGGGCCCTTGACCTTCATCTTCCCAGCAATGCAGAATTCCTTTTGGGTGATTTGTTTTGTGCAGTATCGAATTCAGCGCTGTTACTGGATATTCTTCTTCAGTTGAAGCATATAGGCAGATAACACACAGGACTACTTTTTGTATCTGAAGTGAGGAGAAATCTTATTTGGGGTTCTAGGGAATCTTCCTTGGAGATGAATTTCTTATTTGTATTTCTCAGCGGTAACTTGAACCATTATCACTGAGCATCACTGAAATATCCAGCCCATTCAGGCAGTACTTTTCAAAATGCCCTGACCAAATATCCCTCCATCAGGTGCATTTGTAATGAGCCATCTCCCCCCTTGCTAACGGAGGGGAGGAATTCTCAAAGTGGACATGTAAGCTTGTTACTGCTGTTCACTTGTCTGCATGCTCTTGTGTGTGCCATTAACTTTCTCCATCCCAGGAAGGCAGGAATGAGTGCTGTTCCAAGCCAAAGAGGACAGAGCGAGGCTCAGGGAAGATTAGGACTCCACTAGCTTTTTCTGTTTGTCTTGGACCAGACTTCCCCAATATTTATTTCTCTTTTTCAGTCAAATCAGACTTCATGTGCTGATGAGCGGCAGGAAATACAAGCTGATGCCCGTTGGGTTTGCAGATGCTTACACCCATGCAGATGTTCTGCTGTCTGATGATGAGTCATGCACATCTGCATAAGCAGCAGTCTTTGTGATTGAGGTTTGGCCTGAGAAGGACAGACCACATCCTGTGATGAGAGCTGCCACGGCAAAAATCTCCTCTCATTTCTGTCATCTACACTGGAGCTTTAGCAACTGTGAAAAATCCCAAACACAATGTGTGACTGCTAATAGCCCTTTAAAAACTGAATGTGACTGTGTATGGATTGAATTGTAGCAGGATGTGTGAATACACAGTACCTGTTTATATGCATGCAGGCATACCTGCTGTGCCTTGTTTCTTTAATTTTAATTGTCTTTATCATACCAGAGCTGCTGTTCTGTCCCATTGCTGTAAATCAGCATTATTTTTCACTGCAACACTATTGGGATATGTGTGAGGCCATGCTGGGAAATTGAAGTAAACGTTTAAGAGCATAAATTAATTTTAAACAGATGGCTTTAGCTCAGTTCTCCTGCTCAGGAGTCTGGCCAAAGCATTGCTGTGGAGTGGTTGCACAGTGCTGGGTTGGCTCCTGCTCCATGTCCAGAGGAGGCCCCTCAGCAGCCCCTCCTTCCTCCTCCTCCTCTTCCTCCCCCCTTCCCAGGCAGTTGCAGTGCTGCTTCCCGTCTGGACTGGCTCTGCCCAGCCTCCTTCTTAGAACCATAGAATCATTAACCTCTCAGCTCATCCACTCAAACTGTCACCCCAGCCCTACCGTGCATGCTAAACCATGTCCCAAAGTGCCACAGGCACATGTTTTGAAACCCTCCAGGGATAGAGACTCCACCACTGCCCTGGGTGGCCTCTGCCAGTGCTTCACTACTCTTGTCAGTGAAGAAAGCCAATCCAAAGAAGTCCACTCTAAACCTCCCCTGGTGCAACTTGAGGCAATTTCCCTTTGTCCAATGACTTGTTCCTTGCTTGAAGAGACCAGCACCCACCTCGTTACAAAAACTGAACCCAGGATTCGAGATGCAGCCTCACCGGTGCTGAGCACAGGGGGCCTGTATCAGAAACAGTGTGGCCAGCAGGACCAGGGAAGTGATTGTGCCCCTGCACTCAGCACCGGTGAGGCTGCACCTCAAATCCTGGGTTCAGTTTTGGCCCCTTCAGTACAAGGACAGAGAACAAGGAGGCTGGTGAAGGGGCTGGAGAACAAGTTGTACGAGGAGTGGCTGAGGGAACTGGGATTGTTTGACCTGGAGAAGAGGAGCCTGACAGGAGACCTCATCGCTCTCTGCAGCTCCCACAGGGAGGGTGTGGTGAGGTAGGTGTTGATCTCTTCTCCCAAGTGACAGGTGACAGGACGAAAGGAAATGGCCACACGTTGTGCCAGGGCAGGTTGAGATTGGACATCAGGAAAAATTTCTTCACTGAGAGGGTTCTCAGGCACTGTTAGAGGCGCCCAGGGAGGTGGTGGAGTCACCGTCCCTGGAGGTGTTTAAAAGCTGGGCAGATGAGTTGCTCAGG
Source organism: Dromococcyx pavoninus (assembly GCA_033558185.1). NCBI lineage: Eukaryota > Metazoa > Chordata > Aves > Cuculiformes > Neomorphidae > Dromococcyx > Dromococcyx pavoninus. The sequence goes on from JAUMJL010000182.1 coordinate 458,921, forward strand.
GATGGTTTAGCCGCGCACAGGTATGTTTGGACTCTATGGTCTCAAAGGGCTTTTCCAACGAAGCGGTTCTGTGACGATACGTTCCCTTCCTGCTGGCCACACCACGGCTGATCCAGGCCTGGATGCTGCTGCTCTTCTTGTCCCTGGTGCCCCGTGTTCAGCTGCCGTGGCCGCCGTCCCTCTGCCCTTGTCTGCCGAGCGCATTCACGGCCGTTCCCTGGGCCCGTGCGCGCAGCCCGAGGCTCGGGGCCGCCCCCCACGCCCATCCCGGTCCCCGGCCCCTCCGCCCCGCGGCCCCTCCCCTACCCGCCCCCGTGCCCAGCCCCGCCGTCTCCTGACGCTCCGCCCGTTCCCCGGTCCCGCCGCCTCCGTGCCCATCACCGCCGCCCCCTGGTCCCACTCCGCCCCGCAGCCACCCCTCCCCACACCTCCTCCCCCGCCCGCCATTCCCGGCGCCGCCCGCGTGTTTTGCGGCGCTCGCAGCGGGCTGTGAGCGCACCGGGCTCTTTGTCCTTTCCCTTTACGCTGCTCCCGGGTGTCCTGTTTTGTTCCGCCGCGGTATTCGGTTTCGCGTTGGAGAAAGGCGCGACGAGCCTCGAGGGTGCGCTGCGGGCGGGCGGGAGCGGGGCGGAGCGGAGCGGGCGATCTCCGCAGCGGGACCGGGACCGGCCGGGCCGGCGGCGCGCGGGACGCGGAGCCCTCGGCACCGAGCGCCGGCCCCGCCCCGTCAATGCTGTTGGTGAAGATGGACCTGCTCAACTACCAGTACCTGGACAAGATGAACAACAACATCGGCATCCTCTGCTACGAAGGTAACGCTCCCCGGGCGCTCTGTGCCGAGGACGCTTAGCGCGTCAGTTTTTGTTATTTTTGGGTTTTTTTAAGCTATTTTTAGTGCTGATTTGATTCTTCCATTGAAGCTGACGCCGGTCAGCAACAGTTTAAAGGCGATGTTGCTTTCCTCGGTGCTCCCTGCCGCCGTGGGACGAGCGGTTTGTCCGGTGCAAGGAGTCGGTGCCATCGCTGCTGCGGGAGCCACGGGGATCGGCTCGGCTCCCCCTGCTCTGCCCGTCGGGGCCGCGGCCCAAGATCCCCCTCCCCCTTCCCGGCTCGGCTGGGCTCGGCGCCCCTTCCACCATCCCAGTCCGGAGGTGCCTCCCCCCCCGCCCCGCACCCCCGCTCCGGCCCCCGCTCCCCAGCAGTGGGAGGCGTCATCTTTGTCCCTTCGCTGTGCCCTGCGCTCCGCTCCGGCCGCGGATGGCTCGGCTGCGGGGGCAGGGTGGGAGCCCTCCTGGGGGCGGCTGGCGGAGCCGACTGGGCAGCGCTCTTGGTGCTGCAGACACGGCAGGAATCTGCCCGCGGGTCCTGCAGGAACGTTCTCCGCTGTTGCTGGGCTCTCCGAGCCCGCTGCAGCCGCCGGGACAGAACCGAGAGCGCACCTCGGTTGGTGCTCCCCGGAAACAGACCGGGTTAAGAGGCCGTCAGAAAAGATGAGGAGCTGAACCTCGCAGTGCAAAATACCGTCTTTTCCGTCACCAAATCGGCACGGCCACGTTTCTTTCCCTCGGGAAGTGGAGGGCTCCAGGCAGAACTGTTAATACCGCTGTTTCTTCTCCCCCCCCCCCCCCCCTTCTTTTTCTTCCCTGCCCAAATATGAGTCTATCTGCATAAAGCTCTTGAACAGAAGACATTCGGTAGAGTTCAGTTCTCAAGCTCTTTCCTGTCTCGTGCTTTGTTCATTACTAGATTAAAAAGCAAGAAGGGAAAACCAAACGGCAGGATCCTTTAACTTTTTCCTTGTTCCCTGTAGTAACCAGCGCTTTATCTGGAGGCAGTGGGCAGCTTTGATGCAGACCATGAAGTTCTACATATAATTCCACTTATGTGGTACATGTTTCCCGGTGTTTGTTAATTAAGGCAGAAAAACTAGTTTTGACTCATTATTCCAGTTCATCATAATGATACCTAATATTTATGGCAGATTCCAGCCCCTTTTTTCTCCCAGCCTCTTCTCCAATAATTGTTACTTAACCAGCTCTTAGCTTTAATAGTTCAAAAGCAACAGACCAGCTTGAGAAATAGCTCTGCTGTAGCGGTCTTTGTTTACTTTAAACATCTGTTAATCTTTCCCTTATTCTGGAAGTTAACGTTTTTAACACGAAAATAAACACACACAAAATGAAGAAAAGAAAAGCAAAACTTCAGTGATGTTTATAGTGAGGTGTTTATGTCCCAGTGGTTTAAAAAGTATAAACACTGGCAACATCTGTACTGAACTCAGAGAGTGTTTAGATGCCTACAGATCTTCCATGCCTCTGCCACAATATTTATTTTCTAAGTGAGTTGTGTCCACAATGATGAATCTTGTCTATTCAAAGACACTGCTGCAACAGTAACTGTATTGACGATAAAGTGCCCTTTCAAACTCACTTAATTAGGATTTATTGGAGCTCATACTTTAATTACTTATGAGTGCTTTTACAGAGTTAGGATATCTTATAGGATAAGATACAAATACATTCTGTGATGTGAAAATAGGGTTGAAATTTCATAGGAAAGAATTATGGAACTAATGCCACAGGGAATAAATGACACAAGTTCCTCATTCCTGTAGATTCTCTCTTGAAACACATGCTTTTGCTTGTTGAAATGATTGATTGTGTCACTGTTGCTTTAGCAGGTTTATTAGTTTTGATCTCTCACCTCTGGCACAAGTCACTGGAACTAAGTGCCATTGATTTGTTGGTGCTGCTTATGGATGAGAGATGTATTGGTCCATAAGAAATAGGAAAAGTTCTTCCATCGTGTGTGTTCAGCGGCCCGTTAGTTCAACATGGAGTAGAAGAATATCATTTGCATCCCACGATGAGTTCTGCTTTTCCTTGTCCAGCAAGAGCTACAGATAGCAACTTGTTACGTGCTGGCTACTGAGTTAATGCCAGCACTTGATTAGTCATCCTTGACCAGTAGGTGCAGGGAGCTTCAGCTGTTCTTACTCTCATTCTGTTCCTAAGTAGTGTCTGTCATTCATGGGCATATGCCAGTGAGTGTGGGAGCGTTCATTGATGGAGCGCTCAGTTCATAAAACATGTTTCTGATTTTGGCTTGCTCAGTGGAGGTCTGGGGGAAGAAAGCAGAATGGTGACTAATAGAGATGGGACCTGCTTTGTGGGCAGAAAAGCGCCCTATTGTTGAGGCTAGGGGGAAACGGAGACCTAAAAGTTCTCCCATTTAACCGTTAAATGTAACGGCGTGTTACAGGTTTAGCTGACCATGTGGCAGTGTGGGACCTTAACTGAAGCTGACTGAGGAAACCTAAGAATTCTCTGCTTTTTTTTCATGTGAGGTTGGTCTGACACTGGCATGGGTTGCCCAGAGAGGCTGTGGAGTCCCCATCTTTGGGGATGCTCAGAACCTGACTGACATGCCCTGAGCAACTTGCCATAGTTGAGCCTGTCTTTCCGCAGAAGGTTGAGACTAGGTGATGTCCAGAGGTGGCTTCTAGCCTCGACACTTCTGTGAGTCTGTAGTGTGTTGGGAAGTTCTGCACACTCATATAATTCAGACAGCCACAGCCAGCAAAAGGATTGTAACCAGCAGTGAGGTGAGAGGGGTTTTGAAAGGAGGCCTGTAGCTTTGAAACAGGGAGTAAAGCCATTTTCTTTCCTCAGGGCTGTTTGGTTTATACTGATAATTTGTGTCCTTTTGAGTGTTTTCTAAATATTGTTGCTAGCTCCTCATGATGCCCCATGATAATCTCAACTCTGATGAGTGCTGGTGGAGAAAAATCAGAATTTTTACCACATGTTGGGGTTTTAAACAAGTTACATAAAAAAGAACATTTAAATTTTGTCTCACTCTCCAGGGAAGTAAAATTTTTAAGTCATTTAAATGAGAGTGTTTAGTCTTTGCCAATGGGAAAGTGACAGTTATGTTAGCAGTGATCAGCCAGTTCAAGCAATTTGTTGGTGCAGTAAGAAAGAAAAGAAGAAATAATTGGAGAATTATTGTTAGCATCTGTATATGCTTTTTTCTTGCATGAATACATCAGATATCTTCTTGCTAATCTTTAGCTGCCAGTTATCAACAATGGCCAGTTTAATGAGTAGTGCCTTTGTATCATTGTTTTCTTCCTAATGAGCTCAGGGACACCAGAAAACCCTTGGGAGATGGTTGTCTTCGCTGTGGTGCGAAGGCCGTGAAGCAGAGCCATTCCGTACCAGCCTGGCATTCCCAGTGCTTCCTATCAAATGACAAGCATGCATTCAGACATAGAACATCAGCATCTTATTTTTGATGGAAACTCCCTTAACTTCAGCTGAATATTCTTTCTCCCAGAGCTTTGTGTGTGAGGTAATGGCGGGAGGGCTCAGAGGTAGCAGAACAGATCAAAGATGATCCTACTCTTTGCCTGTCACAGGGCAGTCCAGCAAGTTCTGGCTCCTCTTTTCCAGTAGAATATGCATGAGAAGGTGCAGTCTCCAAGTGGAAGAGTTGTTTTGTTTTTTATCCATGGGAATGTACAGATGGTTGTGCTGGACGGCAGATTTCTGCCTTCCTTCCTCTCTCTCCCGTTTGCAGATGCTTTGTGTTATTGCTGCATTCTCCAGGCCTGAACCGCCGTGCTGGGAGAGGTATAAAGCAATGCAATAAGATGCTAAGAAATCCTCCAGGCATGCTGTGAGACTGGGAGCACTCAAAATAGTTATGGAGAGTTCTCTGGGATGCTCCAGAAGATTGGATTTTTTTTTAATGAAGAAAATTGGATCCAGATTTACAGAAAAACACCCCTTTTTGGTTTTGGGACAGCTTACTTTCGTTAGTGGCACATTACATAATGGTGGCACTGACTTCCTGTAGGGGTGAAGAGCTTGCTGGCTGCGCTGGGCTTGCCTGGCTCTCTGTCTTCTTAGTGCTCTCATGGCATTTCCTATATGCATGTCCTCCCCAGAAGGCCATTTTAGATGTTTGATCGCAAACGAGGAGCCTGAAACAGATTCTGGTAACTTCATTTGCTCTTTAATAAAATGTAGCATGTTTTCTTAAGTTCTAATGAACAGTTTCCATCTGTGTTCTTTGCTGACCTTGCATTTCACTCTCGGTCTGTAACATCAGTTTCTCCTATTAACTCCAAAGCTTGGGTTAGTTTCTAAATATAGAAAATGACTTTAACGCTGTTCTGCTCTGAAGAATCAGTGGAACAATAAATAGGATAAAAATCTCCTTCATGGCTTTTATCTCCAGGCAAAACCAAGGAACTCCAGCTTCACAGTTGGGCTTTTCTTGCTGATTTCCTCCTAGCATGAAGTTGAGAATACTCTTTTCAGTACTGACATCGAAATTCAGTTTATTTTCCTCATTCATCAAAAGCAAGGGAGATTTAGGTCATACTTAAGCGTCTTTTTTCCCTGTTCTGTTGTTCTCCTCACCCTTGATTCTAGTTCAGCATTTGAACTCAGAACTCACAAAAGGAAATCAAAAACCCAAGTGTAAGAGTGGGTTATCCCACAACTTTCAGTAGATAAGATAGGCAGCGTGTTTTTTTGGAGATAAAAGGTAGTGAGGTTTGTAGCAGTAAGTTCAGTTCTGTGTTAATGAGCAATTTGCTTAAAGGCTGTAACTTGTTACACACAAGTCAAATTTGTTACAGTGCCAGGTCTCTTTGGATATAAATCCAGGGATTTTAGGAGACATTGAAAAAGCTTAAATTGTTCCAGAGTCTGAACAATGCACTGTATTGTTTGAAAAACTGTTAGAGAAAAAAAATACAGCTTGAACAACAGTCTTCATTGTGTGGTATCTGAAATTATGAATGAACAAATTCATCCATATGTATTGGTTTTGCCTTCTTTAAATATCTGCTTTGCATGAAAATGGTTGTCTATCAACTTCTTCTCGAGGATTAATACAGATGGGCCTTTATATTTGATTTTGGCTGAATAGACTAGACTTTTAACACGCTGCATGCAGACATTGTGCCAAGCAATTTAGCAAAGTTGTTTACACTAAGGCTAATCTAGCAGGACAGAGCCTGTGATTTTTCACTGATAATAGCATGAGGTAGTGAGGAACACAAGTTTCTGGAGTGGATGCTGACAAAAATGGTATTATACTTCTTCAGTATTGAGGAATCATGGGTGGGTTTGAGTTTAATTTCTTTTTTAAAGCTAGCCATTTTTTTTCTATATTGTGCAGCTCTGTATCATGTCCCTGAAAATTACTTTATAAATCAGCATGGAATGATTGCTGAACACCGAGAGTCATTGCTTCCTTTGCCTGTCAGGAAAAGCCGTGCGCTGCGAAGGAGACCTGGCTGGGTGATGTGGCACTGCTAGATGTTGTTGTGTAAGCACTGTGCCATCACGCACAGCTTTAGTTTCCTGGAGGCAGAGTTCCTGTGGTGCTTCACCAAACAGCTTTGTTGAAGAGTGAGCTCATGTTCTCATTCATGCCTGTCTCTACAGGTTGATGTCATAGTGTGTGTAGCTTGGAGTGTGCTGGATGGGGAGCGTTTGTGGGATAGGAAGAGAGATCATAGATCCTCACCTGGTGCCCTGTGTTCAGTTCTGAAGTCCTCAGCACAGTAAGGACATGGACATGTTGGGGCGGTTCCAGAGGAGGCCGTGGAGGTGATCTGAGGGCTGGAGCACCTCCCATCCAAGGATAGGCTGAAATAGTTGGGGTTGTTGAGCTTGGAGAAGAAAACACTATAAAGAGATCTTAGAGCAGCCTTCCAGTACTGAAGGAGGCTCCAGGAAAGCTGGGGAGGGGCTCTTGATCAGGGAGTGCAGGGACAGGATGAGGGGGAACGGTTTAAAGCTGCAAGAGGGGAGACTGAGATGAGATCTTAGGAAGAAATGTTTTGCTGTGAGGGTGGGGAGGCCCTGGCACAGGTTGTCCAGAGAAGCTGTGGCTGCCCCATCCCTGGAGGTGTTCAGGGCCAGGTTGGATGTGGCTTTGAGCAACCTGGTCCAGTAGGAGCTTTTGTTCTAGCCGAAGAAAAAGTCATTGAGAAACTTCAGTGAGGTGGTGAGTCTTCATCAAAGATATTCAGATATCTAGTTTTAATAGGGATGAAAGTCCTGAAAATCTCAGATAATAAGTAATACGAGCGTGGGGACAAAAGTGTGGAATGGAATTTGGAGGGTTCCCTTAGCCCAAGTTTCACATCACTGCTGGTATCAGTTTTTTTATAAAGTAACAGTTTGCTTTGCTTTTTAACTTGGTGATCACTAGCATTACGAACAAGAACTTGGTAAACTCAGTAGTGTGGTGGGGCCAGCTTTTCCCTCCAGAAGTGTTAGGTGACACTTTGTACCTCATTTTGTCTTGTGAGGAGAAGGTCATCTGCAAGGCAAGTGTTCAGGGATGGAGGTAGGTAATACTTGGGACAAAGTGGACTGTTACAGCCTTTGTGGCATAGAAGGAAAGAAAGCATGCCTTCAGCAGGTATGTGCCAGCTTAGTTCTGTCACAGGAAACGTGGCCTCTGTCTTTTCGTAATGCCCATCGCTACAAGCGTCTATCATCAGTGATTTTAAGACGTTCTTTTTCACTCCTCATTGTTTTGGATTGTTCCTTGTCAGCTGTGAGAATCAAGCATTGCAGTGCACAACTTTTCCCCTATTCTTCCAAACGTTGCTGGCAGGTTCCAGGAAATGCATTTGCTCTCCCAGGAGAAGTTTGGAACCAGTTGTGTTTAAAAAGCAGTAGTTGTTCCTGGAAACCCATTTGACAGGGCAGGCATGGAAACCACTCAGCATTACACATCCCTGGTTTGCAAGACTTAATTTTTGTGCCTCAGCATGCAGAAATATATTATTTACCTTTCAACGTGTTTTGCAGTTAAGACATAAGAGAGATGTAGGGTCTGAGCCTATCTTGTTTGCCCAGGATAGCAATGGCACTGCTCTGTTGGAGTATTAGCCAATTTGAAAATATTATATTTTAACCAAAAATGTGGTAACAGCAGATTGTCAGTAGCCTTTGTAGTTACCATCTACAAAGAGGCCAGCCCATCGTAAGAAGAGTGAAAACCAAAGCTGCTGAGTGGATTTTTCAGAATAGCTGTTGTCTTTTGGAGAATGAGGTTTTACTTGTTTTAAAGACCAAGTTGGATGGGGCTTTGAGCAACCTGACTCAGTGGAAGGTGTCCCTGCCCACGGCAGGGGCTTTAAGGTTCCTTCTGACCCAAACTGTTCCATGATTCTGTGATGTAAAAATGACATTAGAGCCCCGTGGTTGCAGAGATGGTATTGCCACTCCCAGATTTGTTACTGGACTGTTAATGTTTAGTATGGCTCACTTCTGAAAGTAAATTTAGATATTTATAAAATTAGCAGGTTTTGACACTCTCAGTGGAGAACCATTCAGAAAATTGTTTATTGACTCTGGATTACTAAATTGGAATTGTTTTCTCTGTGGTGCATTGCTAATTGTAATTAAATGGCTACATGAAGAAAATCAAAGTTGTCCAATCAAAAGGAAGCTGTTTCTATGAATATTAATTATCCAGGAAGACAAGTAAATGCCACATCAGAACCAGCCAAATAAAGTAAGGCTATTTGGTTGTTCTGTTTATGTCTTTTGGAAAGTAATCTGTTCTAAAGCAAAAGCTCTACAAAAAGCACTCTTAGCTTGTCGAAAAAACAGTTGACGTAACTATGGTACCTCCTTTGTGGTGGTTTTATACAGAACACATTAACAGGAGATGGGGTGAGGAAAGTGCTGTATGATTCACATAGGACAAGTTTGAACTCAGCCAGTTTCTTAGATTTAGTATAAATATTTATGGCATCGAAGGGGATTTTTTTTTTTAATATGCTTCCTTGTGCTCTGGATCTTTTCGCTGTTCTCCTCAGCCATCTGGTGTGCATTGCTGCTTGTTTAACCCCCAACCCTCAATCTGCCTGCTGTGGCATCTCGGAGAGCTAGCACAGTCACCCTGTGGTTGGTGCAAATTAAATCTCCTGGAGCCAGCTGGGAGAATGCTGACGTGCACACTTTTCCTGCTGAATACTCCAAAACCAGTGACTACAGTTAAAGAGGTGAATGCTTTGCTTTTGTCTTGCTGTAGACATCGTACTGAGCTGTTTACCAAAGGTGTCAAAAATAGGAATTCCATCATTAGCAGTGATGTTTACTGATTTGAGACTGGTTTGTATGTCTTAGAAAAAGCTTCTCTTATCAGTGTTTTATAATAAATGTATCTAACAGCTCATTAGCAAAAAATATTGAAGTTCTCTCCCTTTAAAAATCCTTAAAAGTTCTAGGACTGTAACTGCTTTGAGGTACGTTTTGCTTGCCTTTAACAGCTGATCTGTGCATGTACCGACTTTCTTTGTTGTACAGTAAATTGAACGCTGCCCTATTTGGTTTCAAGTATTTTTCAACGAGTCCATTTAGAAGCAAGTAGGACAACAAACATTGTAACGCTGCTTGTAAGGTATTTCTGTGTATATGTGCTTCTCTGCAGAATCCTGGTCCTCGCAAAAACCTTGTTAATTCAACCTTCAGCTGCCCTCATGGACTAAATAGTGAATGTTATCCTTACGTGCAGAGGGGAGAAAAAAGCTGTAATTGGTTAAATTCACCTAAGTCAGGGATGAAGCTGAGAGTTCAAAGTGCCATGCTTTTTGCCATACTTTGTAGCTGCTAAACTTTACTGTGATCTGTTGGTAACCTGTTTTGTTTTGAGATGAGCTAATAAAAACTGTTAATCAGCTAAAGAGCTAACAACTCTGATCTTTGAAACTCGGACGGATGCTGTATGGAGTAGATGCTTGATTTTTGCTCAGCAGTCATGGCAGGAACAGGAGCTTTTGGACTAAAATTCCCTTATGTCCGGGGCTCATTTATACTGGACCCCTTCTAAACTGAGGGGGTGAAAGCTGTATTTGGGGGAAGAAGTTGAGTCTTTTTAGCTGATACAAGGAATAAGCTTGTACAAAGAACAGTGGGGTTGAGAATTGCAAGTCCCCTGTTTTTGTCACAGGACCTCTGCAGGTCTACTCTTTTATCTTTGAGGCCTGTTAAATTGCATAAAAGGCGTGTGCCCACTGATGCCAGCAGTTAATTTTATATTCTTTTCAGAAGATGGGTCAGGATAAGAAACTTGAATTGAACAGCAGTCCAGCTGTGGTCGTGCAATGCATGACTCAGCAACAGGCAAGCTGATAACCCATTTATGAGCTAAAGCAGTGCTTCCGAACGTTTTTGATTACTACGGTGTCGCTGCCCCTGAAGTGGCTGTTGGATGTCATTACAAACTTCACAATAGTATTTAATAGAGTGCCTGCTCAGTTATGGGATGGGACATATGGGTGATGGAGGATAGAGAGCTGCAGAAATATTTAGGATTTACATCATTCATGTAAAATGGGAAGGATTTAGCAGATAATTAAATGGGGAGTGATATCATCATAATACAGTAAGGGATTGAACGTCTGGATCCTATGAAGCCAGTATCATGTGAATGGTGTGACACAGACATACAACTGATGGGTTTTGTTACCTCTGTTTTGTCAACCATCCACTCATCCCTGACTTTTCTGTGTTTTGTTAGGAATGAGTTGCTTCTGCAACTTTGAAATAAATAAACAAGGAGCCTGGTGTTACATTAATCAAAAGAGAGATTCAGCAGAAGGCCTGTAGGGATAAGAGAAGGAAGATGAAACCCTGATTAAAGGCCTTTGAGAAACAGGGTGTAACTTCGGTGCTGCCCACCCATTCCAATACCAAGACTGTCAAGATAACATCAGAAACATGAACTTCTGTGGATTGCTTGCTTTCCTAAGAGTTCTGGAAAACATGCCCTCAGTGCCCAGCAAACTGTGAGAAAGGCTGTCCAGGCAGCATTCAGTTTCTTGGTAGCAAACACAATCCTTTAGTCTGTCCTCCCTGCCTTGGCTTCCCCTTGGAGAGAACAGTTATTTTAAGTGACCCTGCAACTTGGCCCCATAAACCACCCTCCTTCTTGTGAAATAAATAGTCCAGCTCTGGTTAAACAGTGCTCCCGTCTCTCCCTGAGCACCAAAGGGCTCTCTCCCTCTTGTCTCTGAATCTGACAACCTCCAGCAATCCCAGTCACTGCATGGCAGTGCCAGCGGCTGGAGCGGGCGGGAGCGTTCATTCACATCTGTCATCTTCAGTCCTTTCAAGGAGGAATTAATAATGTTCTCTGGTACCAAGTTCTTCACAACTGAATCTTCTAGTCGAACAACAGTTTTCAAGCTCTTGTCCTCTGTGGTTGCCTGATTTTTTTCTGTGAGTCTCTTCACAGTGAGGATTTTTTCCCAATAAAGTGACTTATCTTAGTTGCATGTCATGAACCCAAGATTAAAAACTGCGATGTCAGAGGAACTAAATTAATGTTCTCTCTTTCCTTTGTGGTGGTATGTGCCTGTGTGTTGGTTTGGAAGACACTCCTTTCAGGAAGAATAGCAATATTTTAGATGTTTCATTTATTTTCATTATACCAGCAACTCTGTGCTTGGAGAAATTATGTGGCACCCTGTCCATGTCGTGAGCCACGTTGTTCTTTGGGTTTTTGTAGAAGATTAACCCTTCACCATGTTTTTGTTGTTAAAACACTGCATTTGAGCAACCAGTGAGGAGGACCAATGGGTTGTGGCTCAGTATAATACAAAGCCAGTGGGTTGAAGGTTCTATATTATCCAGGCCTGTGGTGCTTACGATGAGCTTGAATTCATCCTCTTCCACTGGCTGGGTTATATCTCAGCCTACTGCCATCAGTTACAGTAAAACTCTGTGCATAAGGACTTAGCAAGCTGCACATCCTCCTCATTTTCAGTGTTATAGTGTGATCAAAAGGCTATCTTGTTTTCCTCCGAACGGCTGGGGTGGTTTGCTGTTGGATTCAGAGTGCTGCCTGCCTTGCACAGTTGTCATTGCTCTCTTGCTTTCCTTTTGTAGAAGGCAGTTTAGAGCTCACTTTGAAGGACAAAGGGATTTTGTTCTTTACAATGGATTCTTTGTGGGAGATGGGTTGGAATTGTTCTGCTGCTCTGTGCATTAAAGTCTTCAGTATTCTGGCCAGCTTGTTGAAGGGGCTTTGTGTTCTCAGAACCCCGAGTCCCTTCCAGACAGGCTGCAGTCAGGTAGCAGAAACCAAACCTGAAAATGGAGTTTTGCCTTTCTTCATTAGGCCAAATGGAATTACTCATTTCACGTCCATTTAGGAAGGGATTATTGTGTTGAGGACTGGAGTGCGACAGCAGCTCCCCGTGTGTCCCTGTGCGTGTGATGGTTAAGGTTGGCCTCCAGTCCCACCTCCTCTGGCCATGGGGAGTAGCTTTGGGTATTTGACTTCTTGGGCACACGCTGGATGGGGAAAATGTGGTAGCCAAGAGTTCTTTGCTTTTTATGGCTTGCTTTTCTTCTTTGCCTTACTGTTTTGAGGTTATGGAACTTTTGAAGCTGGTCCAGAGGAGGCCACAAAGAAGATGAAAGGGCTGGAGCACTTCTGCTATGAGGACAGGCTGAGAGAATTGGGGTTATTCAGCCTGGAGAAGAGAAGGCTCTGTAGAAACCTCATAGTGGCCTTTCAGTACTGAAAGGAAGCCTACAGGAAAACTGGGGAGGGACTTTTTAAAAGGACTTGTAGTGATAGGACAAGGGGAAATGGCTTTAAACTGGGAAGTGGAAGATTTAGATTAGACATTAGAAAGAAATTCTTCACAATTGAAGGTGGGGAGGCCCTGGCACTGGTTGTCCAGGGCAGTTGTGACTGCCCCTTCCCTGGAGGTGTTCAAGGCCAGGTTTGATGGGGCTTGGAGCCCCCTGATTCAGTGGGAGGTGTCCCTGCCCATGGCAGGTGGGTTGGAATTGGATGGGCTTTAAGGTCCCTTCTAACCGAAACCATTCTATGATTCTATGAAGTACAGCACTGGATTTCACTGCTCTTTTAGAAAGCTCATTTTCCTTGTCGCTCTGGATTTTCCACGTGTAGTAAAGGAGAGTAATGTGAGTAAAGGTGTTTGGATCATGTTTACAGTGAACTACAACAAAAGCTAGGAGGGTAGCTAAAATTGGCCCCTACTGAAATAAGGGGAGTATGTTTTTTTCACATTGCATAGTACCTTTTGCTTCAAATTCTTAGGAAAGGAACAGTGCACAATTTATTTGATTTAATTTTAATATGACTCCATTGCAAGTGAACATCCCAAAATTAATATTTTGATCATGGTTGCCATAGAACGTACTGTCTGTGCTCCTATCCACAGGGAGCGTCGATTACCCACAGATCACAGAATGTCCTGAGTTGGAAGAGACCCACAAGGATCATCGAGTCCAACTCCTGTCCCTGCACAGGACAGCCCCAGTCTTCACACCATGTGTCTGAGAGCGTTGGTCGAAGGCTTCTGGAATATTGTTGGGCTTGGCAGTGTGACTGTTTCCCTGGGGAGCTGTTCCTGGTGTTCTAGCACGGTTTGGGTGCAGAACCTTTTCCGAATGTCCAACCTAACCCTCTCCTGGCACATCTTCCTGCCATTCCCTTGAGTCCTGTCATTGGTCACCAGAGAGAAAAGCTCAGTGCCTGCTCCTCCTTCCTTCCCCCTTGTGAGGAAGCAGGAACTGCTATGAGGTCCCTCCTCAGTCAGCTCTTACTGCACTACCCAGTGCAGTAGTCCAGAGTCTAGTTGATGTTACAAGGTAGCGCCCATGAAATACCAGCCTTCGGAGCAAAAAGTGGTCTTTCAGACCTGAGGGTCTACCTTGCTGTCCACTAGCAGAACCAGAACTAAAAGAGCAGAAGGGTAGCAAATGTTTCTGTCTGCATGGGAGGAATTATTCAAATTTGTGGTTTGCCTCTCTTTGCTGCAACATGAAAATACATAGTTAAGAAGTATCGTTTTGTCTGTTCAAATACTACTTAAGCACCATATCTAACAGTTTTTTGTTGTGATCTTGCTGTGACACTGATTTGCAGTAGATGGCAGGTCTTCTGGCTTTGATTGTTTCTGCTAAAAGACAGTCTGGTCTTTGGTCAGTTCAGCTTCTCTGTCTTTTATGTAACACAGCAAGTCATTTAGCTGGGTGATGAAAGAAAGAACACCTAGACCTGGGAACCAACATCTCCAACGGGTTGACTTAGTTACATTTTGCTCATGTTTTTTTCCATGTTTAATAACATGACTTTATCACACTGATTTTTTTTATCCATCAACTTTTAAAATCTGCTTCTCAGAAGTGTGACAATACTGTGTAATAGTTTTGCAAATGAATTAAAGGAAGCAGAATTCTGATGATATGTTTATTAGTTAAACTTTGCATGGTGGTAGTTTTAATTACATATTCTGTAATTATTTTCTGCCTTAGAAATTGCTGTAACCATCAACGTGGTGTTTTTTCCTGCGTTCTTTGGTGTGTGTGTCCCATAAATATTCCAGGGAGGTTACAAGGTGCAAATGCCAGTGTCTCATCATAAGGCACCAGGACTGGTGAGATTTCACCTCTTTCCCTGAGTGTAGCACACAGACACTCATCTCCAGTTTTTAGAGATTTCAGCTACACAGAGGAGAGAACATTGCCTGGCACTGAATGAATAAGTTTCAGTGTTACTGTACATGGAGCATGGTGTAGGGATACAGCAGATCCACGTATCGTACTTACAATGCAGTATGTTTTGCCAGGGAACTACATGGATCATACAGCTTTTGCTGACCAGTCAATACTAATGTCGTGTTTTCTCAGCAAATACAAGAACATGGAATTTACTGTTCCAGCCCCCGTGCCATGGGCAAGGACATCTTCCCCTGGATTAGGGTGCTCCAAGCCCCATCCAACCTGGCTGTGAACACTTCCAGGGATGGGGTGGCTACAACTTCTCTGGACAACCTATGCCAGGGCCTCCGCACCCTCAGAGGAAAACATTTCTTCCTAAGATTGGTATGAAGTCTCCCCTCTTTCAGGTGAAAACCATTCCCCTCATCCTATCCCTGCACTCCCTGATCAAGAGTCTTTCCCCAGCTTTCCTGGGGCCCTGCTCTAAGGGGAGGCTGCTCTAAGGTCTCCCTGGAGCCTTCTCTTCTCCAGGCTGGACAACCCCAGCTCTCTCAGCCTGTCCTCATATGGGAGCAGCTCCATCTCTCAGATCATCTGGACATTAGTGTAGTTTATCATTGGTTGCATTTCAGTCTTGTCTGCCAGGTGCTTGGAGTCTTTTCTCAGCCACAGCTTGCATTGCCAAGTGTACTCTAAGCACAAGAAAGGAATGTTTTTTAGACTTTCAGCTCAGACAGGTGCTGCAAGAGGTAGCTGAATGGGTCGTTATCTTAAGGGGATAATTTCTGAAGTAGCCTCACACTACGCTATTAGATCTAAGCCTGAGTTCATCACTGAGTTGGAACTGAGCACAGCTCCACAGTCACAACTGTTAAGATGTGAAAATTGAAATTTGACAGAGGATATATTAAGGAGCTCTGCCACACCAAAGCATTAACATGTATTCCATCATGCTTTCTCTGTGACATACCTGCTGCCCTTCTTTCCATGCCATCAGTTTCCTGCCTGCTCACCAAGGAGACTCTTTCAGTTGGTAACTGGTGAGCAGAGCGAAGATAATTAATGTAAAACATAATTTAAGCGGTGAGCGGAGACTTTTTATTTCTCTTAGGCTTATGTAAGTAGTTTGTGGAGCTGAAAGTTATCCATATAAGTTGGTTTATGTAATGGAGAATATGTATATCTATTTTGTACAGCTATGCTTTTACAGTATGATGAGAGGGAAGAGCAGATGATGTAGTCAGTTTTTCACAGAACATTTGAAGGAGCAAATCCAGTTACCATTCAGTTTGGGAAGGCAGTTTTGCCATTTTCTGCCTGCTGCAGTTTAGTGGTTTGTATGTAATACAGCATTTTCTGGACGTGTTAAGTTGAAATCTGTTTCAACCTGTACTTCTCAGCTCTGATGAACAATAGGTGGCTTTTGAAAGGATCCTCAAGCAAGCATGCCCACACTCTGCAAGTGGCATCACCGTGCCTGAATTCTGGCTCCTTTCTTTGTGCAGTCTTTTGAACAAGAGGAGGAAAAAGTGGGTGGAGGCGATCGAATGCAGAGGTCACTATTTTACGTTCTTGCTTGCAATGTCAAGCATAATGTGTCCCTCATTAGCAGGCATGGTCTGACGGAGGAGCCAGCACAGAACAGTCGCTGTGTTTTGGGTTTGGCCGTGGGTTTTCTGGCACAGGGATCTCTGCACAGTGGTAACCAGAGCTTGCTTCCAGGAATAAGTGCTTTTCACATGTTTTGTAAATGGAGGAGAGCAGGCTTTTGCCAATTTTTCTGTAAATGTGCATGGAACTTTTTGATTTCCTTAATCAGCTTTTTGCCATCTTTCAAGAAAGTCAGTAAAATAAGTGTCAGATAAGCAAAATCAGTAAGTTGGCTGCTTTCCATAATCTATCAATTATAGTAAAAAATACTTCCAAGATCTGATTTCCTAGCAGCATTTAATGATGTGGCTATTCCCATTAATACTTAATTTTCTGTTGTTCCTGTAGTTTGGTGCTTTATTATGCTCTCCAGGTAGGCCTGGTTTATATACTCTAAAGGAAATACAGTCTGCTGTGACCTTGCTTACTGGGTCAGACAGACTGCCTCTCAGAATTAAATCTTACTTAAGCTCAGCTTAAATCATACCTTTTATAGAAACTACGGTCCATAAATTTTGTTTGTTTCTTTCAGTTGAAGTTATAGAATTGTTCAGCAATTATATAAATAATATAATTTGTGACACTTTTGGGATATCTTTTGTACTTTTAAAAGATATCTTTATCGTGAACCAAAGATTGACTACTAAGGAGTCTGCATGAATTAATTAATTTTCTTTAGTCTGGCAAGTGAAGTAAATTTGATATAAATTACATACTTTTGAGATTGTCTGTAGTCTAACTGAAATTCTAGGGAATTTCACAGTTTCAGAGATATCAGTCCTCTGACAATGTATAGCATGCTGTGAAGCAATACCTAAACTAGGCAGCTGACAGCATCTGCAGAGTAATCCTGCAGGACTGTGTTGTGATGCTTGTGTTTTGATAACTTGATTTGATGACTTGTTGCATTGACTAATTTGCGGTGGCTTCCCTGCTTGGTATTTGATGTCTCAAATCATGATTTTTGTCAATGAATTGGAATTTTCATGCCATTTTCCAAGTTTCTGTTGGCACAGACCAACTGCTGAGTTTGAGATGGTGGAAGAAAGGATGCGATAGTTTATAAATTCATTCCAGTCTGTTTGCGATTTAATCTCCTCATGATTGTTAGAATATTGGAATAGGAACTACATTTCATTTTATAATATCCTTTTTGAAGATATATAGCTTTTGTGAATATCGTGTCACAAGGACTAAATTTTGATCTTGAGTCAGTGGAGAAAACCTCCCTTGAAGATCTTCAGCTACTGTTGATTCCTGGGAACGTCTGGCCTACGGAACGTGGGGCAGCTCCTTTTACTGGTGAGGGTTTGTCTGCACGGAGGTGTTGGAAGAAGTAATTAATGGTATAATGCACGTTAATTCAAGTCTGTTGAAGCTTGTGCCCATAATTTTATTAATTGAGTGGCCTGAGGTCATGATAATTCAATCCAAGAACTTAAAGGTAGGAGCCCTGTGGACAGACACCACAATAGGGTGCTCTTTTTCCCCCCTCCAAAGTTAATAAATGTGTCAGGAATTAACTCTTGTGGACAAATCCATTTGTCAGATGCAGAACAGAAAAGTAAAATGAGCAAGGGCAGCGCTGGAGTTTTCTTTCAAGGATTTTTATTGCAATCTGTCTGAATGTCAGACTTGGAAATTTCATTTCTGGATTGTAATTAATGCTGAGATTTTATACATTAATAGTAGCCAGTGGGAGAGAGGAAGTTGGGAGGGGGAACAGGATATGGTGGCCATGTCTTGGTGCAGCCCATGGTGAGTCGCTAGGTCAGGGAGGAAGGAAGCTTTCTGCCCAAATACTGTGTATTTTATTTTCCAGTCTTTGGTAACTCCTGGAGTTCTCAGACATATTTTAAGACTTCTCTGATGTCTTTCTATCAAATTCACACTTGTAAAAACATGACTTTTGCTGTTGGGATGTTTGTATTGCGTGGAGGTTTAGAGGGACACAGACACTGCTGACTGGAACTGTGAAAGAAAGGCAAACAGTGTTGAAGATCCAGTGTTTACAGAGAACTGGTGGTGTGTATTGTCTGAAAAGGGCCACGCTGGTTTTACAAATGTTTTGTTTGCATGTGTTGATTTGAATCATTTTCAGCTTAGGCTCCTAAGTGGTTAAAATAAAGAACATTTTTGCTGATTGCATGTCCTTCTGTCAATGGAGCGCACTACTGCGGCACGGCTCTACGGGCAGACACTACGTCACGTTGTTATCTGCGTTTAGCTTGTCTGTGCTTCATCATGTTGCCTAATAGTTTTAATAAAAAAGGGGGGGAAAAAAGACTAGTGTGAATAGTTGTAAGCAGAACTATTTGAAAGCAGCAGATCTGGAGTGCCTTACACCAGCTGCTTGCTGAAACAAAGAGAGGTATTATGAGAGGCACAATAAATGTGTTTGCTATCTCAGCTCTCAGTTGCTGTGCAGACACAAGCCGTCACAGTAATGAATTTTAGAGACTGGAGTTTGGAGTTGCGGAATTTTATAAAACAGTTGTTTTTTCAGAATGTTGTCTTGCCTGCTGTGTAATGTGAGTCTGGTTTCTGTGGAGTGTGGGCAGCTGAGGAGACAAATCCAGTCGGAAACCCAGCGTTTTGTGGGGTGGGCTCTGCTGTGGTTTCTCCCTCTCTGCTTTAAATTCCAGTTTGGTAAGGAGGAAGGTAGCGGGGAAGGAAGTTGCCTTTTTGTTTAAATAATGTTTTGTTTTAAGTAACGTTTTTAGCCTTAATCAAACTTGCAAGCAACAGAATAACTGCTGGTGCAGTACCCATACAGTGCATGGATATATGATTTATCCTCATGAACTATGTAGAGATACTTTTCCTCTAGATCTTTACCCTGTTATCTGCACTCTGGTTTGGTGTTGTTCTCTGCTTGCCTTGTGTCTGCAAGGTGGGCTACACAAGATGCTGAGCACCAGCCACTTCTGTCTTCTCATGAGGAGGTGCTCAGCATCTTCCTACCCATCCTGTAAGAGATGGAGAGTGTAAGAGCTCTTGCTGCTCCCACCTGCTTGCCACTGCCACCTCTTCAGGTTTTACGAATTCAATTAATTTTAACCAAACGGCCCTGTGGTGCTGTGGGTGGGCTGGACAGTTCTGCAGTGTTCATCTGAAGGCCGTAGTGTTCCCTGCATAAATATCGCCTTACTTCACAGTTAGGAAAATGCATTACAAAATTGGACAGGCTTCAGTTATAAGCCATTCCTTTCTTTGCTAAATTTCTTTAAGATGGATTCTTAATTCAAGCATATGATAGCAATTGCATTTTTACCAGATTTTGTGCTCAGTCTGCATGTTAATCTATCAATGCTATTGTTATCATACATATAAAAGGTGAATTTTTATGATTTTTTTTTTTTAAAGAAACCAACCTGTTGAGGTATTTTTATGGTATCAAGCTCCTAGCCACTGTTTGGGGAAAAGGAAAAGTTTCTAACTTACTAAATTGGGCAGTATCTAGAGGTTTTTCTCTGTTGTGAACACCAGAGGTAGCTTTACACGGATATGTAAATTGCCTTTGTTCCTGTCAGGAGCTGCTTAGGAGAAGCTTGTAGGAGCTAGGTGTCTACATGGGTTTGGTAATTCCTGTTATGGGATTTCATGTTTGAGTCTTCAGAAGCGATCTGAGATCCTGCAGAGAGAAGAGTGGTTGCATTTGAGTGGGATGAGAAGTGTCGCGAACCTTAGTGGATGAAAGTTTTATCTTTTGACATTTGTGTTAACTTGTTTTTTTCAAAGATAGAAATGAAGGAGGTTCCTCACTCTGAGAAACTGGTATGATATAATTTACTTCTCAGGTTTGGAGTATGATCACTCTGTAGGTGGAGGTTTCCACTGGCAAAGTTGCAAAGGCTGAGAGAAAAACACAAGACATTTTACTGATATGAGGATTATTTGGTGTAAGAGGTCTTTTCGCTAAAAGCTTCTCTTGAGACAGTTTGTGGGGCACTTCCCAGGTAACGCTTTGGTTGTTTCCAGCAGAAGAGGGTCTGGATGTCTGAGAGCACTGGCAGTAGAGCACAGTTCTTGCTATTTAGAGCCAGAATGGAAAGTTCCTATTTAGATTTGGTGCCAGAGTCTTTAATAGAAATCGTGGCTTGTGGTGTATTATAGGTCAGTGTATATTTGCTGGTTTGTATTACGCTGACTAAATTGGCAAAATGCTTATTTTTACTGGTAAACATTCAGGAGGTTTTCTCCTCACTCGTTCCTTTTCCAACAAAATAATATTTGTTGTGTGTGGAATTAGGGCAACATTTTATAAATCATCTGCCTCAGCGGTGATGTGAAAATGCATGGTGGCATACAAAGGTTTCCATTGTCAGGTGCCTTAGGGCTGTAGATGGACTGAACTTCATCCTAATTTTAGTTCTGGAAATTATGGCCATGTAGAAAACAAAATACTTCTGGCAGTGTAGGAAAAATACAAATTTTAAACTCTAGCTGAAGTGGCTGTTTCAGGGACGTTACCAGAATAGGTGACTCTGTTTAATTCAACTCCTCCTCTCCAAGCCCCTTGTGAAGTGCCCAAAGCATTTTTGACATCTTTAAATCCCTGTGGAGGCTTAAGTGTGACCTGTGGCTGTAAGGATGAGAGTGGCAACGTCCATCACTGCTGCTGAAACACAGCACTGTGCTTCAGGCTGTACATGTAGTGAGGCAGCTAAGTGAAATGGGAAAAGGACAGTGGTCACACTTCAGTGCAGGCTTAGTAACAGTATGTGGATGTGTTTACGGGTGAGCTAATTGTATCATTTCTGACCTTAATTATACACAGCTCCCACATGCCGTGAATGGTATTTTCTGATAAATGTGGGGTGATATAAATTCTATAATCTACTTGGTGCTCTGCCACTAGGCTGCCGAGTTGAAAATTAGCCTTCTTAAAATTAAGATTTTGTGATTCTTGGGCTGAAGGGTTGTGCTGGTTTGTTCATTGACCCAAACATAGTTTAGAACTATAGAGAAAGACTTTTATGGACAAACTTACACTTGCATCAGCAAGTTGCAATTCTTTCCCTGCTTTTTACCATGCATAGTTATATACAAGACAGGCTTGTTTTGGACACCTTTTAATAAAACGAATTATTTGAGAAATTGAAAGTTTATTCAGTTTTAGGTCTTGAATATTTGGCATAATGTGAACTGTAGTCCTAGAATTTATAACCATAACCATAGGAGAAGGAACAAAGCACGTTTCATTGCAAATAGTCGTGCTTTGCAGTGTGAGGTAATCAAAGTTCAGTGTTGGAATGGCAGCTTGTGAGAAGGAATGCTGCTGAATAAAAACACTGCTTGGAAAGATGTGTTTGCTCAGCCTGTCAGATCATCTGGGGTGAGTGACCCCCCTCACAGTACCTTTTTTCAACTGTTTATTCCAGCACTGATATATGGTTTATGATGCCTTATTCATCTTACAGCCATGTTAAAAGTGCCCGTGCAGACCAGACATCAGGCTGGCAGTTTTCTGTGCCAGAGCGTTTCGAAGAGTGTGCTGTTTTACCACTTTCCCTGTCGTGTCCATTCTCACTTGTTGTCTTCCTGCAGGTGAAGCAACGCTAAGAGGTGAGCCCAGGATGCAGTCTCTCCCCGTGTCCTCTGCCCTAACCAACCACCGAACAGGCCCTCCTCCGATCAGTCCCAACAAGAGAAAGCTCAGCATGGACCAAGCGGACGAGGAGCTAGACTGTGAAAATGACCACGTGTCTAAAATGAGTCGAATGTTCAATCCGCATCTGTAAGTGTCTCAGTTCTGCTACCTCTGGTTCGTAGAACCTAATGCTCCCCTCTTCATCTTTGTGTGCGCTAAAATCACACCGAGTCTAAAACTTTGTGCTGGATGTTTCCTTTGTTCCAGTTTGTGTGGAAGATCTGCACAAAGGCTGGTGTGATTAGATGGCTCTGCTTGTCTTCCTTTGTTTTCATACAGCATGAAGTAACAGGAATTAGCTCAACTTAACTATTTATAGTAAAACATACGTAACTATTTATAGTAAAACATACGCATTCACCTTGCAATTTCTTGCTAGTTCCTTTGTTCTTTGTAATCCGCTCCTTTCACTTCCCCTGATTCTGAGCGATCTGTTCTCTCTGCTATGGGGGTGGGGAGGCAGGAGGAGGAGAAACAGAAGTGCTTTGCATTTTTTTGAGGCCAGGAGATTGTTCGCCAGCTGCTCTGCAGTCTGCCTTGACAACTGGGTAAGCTGCAGTTGTTGCTAAACATTGCTTAAACGATTGCACTGCAGCTCTGACAGTCAGATTGTGGAATTTTTTGTACAGGTAAGGTGTTGATGAGTTAGGTGCATGTGTTAGGTAATCATCAGATGCCATTCTTGCCATGTTCTGATTCCTGGGAATGCAAGCCTGATTGGCACGAAGTGCAGGCTTAGAGCATTCCTTTCATTCTTGACTGGAGGAAGTGATGGGAGCATTCAGCAGCCGCGGGCAGCCCATAGCTGTGTGCCTTCCCCTGCTGCCTCAGCTCCTGCAGCCGCTGCATTCCACGCATTCCGTGCTGCTGTGGACTGTTGTGTTCAGTCATAAGATGCGGACAGAGGTATTTATCCTCAAATAAATCACTACAGTGTTAGTCAGAGGCTGGGCCTGTCGTCTGCAGTCTTGGAATTTGTTACAAATCAGGAATCCGGCGCTGAAGTAATGCAAAACAATGAAAGCTCACAAGCAAAGAGAAGCTCCTCATTTCCAACATACCTTGTTCTTTCTCTGAAAACTTAACTATTTATAGCCTTTCTTTGGAGTGGAGAATGCTGGTGTTGGAAAGAACTGTGCGCTGCGTTTCTGTGGCGTACATACATGACACAGCTGGAGAAATGTTTGGCATATTTGAATTATTATGTAACTTTGAGGGAAAAGGTGCGATTTTTTTAAAAAATCTTTTGCTGGGGATGAATTAAAACACAGCTGGTGGTTATGTACATTGTAATACTTTATACAGGGGAGACCGTAAAAAGAATGGAGTCTGACCCAACAGGCGCATGTGCAACCAAGGTTCAAAGCTCGAAGATAACAGGCAGTTATTTCACATGATCCCTTCAATCTATTTTAGAGCTATCTGGTCTTTTCCAGCATGGTACTTTTTTACTGATCCAGTATGGTATGTTTTTACTCAGCAAATTCTTTCTGTAATTTTGTATATGGAATGTGCATCTTTTCTTTTTATAATGAAAAGCACTGGTTGTCTGCCTAGCGTTCATGTGATGGCACATAATCTATTTCAATTAAACAGTGTACTGTAGATTAATCTGAATCTAAAATAGCATACATGAGGCCATCTTTTTTCTCCTTTATTTTGTAAGTTTGACCTGGCTATATGAAAATTCGTTTTTAACTGAATATTACAAAAACTCATAGTTTTGTGATATGTCTGAAATACCAGAATGTCTGTATAGTTCATATGTATCAAAAAGTTCACTAACATTTTCTTGTGTTCCCATTTCCCTACTGTGACCACCAGTAATGATTTTTTTTGAATGTTTCTCGTATATTCCCTCTTTTTTTGATTATGGCATTCTGGCTTAACAATAGAAATGGATTGCTCAAACTTTGTGAAACTGTCCTAAAAATTTTGGTTTGGAGATGGGAAGTGTATTGTAGAAGGTTGACTTGTTTGCACTAAAGAAAAGGCAGTAGATTTGGGGAGAAAACTCTTTAATGGACCACAGTAATGACGGTCACATTGTAGTGACCTGGAGGTTCTAGAAATGCAAGTTGGACAACTTTCAGTGTAGAAAACCGAATCCATAAAAGGTATGGAGCATGATGTGGAGACTAGATGGCACGGTATCTTTGTTGATAGCAAGGCCTTTTTTGTGATTTGGACTATAAAGGTTAAGTTTAGAGTCAATATATTTGGAACTTTTCAGGACAAAGTTCCCTGAAAGCACAGAATGAAAAGGTTGGTGACTCACAAATTGTGTTCCTGGGCATAGCTGCCCCAGTATTAGAGCTATCTTTGCCATATAATGGTGTTGAAATCCATATTCCTCTGGCTGAATGTCTTCAATTGTCCTAAATGCCCAGATGGGCAGATCTTTTCCGTTTGGAAGTCAGTGCTTGGAAGGCAGAAGTCTTTATAACTGCAGAAAGCTCTTGTTCAGAATTTTGGATGTTTGTGATTGCGTTGGTAGGACTGTAAAGTAGTTGTGTATTCATGCTCTTAACACCAGCGTGTTGTGGTTGGGAGGGTAATTAAATAGGACAAGAATTGTGTGCTGAGGTTCATTATAAACGGTGGAACCGTTTGTCAGCAATTGGATGTTCGCTCTTGGGTACTGGCACCCTCGCATCTCGGTCATCGTGCTTCAGTGGGAATG
The DNA here is from genome assembly GCA_033558185.1 of Dromococcyx pavoninus. Classification (NCBI taxonomy): domain Eukaryota; kingdom Metazoa; phylum Chordata; class Aves; order Cuculiformes; family Neomorphidae; genus Dromococcyx; species Dromococcyx pavoninus. Next base: position 483,432 of record JAUMJL010000182.1, read on the forward strand.
AATCCATTTAAGCGCTTTGGAGATCTCAGTGCAGTGATGCCAGCCTTTTCTTCTGGAAGTGAATGCTTTGAGATAGTCCCTACTCAGGTATAACTCCCTGATGTATCTTCTTTGATTAGGCTCTTTGAGTTGTACTTGGGCGAGTTCACTTTTATCATGGAAAAACACAACTCTTGGAGCACAGTTGCTGGAACAGAGTGAATCAAATGCCCTGGCAATCCTGCTGTGTTTTTAAAGTACGTAATGGAATTCTTGTGCAAAGAACAAGTTATCAAAGGCTCTGCTTTTCAGAGGAGATAATTCTCAGCTTTAGGATAATAAGATATACTTGAGATATTGCAGATTAATGTTTAAGAATCAGTATGTGAGACTGCCTATCTTAAGGCAGTGTACTGGACTGTATACAGCTGCTGTGTGTTGCGGTCACTCCTTGCTTGGGGCAGACGTGTACTTCCACCCCAAATTAAAAAGTAGGCACTGTGATATGAAATTCCTTTGTTTGCATATCACACTATCTTGTATGTCCTTCAGGTGTGTTACCTAAAATGCATTCACTAAAGCATAATCTTGCTGAAGTAAAATGTATTTTTTGTACCACGCTTTACTTTCTGGTGCTGTGTAAAGGAGAAGCAAGTTTATTTTAAGCCTCAAGTTGGAACATGCCTTTGTTTTCATATGACTTCACTAAGTTCACCTTGATTTACAGAAAAGTAACTAGGAACTTGATTTATATAAGAATCACAAGCGCTTTATGTATGGGTAAAGTGGCTGGAGAGCTTATACCAGTCTTTCTTAATGCATGAAGCTGCTTTGTGATATTTCCAAGGTGTATTTCACAGCAGCTCCTGTGCAGAATCAACTCTCCCTGGGCACACTGATGCAAGGGGAATGTGAATGAAGTGTGTTGTACCTTTAAGTGAAGGTCTCAGGCCTGACCTGTGTTATGTGGGTTTCTTGTTTGTCAGGCTGGAGGCATTTTCTCATTTTCACAGTTCAGCTGAAAACAAAGACCTCCTTATCCTTGCAGGGAGCTCTTAAGAGCTGACATCAGCCTTTTCCCAGCGGGCACCAGCTCTGCCGTAAGAGTCCGAGCAGGGAGCGGATGCGGCTGATAGCAGTTCCTTCTCATGGCGGTTTCTTTGCTGAGCAGCACATAAACCAAGTAAACACCAAGAGCACAACATTTTAATTGTTATTTTTAAAGAAATTATGCTGGGCTGGTTTTGCCTCTCAGATTTTCACTAGGAACTAACCAAGCTGTAACTCTGAACTGCTTGTGGGCAGGGGACGGTTATGCTATTACTTTATACGTGTGGTGTAGCAGTTTTAAAAATAGTTTGTATGCGAGCATTGTGGGATCAAATCACCATATTTAAGGTTAAGGAGAACTGATGTCACTGACATCTTCAAAATGATCCAGATTTGGTGTTACTGGTAAAATTGTATGGCAAACAGACCATTTGAATTTGTATTGGAAGGGACTGTTATTTTTGTTTGCTTGAGTAAGTCAGGATTAAAGTTGGCATTTTTGGTTTGGGACAAGCAGCCTTGTGAATGGAATATTTTCCCCCTAATCTCTTTGTCATAATTCCTGTCTGGTGTGGTGGCATGAGGGTCGCAATGACAGTTAAGTCCTATATGAAAATCATCTTAGGGAAAAAATCTGAAGCTCTTAAGTAGATATCTGAGGAATCTCCTGATTTGTGCGATATGTAATTTGGCTTTTTTCTTGTAATAAAAGAAAGGTCTACACATGAGTAAGGTCGTATGATGTCTATGGCTTAAGATGATGTTTAGGTTTGGACATAACCAGACAGACCCTGACACTTATGTTTCAAATTCTGGGTTATGTCTTTGCTTTTCTTACAGTAAAGGATGATGGCAAATTTGATCCATAAAGCCAGGCTAGATTCCCGGAATTTGGAAGCTGCCATATATCATAAATTTCTTACCATGAATATCCAGTGTAGTTTGCTCACTTTTAATGACACTGTAATAGAAATTACCCTGACATCCTTTTTAAAACTATTTATCTTCAGCTGTCCTGAAAGTTACGTGGAGTCAAAGATCATAGAATAATTCAGGTGAGAGTAGGCTTTAGGAGGTCATTTCATCCAACCTCCTACTCAAAACAGAGTCAGCTGTGTCCTCTTCAAGCTTGTAGTGGCTCAAAGCAAGGAATTTTGAATAAGATCTGAAGTACTCAATAAACGACACTCCTTACAGAGGGGGTCTCCGTCACCTTCCTCCTTACCATCCCGAGAAGGCAGGGTGGGAATGCTCTGCAGAAAATCACGTCCCCATTGTGGTGGAGGCTGGCTCCAGCTCCAGGCAGGGCTTGAAGAGGTAGCGTGGGAGTTTTCACGAAAGTTCTTTGCTGCTAACTACTGCTTTTTTGGTTCCAAACCTTGTGTGGTATTAAGATATTTTTACACTGTCATTTTATTGTGACATATTGGAATTACAAAAAAAGCCCAGCCCACAACTCAGAACACCCAAAATGTCTCTCAGTTGCTTGCAGGCATCTTCACCCAGTTCTCTTGGCACAAATATGCCTTTGAAGTACATAGGATTAACCTGGTGTTTTCAAAGCAGTCCTGTGGAAGCTGAAATCCTCTGCTGCCAGTGGGGCACTTGTTGATTACAGAGGACAGAGGATTACAGAGCAGGTTTCAAATGGCTTTTCATAGCTTATTTTTTGTTCTTTTCTTGATTACATTGCTTGAATGATGGACCAAATAAACCAGATATAATTTCTCACTTATTAAGGGAGATCACACAGTACAGAATTATTCTGAAATTGTTTCCAGCAGATGTACATTAAATTGAACGTTCAGAGACAGAATTGAAAGAGCCAGTATGCCTGAGTTAATGTTTAAACTGAGTTTTGCAGAAGTTCTTATCCAAAGGGGAATTTCATAAAGACCTTAAGTCCCTTTCAATTAAGGAGGGTGTAGCCAAGCGCATGTGAAATGCTTATTTGGAATAGTTTCAGGGCTAAAAATTGATTGGCAGCTTATAGTCCTTTGCAAAAAGACCTGATCTGTCAAAATTTGGGTATATGTTGAAGTACTTGAAAGATAAGGCATTGTTAGCTCAGGTGTGCCCACTTGCAAACAGAAGGGCTTTGTTAGCTAGCTCCGGAATTCTGCTTTAGTACAATGTTTTCTGCTTTCATTTTCCTTCTTTTGTGATGAAGCACAAACCTTCCATGGCACGTGAAGTCCCCAGGCTGCCTTGTCATCGCTGTGCAGCAGTACCAGCACTGGTCCAAGACATTGCCTACTCACTGGAGGTGACCAGGAGCCTGTGTCCACAGGGACAGAACAGGAATCCCTGCAGCCTCAGTGCTGTTTTTTTTTACCCAAGAGGCTGTTCTTTATTTTCCATCAAGGGAAATTTTACATGACATAAATTATCGTATACCTGCACCAGGGTGGAATTCAGCACCAACCCAAAAGTCTGATAGCTGAGCAAGAGGCAAGAAAAGAACCAGTAACATTTACAAACGTATTTTAGATGTATATCCTACCCATATGGAAACAAAGGTTTAATCTGACTTCTTATTTAACAGTTTTGCCAGATGTTTCCTGCAGTTTGACAGATGTGCCATTTACTAGAAAGTTGCACTCTTGACAATTAGAATGTTGTGGACACGGTTGCTATAGACAATGACTGTGCGGGTAAGATTTGGAATAAAATATTACATTAATTTCTCCTTGAATAAGTAGTTTTTTTCCTCTGACTGAAAGCACTGGACTGGGCCGTCTCCTTTCATTTTCTCTCTTGCTGTAAGGCTGCAAAACCACGCGAGCTGGCTTTAACTCATTCCTGCCACATTGCTGAGCACTGACTCTGAACAAATGGCATTGTTTCCTAGTGTGGACAGGCGGTAAGTGTTCCTCTGGCTGTTCCTAACCAGCTGTGGCCATCTTGGCACTTCAGAGGGGTGCCCGAGTTGGGAGCCAGTGTCTCCCACTCCTTTTTGGCCCCAAATCACGAGGAAACAGGGGGAAAGTGAGTGTGCAGGCTCGGGGTGGTTGTGCCCATGATCCCCAGATCTGCTGGGGCAGCACCTGGTTGACCTCCTGCATTATCTCGCCCAACGGGAAGCATGTGGAGCCTGCCAGGATGCAGGACTCTTATCGTGACGAGGCGGCAGGGCCTGCGCCGCAGCTGGGAGGCCCCAGCAGGCAGGGGAGGCGGCGAAGGGGGCGGGTGTGGGTTTCCTTGAGGATTTATCCTGAAAGAAAAAGGCAAGGGAAATAAAAGGACTTAGCCACTATTGGAGCCTGAAGGTTTCCACCTCGGTTATTCGACCACTTCCTCCTGTGGAAAACATTGCTGGGCTCCACTGTCCCCCATAACGTCGGCTAGATGAGATACCCGCGTCCATATTGCTCAACTGGAGTCGAGTCGTCCTTTAAATGTCTTGCATAACTCCATGAGCACTGTAAACAAACTGTAGCCCAGCAGCTGGCCACAATTTCTCATCCTCAATGTAAATATTGTTCTTAAAATGCGGTGGAATATGAGCAGGGAGGGCAGGCTGTGTGCCACTGTGCAGTACCTGCAGGTGTGCGCCCGGGCACGGGGCTCCCCAAGTTCCGTGGCACCAACCTGGGGCACAGAATCTGATGGGAAGAAGGAGGAGAGGGATGAGTGATAAGCCATGAGAAAAAGTCCCAAAGCATCTGGGGAGAAGCGTTCAGGGAGTGCAGTGATAGACAAGGAGAAACAGTTTTAAGCTGAAAGAGGGGAGATTTAGATTAGATATTAGGGAGAAATGTTTTCTTGTGAGCCTGGCCCAGGTTACCCAGAGAAATGGCGGCTGTCCCATCCCTGGGAGGTGTTCAAGGCCAGGTTGGATGGGGCTTGGAGCACCCTGATCCAGTGGGAAGTGTCCCTGCCCATGGCAGGAGGATTGGAAACTGGATGGACTTTGAAGTCCCTTCCAACCCCAACCATCCTATGATTCTATGAAGTCTCCACGCACTCTAATTACTGATCCATGCAGCCTTCAGCGTGGCACCGATGTGCAGTTACTGTGAGTAACAAAGGAGCCACGCAGCACAGTCATATTAAGGTCAATTTGTGTGTTCTGTCAGCATCCTGCCTTTGAAGTCCCTGTCTGTCACAGCCATAGCGGGTGTGTTTGAGCTGTGTGGACACAGCTGACTTCTTCCTATCTGAACGATAAACAACGGTGCTTCCTGAAGCATAGTAACTTTTACAGTTCCTACATCAGCCCTTTAACAAGGCGGGGGAGTTAAAACCCCAAGCATTTTTGCTTGTGATTTGCTTTTCCTAGCTAGTGTCTTCCTTAAACCAGAAGTTTCTGTGAGAGGATACTGTCAGCTGTAGAATTTGATGGTGAACTTGGGCACCTTAACTGCAGAAGTACTCTTCCAAAGACCTAAGCGACTCCAATGGTAGCAGTCTGGTTATCAGCTTTTCAAAGGAGTGCTGTATTGGGATAAATAGTTGTGCAAAATATAGTGAAGCTGTTATTGTGGTTATAGTGTTTCCGAAGGTTTCAGTAATTCAGACTTCATTAGCAATTGCAGTTTCAATAAAATCTTAATGAAATGCTTGTTCCTTTTATAAAACAGCCCACGAGAGTATCTCATTTCTTAAAACCAGTTATTTACACAGTGTTCTAGGTTTAAAGCCTGCAGATTCTGAGAATTTTTAAAATTTCTGTCTGAAGGTGAATTAATGTACTTTCTCAGCTTTCCCTGCTGTACACCAGCTAACATTACAGTGTGTACCTGATGAATAGAGACAGCAGTTTGTAAGCTTTGATGATCCAGGCCCTTTTCCTATTTCTTGTAAGAAGCATTGAAGCTGGAAAAGGCAGCTCTGGAATCCCGTCTCCTGACAGTTTGACACAGTTAAATCCAGAGTTGTGACCTTATTTTCAGAGACTGGCTTGTGTTATTAAAGCTCGTACTAAATAAACTTGACATTCTCATGTTGTTGATACCTTTTACTTCCCAGATCATGTAGCTGAAGAAAACTGTAACTCTGCTCCTCTACTGTGAGATTCTACTTGATGCAGTCTTCTAGGTGATAGAACTAAATAAAATTATGTGAACGTCTAAGAATTTGTGGGGGGCCGCAGATTGTCTTAGGCCAGTACCCACCTTTGCAGAAATAGTTGCATGACAGGCATTGAGTGATGAATGGAATTATTTTTTAAGAAAACGTAACTGCCGTTTTTTATTTCCTCTAACAGTTCTGCACAGTTTCACCAGCAAGTGTCAACAGTACCAGGTTTTCCCAGAGTCAGCAGAACAGACTGATGTACCCTGGCAGTGTTGAGCACACGTGTATGTGGCTAATCTTGTTGCACTGGGACACGACCCACTGCCGCGTGTATTTTATGTGTGAGCTTTCTCCTGACAGCGGCCCGTAGGCTTCTCTGGGTGATCATAAGTAGTTTTTACAGTATTTTCCAGGGACTCAGTATAAAAGGTTAGTTGCGTGTGCCAAGTTTGACTTCAAAAGGATGTTAACTTAGCAGAATTATAAAAGCTACTTGTGACCCAGCACGTGAATTGGTAGAACATAAGAGGAGGTGTCTGCCAAAGGTTTGGGTGGGCATTGCAGTTGGGTAGAAATTAATCATTGTATAGCTGCCTCTGAATATTTCCCCTTCTCATGGGGGGACCTTCTAGCTCTTCTCATGGAAGCGTTTTTGCTCCTTCCTTATGCTGTCAGATTTTCCTTTGCACTTGTTAGAAATACCGGAGAAAGTTTGGATTGTCCCTTTAATCTCAACTATAATCGATTGCTTTTCTGGTTGTTTTTTTCCCTCAAAGCAATTCAAAGTGCCTTATGGACTTGAAACAGTTCATGCTCCTGCACGGATACTTTTAGTTACCATTCCAGCAGTGACTTGCCTTTCTAGCTTGTGTTTTCTTCATCCCAATGTATGCAGTAGCCTGACTTGCTCTCCAGATACGAACATTGGCAGGCTCTGCTCTAAAGCACCCAGCACTTTTGTGCTAGAAATAAAACCTTGGTTCTGGGACCTGACTGGCAGCCGTAGGACTGAGTTCCTGCTGTGCATTGGTGTGTCTGAATTTTGCAGTTTTACTAAAACCATTTCCTAAAACAAAGTGCTCTCTCTAACTGTAGTGGTAGTTTCTTCTAAAGACAGACTGGCTCTTCTGCAGAGCCTTCTTCAGCTTCTGAAACATTCACACCGTCTGTCTTTTGGTCCTTCGCAGCTGGCAGAAATGGTTCTTTACTTACACATTTTCTAGTGTGTTGTGACGGTTTTTCAAAGGCAACTGGAGCTACTGCTGTTCTTTGAAGAGAGGGTTATGGGGAGGTGGCTGCATCAGATAAATCTTACAGGTGTGGTTACTTCTGTCTCCTTGCCAAGAAGCGTGCTGTTGCTCCGCCAGGCTGTTACAACAGGAGAACCGGTGACGCCGCCCTGCAGAGGACCAGAAAGTTCCTCCTCTTTGGCTAATGAGGTTGGCAGGAGGCCAAATAGATTTTGTTCTCAATGCTTGGAAGCTGAGTCTGAGCTGATGGGACTTGTAGTCAGCTGTTGGTTTCCACCTAGAAGTGGAACAGAACTTTGCAGAGATTCAGTGGGTTTGTGTTTAAGCTCCAGTGATCATAGTGCATTTCAGGAAACTGCGATAACCTGGACACTTGTTATTGCAGTAATACTGAAATGCTGGAACTTCATGTTGCTCTGACTCTACTTCTTGAGCCATTAGTGATTTAAAAAAAAAAAACTATTTCATTTTCCTAACAGACTAATTCATAATTACGCTGAGGTAATTGTAAATGATGACATCACTTACTGTTTCAGAACAGGTTGCCTAGAGGAGTCAGGGCTGCTCCATCCGCGGAGATGGAGATGTTCCGCTTGATCCAATGGGAGGTGTCTCTGCCCGTGGCAGGGGTTGCAACTGGATGGGCTTTGAGATCCCTTCCAACCCAAACCATTCTATGATTCTATGAGTTAGCAGTTTTCCAGAGATTTAGATGGCCTCACCAAAGAACTCCTCGAAAAATTATTGCAAATTAGTGCTTGAAGATGAACCATCAGGTGTACCACACAATTTGAGAACCTAAGTGTAGGAGGTTTAGAGTTGATCCAGCAGGCAATAAAGTGCAGGGCAGAGCAATCAGTGGGTGATCAGATGTTCTGGGGAAATGTCTTTGTTCTTGTTGTTTTAAAGTCGAATTACAGATTTTGATTTTTTACAGTCTGCGCCGATTGCAGCAAGGTAGCTTTGCCATCATTTCTGGATCGTACATATGTGCATGTGGTCCAGAGTGACATAGTGCTTTATTTAAAAAATCCTGGAATTTTGCTTACGAATGGAATGAGTGATTGCCATTATAAAGCAGCCAGTGCTGCCTTCTAAAACCATGGGTAGCCAAACAGGAAAAAAAAAAACAACTTGTGAGAAAATGTAAGTAGGATCTGAGATTGTGTTAATTGATTTTACTGTACATTAGATTTGGGTTTCTGTTTTGTGGGTTTGGCTTTTGACTAAGATCTTACATCATGCGGTTCTCTTGCATTCTTTCACACTTGTGACTTAAGCCTTCAGGAAGGGAAGCTCTTCCATGTCTGAATATTTTTGCTTGGTGCAGGCAGTGCTGGGACACTCCTTCATGCATTTCACATCTTATTATTACTTTATTTCTTTCACTATGAAATCTGTTCTTCAGGCTGATTACCTTTGCAAGTAACTATCCTGGTCCGAGGCTTTAATCTTGTTTTGGTGAGGATAAACGTAGAAAGTCTGACCTGTGTTTGTTTATATATAGGATTATCCTGTTTTCTCCTTAGTGTGTTTTCAGTGTTTTTATTTTGACTTCTCATCTCAAAGGTATAGGACTAAGCTGTAAAAAGCCGTCATGAACTTTTTTAAGGGAAGGAGCTGCAGAATTCAGATTACAGAGGAGTGGAGGGAGGGGAAAAACAGGGACAGTTGGTGCATGGGTGCTTCTGAACTTGTGCAAGTATGATGCTTGGTTCTCCAAACTGGGCCTGATGCTCTGGTTGAGAAATTCAAAAGAAGAAAGTGTCTTTTCTGGGAAGAGTTCAGTTTAATTATTGATGGGTGGAGCGGCTTCCAGGCAGTGCTGAAAATCCTGGGTGTCTTTGCTGAGTTGTTTCTAGCCCGAGGCAGAAAGCACAAACTTAACCACCTGCTTCTTTACTTGTTTCACTTGAATGGGGGAAGAAGTGGAGGCTTTGCCAGCCACAGAACCAGGTTAAGGGCCACTTGGTAGCCAGCTGGCTGGTAGCCTGCTGTCCTGGGCTCCTCCAGAACCAGCACTGGAGCCACAGCTGCTCTGCACTGCTTCGGAGAAAGCCCTGAATGGGAGATCAGTGGTCAGAGTTACCTGTGCCTGTGTCTGAACAGGATCTTCAGTGTGTCCAAAAGAATTCCTGCTGGGGGGGCTGCACTGTGTAATAATGCTTAAACAGCAGCAGTGGCAAAAGGGGAGTGTTCTATCAGAAGTCCAGCTTCTGTGGAGAAAATCATTCCTGCAAAAACGGTCCCCTCTTGCAAGCTGGCTATGTGAAAGCTTTTTGGAGTGGAGTGTGAAGCCATAAAAGGCAAAGACTACTCAAAGTCACAGGGAATAATAAAGCTCATGGAATAGAGTGAGAAAGGGTTATATATTTAGGTGGCAGCCGCTCAAAGTAGATGTGGGTTATGCAGTGTATTGGGCCATTCGGAGTGTTTCTTCATGCTATGAATGCTTCAGATAATTGGCTGACACTCAAAGAGCAAACCGCTCATAATTCCAGGTTCTGTTTGGGTTTTCTTTGTGAATTTGGATTGCTTAAAAAATTATGAGTAATTTTTCCCTCTGTATTTTGAAGTATTACTTTAAATTCTTATTTTCCCACCTCATGGAATTAATGTATGCAAGTTGATACTTTTGCAGGAAGTGATCCCCATCACGTGGAGAGGATACTTTATATCCCAGGATTATAAATCCTTAAGCAGTCTTTAACAAAAGCAGCTGTCCTCTTTCAGCCTGTGAATAAATACAGTAAAATATGTTAGAGAACTAATGTTATAAAGATGGTGAAAATATAAAATCATATTTGAATTAGGTGGCACAAACTAAAGTTACTCTTAAGCAGTAGTTATGCATTTGTGTTTGTGTACAGAAAAACATCTTACATGATGGTGAAAACCACTGTAAGTGGGTACTTGTTCTTTCTGCAAGCGAAACACCATTTTGGGTTGGAGCTCTATTTCTGCCAAAGGAAGTGTGAAACTTCTGTGATTTCTTCACTGGGAGGTACAGTAATACTTCTGGCATCTGTTCTTTAAGGATCTGCAGGCTGGAAGTGAGTGCAAGCAGAACTGTCCCCTTCGGTGGGCCTCTTTTTTTCCCTTTTCCTAAAGCCATTGGCAGGATTGCTCTGTTCCTGTAGGCTGTGAATTACCACAACTCTGTGCCAGTGAACAGAACAGCGCATTTAGGGGTTGGACAACAAAAAAATGTTAAGAACAATGCATTTTAGCCACCTTTGAACATGTTCTTGAGGAGACCCGGACCATTGCTCTCACTTAATTGACATTATTGAGAACTAAAGCGAAGCTGACTTTCTGCTGGCAATCACGATGTGTGTGGTTTTGCTCTGACATCCATCTGAGCACATGATGCTTGGTTAGTGCTGGAGCCTTGGGTATGATTCTTTGGGGAGAAACATGGAAAACAAGGTCTGTTTTTCAAAAAAATGGATTAAGGTTGGAATCCTGGGTAATTTTGCTCGAGTAAACCTGCAGGTTGTTCGAACACCTCTGTTGGAAGGCAGCAAGGGTGATGGACATGGCTGATGGGGTGGTGTCTCACTGCCAGATGTTTGCTTCGGTTCTCATGGACCCATTGCCAGCTCTTTTCTGTGCCAGTGGAGATGCCCTGGCATATTGACCGTGGCAGAGGGAGTCCAGAGTTACACTTGCTGATTTGCAAGTGCAGTCAGGGGATAATAGAGCTGTTTGGACAGCTGGGTTTATTTGGAGTATATATTTTTAAATTACCTTTAAAACATGGTCAGAAATCCTTCTTTGTAATTTTCTGCCCTTATGTTTGAACTCAGAGGTGCATCTCTGTACTTGTTCAGTGCCTGTGGAATTTTGTTTAAGCTAATTCACTTTAGTGAAATATAATTCTCTTCAAACACGTGCAATTTTGATGGCCACTTCAGACAAAGCCTCTCATATCAAAGCAAGAATGAATTCTCTCAATAATAATAATTTTAAAAACCTAACAAACTTTCAGTTTCTACTAGAAAATTATTTTTAAAGTTATGTTTTAGACTAAAATTATTTAATAACATGAAATTGATGAATACTCTATAAATAATTCATGTACAATTGTTTTACAAGTGGAGTCAGATGTCTGCAGGATTTGCTATTTATATTGAAATAGGAGGGACTCAGAAGTGCTGGGGTACTTTCACAAGGGCAAAGCTATCATGTTACTGTTCTACACAGTGCTGTAAAATTTTCAGCTGGGCTCAGGAAAAATCATATCAGATGTGGAAGCAGAAACTTCAGGTATTTTTCATGTTTCAGCAAGACTGTGTCGTTGAAGGTAGATGAATTCAGGAGAGTGTTTTTATGAAGTGGAGTATAAACTGTTCCCTGCCCGGAAGAGGAGTTGTTTTAATTTAGGAAGAGGGAATTATCTGCCGACAGAAAGGGCTGGGGTGTGTTCTGCTGAGATTACTGAGATAACTCAGTAGTTTGGGGTATCTTTAGGCCCTGCTGTGCTGTGCTTCCTGGCGTCAGACTGACCCCGTTTCCCAGTTTCTTGGTCCCTTCCTCCAGAAATCTTTGTGGAAAAGTTCTTCTTTAAAGCAGAATGAGTGAAATATGTGCTGTTGGGTAAAATGGAAATTGTCTTTTGCTTGGGAATTTCAGTAGATTTGTGCATCACTGCTCTTTTGAGAGCCGCCCCCACTCAGCACTAAATTGTTGAAATCACAGTTCTAAGAAAGAACTCCAAACAACAGGTGTGGTTATGGGTTTTTTTGTTTCATTTTACAAGTATTTTGGGGGGGAGAAACAAAGTTTTTGTTTGAAAATCAGCATATTAAAACAAAAGACAATCATTCTGATCAGGATTTATTTTTTTTTCTTTGAGTCAGTGAAAAGTAGGAATCTACTGGAGCTGTATCTGGGTTTGAGGCCTCTAAGTGGTTATTTCAATTGTAGTAGACCAGATAATATTTAGCTGATAAGAAAGATTTTGGCTTGCAGCCACCAAAGATACTGCATTGCAGCAGGAAGAATGAGCCATCTCTGCACAGTGGTGCCTTTAGCACTTGCACAATGATTTTAGCAACGCCTTTTCATGTGTAATTTCCCAGGGTATCTAATGGCTGTTGTCCGGGGACCAGAACACTCTGCGAAGTCGTACTATTTACAGAGTTCCATACTTGCTTCCTAAGGGGTGGTAAAGGAGTAGCTTGCTGTGCTCAGTCTCTGCTTCAGAGCTGTAACTCAAGATGAGGGTACTGTACTTTAAATATAGAGCCTGTCGTGCTGCCATGGAGTCAAACGCTTGCATCCGTCATTAGCTCAGAGCAATGCAATTCTAAGCTGCCTGCTTCTGAATGCTGATACTACAAAGCAGTCTTGTGAATTGAAATTCAGAACTGGCAAACAATCCCAGTGTCGTGCTGTGAGAGTGTATTTCCTGGTGGTTTGGGTGCTGCTTCTCTGTGTCTGAATCTGGCCCGTAAAAGAAGATTCAAGGAACACATGATTTTCAGAGAACATCCTGAGCACCAGCTGTGAAACAGTAAAGGTTAGACTTTACGGTCGATGCTGCTAATCTGTAACTACTAATTCATAGTTAGTTAGAAGGGGCAAGCGATAGGGGAGGAGGTGGAGGTGGAGGGATCCAGATGGTTTCAGACTGTATTGTTGGCTCTCCCCTCCTAAGCATGGCAGAGGGATTTGGCACAGAGAATAAGCTGTGTCCTGAGGTTCTCAAGTTGCTGGCTGCCTGGTATCATATTAACCCTATCTTGTGCCATAAATGAGCTGAGTTTGGATTCAAGCAGCAATAGCAGTTTTCTGTCTGACCAGGTGGCTCCCAAGCAGGCTGAAGAACAGCACTGAAGAACTGTCACTAGTTCGGTGAAGGTCCTGTTCCTGCATACAGGAGAGATCTGGACTCTCATCTTGAGAAGGGTTATAGCTTCTCTAGCTCTTGCATGAGAGGGGCTTTAAGGGTGGCAAAGATATGGGAACAGTTTTTTTATTTGAAGAAAGTAGTACCCTGGAGAAAAAAGACTGTTGAACAGAGATGAATTCCGGAGTGGCATGAAGATGATAAGCAGGGAACGATGGCTTGTTCTCGCTCCTAATACAAGAACTAGGGCAACAGCAGACCAAGCCATTAGGGTTTGTGTTAAAAAGAACCAGAAGGGCCCCGTGAACAAGAGGTACTGAACAAAGTGTGTAGTTCAGACTGTGGAGTCCATTGCCACAGGATGCTGTTGAGGCTGAAAGTTCTCATGGTCTCAAGGCACTGAAACAAGTGCTGTGCAGCACCGTACGACCCCAGGCTGCCAGGGCAGGGCTGCAGTAGTGCATCCCCACACCACGCTCTGGGATCCCCCTGGGGCTCCACCGGGTTAGCAGTGCTGGGCCAACTGGCCATACTGGGATGATGTGAGCCCACGTGAGCAGCAGGCAGTAGCACTGTGGTGTTGGAGGATGAGTGTCAATGCCAGTGCTGGTTTGATTTTACGTGATACAGAGAGATCAGCTTCAAGGCAGACTGATCTTTCTCTCTGTTTCTAAAGAACGTAAACCAACAAGTAACTGTTAGATATATCTAAGTCATTGTTTGTTTTATGTAAACCTGCAGGATTTTTCTGTAATGCTTTGTTGATAAGCTTTAGGGTTCCTTATTTCCCTCTGTTGGCAGGGCTTTTTTTTTTCCCCTCAGCTGTCAGCCTTCCTTCTCAAGAGACTTTCTCAGGCGTTGAAATAGGCAGTAGCTTCTTGGAGTTGTTACTTACTTCAGTATTGAATGCTTTTCATACATCTTAATTTCTAAGAATTTTTCCATTCCTTTTCTGTCTCTGCCTAATATTTAGAGCACTTTTAAAGATTGTTCCTGTATATCAACCTGCTGTGATATGCTTAAAAAGGGGGGGGAGCACCTTAGATTTTCCCAACTTACAGGACACATAGGACACTTCTCTCTTACTTCAAGAATCTTCTGAAGACAGTGTAATTCCCCTAGAACCAGCTTTCTCCTCTCGTGCTTTCCTGTGTGAAAGAGAGACAGAGCTTGCTATTTCACATTGGGTATTGCAGCGTGTTAGCTCTTCCCAGACTGGTGGGCCTGCCCATCAGGCCCATGGTTCCCTGGAAAGTGGTTCACCAATACAAGTGAAGCACCTTTCCCTTGATTCACGTATTTGCCTTTAATGAAGACTATCTTGCTGTGTGGAAACCAGTATCTCATACATAACTACAAAATCATAATAACTGTGATGAATGATAGGCTAATTATGAGTACATTCACTGAGATTTACTGTTGACTAGTCATTTGAAATTACTGTTTTTAAAGAACAGTTGTAATTAAATGGTTCTTAGATGAATGCAGTGTAATTTGCTTTTCCTTCATTTTCTGCTCTGAAAATTTTGCTTCCTGCCTTGAGTAGCTGGATTTTGCTGTTATGTCTTTTGAGTAAAATGAACTTTTCTTGGGCTTCAGTAGTGCTTAGAGAATATTGCAGAATTAGGAGACAGTGGGATTAATAGTGTGTTAAGTGAGGAGTATCATCATCGTTACTTTAACTGGTGCCTGGATCTGAGGACACCCTAGGCTGAAGAAAAGTGTTAGTTGCCAGAACCTGCGAATGTAGTTGGGAGGGAGGTGGCTGGGTAGACTGGGTACCTCACCGGGGGATTCTGTACCCTCCTCACAACCCAGCCAGTGCATTGCCTCATGGTTCTTACGGGGATTTAATGTTGCAGATCCCGTTATCACTTGTAACAATAGTAAGTCCTTTGCCGTTTTTTTCTTTCATGTGTTAGAAACAAGACTGCCAATGGAGATTATCGGAAGGAGCACAGAGAGAGGAGTCGCAGTCCCATAGAGAGGGCTGCTGCCCCGACAATGAGCCTTCATGCCAATCACATGTATGCCTCAATCCCAAACTTGACCATGGATCAACCTCTAGCACTGACCAAAAACAGCATGGATGCAACCCGAACAGTTGGCATCGCACCTACGCTGACTTCTGTGGAACGGCAGCAGGTACTGGCTTCTAGGTTGACAGAAGGCTCTGGGTGGTTGTCGGAATCCTCGCTGTAGCCACAATGAGGGCTTCCCAGCTGTGAATGCGTGTGTTTTAGTGGGGAGAGCAAAGTCAGAGTTGCTCTGTGGTTGTGTGAGCCTCCAGTACCTGCTGGGCAATTACTGATGCAGGTGACAGGTAAAGAGGGGATTCCCCTGTGCTCCTCTTGGCGATCAGTGCGTGCTTCCCTCCGCTCTGTCCCAGCTCCCTTCTGCTGGAACTGCTGAAGAGGGGGCATAAAGGAGAATTTTGCGCTGAATTTTCCAGGTGAAAGAAGCTGGAACGACCTTAGTTGTTCTAGCCAGCCAAAAGCATTTGTTGCATTGTTCAGAGCAATGTTGTATCACCATTTCATAATGACTTCTCCTAAAGCAAAGTAATGATTTTTCATTATTTTAAAGTTTATTTCCATATGCTGGAGTGGGGTTTGGGGTTTTGTTTTGGTTTTGGCTGGTTCGTTGGTTCTTAGCTTGCCACCTTGTACCTTGTGCTTGTTTCCCTTCAGAACTGCTGAAGGTGAGCTTCTCTGTGCAGCTCATACACAATGACATTTTTCTTATATGTCAGACTCACTTTCGTCCCTCTCACAAGTGGAGAGAGGAAGCAAGACAATCGAGTTCTGATGAGATGCAGTGTTGAGAAGTTAAACTGGCACCTGTACCCTAACTCTTCCTTCTGTCTGCCCATCCTTCCTCCCTCCAGTACTGTGATGCCCTGCAAAGGGTAAACACTTAAGTGGCTGACCTTTCAGAGGTTGGGATGTTTCATATGCCATTTATTGAAAGCTTCTTTTGACTCGACCCGTGTACCCAGCGTCTGCTGTGTAGTTTGTCACGGTAGTCTCTTGCATTTTGCTCTGCCAAGAGCCAAGCTTTACCCTGGTGTTGCTGCTACCTTGCATCATTTGGCACAGATTGCAGAGTTATTGTTCTGTGCAGACGGCTCTTCTTTGCTCTGGGTGTTTGGTGATGACAGAGGAGGAAGGGACAGGCTTCCACTGACGACACTGCTGCCCTTTGATAATATTAGTGCTGCGTCTCAGTCTAGCAGCCAGCACCACTGACACGCTTCTGTTTCGGTGTGCTTGGCTTGGGCCGATTCCTGTTGCCCATGACCAGATTCCTCTCTCTTTTGTTATCTTTGACATTCTGAGCTAGATTGCAATCTATTTTTATGGGAAAAGAGGATGTTGAGGTAAGACCTTGCTAAGAGCACAGAGTAGAAATCGTACAAAGAAAAATGTGAATTGAAAATAAGAAGCCCTAGTTTGATGATTTATTGTTTTTTAATCTTAAGTTGTTGAATGGGATTTCATCTTACTTTGTTTCTAATAAAGAGGCAGGAAAAAATAACCTTATTTTAGGCAACAGGGTTCTTCAGCTGCTGTAGTCTCTTAATTTCAGCTTATCTCAATATTTTCGTGTAAATCTGTGTAGTGGTTTAGTGGAGCTGCACACACAGAGCCACACTGGGGGGGCCTGTAAGATGCCTCATCTTCCCTCTCAGGCCCTTTGTGGTGTTGGTACATGCACTCCTGAGACAGGCTCTTTTATTACCTGTTTCTCTCGACTTCCCACTTCCTGCACGTCTAAAATACTCCTCTGAAGCAATCAGCATGTGTACACTTCTCAAAAACCACTTCAGAGATGCAGAAAATCTTGGCTTCTATGAAACAGAAAATAAATACTTCCACGTGTGAGCTCCTTACAGAAAAATCAAATAATTCACTTTTTCTAAACTGTGCTGACAGCAAAATAAATAAAAAGCAAGTTAGATATAAGTAGCATCATTCTGACATTCTGGAGCACAAATGTTACGAGGTGTGGTGAGGCACCTAGGGCTTTTTAGCCTGGAGAACCGGAGGCTGAGGGGAGAGCTCATCACTCTCTGAAGCTCCCGGAAAGGAGATTGTGGTGAGGTGGGTACTGGTTTCTTCTCCCAAGTAACAAGGGATAGGATGAGAGGCAATGGCTTCAAGTTACACCAGGAGATTTCAGATTGGATATTAGGAAATACTACTTCACAGAAAAGGTTGTCAAGCCCTGGCAGAGGCTGCCCAGGGCAGTGGTGGAGTCTCCATCCCTGTAGATGTGGTGCTTAGGGAACATGTTTTGGTGGTGGGCTTGGCGGTGTTGGGTTTATGGCTGGACTCGATGGCCTTGAAGATCTTTTCCAACCTAAATTATTCTGTGATTTCCTTTGTGTTTAGAGAAATATTGTTAAACCTTCCTTTGAAAGCTCATCTCTTTTACTTTGGTCGTGCTCTTACTCTCTCTGAAGTACAACTAAACAATGAAAACTTTTTCCTTCCTCGCTGACTTTGCATGGTGGTTGGTAAAGCAGGGATTTTTTGTGGGTTTGCTGCACAGATTCTTAAAAGGGACAAAAAATTCAAGTGGTGTTAATTACATCAGTTTTGTTAATCTTTTGGACACTTAGCAGTTAGTTTGCATTGAGGACAGTGAAATTCACTGCTTGCATCATAAAAATATAGCAGAGATGCAAAGCAAAACTTTGTACCAAGTATACGTTGCGTAACTAATATGTGAATAGACCGTTTGGGGAATTTACGTGTGTTGAGAATGAAAAAGGGTGATGTTTATTGGGCAGTGCTGGAAAGGCAGATGAATTACCACAGGAGAGCACTTGTGGTGAAGACTCGCTCAGGAGCCTTACAGATGTTGCATCTTACAGGCTTCTTGTTCTGTGGCTGAAGTACAGAATACAGGATTGTTCAGGCTAGGTAAACGTAACTACGGAATAAAGAATGATGCCATTAGAAGTTGATTAACACCAAGACAAATACCTGTTGGTAACGCTTTTCTGAGTGCTGGAATCACAAGGACGTGTGGACATAGAACGAGACAAGTATTTGACGTGTTGGCATGTACTTCTGCATATGGAATGCCCGTGAAGTTGAAACAGTCACTGTCAAATGACTTCAGTTGATTTGGTTTTATGCTGCTCTTTTTACATATGGCTGCTCGCCACTGGAATAATTGTGAAGCATTATGGAAATGCAATGTGGGTGTGTTTTTAATCAGGCAAAGAAATAACATCTGACTGTGGCGTTTAATCTGCTTTATTGAATTGGACAGTTTACGGGTTATTTCACTGCTGGGATTCAGTTCAGTGTTTGTACATCTCAAGTGATTATACATTGGGCTAATAAGGCTTTGGCTAATTGCCTTAGCGAGTGACAGTTTTCTTTTCACCTCCCTATTAGAACCGTCCATCTGTGATCACCTGCGCTTCTGCGAACAACCGGAACTGTAACCTCTCTCACTGCCCCATCGCTCACAGCGGCTGCGGTTCAGCGGTGCCTGCCTACAGAAGGCCCTCGAGCAGTAAGTTGCACATCCACACTCTTGACAAGGAAAACCATCTCACTACCCATAACTGTGTATTAATAGGAATAAAAGGAGGTGAAGCGATAGACACCTCCGTCCTGTCTGCCCAGGCGTGCTAGCACAGACCCCGCTCGTCCTTCCAACCATCAGTCCCCTGCCAAAGGGGGATTCAAAACCAGGGAGAGAGAGAGAGGTTCTTTTTTCTTGTTTTGAAAAGCTTCTTTAGGAAAAAAAAAACCCAAACACCTCACACAGACAAACCAGTCATTGTGTTTATTTTAGTCTGACTGACAAATGGTGGACAGGGCCAGCAGAGCCAGCTATGCTCCTATTTTAGGAACTGCAGTTGCCCCACTCTTTCAGTAGGCAGTAGACTTTCATGATTCAGCTGCAGCCACAGAAATCTCTTCCTGCAGATGCAAATACTCTTCCAAAGCACATACCCTCCACCTTTCTCTGCACAGACAACACAAAAAGCTTTGGAGGGCAGCTGCCATGGCAACTCTAGCTGGGAGCTTTAGCTTTCTACCTTCTGTGCAATTAGTACTTTTCATGAAATCTTTTCATGCAGTACTTGCCTGGAAGCCTTGGAATGCTGCTCTTCATTTGCTTTCCCTGTGTAAGTGGGAGAAAACACAGCCCTTTCATTTCATCATACACCTGCTGGTGCATGGCTTTGACATACAGCATTCCCAAAAGTTCCTGCCATGAGCTTCATAGGCCAGAACGTGTCACTGTAACAATGGCAGTGTGACGTAGGTAGGAGCCTAGAAGTCCACAGTGGGATGGTATTATTACTATTATTATTACTACTACTACTACTAAATATCAGTATATTGTTGAAAATTAGAATTAGAAGCTGAAGAGAATCTGTTCTGCTCTTGCAGTCTAAGATGTTAGACATCTTTAAGAAAACTGCTGTTACTGCTCTAAGGAGCACTGAGACCCCCCCAGCTGTATTTACACGGGCTCTGGAAGAGTGGTAAATGCTTTCAGAAAACACTTGTCTCCTCTCATTTGAAGAGGTCTTTGTGCATGAGACTTACATTGTACATAACACAGCTTTTCTGTAGCACGAAGGAGAATGGCGTGGATCCCAACAACTTTTAAGTATTTTTGAAAGATAAATCTCATTTAGACATATGGATATTGTTTCTAACTTGTAAAACTGCAACCCGCTCATCTTTAGTCTGAGGAATTTTTACTGTTGTCATTCATAACCCGATTTTTTTCAGGTTCTTTGTTCCTCTTGCAACAGTAGTACAACATTTCAGTGCTTGTAGTACCTAATGCAGAGGCAGTGATCCATTTAGTTTCTGATCGACTCATCAAGTCAGCTCAAACCCTGAGATCAGCTCTTGGCATGTGAGGATGGGATCTCCTCACATCTGAGTGGTGTCAGCGGGCTTGGAAGCTGATTTTAAAGAACTGTTTCTGGGTTGTTTTTTTTTTTAAAAGAACTATTTAAGCCTGTTCTGTGTGGATGTTTAGAGAGAGGTTTTCCACAAGTCAGAGCTGTAGCTGTTACTGGCCTGAGGGAGAACTACAGTGATAGATAAAATGCTTACCTGGTGCAGGTCACAGAAATGCAAATACTTAACTCCATTTATTACTGGGGTTTTTTTTAAAACTTCTTCCATATTCTTCCCCACCCGATTCACTACCAGTTCTATCATGATGTAAAGAAGTCTTGCTTTATGCTGAGATGACAGGAAAATGGTAGAGAACACACGTTCTGAGTCCAGTACTCGGATTCTGCACTGAACCAATGCACCTTCTGCCTCCCTTCCCCCTGCAGCTACCACTGCCTGTGACCCAGTGGTGGAAGAGCACTTCCGCCGAAGCCTGGGCAAGAACTACAAGGAGCCGGAGCCGGTGGCAAACTCCGTGTCCATTACAGGCTCGGTCGATGACCACTTTGCCAAAGCACTTGGGGATACATGGCTTCAGATTAAAGCTGCGAAGGATGGAGTCTCGAGCAGTCCGGAGTCTGCTTCACGGCGGGGCCAGTCTTCCCCTTCCTCTCACATGGTCAATCATAATCACTCGCCCTCGGTGGTCTCATGAAGAGAGGAGCGTTCCATTTGTGAATTTGCATGGTTTGACTGAGCTTTGAACAGTGCTTAAAATAGTGTTGGGGGAGGGGAGATTAGTTTTCAACACATGTTTTTGTGTACTCACTTTTTATTTGTAAAAGGGTGCCCTTAAAGACGATAGCAGGAACTATTTCATAAAGATTCATACGATGTAGCATCCTTTATTTTCATGCCTCAATTACCAAAGAAACCTCTGATGCAAATCTGCTGCCCCTTACAAAAAATAATGCACGCTAATCCACAAAAGCCATCACACTTAGTTGGTTGACCCAAACACTTTTTGCTTTTGTTAGTTTCTTGAGACTAGAATTTGTCTGGTTTGCTTATGTTGCCTTTTATTTTTTCCCTCTGTGAAGTAATTCTGTATGTATATACTTGAAAAGAACTGTCATGTCTGATTTGCACTATTGGATGAGGACTGAAGTTGCATAGCAACTTTCTGGAAGATGCTAATAATTTGAGGGCAAACTGCTGAAAAAAAGGGTTTAAGGATGACATTTCTATATCAGTTCGATTTTTTTCTTAGAGCAAAACCGCTTTGGAAGGGGAAGTCTCATACAGGTTATAGGTCTTTCTCTCTTTAGATTTCAGGTGCTTTAGTGCTTGCAACTGGACTGCATAATTTACAGAACACGGGCATTTTTTCCTAAACACTGCAGTTTGTTAGAATAGAGCTGAGGTCAGAGGGTTCAATAGTGCTTAACGATGCATGTTTTATGAAAAATAGCTGGTATCTATTAATGTATAGACAGTAAGAACCATAATAGTTATTAGCTTTTCTTCAGAATTAGTTTATTTTTGTCAGTAACAATCCTAGATATACTTACTGCTGGTACAGTTGTACTCTATGATATTTGTATTTGATATTCACTTTAGTAGCAGTCGGCAACTGAGGACAGCCTCCGGACAGGCCTCGAGTGACGCAGTTTAGAGAGATACGATGCGTGGTACAGGATGCTATAGCTTTGCGCATGACTGAGTAATTGTTTCTGTCTGCAGCACTGTCTGCTTAACAGGAATTTGCTTCCTAAAGCTAAGTCTGTGTAATCCACCTTTAACTAGCTGCAGAAACTGCTACCGTTACTTATCTTGGCTGGACAACAGATGCTACAGTTTGTGAAATACGATCTTTAATTTTGTTAAGCTTATTCATAAACCTGTGCTGCGTCGCAGCATACATTCCTCCATTAGAAGACTTTATACAGGTATTACTGCATTTATTATCATTTGCTATATTAATAGCTACTAATTAGAAATTAGGCAGGCATAAACCCACAGCTGTGCTAGTACTAAGAGCTTCTCTTCTTGTTAAGTGTAACTACTCTCCCCATACATTCCATCTTCCCAGTACAGTTGCATCTAGGGCATTTTTTTTATACTGGGTTACCTGAAAGGATTGGTTCGGTGTAGAAAGTCAGAACAAGTTGGAAGATGAACTCCACGTGATGTATTATGGACTATGTTACAGTATTGGGTCCATCGCGGCTTCTATTTTGTGGTTTGTTTTTTTAAAGTTAAGCTATTTAATTTGGAAAAGGTCCAGGGCAGAAGGAGATTGGCTCTTTTACTCCTGTTGAGAAGGTGGCTGCTCAATTTTCTTTAAAACCGTTAAAAAACCCCACAACCTCCCCTAAGCCCCCAGTTTTACACATTTCACTACCATCTTACTGGGTAGTCAACGCTTCCTTGCTTTGGCATTCAGTACCCTACTCTCTGTAGGAAGAAGATTGTTAAAAGGACACTTTTTTATATAGGTAACTTTAAGACCATCGTTACGCTGTGCGTAAAGAATGTACAGAGAAATTTGTAGGTATTTTTTGAGGAACAATTAATTTGTTAATGATATGTAGCTATTTAATTTTTCCCTTTCCTTTATTGTAATCATTCATTTTTTTGTTTGGAGAAAAAAGTTGATCTTTTTTTTTGTTGTAGATTTGTCTGTAATACAGTAAAAGTGCAGGAACACAGTTATTCTATGAGAACACTGCATTAGCATTAATAGCCACTAGTTTGTTATTGCTATGGGCTACTGAGCATTGTAACAGTAAAATACTAATACTGTAGATGGACTCTGTGGAAAATGTGACTCCTATATTTCTTTGTAAACACAAATAAGATAATGTTTTTAAAGCTAATATTTTCAATAATAGCTGTTTTACAAGGTTACATTTACTTATCTGAGATAGGTAAATGGATTTGAGGGCGATAAAGAATTAATGTGGTATGTCCAGTAAAACATATATTGGACACAATAATGTCATGAAAGCCAAAGGGTTGGGGGGAGGTGGAAGGAAACTAAACTGAACTCACCATCACCAGATGTGGTGAAGTTTCTTCACAGAGCCAGGTAATCTACAGTTCAGTTGGAAAGATTCTCTGTGTTTGTAAATCTGTAATATACCATTCTCTTGTGGCCTTGTTTCACCTGGGAAAAAAAAAGGTTTGGCAGGCCATCTTTTTTTTTGTACTTAAAAAGTAGCCTTAAAGAACAATAAAGTGCTCTTAAATCACCCACGTGTACCTGCTCTTCTGTTGAGAGAGGAGGTTGGTTTCTGTACTTCCTGAGCTGGAAGCAGAGAGAGAGAACTGCCCACGTCAAGTTGTCCTGAGGAAATCCTTCTCCCGAGGAAACCCATCTCCTTCGGCACTGCTACAGGCTCCCATTCCCAGCAGCTTCAGGAGTTTGTCTCTTGACACAGCTGAAATGAGCAAACCTCCGCGGCGGTAGGAGGACATCTCTGGCCACTGAGCAGCTGCTGACAGCAGCCCCAGGGATCAGATCGGTGCGTGCTTGTCCGCTCACACTCTCCGCATGGGGCTGAGGCAGCAGCTTCTCACCAGTAGCACCTCCTGAAGTTACTGGTTTGGAACGTTTCAGCTAGTCCAGCATTTCCCTAATGTTGATGAAAAGTCCAATGTCTCAATTTTCTTTCACTTTGTTTTGTCCCTTAACTTCTCCAAGTTCTATTTGGGGAACAGAAATTATTCCCTAAAGACAACAGCTTTATTTCAAATGTAGACCTCCTTGGGGTTGTGTTTTGGGTGAGTAGGATTTCAATGGAAGCTTGTTCGTTCCGTAACAAAAAAGAAGTGTTCTGATTACCTGATATTGAGAACATTTGGTGAACCAGGCAAGAGCCTTCAGCAAAATTTCAATGCTGAATGGAGGAGAGATGTCTCCAAAACTAAAATGACCCCCCCCAAAATATAAATTACTGTTGTATTAGAAGTCCCTAAACGGTTTGAAAACCAGAATAGGCGTGGCACGTGTGTCCATCGTTGAAGTGAAGGTTGGTTTGGGGTGTGGGAGATTCCATGAGAACACATCAAGAATGATTAGTTTAACACATCTGAAAAACATCCCTCTTTAAATACCCATGGAAAGAAGCCTAAATACATGCTTTAAGACCTTTTGGGCAGGAGGCCAACTACAACAAGCCTCACACGCCTCTCAGTCTGCTTTCTGAGGGGAGCTGGTTTCCTTTTAGGAAAAAGTCATCCCTGCATCAACATTTTTTTGGGACTACATGAAACAGCGCCAGCAGCACTGCTGTCTTTCAGGTCAGCAACTTACAGCGTGTTTTTATCTTCTAGATGGTAAAAGCAAAAATACAGCATTTAATACATGATTTTCTAATAAGCTGCAAGCAGTACTTCTGCACAAAAGGGTAGTGCTATGGCCTAGAGAGGCTACTGTACGCACACGTTTCATGCTGTTATTAAGTCCTATACTTTTTGTAATGACTTACCTTTGTCTGTGAGCCAAATGAAAGGCAACCTCCAGCTGTGCGTTTGTAGTCTCAGCCCCTACACACACACAATATGCTGAGTTAATTGAAAGCAGAATTTTAATTGTAGAAAACAGACCTGACATCACAAGGATACTGGGGATTGAGAGACAGAGCTGGCCATGACAGGGACAGAAGGGACCTCACAAAACATTTAGTTCCATTAAAACTGAACCATGCCAAGCAGCCAGAGGAGTTTACAGGCAGCACCGCGCTCAGATCTGATCCCTCCGTGGTCTGTGCTGAGTGCAGGGAACTCAACAGGGAGTGGCTGCAGCGGCAGCACCGCGCGGCACAGCTGAACCGCTAGACCTTAAAACTGGCACATGCACAAAAAACTGTAACCAGTTGACTATGGGAGATGGGAGCTGCAGCTGCACCAGTTACAGAAGCAGCTGAGCTGTCTCCTGCAGCTGGGCTGACCCCTCCCAAAGGGGTGCCGGGGGGCTGCTGGGGGCAGGGAACAAATCCAGCTGTTCTTGGGAGGCCAATGCAGGCCACAGCAAAAAGATGTAAAATTATCTTCCAGCCTTGCTCAGAAGCCTTTGCAAAAAAGCCGAGTTCGGAGGGCTCACAGCTTACGCGGTGTCACTGTGTGAATGAAGACCTCTCCAGTGTCACAAACGCCACGCCAGTACCTCACGCTGCTGAACATGACACCCTGGCAAAGCACATCACAAGTATTTTAAACACTATTTGTGTAAGAACCCTGCTCACCAGAGCTGGCAGTTAATGCTTGGCCAAGGGGACAGTCACTGCTATCTTTAGACACTTCTTGAGGAACAGTGAAACAAGAAACCAGTCTCTGTCTTCCTAATGTACAGAAGCTTCCATTTCATCTGGCATGGATACAGATCCAAGCACGTTACACACAGTGTCTGAAGGGTGCCTCCAGCTCTTTTCTCTTAGCAAAGTTATTTCACAGCTGGATTGTGTTGAAGCACAATTTATCCCTGAAGGGGCCATGACAGAAAATACACCGGTTTAGTAACTAAATAACCTCTCCTTTAATGGGACCGTTCTGTTTCTCACTGTGGAACAGCCACCTCAAGTGCATTTCTTGGGCATAAGACAGACCAGACAATTTAACTGCTTCTTTTCAACCCACAGTTACACAGAGCTCCACAGCTGCTGCTCTGTGCTGAGCTCTCCTGTTTACCCTTGGTGCCACCAGCACTGCTGTCTCCAGAGGCTGATGAGAGTGAGAGCTCCTCAGGGTGTGCGCTCTCCTCAGGAGCACATTTGCCTTTTGGGGAAGAAAGGCTTTTACATCCAAGAGAGGTGCGGGAAGGCTCATGGAGGCAGCACTGCACTACTCACCAAGAGTGACATCAACAAGCACTGTTTTTAGTCAATCAGCAGGGCACAAGCCTTGAAAGAGCCCAGCAGTCCTGGGTTGACAGTACTGACCTCTGCCTGTATGGCAAAACCAGGAATATCACCACTTCAGTGCTTTCTCGACTGTAGTGAATTTCCTGAGCACACCCAAGCCTAATCCTGACCAACCACTGTCCCAGGGAGACACCTGCCACTGCGAGTCATGTCTGTGGAAAAGGACAGCAATTCCCTTAGACCATCCTTGATCTAAAGCAAGACACCAGGCACCCTTTCTTTCTCCAATTCCTTAATTTCAGATTTTCTCTGAGTTTACAGAAAACTCTGGTGTCTTAACAAGCACCCTCAGCACAGGCTGACAGAAAGCTGCAGAAGACAAACTGAGTCCACTGGAGAACAGCTATTGCAAAACCAGTGGTTAAACTGCAAGACAATAAACTGAACTTCATTTTTAATTAAAACTCCAACGACAAATCTTGTCCTGGTACATTTTATATGCCATAAAAACGGTCCCTTGCAACAGCTGCAAATCTTCTGGGGAACTCTGGAACTTTTATTTCAAAACTACAGTTTCGAATTCCTAAGCCTTTGTTCTTGGGCACAAAATTCTACTCAGGTGGTGCTCTTCCTCAGTGTTTGTCCATGTTTTAATCTAGACCAGCTGGCAAGCTTGGCACCAGGTTTGATTTTTCTTTGCAGAAAAGTTTCAGATGATCTTGGAGGTCTTTTCCAACCAGATGAATATATGATTCTGAATTCTGATCAGAAACCCACAAGCACATTCCAGTGAGTACAGCAGTGCACGAACGTCACCCTCATGGACAAGGCCCTGGGCCTCTTTGCTGACACATTCAATATTCCCACACGCTCACTCATTACTGGTGGTTAAAAAAAGGCCCTGGGCACTCTGGGACATGGTTCAGACAGCACGGTGGTGTTGGGCTCACAGTTGGACTGGATGAGCTTAGAGGTCTTTTCCAGTCTTAATTCTATGATTCCTGAACTTCACTCACAGGAATTTCCCTCTTCCCAGGAACTTCCCCACCAGTAAATACTGAAAAGACAGCTCCCGTTGGACCCGCACGGTAGAATTCATCAAGGGAAGCAGATGCACCACTGAGACCATCATTAAAGTCTCCATACACAGTTTACACTTAACATGGTCAACGTGCACCTCAAAGAGAAACAAGAGCAGCAGCTCTGCAGATGCACCTGCTGTGAGTGAGACCAGCATACACACCTGGAAGGAGACACAGCAGGACCTCCCTGTACAAGCTCCTCCCATGCTGCTCCTTCCTCTGGTGCTCCAAGTGGACAATGCCACGTTGCAGGCAGCCTCCCTCCTCATGTGACAACAGCATCCCTAAGGGGACACATAATAGGAAATTCTGGTATTTTCCTTTGTGACACAATCAGGAGCCCAATTCATCAGCCAACAATGCCCTAACTGAGGGGGTTTATAGCAGCTAATTGCTGTATCCTTGAGCATTTACACGCCATTGACACGCCCCCCTGTAAGAATGGCTGGCATGGGATTAGTCATACATGGATATTCAGATTGACAGCATTTGTATTTTAGCAGAGTTGGAACACAGAATTTCTCTTTCTATAGGCTGATAAAAGCAGTTACTGACTTCCCATAAGAAAACATTACATTCACACGAGACTGTTTCAGCCTCCTTTTGCTTCCTGGCCAGGCAGTTTCACTGTTTACTGTTACACTGTTCATTCTAATTTCACATTTTGTTTTGCTAAGCAATAGCTTTCTTAAATGCCAAGGAGAACATCTACCTTCTCTCCCTCCCAGAGAGAGACACAAAGGCATCTGCCAGCATGAAGCTGGGTCAGCCACACACCTGCTATGTTTAAGGAGTAAAAGAGCTGCTTATCTTAGAACTGTTTACTCAGTTTGGGCAAATACTGTGCACACAGAATGCTTCTGATATAGTGCCCAGCCCAGTCACAGTGGAATTAATGTTATTTTTCAACCCAGGAAAACACAAAACTCAAACCTCCTGCTTCCTGAAATATTGAATTAATGTGAGTCTGGGTCTGTTTGGATTAATGTGCCTTGTGTGTTAAAATATACACCTGATACACCTCTGCAATTATGTTAGTTCTAGTTAGTTAAAACAAAGTATAAAAAATACAGGATTTTTTTTTTGTTTTCACAGAAAAACTACGCTTCAACCAGTTTCAAAAAGGAAAAAAATGTTCTCAGCCCAACACCAAAGTGCTGCTCTTCACCAATGCACTCTGTATTCTGAACCTATTTTTTCTGAAGAGGGAAGTGGGAAACTAACAATACTTAAGAGGCTAAAGCAAGGGCCTTTCCGTTTCCTTTTCCTTCCATGCAGCAAGGTCTTGGGCTCCTGCTACAGAAAATCTCAGACTATAAACTTCTTCAGAAGAAAATGCATATATTGAAAGCTCAGCACAGGCAACACAGCATTGTTGTGGGGTTTTCAGCAGCAGCAGAGCCCTTTCCTCTTCCTTTCGCTGTCATGTTATTCGACCTGTTATTTTTATTCACAAAGTGTTTTCTCACAGCATTAATAATTTCTGACATTTGTTCTGGCTGCCAGAGATGTGGTTCTGCTTTACAAACACATCTATTTTGAAAACAAAACCAAAGTAACAGAATCACAGAGAGTTAAGGAAACGTACCTCTTGACACTGCTGACACACAAGCAGGCACTGATATTGCCTTGGCTTCCCACCTCACAGCCAGGACACCGAGCTGCCAGGACAGGACACCGAGCTGTCAGGACAGGACACAGAGCTGCCAGGACAGGACACAGAGCTGTCAGGACAGGACACCAAGATGCCAGGACAGGACACAGAGCTGCCAGGACAGGACACAGAGCTGCTGCAGCAGCTGGTGTCCTGCTGCCTCGAGCGATCCCCTTGGTAGAGCCGCGGCTGCCTCTGCAGCACACACAGGTCACTGGTGCCCCACTGCTCCTTCCGGGCGTGCCTGGAGGTGCCAGCCAGCTTCACCAGTGAGCTCATCTCGGTGCCAACAACTTGAAGTAAGCAAATTGCTTCCAGAAATTATTACAGACTAGGATTTGACTCAAATAGGCATGAAAAAGACCCCAGGAGAACACCTTATGCCACCAATCCAACTTCCCCTACCAACAAAAATGCTGGAAAGAAATTAACTGGAACAGATATCTAACTGAAGATGATGATGACCATTTCTTCTCATTACTCAGAGCTGCTGAAAACAAAGTTATCCTCTGTTTATCATTATGGTAACCTTTTGTTACCTAGTTGTCAGTCTCTCCTTCCCAGTGGCCCTCATACCTTCCCCAGGAAACTGAAAATCAAGATTAAAATAAGTCATTTCTTATCCTGCAGTGATCAATTAAGTAAAGTAGAACCAGAAACCAGAAAACCCGTTTCTTCATTAGTAAGCAATATTCTCATTTTGTCCCCTGAAAGGCAGGCACACATAGGTGCATCAGTTACTTTTTGCTTTTAGAAAGCCTTGATGATATATCAGGAAAGCAGAACTAACTAGTGCAGAGGAAAATGACACAGAAGAGTATGCAAGACAATTTCTTCATTCTAATAAAGATGCAGCTGTCTGAATATTGGCTAAGACAGGGTTCCAAATGATCAACCATGTAAATGTAAAATGCACTTCCACTTTTAATGACTGTACTGTAGACATTGTCTAAAATGCACTATTTCAGAGACCTTTGTTTTGAACCACCCCTCTGTCGTTTCATGCATTTGCTAATTTAATCTTCAGCTTCCCTAACCTATAACTCTGATGCTGAGTTTTAAGGTGGGGAAATGAAGAAAAGTGCAAGCCCTGCAAAGCCTCCACCACACAGAACGTGGTGGCATTCTGGGGCTCTTGTTCTAAAGATTTTCACAGCAAGAACAGATTTCCTCACCACCAAAAAATATTCATTTGTTGTTGCCAAGGTTACAAATGCACCATACAACGTGAGTCAAGCTATGAGCTTTCAGGATGATGCAAAATCAGCACTAATAAAACAAATGGTGACTTTGCTGACATGTTTGCAACTTCAGTGATTAATGCAACAAATAAACAATTCTGCTTGGAAATACAGGATAGAGGACTGTGGGATTCTCCTTCTGCTCTGCCCTGTTATAGCTGAACTCTGGAGGCAGTTTTGATCCTACCAATTCTCACAGGAAATGTGGAGAATGTCTGGGCAAAGGCTGAGAACTAAAGTCAACAGCACATCCACCTATGATTAAACAAACAGAAGCTCATGAAGGCAAGAAGAAATATTCTATTTATACAAAAAGTTTGTTCCTTTTAACAGTTACCCCAGGACAGATCCCACCTTCTCTCCCTTTGGTCCGTCTGTGAAATAAACCCAGAGCAAATTACATGCGTTTTCCCTTAAGAGAAGTGTCAATTTTACCAACACAGATAACTCCAGGCTCACCAACCAACCTACTGCCTTCCTTTCTCTGTATCTTCTGCTAGACTCTTCCCTTTCCTCCATGTGTACGAGACGTACCACGGTCGGCTGGAGCTGTGGACCCTCTTCACACAACCCCTGTGCCCCTGTGGCTCTCTGAAACTGCAGAAACTTGGCAAGAAGTGCCTTGTGGCTGGCATAAAACCCAAGTAAGTTGCCAGTGACTGCGACAGCAAAATCTGCCCAAGGCTGCAAAACCTGCAACTGTACAGACAGTTCTCTGAACTTTTTCTAAAGTATAAAATGCTCTCCCCTTGAGGTACGAACAGCATAGAAATCTGTACTCAGAGTGCTGATTCCCAGAGCTCAATGAGAAGAAAATTCTGAGTGTATCCAACTTGATTAACTGCCCAGAATGTAACGTCTAGTGCTGCTATACAGACGAAATACAGCACCATAAGCTGCCAAATATACGATCTTGGTACTAGAGAATCAGTGAGAGTTGGACTTAGGGTTTCTTTACACTGCTCCATTGGCATTCAGTGGGCTTGTGCCTTTATAGTGCTGAGCATTGTTTCTACATGCACAAATCTCAACTGATTTGTCAGCTGTTTGTCCTGCACAGACCCCAAGGTATAATAACCAGAGCAATACTGAAGGGTTTCAGTGACTAGAAAGCTTTCTTGCCGTGCAGTTATTTTGGTTATAATGTATGTGAACAATTGTAAGGTGGCAAGGAAGTAACACTGTTCTCTCTGTGTTCTGTTTTCATAAAACTTGCTGAAATCACTGTCTGAGAAAACACTTCACTTGAATTTTCAGAAGCAAAATTAAAATCAGGTTATCACAAATAATTACATTTGGAATTAATTCTGTTCTTGAGCCATTCAGTTGCAGATTTTAAAGACTTTCTACACAGCCGCAAACCAGATGTGTTCATTTTTAAATTAAAGAAAAAAGAAAACCGATTACTGGGAATTGAAGAAACACAAAACAAAAACCCCCAGTGTCAGGAGGCCAGCATCAACATTTGGAGAGCTGAGAAAGCTACAGCCAGACTGATGAACAGGAAAGAGTCTCTCCTCAGGAAACCTCCATTGCTTAGCTTCGTAGCCCTGATGTGGGAATTAGCTACACTACAACCCCAAACCAAAACACTTCAAGAACTGCTACAGAGGACAGTGCTTAGGGAGCAGAGGGAACGTTCATTAAGGTGCAGGATCACATCATGAAGCTTCCAGGTGTTTTCTTTTCTTTTTTTTACTTGTGGGTGAGAAGTCTGCTGAAGCACATCTATCGCTTTAACTCCTTTATAGGTAGAAATTAAGAATGTTCCTCCCCTTCCTGAGAGTGCTAGAAAAGTTGGGTGACAAAAGAGAAGTAGCACTTATTTCTGCAACAGAGTGAAAGGGGGAAGCAGAAAGCTGGCTGGCTCACCTGTACTCCTGTGATCCTTTGAAACCCTATAGCTAGAGCAACCCAAGAGGAAGCCCCAAAATAGAAGAAAACTGATGTTAAGCCTCAGGAGAACTTCCCATAGACACAGAGGCCCTGACCAGAAAAAGGCACGTGCTATGACCCGTGAGTAGCCAAGGAAATGGATTCCTCTTGGAGGAATGTAAGCTACTCAATGCCAATGACAATACCTCTGATGGGAAGGCTCCTAAACAGGGGCAGCCTTGATCCATTACTCCTTGATCCTCAACCAGGAATCCAATCTCTTCATAGCTGTCTTTCCTGGCTCTCTTTCAGGCTCCTCTCTTCTGGCACAACTGCTTTTCTTCTGCCCCTTCATAGCTCCCATCTAGAATGGAAACAAGGAGGGTAAAGAAAATGTAAGCATAGTAGCACAAAAGAATTTAATATTAGAGTTCCATTACAACAGCAATTCAGGGCAGTGGGCAACAATTTGAAAGGATTTCAGGTTTGGGATCTTTCTGCTCTTCTCTCATAACTGAAGTTTTGTAGATTTTTGTGAAAAGTTTAACTGAGGAAAACAGTCAATGACTACACCATGAAAGCTGAGTAAAACCCCAAAATGTCCCTAACACCACTACACAGTCCAACAAATTACAGGTCATGGCAACTTATTTAAGCCTTGTACTTGGTTCATGAACAATGTTCTATACTTCACTCAGGAAAAGCAAAAAAGAGGGCTTTTTTTTTTCCTCCTCTTGAATACATTTATAATATATGGTCAAAACTAATCAAGAAATGTTTGCCAATTAAGAAAATTTAAAAAAAAAAAAAAGTCCAGTTCTTACCCTAGATCTCCATTTTCAGATCTGTTCCTGCTTTTTTTATCCATCAGTTCCATTACCAGAGTCAATGCACACCTTCTTTTTGCAAATGAATCCAAACTGTTAATGCCAGGAGAAAGCCACTTCACATGGCAGAGTAGGCCTTGGAGAACACAACTATTTCTGGTCACTCTCAGACTGAATTGCCGTGTCACAGTACCCCGATTTCCAACTGTGCTAACAACCCAAGGATATGCTTAATGTGGATTTAAAACCCTTTGGGAGTAGCACACACTGTGCAACAAACAGGCAGCCAGATCAGAAACAAACAACACCAGCCTCAAACCCAGAAACTCATTTATTAAAAAGTGCACATATCTAATTTTTCCCTTTTCTGTGTTTCTTCTCCACATGATTAACAAAGCTCTTTTGTGACTCCTCACTCTTCCAGATGATTTGTTATGCAAACCTTAACACTCACCCTGGTAAGCACATTTTCCCGTACATACATGCAAGAAAGAGCAAAACTGAAACAGTAAGCGTTTGAAAGTTAACAGCAGATTTATTTAATCTTCTTTTACACACATAAAGTTTAAAAAACACATGCTTAATGTAAGATTGCCTTTACGTTTGAAATCAGACTCCGTTTAGAATTCCGAATCCCAGTTTATATCATCATCAAAGTCTGGCTTCAGCATACAAAAACTGAGGCAAATGAATTTCATTGACCACCTGTGAACTTCTTGTCCAAACTGATTGACTTAATCGGCACTAAGAGAGAATGTTAGAGATGAGATATACCTGTATCATCTCTAATACTTGTGCTGTTCTGCTGCCCAATGACTCAATCAGGATCAGGCTTGCTGTACGAGGCACTGACTCAGCAAGAGGTTCTACAAACACAGCTCAAACATTGGATGGGAGGTGGGGATGGTGTGACTTTCTTTGGCTTCACTGGAAGTCTGTGACACAGGCCATGTGTTCTGCCCCAACTCACCTCTCCACAGCTATGACTATTATGGAGAGTACAACTTTGCTTTAAATAAGAAGTGTTTTTAAAAATCACAATAATTAATTACATTAATCTCCAAACTGTGAAATTTGGAACATAACATTTTGGCTTGGAAAATTTCTGAAACCACACTCCCTTACTATTGTAGCAACAAAATAATCTTACAAAAAGTGATTTGGTCACATTCTGACACAGCGTACTGCTGCATGAACTCACGGCATGAGTTTCATCCCCCTCCTGATCCTCAAGTGACATTTAAATCATATTCTCTTCCATTCTGTTCCAGTATCTTGGCTCAACAGGTATGTTACTATTCTCTGCTCTTAGCTGATTTTAAGGATTGGATACCTTGACATTATCTATCAGAATTTCTTAATGACATTTCCAAATACTAACAGAAGGAAGCTGAATTAAGTAATGGATACTATGATTGCTGGAAATTAAACTAGCACATCACCAGGAACAGGGAAAGGTTGGGCACATACCAGTTGACTTGCTTCCTGTTTCTCCCTTGTAAATCCAAGTGTGGATACAAAGAAGCTTATTTTAAGTTTCTAAAGTTTGACTGCTCAACACTACTGAATTCAACAGAATACAGTTAGCAAGCAATCGAAATGTCTCACCCCAGGATGTCCGAGGGCAGCAGTGACAAAAGCACAGGTGAGAGTGATCAGCTGCTGCCCTGCAGGGCTCCTGGGGCAGAGCACGTGCAGCTCTCATCCCCAGCTACTGCCCTAGGGAAAACCACTAATCAACGCAAGGGACACACAATAGTAAACATTTTAATTAGGGGAAAACTGTTTTATGTCTGTGTGACCTAATAAATGCAATTGTTCCATTTATATCCTCCATAATCTCAAAGAATTCCTGGCTCAGTGCTGAGGACAGTCCACGGCTATGGCTTTGGTAGCCCTTGGGTGGAACTTATGAGCTTTTCATTAAAAGCACACATGACCCCTGCAACGAGGGTCATGCAGAAAATGAAGAATCCACAGGAAGCTGAACAGTAACTTTAGGAAGGTAACACGAAATGAAAGAAAGAAAATAAATTATTAAAAAGAAAACAAAAAGAGATACAGAATCCTTTTTTTTTTAGGACATGGGTTTAGTGTGTCATCTGAGAAATAACTTTAAAAATGTGGTTCTTAATAGTGCCAAAGTTTAACATGGATTGACATACTTGGAAGACCGACCATTACCTATGGCAGTCACCAATATCACCTTCCTGAATACATGGACTTTGAGCTTTCCTTTAAAGCGCAACCACAAGGGCACTGCCTGCTACGTGGGAACCCTGCCATAGAGCACAACCAGAAGGACAGATCTAAAGTCTCTGCTGCACTCATTTCTGTAGAGTCCCAAAACTGCTACTATTTAAACAAAAGGACATTGATCCTTTGTTCATGACAACAATAAATAAATGCAAGACTCTTACAGCTTGGCCATGAACACTATCAATAAATGACCGAGACAGACATCCAACTTGTCACTTTCCTTTTAGGACAAGAATTCCTGACAGTATTTTTAACAATATTTAACAGCCAGGGGGTGTGTCATGCAGTGGTGTCACAGAGGACTCTGCCCTGCAGTGGTGTCACAGAGGACTCTGCCCTGCAGGGGTGTCACAAAGGACTCTGCCCTGCAGTGATGTCACAGAGGACTCTGCCCTGCAGTGATGTCACAGAGGACTCTCCCCTGCAGTGGTGTCACAGAGGACTCTCCCCTGCAGTGGTGTCACAGAGGACTCTCCCCTGCACTGGTGTCACAGAGGACTCTGTCCTGCAGTGGTATCACTGGGGCTCTGTCCTGCACTGGTGTCACTGGGGCTCTGTCCTGCACTGGTGTCACTGGGGCTCTGCCCTGCACTGGTATCACGAGGACTCTGTCCTGCACTGGTGTCACAGAGGCTCTGTCCCGCACTGGTGTCATGGGGGCTCTGTCCCGCACTGGTGTCATGGGGGCTCTGTCCCGCACTGGTGTCATGGGGGCTCTGTCCCGCAGTCGTATCACTGGGGCTCTGTCCCGCAGTCGTATCACAGGGGCTCTGTCCCGCAGTGGTGTCACCGGGGCTCTGTCCCGCAGTGGTGTCACTGGGGCTCTGTCCCGCAGTGGTGTCATGGGGGCTCTGTCCCACAGTGGTATCACCGGGGCTCTGTCCCGCAGTGGTGTCATGGGGGCTCTGTCCCGTAGTGGTATCACCGGGGCTCTGTCCCGCAGTGGTGTCACCGGGGCTCTGTCCCGTAGTGGTATCACCGGGGCTCTGTCCCGCAGTGGTGTCACTGGGGCTCTGTCCCGCAGTGGTGTCCTGGGGGCTCTGTCCCGCAGTGGTGTCACCGGTGCTCTGTCCCGCAGTGGTATCACTGGGGCTTTGTCCCGTAGTGGTGTCACCAAGGCTCTGTCCCGCAGTGGTGTCACTGAGGCTCTGTCCCGCAGTGGTGTCACCAGGCTCTGTTCTGCAGTGGTGTCACTGAAGGTTCTGTCCATGAAAGCAATGCAGAGGCAGCTGCTGCCTTTGCGCCCACCCCATGCCAACCTGTGGCAACCACAAGCGCCAGCTTCGGAGACATTCTGCAAAGAAGCAAACTGTACTCCAGCTCCTCCTGTTTCACCCGTTCTCGCTGGAAAGTACTAGCTGCAGGGAAGGAGGCACTGAAGTCTACCAAGAATCTCCTGTGGTGCAAATACACAATACGAAGAGCAGCAAGGAAGAGCCATTAAAACTGACCAGCAGCATGAGAACACATTTCTTTGTTTGCATTACTTCCAAAATAAAAATGAAAAATTATGCTGAGATCTGTTCCTTCCCCGCCCCTCCACAGATCAGGAATGAATTAAGAATGCTTTAGAACAACAGAACCTCTACTGAGACTTAGTTACAATTATTTCATTCATGGATAGCTTGCACACAAATGCGTATCTGCTCAAGTAAATGTCAATATTGGTGATTTCAACGACTGAAAAGGCTAGAACACATGCAGTGTGGCTACTTATAATGCCTCAGATAATTAAAACCCGCCACCCCCCACTACCAGCCCCCCCTCCCCCGGCCCTGTCACAAAAAAAACCCCAAACAAAGCTGCAAGTATTAAAAGAAAAATGAACAGTCCCTATTTAGGAAAGAGGCAATTCAAACAAGAGTTGCCAGTGATGTCATTTCATTTTCTACGTTGCCTGAGTCACAGCTTCCTGAGGAAGTGGTAACACCTACAGAATTACTGTATAAGAGTCAGATTTCAAAGCATGAAATGAAAATAAAGACACCTAAAGGACAAAGCAAAATCCCTAAGCAAAACCATACCTACTTTACAGATTTCCTTGCCTCTCACACTAATTTGAAAGCAGTCTGTCCCTAGAAATTGATTTGCTGGTTCGTCCATATCGTGTCCCTCCAGTGAGGCAACAAAGCACTGGGAGTCGGGAGGAGACATTCGCAGGGAGAGGAAAAAAAGAGTGGTGGGCAGAAAAAAGGACACCAATTCATCAGCTGTCAAAGCCTAGAGTTCAAATGTTTTCAGAGCAGGCCAGACGTGGAACCTCCACCGCCCTTGCCTTTCTTCCAAGCCTATTGACACGATGTGGAAACAATTTTAGCAGCATTTCTCTGCACAGTTTTAGCCCATACTGGTTTTGATTTAGAAATTAAAATCATTCCAGAAATGAGACACTGGCTTGCATTTCAAATGCACTGGGCTCCTGCAGCGCTGCCTAGCAGGGATGCATCAGCCACACGCATTAGTCTGCAAGAGGGAGCACACATTAGAGCAGAGGGGAAAACACTACTGACCTCCTCTGCAAGAACAGAACCAGCATAACGCCTCTCCTTTCTTATTTATGTAGTGCATAACAGTATTTCACTAACAAATCAAATGATTAATCATTCTGCTGAGAACTTACAAAATTCAATTGTCCTGCTGCCAAAAAGCAAACTGAATTTACACACAAGCCTAAATTTTTTGATACTCAAAGACTACTGAAGCAGCAATCCACAGCCAAAGAATGTAACAACAGAAAGTGACCACGTGAGAAACGAGTAAAGTGCTTTTGATTTGCTGTAGTACAAGACTATATGCACATTTCTGTCTTCTCCTCTTAGCTTACTTAAATATTTTGTTAAGAAGTAACTGAAATTTTTAGCATTTAAAATGAAACACACACGTGCATGTGACTTTCAGTTCCCGAGGCAGAGTCCATTGTACTTCACATCAATGGCCTATATAAACATCTATTCAAAGAACAAGAGGAAACAGGCATTTAGAATGCTACAGTGGATGGAAAGACAGTGTGTACTGCATGCCAGCCAGGAAACATAACACGTTTGTTTTCAGAACTCCTGACTGCCCCTTTTTATCCTCAAGCTCTAGGAAGTGCCTGCAAGAAGCTACAATGGCAACAGAGCACAGGCCTAATTAAACAGAAAAAAGCCACCCTATTTAATTTGTCAAGTTGAGACAAACAGCTGATGGGTACTGAAAATTTTTCAGAGAATGTCCTAAATAATTGCACTAGATCTGAAAAAGTCCTATGGGGTTAAGTCGCAACAGACAGATAATTTTGTCAATTATTGAGGGTAACAATTGGAACTTGAAATTATATATGGTTAGACTACTCATCTGCATCCTTATCCCGGGATGAGATCATTTGAACTGGGAAATTACGTGAAAAAACCGCTGCCCTAAGACACAGAATACCTTAAGGTATTTAAGATCATTGCTACTCAAGCTTATTGCTATTAATTCTCTTGGGAGTAGCTTCGGTTTCCCTTCCGCATTGCCAGTTTCCCTGGTCAGGTTAGAATAATCCTCAAATGACTCACTCCAAAGACTTCCCTACAACCTGGATAAAGCACCAGTCACTGGCTGGTGGAAGAATAAGGATTGCTGAATTTCAGCTACTGCACTTAAGAGAAAAGTGGCTACAAATTAGCCCAAGCCACAGCCTATTGTGGTCAACACTACACGACTTCAAACAATAGTCAACAATACTTCATCAACACAATGGGTCAGAGCAACAGACCAGTTTCTTTGACCTGGGATACGGAGAATAAAAAAACACAGAATGTTCTTTGCCAAGTACATACATGTAATTTCCATACATTTTGACGCTGAGGAATTAAACAAAAGTTTAAGAAAAAAATCAGGGAGTGTGAACGATTCTGCGTCCTGTGGTCTGTCCATCCCTCTGCCACTGCTCACCGCAGAGAGTCACTGTTGACAGTGGTTGTGGACCAAAGGGTATCAATAAAAGTAAAATGGGAAAGAAAGGAGTCAAGTATTGATAAGAGTTTTTAATTCCAAATCCTGTCAGGTGCTGCACAGACAAGAAAATGAGCTTCTTTGAAATTATTACTCTCAATAGCTGAAGTGGTAACAGAGAGTGGAAGGTCTGTATGAATCTCAAACCTGAAGTATTACCTGCGTGGTGCCACGGTATTTTAAAACATTGTTAGGGTTCTGGAGAAGGTCCAGGCAGCTGCAAGGGAAAAGAGTGCTGGAGCTGAATTGGCACAGGTAAGAAGGCTTTTCATAGGTTAGGAATTCACACATTGCCAGACTGGGACAGTCCAAAGTCCTTCTAGTGTGGTATTTCTGTCTTTTACAACAGTTAATCCAGGTGCACAATACCCTCTTGAAGGGAAGTTTCATTTTGGCAGGACATGCATGAGCACAACATCTGCACTGGGAACTGAGTTAAAAAAAAGATTCAGAAAAAACCCACTAACAGGCTCGGAACACCTTCCAGATCATGTTTCTTAGGAAGTCTGCTAAACTTTACCATGTTGCAAATATTTCTTTAAGGGCTCTCTTTGGACTATAAATGCTTATTTGTTTCTAAGGAAATTACTGCATTATTATTTAAAATAAAATGAAAAATTGGGTACAAAAGTTTGGAAAAGTAGCAAGGAAAAATCCCACCATGTAGCTTGTTCCTGCTCTCTTCAGTGTTTAACACTTAATGCACTTACAGCAAACATGGAATCGACAGACAGAGCTCTGGCTGGGCTTGCACTGCGCAGCAGCTGGCGGAATGACAAGAAAGGTTGATTCTGTGTTAGCTTGCAACATATTTGTTTTTGAAAGAATGTGAGCCATCCTTCCTATTCACATAACAACAGAGTTAGGACTCTCCTTGAAGTCTGAAGATATGGTTACACTCCGCAGAGAAACTATATGTAAACAGCCTCATGGATTCAGTCACGGCTCTTAATGATTCCGTAAGAAAGAGGCAGAATCATTCCTGATCAACAGCCCAAAGGCTGAACCCAAAGCCTAGTGGTCTTATCACACATTACTGGTGTTAATGAGAACCCTGCATACCAAAGCCTGCTCTCACTCACATCTCAGCAATCACACTGTTTTTATAATTGGGCTTGGAAAAGAGGAATAAACCTCAAAGGGAAGTTGGGAGCTGGGTGAACTCTTCGCGGCTGAAGGACCATCCCAGGGTAGTGCAATGATGAAACAGCTAGTGGTGGACTTGGCAGCGTCAGCTTTGCACTGGAGCTCGATGATCTGAAGGGTCCTCTCCAACCTAAATGATTCTATCATTCTATTAGCAATTCCAATTAGACCAAGGAACGTACATTTAGAAGGATTTTCTTCTGTAAGAAGGAGAAGCAAGCGCTACGATACACTTCTACAGTGATAGCAAAATGTTCATAAATACACAAATCACATTTCAGTAAGAGTTCTACGAGAACACACGAGAGAAAAATAAAATGCTTATATATGGAAGATCAACTCAATTTTGCTAATACTTCTGTTGCATACATTTAAGGTGAGCAGCCAAATCCTATATACAAAAAAATAGAACTCGAAAGAACATTCCACAGGAAGTGGAATACCAAAAATGACAAAAATGAAAAACTAGTTTATGTCATTGGATTTCTCTGAGGATAAAATACCAAAGCGATACAGAACACAGGGAAGGGAAAAGTATTTTTCAAGTCTCAAGCTCAATGATTTTAAGGGCTGGAACTATAAATACAGTTTCCTTTGATGTGCCAAAATAACTATTGTACTGTTGACTTCTACTGAATCTCCCTTTAGTTTTTGGGAGTCATCGGCTTCCTAGGAATACGAAATCCCATGGTTTCCCTCCTTGCTGATCTTCTCAATCAATCTGTTTGGGCCATCATGAATCTTTCTTCATTAATTTAAGTGTAATTTTCAAATTTGTGCCCCTTCGCCCTTACGGAACTCAATGTTGAAGTCTTAAGACTCAAAGTAGCCTGATGCTTCTCCCATGCACTTGAACCACCTACCAGCTACAACTCCACTGGCTTTAATGGTGCTAAGACCATTTACATGGGATATAAAGGTCATGCCCCAAGCAAAATTTATTCCCAATCGACAGCCTATGACACTGGCAAAGAGGGACAGCAGACTGTGAAAACAAGGATCAGAGCAAGTGAGAAAACTCTCATATAGCATGTTAAGTTCCTCGATTTCATGAACGTGGTTCTGTTCCATAACACATTCTAGACTTCAGCCAGCAAAACCATGGAAAGGATTTACACCGAAGACAAATTCTAGTCAGTAGAAGTGTGAAGGCAAAACCAGAATCTATAATTCCATGAGTTTCTGTAATTTTCAAGCACAAACACGTCAACAGCTCTCCACTGAGATCTATGACCTAACATTTATAAATGTCCCCATATGTGATTACGCAGGTGTCATAGTTGTCTTCTGTGAAATATGGTCCCCCACATACCGCTATATAAAGCCATTACATTTCTGTTAGTTCAAGAAGATGAGTCGGTTCCTCTGAGGCTGTTCATTGCCTCTAACTAACAGATTTGCTTTATACCTGAAAAGCCATGGTAGGTGTTGGGCTCTACAATGGAAGTACGAGTTTGGGCTCTTCACTGATGCCCAGGCAATACAAACAAAATTTAAATCCTACCTCCTTTATGAAGAAAAGTAAAGTTTAGCTTCTTCCATTGAACAGCAGTAACTGGAGCTGGTGACCGTGCTGAAATCTTGCCATTAAGTGCATACAAGCCAGTAAATAAATGTGTTTGT
The DNA here is from genome assembly GCA_033558185.1 of Dromococcyx pavoninus. NCBI lineage: Eukaryota > Metazoa > Chordata > Aves > Cuculiformes > Neomorphidae > Dromococcyx > Dromococcyx pavoninus. The sequence goes on from JAUMJL010000182.1 coordinate 525,020, forward strand.
CTGTTTGTTGCTAACTATTTGAATGTGCATTCATTCATTTGAATAGATTCTCATAAATTCTCAGTAAATGCCTAGAAATTGCGTAAAAGCAAAGTCAGAGCAATTCTGGTCTGCAAAGGAGAAAGAAAACATTATAGTTAGACAACGGAAGTTATCCCAAGTCAAACTGAAGTGTTTCTGAACATCAGAGACATCTGGGAAGCATATGGACAGGAAACAGCTCAGTCTGAGAGTTGTATGTTACTGAAATTACAGAGGTAAGAAAACATATTAACCCTGAGTTTTGAACCTTTGGATCTTGTGCACTTCTGCAGTTAGATAGATACTTTCAATGTTACCTTTTACAGGATAAGTGGCATCTCAGGTATTTGAAATCATTATTAATATTTATCAGATTTCAGAAAGAGGTCTGGTTTTCAAGCTTTAGATAAACACAAACCTTTACAACTCCAAAAGATGAAAATGCAAATCAATCCCTTTAAACTACCCTGGTACTGATTCATGATTCTGGTTAGACTACGGTATGGCTAACGAAACAGAAGTCATTTGAGCTCATAACTAATTATGCACATTATCCAACTGCTTTAAAAGGGACATGGCACGTTACCAATCTTATTGCTCATTGCCTGACCACCTAAAGATCAGTTTCCTATGATTACTAGTCTTTCAAAAACTATATTTCATTTATATACATTTTTACATTACAATGAAGTCAGCTAAAGAAGACATTCCCTTAAGGCTACTTAATAAATCACATAAATATAATGACTATCACAGTCAAAAGAAATAGAAACAACAGCTATTTTAGACAGCTGGTGCAAACCTCAGCATGTTTCAGTAGATCTTCTCTTATGATTAGAATACGGGACTTGCAGATATCCTTGGTTTTAGGCAAATCTGACCTGACAGAACTACGTCTGATGTAGCATAAGAGAGAAGCTGTGAAATTATCTACACCAAATATTTAGAGCTTATGTTAAGGAAGGAACTAAAATAACTGGAATGACCAAGCAATTTTCATAATATATACGAGAAATAAAGACTGCCTGGCAGATAAAGCAATTTCCATTTTTTCTGAGTTAGTCCATAATCCCCACAATATAAAGCCACAAAGGGGATTTCAAATACACTTCTAAAACCTATTCCAAGATAAAAACCCAACAGATTCACTTCGATTTTGTAGTACTTTGATATTTTACAAATTCTTTTTTTTCCCCAAGTTATTTTTAAATTCAAGGATTCTCAAAACTGCTGTTTGAGCTCAGCCACAATCTCTGAAGCCATTCCTGATGCTGCAAAATCTCAAAATTAGCATTGCTCTTTTTAACACCTGTGAAGTATTGCATGGCAGCATCGAAGAAGAGCAAAGTTAGAGAACCACTTTCTTATTTCTGCCAAATGTTTCTCTTTCAGTTTTTGACTGAATTAACGATCCTCCCCCCAGTGCAATTTTCATTAGGTAGCAGAGCCTTCTCTGAATTTCAGAGGGGTCTAATGTTGGTACCAACACACCTTGGTCTTTCCAGCATAAATATAGATCAAACCACTTTTTTTCCATATCATGAAATCCTTACAAGGAATAAAACCTCCAAAGAACATCAAACAAAGAAAAGAAAATCAATTGTACTAGAAATATGTATTTTGAAACAGCAAGCAATGTGGCATAGGCAGCAGATGTAAATTTTACCTGTCCAGCTCTCCTTCAAAAAAGCAGTTTAAGTGCCAATAGCAGAATATTCTCAATCTTAACAACACATTCCAACTAAAAGGGCACAAATCTGGGAAGGCTGAGAAGACATTTAGACATACTGCTTGGACTTGTCCATTGACAAGCAAAATGAAAACTGGGACAAATGAAACACTAAAGTTTACTTAAGGAGCATATTTTATATGCAAGTCATATTTAGAAACCAGAAAAAAAAAGGAAGACAGGTTTAAACACAACCACATTGTTTTAAGTTATTTACATTATTAAAAAAAAAGTGGAGAGTTACATCCATAACAGACTGATTTTAAGCTGAAGATGTTAACGTGGATTATTTGTTTGTATTTGTAGCACCCAGAAAGGGTAAGCAATCATTAACTTGTCAAATAACAGATAAAAGGCAGCACTGCAGTCCAAAGTAGGTCATCGTCCACCTTATTCGGCTGATTTTCAAACTGTTTCGTCATCACTCATGTCCCAGATCTGCAACAAAAAAGGAAGTGCAATTTTAGTTCTGCTTTTAATACACCTTTATAAAAAACAGTGTTACTATTTAAAAGGAAAAATAAATAACATTTACGGACCATTGATGAGCACCAATGGAGCTTCACATTAAAATTCAGTATTTTTCACTTCTGTTAACAACTTACATCCCATTCATTATCTGTAACGTTGGGGGGTGTTTTTTAACATATACTTTTCAGCAGTTGTTCTGAACTGTCAGTTTGGTTATTTACTATTTATTACCATTTCCAGTAAGCTGTAGACCAAACCCTAGACATTTTGTTTTGGTCTCCTGACTCATTGGCACATACTTGATCTGAATAATAACATATCATAAATAGCACACTCAACTAAACACTGAAGAAAAATTTCAAGATATTCATGAAGAACTAATTGTTCTCCAAGACTTCATTTTGTGCCCAATATAAGAACTCATAAATAGCAGCATGAAGATGAAAAGTTTTAGAGAAACGACACAGATTTTTTCTGCAGTACAATGTAACTGTACTTTCATTTTGCTACTTTCCCATGTTCAGTGAGGAGCTGCAGACTCGGGAAAAAAGTGAGTATTTTCAAAGAACAGTGAGGAAACCAGTATCCTTGTGAAATATTTGGGGGTGAAGAGGGGACTGAAAATATTCTGAATATACACTATTCTCTTCCAGAGAATCGTGGCAGCCCTTAAAAGGGTTTTTTATGGGTTTTTTTTGAGGGGCAGCTCATGTCAAATATCCTCTCTCCATCTGGCAGGGTTTGCAGTAGCTTGGAATCAGGACTCGCATGGTTACTCAGCTTTGAATTGGATTTAACATAAATTTTACAACGTATAAAATTTCATCTCTGACTCAAGAGCTTTTCAAACTTGACTAAATTAGTGGCAACACTACTGGAGTACAAGTCATTTTGATTACAAGACCAAGAATGCCATTTCCTCAGCAGACAGCACCTAAAACCGTGAGTTCCTCATGGCAAACGACCTAACCAAAAAGGAGCAACATCTGTCCTCCATCCCTCTGGAAAATGAAATTAATTTCCCTTGTTCTGGAACATAATTTGTGTGTTGGCACTGAGTGGCCCACTAAGCTATTCTCTCATTTTTAGATCCTGACCACTAAAATGTATCTATCCAAAGAAATGCAGAATGCAAACATTTATTTAGATTGAAGTCTTCAGGGCACAAAGCAGTGACCTGTAGCTTTAATAAACCCCTTCAAGACAAAATGTAGTGTTTCTGGAATATGAAAATACTGTGAAAAAGCCCTTCAAATCCAGCCTTAGAAAACACATCAATTCAAACATTCCTGTGCAGCTATAAGCTGTGTAAGATGAAAACTCTGAATGGCAAGATTTTCTCATTTCCTAGAAGCGTTGCAAAATGGTGGTGTAAATCCTTATGGAAAATCCTGAAGGAACAGTTTGTTTACAAAAGGAAAAAAACAGTTTTCGTCCTGCTCTAGATGAGCAGCTTGAAGCTTGCCAAGGCAAACACAAACGTCCAGCTCACCAGTCAGGGTCAAGGATGTGGAAAAATAAATACAAAACTCAAAATCTTTAAATAGAGTTTATGGTATGATTCAAGCTGGCAAAACCCAAGGAATCCAAAGTTCAGACTGAGAGTCTGTCTTTGTCCAGCCCACTCGCGGTTGTGAACACAAAGCCCATAGACTGTGACCCTCACAAACACATCTCTCCGTCAAGCAGCACGAGAAACGCTTTCTAAAATGACTGTCACACCAAGAATCTGATATCCAAACCAAGCTGTAAATCTAGATTTTGTTTTCACTTCTCTCCTGTCCTGCATCGCACCTGGGTGAGTCAAATCTAGCTGCAGCTACAGGCAATGACAGGAGAAGTCATAAAATAGGAAGATAATAAACCAGCTGTCAAAACCAACCCATCGTGTGCAAATCTGGACAGATTCTCTGAACGCACCTGTTTCTTCAAATAAGTGCTTTTATATTCAAACTTCTTTGTAGAGGCTTTTAAAATTTCAGATGCAAATTATGTCTATTCAGGATAAGAGAATAATTTCTGCACTTGTTTTCTTGTGATGATAAGTATTATTTCCTACATAATAGGAAGAATGGAGGAAAAAAATCCCCGTGTATTAACTCAACTGTTCACAAGTTCCCCATGACTGTTTTTACACAGTTCCAGACTGCACACCCAATGGCTCATACTGAATCGAGTCCTGTGTTTCCTCCACACAACAATAACACCTGGTACCTGAAACGTAACTTCCACGAAAATGGCTCCAAAACTGGTGTTCACCTACTGAAGCAGTCAATGGTTCTGCATCTTAGAATGAACATGTGTCATCAAAACAGATAAAAACTGTTTAACTTATACATAAACTTGCAAGAATATAAATGTACCCTGCGGGGATTCTTAAAAGTTTCTTGCTGGTATGGATCTAGCGGGATTTGCCACAAAAATAGCTCCCTCATTAAGAGAGGCAAAACAAACAAACAAACAAACCCCACAAATGCTGTTTTCTACACACAAGTGAGATAAACTTACACACACATGTATTGAAACACTCTGCTTAGAAAAATCTGGAATGGTTTTATTATGCAAACCACAGTATTTACTACGTTATAAATGCTCCAAATACGGTAAAGAGTAAGTAAAGAATAAAATCCTATAGGCAGAGGTGAAGGCTGAAAATTAGATGTTACACACATCAAAAAGCACAGCTGAGTTATCACAAGAGAACATACAGCTTCCCAGATCAAGTCAGGCTTATCATATATCTTAGCCTTTGACTTAGAAATGTATACTTACTCAAGCATACATTTATATTTAAAGCAACTGGATTATTTTACAGGTTCAAAATGTGAATTTTTTGATAGATACTAGGTTAAATATATTTTTGTTCTGTGCTCTACCACAGAGACAACACATAAGAACTTTTGGCAGCCTGAACTACTTTACAAAATACGTGCACACGTGTGTTGAACTAGACGTAGCAGGCTGCATTAACGCTCTTTGTGTGACTTGTTCATTATTCTCCTTGGTCCATAAGCTTTATCTTTCAGCATGGGAACACAAAAGAAACTGCAACCTGAAGTTCATTAAATGCCTGCAAGTCCTAACATGCAACCTTTTCAAACATCATGGTATAGACTGCAGGTTAATTACAAAGTTCAGCACCCTCCTTTCATCTTGGATACCTGATGCAATACCCTTCATCTTACTGAAACTGAAAACATTTTGGGCATTTTGAATATTCTACAATTCCCCAACCCTCTTTCCCACATGAAAAAAAGCCGTAAATGAACAACCAGCATGAACACTATTCTACATTAACGTAAGCATTTAGCTTTGTTCACAATTTACACCTAGATGCGTGTCAGAGCCTGCACAGTGCATCTGCGGTAAAGTATTTTTTCTGCCATCTAAGAACCCAAGGTAATGCACTTAAAACAAGGATCCACTCTTGCTCCCAGCAGCAAGAGCTTATCCTACAACAGTCACAGTGGTTCCCCCGTAACAACTGTTGGTCCAGTCCACACCTAACTGCTCTAGTACACACAAAAATAAATTAACCTCAAAAAAACCCCAAACCAAATCCAAGGATTATAAAAACTGCATTTCTTTCAACAAGCTGCTTTACCTAAATAGCAGGAGAGAAAATCATGATAATTTTTCCAGATCGTGGTACACAATGGTCCCACCCTAGCTAGTTGACATGGCTGACAAATTCCTGGCATCCCTAGTACTTACACAAGCTCTTTTTTTCTGTCTCTGCCTTCACAGTCCTTCCTGTCTGAAAGGTTTACTCACCTTGCGATATATTCAAGTCCATCAACTTTGTACTTTTTTCAGTGATGGTGTCCCTAACTGATATTTGGTATATAGCCCTTCCAAAACACTGCATTTTCAACCCATCACCATAGCTTAAAATCTATGTCAAGGTGATGAGGCATTCTCATTTTGATCTCTACCAACTGCAGCCATTCTTCTTTGAGTTCCTCTCCAAGTTCCCTTCAAGAGATGTACAGTATTTCTCATGAGTGGCCTCGCTTTTCATACAAACTGCAAACATTGCCCCTCTCAAAATTCCGTCTGGCTGCCAACTAGCCAGCTGCAGGACATTTAATAAACTCTGCCACCAGTTTTCAGGATATCTCTTCCCCTCTGATATCCTCCATTCTGTCAAGCTACAGGTGTCCTTGGGACAGAGGGATCACAGACTTCTTCTGAAAATGCCCTTTTCCCAGACAGGCTTTATAAGTTGTTTAAGCAACTTCCATTTGAGTTATTACTGCAGCAGTTGGTCAATGCACAAATCCAGCAAGGTCCTTAGCACATGGGCTTGGTTGGCTCATACGCTCAAAACCAGACCATTTTCTAAATATCTTGTAGAACTGACATCTAAAGGTTCCAAATACTGGGAAAGATACATTTAAGAACAAAACAGAAAACAGCAGGTAAACAGTGCAGAAAGTATTTACTTATATTTACTTACAGTGCAAACTTTTAGCAAGAAACTCTTTTTAATACCCTTTAATAATATATAACAAACATATGCAAGTAGTAGCACTGGACAGTAATTAGTCCCTTCTGGTTTAATTGCAGTTTTCCTATGTATTCCTCTGGTCATTATATGACAACATTAATCGAAAGGTTTGTGTTTTGTTTTTTTTTAACATGACTACCAGTGAATGAATAACAGCTAATGAACCAATGCAATAAAAGAAACAAAAAAATGCATGCTAGGGGTTCTTTGGTATAAAAATGCCTCAGACACATTTCCTTCCATTGTTTCTTGTTTTACAAGGAAATAAAACAAAGCAGACAAGCAAGCAAGTACAAAACCAGTTTTGCCCCCCCTCTAAAATTGCTTTGGATCTGCACATTTTTCAGGGCACGTCACTCAAGCTGTTGAAATGACGTAAACCTAAGAGGAGAGTTTCTACTATTAAGAGAGTTTCTACCATTTTTTTCTTTTCCTAGGGCTCTTAAAAACTGAAAACAAACAAGTGTGAAAACAACCAACCAAACCCCACCAAGCAGGTTTGATGACTGATACTATCCTATTTAAACTTCATTTTACTACCACCAAAAGACAACTATCCAAACAGAAGGCGCATTGGAATGAAGCCACAATTAATGTAAATACTGTCATAGTTATGATTAAATCTGATATGAACCCTTTGACTGAAATGAAAATGAAAACATGAGTATATAAAAGTATACATTCAAATTGTTCTATCTTCTTCATCCTTTGATGTGCCTATTAAAAATAAAAACATGTAAGTCTATATTCATAACATTTCTAAAACCTGCAAAAAATCCACAATGTAGATGTAAACACACATCTGCTTTCAAGGGTTTCACAGACTTGCACAGGAGATGTGGATCATACACATTAACACCATTTACACATCTAAGTCAATGCCATTACAAGCACACAGACCTTGTTTTACTGTAAATCAGTAGCCTGTCATGTTCTACTACATCTTTTTAATTCACAAGTGATGCAGAACTGCTGCCTCACTTTCAGTAGAGCTTTCAGGTCACACAGCATCAAATGTCTGATGGTTACCGATTAAAAAGAGCAGTGGTTTAACTACACAAACTATTCTATTGAATTTCAGAAATTAACAATTCAGAAACAATAAAGAGATTATAGAAGAGGATTAAGGTACACTCAGTGTTCTAACACAGGGTCACAGAATCACAGACAGCTCAGTTGGAGGATACCTCTGGAAACAACTCTGTCCATCCCTTCACTCAAAGCAGTCCAACTGATCAGGTTGCTCAGAGTCTTGTCAGCTAAGTCTGAAATTTCACAGCCTCCCCAAGAATCCTGGCTAAAGTTAAACCATATCTTGAAAGAAAGACCATCAGATTAGTCAATACCCATCACACGCCCATAAATATGCCCTCTCTCAGCACCATCTTCAAGTGTCTGTCTATAGCACTTGCACATAGATGACACAGTAACCCCTTGCTGCAAGGAACAAAAGACTCCTCTACTTCCAGTCTTTTCAAAAGCTTAAAATATGCTAACTTATAAAGGTACACTTGCATCTGCCCAACAAAGCAGATAACCCTTACACTCAAAAGAAATCCATCCCTTAACTGGATGACTGCTCAGGCAGGTGACACACTCCTGGATGTGTGCTCTGACAGTCTCCGTGGGGAGTCACTCAGCTCACCACTTCAGCGAGAAAGAGAGCTTGGGTGGAAGAAGGAACTAAGATCGGTATTTGCAAACCGTGTGTGATCACAAAGGAAGACTGTCAAATGCTATGAATACCCTTCAAAACTGCAAAAATCTCCCTCTTATTTTCAAAAAAACCCCCAACTTTGACAAGTAAAAAAGAAGTCCACAGAAACCGTTGAAGTTGTATGGATTGATTAAAGTGCACAGAGCATTTTCAGACTATTGTGCTATTGGCAGGTCACCTAACTTAAATATGAGCCATGTTTCAATCCTATGCCTATGGTATTTTCTTGTTTAAGCAATCACAATCCATCTTCATGAAGGTCAGTTCACAAAGAGGAACAAAATAGGCATTATGCTAAATCATTCTGAAATCAATAATATGGATACTTTTCAGCTCAATTCCCATTGTCAGAAAACAATATTTGGCAGAAAAAGCTAACAAAGATTTCCCACATGCAGTTATATGATCGTACATGCACATTTTGTATACACTTTAGTATAAACATATTTCCTTTAGTGCTCTGTATATAACACATAAGTAACAGGAAACTTGAAAAGGAATCAAAATATTAATTGATTAAAATTTCGATTTATCCAGTGACCTCACTAATCTCATCACTGCTTCCATGGAGATACAGGTGGTGTATACACAACATTTCTATCTTGTGTGGGAGGCATCAAGAAGTTATGGAAAACTTTCTCTTCTTGTGCAGAACTAAATTTCTGATATCAGCTGAAACTAAATGAATAAAGGAAGATGGTTTCCAGTATTAAATGCATAAACAATACTGCATTAATTGGTTCTATTTCAGATTATATAATGCAAAAACTTAGGGAAGATAAATGCATTTGCATTAAAATCTTACATGCCAGTTTCCCCCAATCATAGAATCATCTGGTTAGAAAAGACCTCTGAGATCAACTGTACAATGATTAGTATTAAAATCCTACATGTCACTTTTCCCATTACGTTTATCAAATAGGATAAAAATGAATACTACCCAGAAAACTGCAAGCCTTGGTATGAAAGCACAACTAATGAAACATCTAGTTATTAAAGGCAAAGAGGTACCAGAAATACCACAGGCAGATCAGGTTCAGGGTTTAGTTCTACAAAACCCCTGCTGTTTCAAATGGACAGAAAATTACCATGGAAAAGCAGCAGGTGCATCATCTGTAAGAGTCCTCTACAAGCACAGTGCATCACTCCCAAAGTATTTGCTTTGCTCATACACTACACAATTTTCTAAACAGAGGCAGTTTCAAGTTCACTTAAAAACCTAAGTAGTGACTCAGAAAACAGTTCTGAAATGACACGTTCTATCCAAATTCACCCGAAAACTTGTATCCTGTATTACTGTCAGACTTATTTTTACGGTATCGCTGACATTACTAAAGAAACAACTGAACAAACACGAATTGTGATGATACTGTGCTGAGTTTTTGTGCTTGGAGGGTCTCATATCACTCTTAGGATTCTATAAACCTTTTCAAAAGCACTTTTGATTTTATGCCCATATGATTTCTACATCTGTTGGCCTAATAGATCATCTGTGAATAGTTGTATGTGTCCTAGCTATTAACTTTCCTTATTTAATTATCTTTTTCCCTTTCTCTATCTGTCCTGCTAAACCTGCTTCAACCCACTTAGTTGCTCTCCTGTTGGTTTCTTTCGTCCCCAGATTGCAGTAAGAAAGCAACCTTTTAAGAAGCTACTGAGGGTCAGTGACCCTCATTTCAGCCTGATGGCACAAAACTATTGGAAGATGACATGACCATGTCGAGTGATTTTGGTTTTTTGAGTGCAGTGAATTGTCCACCAATTCAAAATCAAACGCATTCTGTTGCACTTCGTTATTTGTAACCCAGTGCTCTGACAAAGAAGAGAAATAAACACAGCCCCTCCAATTGTAATCTATCTGGTACAAAACAATCTTTTTATTACGAGTCTATTTAGCCTAGCCAAGCTTCACAAAGCAGGGTTACAGCATTTCTATCGTCTCATGGTAACACAGCACGCCACGCTCCAGAGCTCTGTGACACGGAGTACATTGCAGATGTGCTACCGTACAGGATTCCAATTGCTTACAAGCCAAACAGCTTGTTTTGGCTCAGAATGTTCTTTCCCCCCAGTATGGGATGCCTTTGATCTTTTTGTCTATTGTATGATTGCAATTACACTCAGCTTATGGGATCAACGGAGACCACAGAAAGAACACGTTCATCCAACTGTGAACGTCAGAGTGTGAAGCTACTTTTAAAAGTTTAATTGCAGGGCAGCAGATACAGTTAGTTTGTTTTAAAAATGGGAATATAACCAAGGTTGTTAAATGAATTTTCCATAAAATTCACCTTGAAACTATGAAAACATACTCGTGCCACTAAACTTACACTATCTTGAAGATCCCATGTTTTTTACTTCACCACCTACTCTTCCCCTCAAGAAAGAACTGGAATACATGTTTGAGGTTATTCCGCATCATTTTGAGCAACTAAGTGCTTTAACTCAAACAGAAAATAGTAAGTTACGGCAGGGCCTGCAGGCACATCCTCTCATTCTGTGATTTCCAGCAGGTTGCATGAGCCATGCGATGCCAGCATTCGATCAAGCCATGAACTGCAGCAGAAAGCAGTTTTTTGGGCCAAGAAGGGCAGCAGTTTGACAACATGCTGTGAGGGACACCTTTTTGGACACTATTCAAAAGCAAGGTCATACTCACTTATAAACATTTAAGATCATATAACGTTTCAAGAAATGTTTTTCTTTTTAGTAGTAAATAAAATCATTAATTTGACTCCCTTTATAAAGCTCTCCAATTCCTTTCAGAGCTGGTAATAAACAGAAATTAAAAGCAACAGGTGATTATAAAAAAGTCTGAGGAGCACTCTCATAATGTTAATTTAAATGCTTGGGTCTAAATTTGAGATATATAAGATTGTGTTGAATAGCTACAATGTGAGACTCAGGCAGGCAAATTATTTCATCCAAAATAAACAACTCACAAGAACTATTTCAATCACCTCTTTACTCCCACCCCCAAAATACGGACCTTGTCTTGTGTAACCCGTATACTTTTGCTGCACAGTGCTCACTGACAAGCTGTATTCTGGCTTGCAACTCATGTAATCATCTCATTCCTATTCATTCTGACTTAATGCCAAATTTTCATAACATTTTTTGGCTCGATGGAATATTCTTACAAAATGCCAGTGCTGCATAGACAACCCCACAAAAAAAATCTAACACATAGCATGGTTTTCCCAGGAGTAAATTCTTCCAAAGCATCTTGGTGGGAGCTTAAGAAAATGATACTATTTTGTATTTTCTGAATAGTTAACCACTTCTCTTGCATTAACCTTTCAAATGCCTGCTACCTTATGATCAAATTCATTTAAAAGCTGTTAGGTAGTTCTAATATTTCTCTATTAACGTGACAAATAAATTACTATTCTACTGAAACAGTTCTTTCTTCTCATATCAGTATCAAAAAACCTTCTTCTGTAACTAAGAACTGACGGTTTGATTTCCTCCACCTCAGAGATGGATGGTTTTTATTATGGGTAACAGAAAATATTTTTTAATGAGCTATACCTGAATTAGAGTCTTATCATCACTGTGGTCTAAGGCAGTGTGAAAACAACAACATTAGAGAAAAGGAGTTTCAAAAGACATAAATGATGTTTGGTTCCTTCCTAACTGTAAGCAGGGCAGTGTTAGCTGAGCACCTGCCTTTGAAAAGCTTTCCTTTTTTCTCCTCTCAGTAATTCAACTCATCCTGGGTATTAAGTCTGCCTTTCCTTGAGCTACACAACAAGGCAATTTAAAACCATATCATAAACATTTTTTACATAGGACTATTTGCACCGAGGTCCTTGTTAAAGCCCACACCACCTTACGCCTTAAACTCCCCCAGTCTTCTTGTTCTGAGAATTACGCTGATCACATGAATCCCATTCAAAGCACAGATTTACTATTAAGGTCTGTTATTCCAACCACAAATCTCTGCGTGTCTGTGTGTGTCTGCTGACAATCCATCCCCCACATAACACACACTCTTTGACTTCACCTGCACAGCTCAAGCCAGCTCCTGTCTTCAGCTACAGACTGCTTGGCATTCTGCCATGAAGGAAAGCTGCTGTTGACCACTCACCTACTTTTTCAGTTACTGTGGGGCATTCTCCCACACTGACCCATCTACAAGCGGTAAATTCTGAACCAAAATTGTATGATAACAAGTTGATAACTTGTTCTTTGGTATTCCTGAAAGCTAAATTAATCACACTCAGGAATCAAAGAAACAAGTGACAGTGGTGAAGCAGTGGGACAAGCTGCCCCCAGTTCAGCCCTGCACGGAGGAGGAAACTGGGGGTGATGACCTCCAGAGCTCTCTCCCACTCTGTTCTCTATGATTCTATTCAATAACTGGTGATTAGATGTTATAATTTTAGTTGTATCAATACTATTATGTTACACAGATGACTTATTTATATTCATCATGAAAAATTAAGCTCTCTAATGGGTTTAGCATCTTAACTGAACCTTATTTACTTTGAAGACTTATTTGTTGGCACGGGAGGGCGGACTGCCAAAGGAAAGAGGGGACAACATTTCTTTCTCATGTGCTGCTCAGCATGCACCATGGTGAAGCCCCATCTCCAGCTGAAACCTAAATAGTGAAGTTTTAAACAAACAACGTCTAATTATTTTAATATAGAAAAAATAATCTACTTATTACAAACATATGCTTTGCAACTCTTCTTTTGAAAGTCATGGAAGTGTTTTGTAGTCCAAAAGGTTTCTGGAAGACTAACTATGAACTGTCATAGTAATTTCCAACTAATCTGCTATCTAAATATTGTTGCTCTGGGTGACTTTGATGACCATGTAAGGAAGTAGCTCCTCATGGACACTTTTGTATTCCTTTGTCTTTGTAGCATCACAGCTCAATTAACACCTCAACAACAACAAAAGTTCCATAACATTAACCAGCAACACCAAGGGACTGAAAAAATCCCACCGTTAACAATCATATCTCAGGTTTGGATCTGCACGCCTCCTTTTCTGTGATGGTTTCTTTGAAGAGCATTCAATACTTCAACCTTCAGAAAATTTCTCTAATTACCAAAGAGACACGAGACAAATATGAGTAGGAAGCCTAAAGGAAATAGGTCAGACTAAGAGAAAAACTACATGTACCTGCTTTGTCAGCCTACCTCAGCAGATAAATGACTCTTCAGGTGCTCTCGGGACAGCAGTTTGCTGCCGCTGGAAGCGCCACCTTCAGAGGCAGCAGATAGCCCACCCACATACCCACAAAAACTTAATGCTGAACCCATGCCTGCAGGGAGCATGCTAGTCAGCATTATAAACTCAATCTTATTTCCCCCAGGGCTTTTATTAGCCAGTTCTATGTTCTTTGCCTTACTTCATTCCATAGCAAGAAGTTCCTCCTGACATCAGTGACACAACATCAGTTCTTAGTTGCATTTGCATCCTGGGGAATATCACTCAAGATCTCAAAACTCACATTCGAGAGACTCCACATTAAGGCAAAATTCTGAGCAGAGATTCTCAGATTCTTCTTGTGAGTCATGATGACAGGAAAACTCTTGTGGTCATGAATATCAGGTGGCAGGTCATATCACTGGGTCTTCTTACTTTTTTTTTTTTTTGCTAGGTCAATTACTGCTGCCAGGTAATTAGAAAAACTAAGAAAAATCTGAAGACTGGAAGTGTTTTTATTTATGCAAAGACTCAGTTGTTTCTTGAAAAGTTAAAGTTCTTGAGTAAACCCTCAAATGAAGAGAACATAAGCAGTTAAAATACTTTTGCGCAAATTGAAAAGCTCCTCTACCAGTTGGGAACAAGCTGGCACTTGCCTGGGGCCCTGCACACACTGGCAAGTGTCTTAATTGCTCAGAGCAGACAAAGTCTGTTTAGTCATGTCTGCTGAAGGGAGAGGATATTACAACAAATCTGTGCAGTCTGTTTCCACGTAGGTCAACCGTTTCCTGAAGCCTGTTTTAAAACCATGTCCCTCCAGTAAACCATATGGACACCACTGCCCAGGTTGGCCATACACCTGGCTGCCAGACAAGTAAACTTTTAACCCTCTCTTCTACCTATATAGCATTACTGGAAGGAAAAGAGTTTCAAGATGTGCCTATAGACCGATTATGAGATGATATGTGAAGTGTCAGCTCTGTAGGGAGTAGCTTCATGATGTCCTCTTCAATGTGGGTCAGTCTCGCTCCACAAGACTGTGTTAAGGTCAAGACAAATAGCAAAATACAAATTCATATACAAATTAGCATAAAAATCTTATTGTGTTTGGACACCTCTGCCTCATCTAGAGTAAGACAGGGTTCACAGAGCCCAAAAGTGTATTTATTGTGCTGTGTACAAAGGAGGGCTAGTGTGGAACCGTGAGGAAATGTTATATTTGTATGGAAATATATACTCTTCCCTTCAGCTCAATTTTGCACATTGGAGAGTCTTTAGCCTTGCAGGTGAGAAAGATGATATCAGGTGGCAGGTTAAGGTATTTATTTGAAAAAATTATTAATTAATAAATAAAAATAAATACAGTAAATTCTTTAAACTTATTTGAAATTCCAGCCCTTCAGAATAGAAAATTATGTCGAGGCTTCATGTCCCATTAAATAACTGAGCAGGATTTAGTTTTCACAAGGAAACAACTCTAAAAGATCAGGTTCAATAAAAGGAATAATTTATCTCCATTGATATCTCCAAGATGCAGTCAAGTTCTAATCTGGGGAATGATAACATCAGTGATATTAGTTCAGAAACAATTGCTGTTTTCTTTATTTAAAGCAGACAATCAAAAAGGGATTAAGCCCCAGACTAGTCCTTTTCCCACACGAAGGAAAAATGAAATTCATACGGAGACCAAGTACAAAGCTGGGCATCCATATTGCATATTTAAAATTATGGCATTGCTGCTAACAAGAATAAAGAAGTAAAAGAACAACAAATCACTCAAAAAGTAGAACAAGTTCCAAGTTATTCCAATTATAAAAGTTAGTGCACAAAGACTAGAAGTACCATAAAAACTTATGGAAAATCACGCAGTGAGTCAAGGTTTATTAAAAAGACAATGGGGAATGGGATAATTATTGCAATTCTTAATGCTTGTAAGCTGGACTCAAAGAACATTAGATGAGCAGGACAATGCAGCAGAGGTGATACAGTTATGTTCCCTGACTTCTACAGTACACTATGCTTAAATAATAAAGGCAATCTTTGTTACTTTGAGAAAATGGTTAGTGTCACCTTGATTTATGGGCCATAATGAAAAGGCAAATCTGATGCATCTGAAGAAAGGGCAGCACCTCAACTGATGAAAACAAGCAGCAATGCAATTGAAGAATGAACATATTTAGGTTGTCTGATAAATGGTGGCAGGTCTATGAAAAATGAGTTAAAGGAGATTTATTAGAAATGTTTCATAGAGAAAGGAATTAACTGGGGTTCTAATATCACTACAGTTATTCTGCACTAAAAGAAAGAGCTCAAAAGAAGATATCAAGTAAAATGGTATTTAAGACAAGCTGAAAGTTAGCTCACACCATGCATGAATAAGTAGACATGAAAAAGCTTACAGTGACTAACAAAACAAAGGACAAAGAGGTGCTAGAATAGAAAAATTCCTTAAGACAAAACACAAGTACAGAGCAGACATGGTCTGCAAGGGCAGTGACATATGGGACTTAATCACAGAATCACAGAACTGTTTGGGTTGAAGGGACCTTAAAGCCCATCCAGTTCCACCCCCATGCCATGGGCAGGGACACCTCCCACTGGATCAGGGGGCTCAAAGCCCCACCCAGCCTGGCCTTGAACCCCTCCAGGGATGGGGCAGCCACCACTGCTCTGGGCAACCTCTGCCAGGGCCTCCCCACCCTCAAAGGGAAACATTTCTCCCTAAGATCTCATCACAATCTCCCTTCTTTCAGCTCAAAACCATTCGCCCTCGTCCTATCCCTGCACTCCCTGATCAAGAGCCCTGAAGAATCAAGTTTTTCTCTGGAAGTGTGCAAACAACAATCCAGCCCAAATTCTTTAAGAAATGTGGAATACAGAGATTTTTGAAGTTTGAAATACAGATTAAACAATATAGATGTCTCCTGACAGCTCCGATCATAACAAACCATCTTGTTTTTTAAGGATTGATGACAATGAGCCAGTTACCATCAAACAGTGTGGAACTCTGCTGACTAAGCAGGAACAGGCCAATAGCTGTCATTACGATAAATAACTGCTTCAGAGCTGGTTACTGAAGTCATATTCCCAAGGGCTGTACAATGGGAATTCCAGCCTCCTTCTGAACCTAGTCCCTTCAAATTGCTTTGTCTGTTTTGGCCCTAGGCTGCATATCAGAAATGATAAAAGCAGTTCTTTCATACTCAAAGTAAGACAGCTCAATTGCCAGTGTCAACATGACAAAGTGCTTATGGCTACAGGAGTGGGGGAGGGAGTGAAAATGGGGGGGCAAGAGAGAAGGTTAACACTAGGCAAGTAAGAACAGAACTGTTCCACTGCAGTGGAAGCCCAGACTTACCCCACTGAAGTTCTTCCCTTCTGTATGTTGACTAGACACAGAATTGTTACTCTGGCAGCAATTACAAACCAAATTCATTAGAATTATTCTTACAACATAAAGATGAAGAAATGTCCCTGGAAACAATTCTATGTCTTTGATACACGTTCAATGCCTATTTAATCAGAGTTCCATTTCTTCAGAAACAGTAAAAGAAACAAGCAACAAGGAAATAAAGAAGGCTAATTTCTTGAGACAAAAAAAAAAAGCCATGCTTTATGCTGATCTACACATAATAGGTAAGGAGATTTTTTTTCTTCCACAAAATTAAAGAGAACAAATGTTACATTTCAGCACTGTTTTTTTGACAGCAAATAAATTTGAATTAGGGACAGACAGACTTTCAACCCCAACAGACTGTCGTGGCCTATCACAGTACCTAGGAATATCCAAATTACACCCCAATAAGACTTTCCAAATAGAAAGTCTAAACAGCAACCGGTTTAATATTGAAGAATGATTCCACTACCTAAGAAGAAATGTTTATAATTGAAGACATTATAAGCTCTGTAGAGAGTGTGCTTTGGGAATTTGCAAAATTCAAAGGGAGTTCACTTCACTGCAACGTCAATTCAAATTTTTAAATGGTTTGACTCATGCCGTCATTAATTTTTTATCAACAAAAAATGCTCTAATGAGTATAGTAAAAATATGCCTGAGGAAAGTCCAGGTAATCTTCAATTTGTAAAGATATTCTTTAAATATTTATGTATTTATAAATATATCTTCATATATTTACATGATGTTTGCACACTTAGGGAACATGGTAATTTTTTCTGTCATAGTACAAATCCTGAAACAAGACTGAATGCAAAACCAAGCCCTTTAAGATACTGCATACAGTAATCTAAAATTTGATTTTAGTTTATGTACAGTAAACTTCCACATGCTTTCTTTATAAACTCTTATTTGGCAACTTCTATGATTTTATTCCCAAGCGCTTCTTCCTTTTTTGGCCATCTGTTTCTTCACACATTTTGCCCCAAAGCAAATCAGCTGTCTTCTTCACAGCAGAATGAAATTCCCTCCGCTGGCTCAAAGGAAAACATTTTTGTTTGTTTGCTTGTTTAGCTAGAAAGCAGCCAGCCATCAAAAAATAGAAACCCATAGCTATAAACTGTGTCTTTAGATGCGAAGAACATCCTCCCCACAAATATCTGTATACTCTGATTTTGAAATGAAAGACAATAAGCTTGCCATCCATGGGTCATTGAGTCTGTCTTAACTCTCCATGCTAACATCAGGCCTTCTCCTGGTGGTTTTCAACTAATCGTACTGAGGTTTCTGAAAAAAACAGGAACGTTTTTATACCCTGACTATCACTGACCACAGTAAGACGTTACCATCTGGTGGTCGAGGCACAGTAGCCAACTTTGAGTGCAGCCTTCATTAGTAACCCATAACCTTACAGTGCAGGCTCAGTTTCATGTTGTCACTGCACATACTGGACGGTCTTCAAAAGGCACTGTCCTACTCCCCTCCTCTGCACTGTGTCAGCTATCAAATAACTACACGTGAACTGCCAGCAGACAGGAAAGTCACTGAAGTTGGCACTACTTTTAACTATTTTTCTCCAGTGTTGTTGGTATTAAACAGCAATGTTATAGCAGCACTCCAACACTCCTGTCACGCTGTCGTGGATTGCCAAGACATACTCATGCTAATCAGAAATCTGCTCTCGCTGCAGCCCAGGCCTGGGGACTGCCTAGGGATGCAATCAGCCTCAATGTTGTTCTAAGCGCTCCTTCTGGCTACTCATCTTCCTGCAAACAAAACGTCCTGTCCTCTTTATTGATACGTGACTACATTCAAAGCATTTTGCGTAGAGTATCAACCAATAAAGTGTCAATAATCTGCGACAGAATCACAGAATCGTTAAGGCTGGAAAAGACCTCTAAGCTCAATCCAGTCCAACTGCCACCCCAACCCCACTGTGCCTGCTAAACCGTGCCCTGAAGTGCCACGGCCACACGTTGTTTGAACCCCTCCAGGGATGGAGACTCCACCACTACCCTGGGCAGCCTCTGCCAGTGCTTCACTACTCTATCAGTAAAGAAGTTTTTCCTAATATCCAATCTAAACCTCCCCTGGCACAACTTGAGGCCATTTCCTCTCCTCCTATCATTGGTTACTTGAAAGAAGAGAGATTTTCTCTTTAAGCCGTGATTTTTAAACAGATAATTTCGTACAGAGAAAGTGAGTTGTGAACAGTAACATGAAAAAGAAAAAATCATGATCGAAATCAGTGCAACTAAAAAACCTGGTGCACAGCTTGGAATAATGCAGGAAAATTATGATTTACCTAGAAAATTATAAAAGCGTATAGCTGCTATCATTGATTCAGAAGAGAAAGAAAGACACAGGAAGGGATAGGAGATGCAGAAAACCTGGGAGGAGGAAGTTAATAAAGAGCTATTTTTCAATAGTTTTTTTTTTTATTTCAAATTTTTCAGAAAACTATATTACAGCCAGTAATCTTAAGACAAATGAAAAGCACCCAAAGCTGTCTGGAATATGATAAGCATCCAGTTATCAACAACAAAACAGTTTTCATAAACTCATCTGTCTCCATCAAATCAAACCATCTCTGAGCTCACATTCCTTATTCAGGCCTCACCACTTAATTCTCTCCAACCATCTGATAAATTTAATCACCAGCTATAGGCCTGGGTGAGAGGGAGGCTTTGGCAGAGAAATCAGCCTAACAAGCCCTCTGCTTGCTCACTCTTGCCTGCTGCTGTGGATCATCACACTTTTAGCGATGGCCAATGTCAGCAATTATGAATTTGCACTGTGAAATGACAGCAAAGAGACTTGCTTTGAAGAACAAAACCCAAATAGAATCTAAAACCAGTTCTTGACAGAAAAAAGGGAAATGGAAATGACTGGATGATGGTGAAGCCAAGGAGAAACCGTGTTATTCAATCAGCCTCTGAGCAAATGATTTAGCCTACATTTTGCAGCTTTTCCTTTGCACAGAATGTTCTATGTCAAAGGATTCTTTTGCTTTTCCAACTATGTCAGTGAGTCTAATGAAAGATCTCTACAAACCTTGCTGTGCTTATTCCTTAGGCTGCCACAGCTGCATCACCTCTAGTTAACTGTTCCATACCACAAACACAAAACTGACAATCATCACAACTATTTAAAGAGACAAAATCAGTAACTTGGACAACTGGAACAGTGAAGGGGTTTGCTTGTTAAGTGAAAGCTGCTAATATTTGACAGCTTACCAAAACACCTAATGAGAGATAATATCTGTAACGCTACACGGCCTCCCCGAGCAAACCTATGCCTGTGGTGCTGATGAGTACGAAGACGACTCGCTTACCCAGCCACCACTTCCCTTCAGGTACTTATTTCTGTCTTTCAAACAAACCATCATGCAGGACCCTCCTGTTTGTGAGATAAAATCAGAATGTGTCTTTTGATGACTAAGATCTTAACTCCGCTTTCTTAGAAGTCAACTGGACTTTCAGCATTTATTTAAACGATGAAAGATCAGATCTCAAAGTGTTTGTTCAGCAGTTTTGGAAGAATGCCAGCCTTAGCAAAATCAATTAAAACATATTTTAACTACATGGCCAATCAAAATATTTATTTTCAGATTCATAGACTCATCTCAGTACTTGGCATATCTTTTCAGCTGAAATGCACAATGAAGCTCCTTGGCAGAGGCAACAATGAGTTGCAACACATTCTACAGGTTTCATTATCCAATATTCTTGTTAATGCAAGCATTTGAATCAGAAGCTTGTAAACACTTAGCAGTGCTGAAATACTATTCACATTTTTCTTCTCATCTTCACTAATGGAATAATGTCTTTGATAAATCTGGCACATCAAGATCTTAATCCTGCTGTTGGAAGAAGTTCATGAACTTTTCAAGGTTTCCCCCTTGAGAAAAGAATCCTTCTTGAGATAATCTGCAATATTTGTTTTTTGAAGATTAATTCTATTGCTTCAATGAAAATCAAGGCACTGGAAAAAAGGTGGTCGAGGGTATTATTTCCCCCACTTTCTGAAAGTACTAAGTAATAATTGAAGCGAAAAATAAGAATTTTTCCACTGTGGCTTGTTATCACCTTGCTCTTATATATTCAGTATACAACATACTACGACAACTTGCTATTGTCAACGTCTTTTAGAATTACAAAAAGAATTAGAAGTTGAGATGTAAGAATATCTGAAGGCTTATACGAAGAAGAGAATAGGCTGCGACCATTTCTCATTTATACACAATTTCATGCAGAGTGCACAGGTGACGGAACCAACTGAAAGCAGATCCCTGGTGCAATCATTTCACAGTATCACAGTATCATAAGGTTGGAAAGGACCTCTGAGATCATCAAGTCCAACCTATATCCCAACACTAACACCAACACCAACCCATCATCTAAACCATGGCACTCAGTGCCTCATCCAGTCTCCCCTTAAACACCTCCAGGGTCGGCGACTCCACCCCCTCCCTGGGCAGCGCATACCATTTCCTAGTTCTTTGAAGATTAATAAAAGTCCAGAATTTCTTGTAATCTAATTTATATCTTGCAGAATTATTTACACGCGTCATTCTCCAGAATGTCAATGTCTACAGTCTTTCAAAAGCTCAAACTATTTTGTAAATATCCATTTCAACATTTTTCTGTCTCCATTACAGACACAAAACCCACCACATATTCCCTACTCAATATTTAATTAATCTTAAAATCTCAAGGTTTTTTTGAGAACTAAAATATTTTTTCCTTAAAATGCAAAATTAAAAACAAGTTGGCAGAGGTGTAAACTGCTCTGAAAAAAAAAGATGGAAGAAGTCAGTGAATAACATTTAACATTCTGAAAAACTGCAGGAAAGGCTCTGCTAATAAGGAACTGCTAATTTAAGATAACAACTTGTGTTCATTCCTTCTAAGAACAGGTAGAGTTAACAGCCAGTCACGCAGGAAGAATCACCGAATATTCTCTATTAAGACACCGACAATACAGATATGTTGAAATTTCTATATAATTTTGAAATGTATTTTTACGTCTACTTCTACCAATGCTAAATATAAGAACATTGTAATTAGTTTTTAAATTTGCATATATATTATTAAAAATATAATACAGTTTTGGGGACAAAAAACCTTCTGAATTACTGTATTGCAATTATATTACTTAACACAGGCTCTGCAAAGTCTTGGAAACAATAGTGGGTGGTGTATCCTGGAAGAGGGCGATACATCTTATGCCTGGGAAGGAACACAAACTGTCTCATTTGAACCGTTCAATCCCCACGGTCAGGCCAGAACTTGGAACAGGAAACAGAGGGACTTCTTGTCAGGGGAACGACTCAGAGAATGGAAAAGTTAATGTAATAGCTTGAGGCAAACAGTAAAAAGTAGCTGAAGCCGATTATATTTATTTCTACAAATAGTGTATCTATTGCTAGGTTAAGTAAGACCGCAAAGAACATAAATAACCAGCTTTAACACTGGTTTTAAGATGTACATATTTCAAGAGTACACAGCAAAATGCTGCAACACACTCTGAAAATAATTTCTGAAAATTAAGAGTCTTTTATCATTTTACATGATTATTAAAAAGTTACAGTACCTGAATTAATGTACACATACGAACTGCATCTGGATGCACAAACTGACTATGGAATATGAGTCTTCCAAGCAAACTGAAAGCCACTCCATACTGAGCTACAGAAAACTTCATGTTCTAGGACACATTATTATTCTTTTTTTACTGTTTTGTGCATGATTAAAAAAACTACAGCTTAAACAAATCTTGCATAGATTATACCCAATTGTATTTTTTAAAGCTTCATTCCCAATTAATCTAGAAAGAGTAATCTAATTCATATCCTATTTCCAGCAGGCATAGCTAGAACCAATTTTCAAATATTCATGTTGCAAGACTCAAAGGGAAACTTAAAAACGTTCCCAAAGCATTCATAAACTTAATTGATTGTTCAACTCTGCATAACATCATACTGATCTTTAAAAAAGATCAGCTGTACATTAATCACTTGGAGGGTAAACGTAAATAAATGTATGTCTAATGAATTGCACCAATTTGCACTGTTAATTATGAATTTATCAGTTTCTCAACACATCATATTTATATGCTTTGATGTATACAACTTCTCTTGCACGAGTTGAATGGAAAACAGGCTAAGTAGATCACAATGGAGCTCATTAAATTATGCAACTACCAAGTTTACCAAGATTGCTACCATTCAGTCAATCTACTATCCTTAGTTTACCTTAAAAAACAAGCTGTCTGAGGAAGACTTGTACCTTATTACTCTTTATCTAAGTCAATAGCCATACTTCCTTTGGCTTCATTGTAAGAGTTTCAGTCTCTTCAAAACTGGTTTTGTATGTTTGTTACTAAAATGGTTTCAACACATTTATAAGGTGCATTATATCTAAGGGCAGAGAGCAGCAACAGGGGAACAAGCTGTCTAAACCCAACAATAATGTGGTTTAGCACAAGTATTTTTAAGGCAAAATTTTGCAAAACCTAGGTTCCTAGTACATGATCATTAACTTATATAAAAACTGACAACTGAGTTATGGTCAGTCTGGTACCTAATATTCTATTAATGAATAAATGCAAGAATTATAAAAAATTCTTGGTCTCTTCCTAGTAGTAGAAACCACTGGAATGGAGAGCATAAACTATTTCAGAAAGGAAGACAGAGATGGGAAAAACATTGTCCATTAGGACTTTGATTTTAAAAATAATAAAAAAATTTGACCAACAGTTATTTTACAATCCTGTTTGTCCTGACAGAACAGAAACAGCAGCTTTGCTACAGGGGAGAACAGTAAGTCTGTCAGAGGAGAGACAGTGCTAATAATTATCAAACTGAAGTTTAGCAAAAAGTATTTTTAGGGGTTTGGGGGGTTCGTTGGTCGAGGGTTTTGTTGCCTTTTTTATTGTTTTTTTTCAAATGTCAACACAGGCTCCAAGTCCAGAAGCAGTATTCATTAATAACTGACGCAGATGATAATACTTACCTTCTAATATCACATCTTATATTTAAAAACAACCAAGCTAGAAAGT
The DNA here is from genome assembly GCA_033558185.1 of Dromococcyx pavoninus. Taxonomy (NCBI): domain Eukaryota; kingdom Metazoa; phylum Chordata; class Aves; order Cuculiformes; family Neomorphidae; genus Dromococcyx; species Dromococcyx pavoninus. Next base: position 549,087 of record JAUMJL010000182.1, read on the forward strand.
TTCTAAATGTCTGGCCATCTGCAAAATTCACTCCTTTTTCTACGGTACCAAAACCATTTACTCTTGCACGCCATCAACTCTATTCAAATCCATGAATTAAAGTTTTCAAATGATTTTTATAAAAATTATATTAAAAAAGCAATTAAGCAATACAATCAAAGGCAACTCCTATTTCTGGTAATTGAAAAGCATGGCTAAACATTTAAGTTCAATATGAGATTTCAGTGTAGTTCAAATGTAAGTTATTAATACTTTCACAAATGCAGGCTTAGCGAAATACAAGAACGGAGCACAAGGACAAATTTGTGCAGGGTACGTGTTCTTCTCCAGGCATTACTACACTTTTGCTTAGAATTATAGAAAAAATAAACCAGGGACATCCGTCACTCACCGTAACCCCCACACCAAGCAGGGTCAAGGAAACCCGGTCAGGCCTTGTCCCGTTACATTCTGAGTATCTTGAAAGAAAAAAGATCCCACAACCTCTTTCTGTTTCTGGTCCAGTAGTTGACTACCCTCTTGACAACAAAAACCACCAAAAATCACACAATCTTTTTCCTCATATCAAATCATAACTTCCCATGCTGCAACTGTCCTGTCACCATGTGCTCCCAGGAACGATTTGGTTCCAGTTTGTCCGCACTCTCCCCTCGAGGACTTGTAGAGCGCAGGAAGATGTTGAAAACTCCTCCCCAAGCCCTCCCGAAATGAGGAGCAATGAGCTGAGCCGGAGGAAGACGCTACTGCAGCACTGCCAGCTGATGGGAAGACAGGCAAGATCTGCTAAAGCTACAGAGCAGCTAAAACTGGCTCTCTGCTACTCAATCCCAAACAGCTTCTGCAACTTCTGAGCAGTCTCTTGGTGTCTGCTGAAATGAAAGAGTCTCTCTTGGAGTCTCATTTACTCAAATGCCACAAAAATAGTTTGCACACAACTGTAAAAGGAACTCATCCCACTTTAAAACTTCTCCTCAGCCTGGAATAAGGTCACTGTCTTCACTCTCGGAAGAATTATACCCACTTAGAAGGAACAAGCTGCCAGCTCTGTCACATCAAGAAACAAATCAAGGCTCAAGGCATGAACATTTACCTCTTGCATACAGGTATCCAGCACCTCCTCGATGTCCACTGTAGAACAGAAGGCACCTCAGACGGGCACTGTATGACTGTGCAATTAAATACTGAGTGTGTGAACCAACAGCAACAAACGTGTCCCACTGCTTACATTCACCCTATTGCTTTCCCGTATTTGACAGCATTGCAGGCTTAGAAAGGCAGTTTTGTGTTCCAGGTGCAGTGCCCTTACTAGGCTAGAGGGGACTTTTAAGTTAGATACAAGTGTGAAAGCATGGAATGTAATCACTTTTAGAATCAAACCTCCTCCTCAGGATTCTATGAGAAGGTTTTCTTTTTTGCAACATGCCCCTTTTCTTAAAGTTAACCTTGATCTAAATTAGAAATCAGATTTCAATGCCAATTCAAAGATGTGACTTCCCTATAAACAGTACCATAACAAACACTATAGTAAGTCAAACAATGGACAGGTACAATCTTACTTTTTTTCACTAAAAGGAAAAATACCATCAAAACAAACAGTTAAGTGGTTGTTTTATTTAGGTAAGATCCAGTCCAAACAAGCAAGATTATTTTCCTCCAAGCAGAAGAAAAATCTTAAAAGCAAAATAATATTAAATTTTTTTGCTTCAAACATTAAAATATACAACATATTTAATAAGGAAAATCCCCCAAAAACAACTTGCTCAAAGTAAACAACTATCCTCTGGCTACTAAATATTTTTCTATTTAAGACCACTAACACAAAGAGAGCATGAAGCATAAACATTTCCAAAATCCAACACTTATGAGGCTTTTCAAAGAAGGTTTTACCTCAATTCGCAAAACACCACGTGCAATGGAGGATTGAGTTTCCAGATGCAAATATATTCTACTATACAAGATTTTAGTCAGCATCTTCTGTAACTCAGAGGTTTGCATTTGCACACAGCAAGAGAAGTATCTCTACAGCTGTCCAGGTGCAAAACAAAAACAACTCCTTCAACAAAGAATCCCATCTTTACACCACATTCACAGGGATCATACTGCCACAGCTCCAGTTCTGATTCACATGTAGGTGGCCACTTAACTAAACAGCCAAAACAAGCCTTGATCTTGTCCTGGCACTCTAGCATTGCACACCTAGGAACATGCTGTACAAAACAGCTGAGGAGGGAGGAAGCATCAGCTTCACGTTAGCTTGGATGCCCATTCAACACCACAGTTTCTCGGGGAACAATAGCCAGATATGTCTGTGAACATTCTTCATTACTTAATTCAAAGTTTTGCAGGTACATTTACTTTCCAGTCATATATCCTCACTTGGCTGGTCTTCTAAAACTGCTTTCTTAGGACTCTTATGCACTTATGGAAACAGAGAGAAGGAAAGGCTATGGTTTTCTTGAAGAGCTGGAAGACATCTGTGAAGGCATAAACACCTGAAATTAAGCCAAATCTCTCCTCTTTTTTTGTCTTATTCAAATATTTGATGAGTAATAACATCAGCACTCAGAAAGCCCCTTGTATCAACTAACTACTCAGAGGGCAAGATAAGCTACTTCTCTCAGGTTTAATTTATTTGCCTAACATTTTCAAAGAGTCACAATACGTTGTTTAAATCACGATACAACACTATACAAAAATGAAGCCCTATCAGTTTGGATGTTATAAAACCTCCCTTCAAATAATAGCAACAAAAAGTGTCAGAGGCAGCCCTATTTATTAACATAGTTTAGGAGCAAAGTGCATTCAAAAGCCACTGTCCGAATCTGCACTTCGTGTTATATTTATCTCATAGTTCAAATATTACCTACATCTCCACTGCTTCTGTTTCTACATTTCCCTACTCATCAACTAAACATGTCAGAAATACTCAGAGGCCTAAAGCAACACAGGGGTCCTGTTTGCTGAGGATACAATTTTTCTTAATTATTTTTTCCTCTATCTGTGAAGAGGGGAATGTGAGAACACAATTACACTTAAGACATAAAAACTGATGAAGTGCCAAGTGTAAGACAATGTAATTAGAAATGAAATATTCTAATACCTGCATACTTGTTTAAGTTTGAGTTTCTCTGATTTTCCCAAGAGAAATTACTGAAGATAGCTGGGAGCAGTCTGCTACATATGCAAGAGATTTCAAGAAGTGAATATGTGACTTTCTGTCAAAATTCAATTATGTTACTTATGAACAACTCAAAGATGTTGATTGGTATTGAGTAACTTCAAGGAGTTTAAGATCTCAGAGAAGATCACTGCACATGAAAAGTCTGATATTGAGAAACACACCAGAGACTTCACTTCTCAAATAAACTCCAAAAATACATACAATAGTGCTGCAAGTATAATAGAAATACTTCAGATGTAATCTACTGTAATTTCCTTCCCGTTTCATAGAATAATAGAATGGTTTGGGTTGGAAGGGACCTTAAAGCCCACCCAGTCCCACCCCCCTACCATGGGCAGGGATGCCTTCCACTGGATCAGGAGGCTCAAAGCCCCATCCAACCTGGCCTTGAACACCTCCAGGGACAGGGCAGCCTGGGCAACCTGTGCCAGGGTCTCTGGGTGTTAGTACCCTGGGGACACATGATTTGATTCAGTTTGTATTCAATATAACAGGAAAAGAATAATGAATTTCCAGATGTGGAGTCAAATTCTTATCAAGGTTCAAAAAGACAAAAACTTAGCACCCCAGTGAAGTTCACAGGTACGCTCATCAACCCCATTAGTTAACTAGTTGACACAAGGAAAACATCTTATTTTTCAAACTATAATGTACTGAAGAAAAGCTGAGAAGCATAAAAAGCCTGCAAACAAGAGTCTGTATAATACACAGTGAACACTGAAGAAGAATCGGGATACATGAGTATCAAAGACAGGAATCTATGTATTTTCTCAGTGCTGGGTCCAGTTCTGTTAAATACCTTTATCAACGATCTGGACAAGGGGATCGAATGTACCCTTAGTAAGTTTGCAGATGACACTAAGCTGGGCAGAAGTGCTGATCTGCTTGAAGGAAGGGAGGCTCTGCAGAGGGATCTGGACAGGCTGGATCGGTGAGCTGAGACCAATGGGATGAGGTTCAACAAGACCAAGTGCCAAGACCCACACTTGGGACACAACAACCCCATGCAGCGTTACAGGCTTGGGGAAGAGTGGCTGGAGAGCTGCCTGGAGGAGAAGGACCTGGGGGTGTTGGTTGACAGTGGCTGAACATGAGCCAGCAGTGGCCCAGGTAGTCAAGACAGCCAATGGCATCGTGGCCAGGATTAGAAATAGCGGTCAGCAGGACCACGGAAGCGACTGTACCCCTGGACTCAGCACTGCTGAGACCACACCTTGAGTATTGGCTTCAGTTTTGGGCCCCTCAATACAGAAAGATATTGAGGTGTCGGAAAGTGTCCAGAGAATGGGAACAAGGCTGGTGAAGGGGCTGGAGAACAAGTCCTGTGAGGAGCAGTTGAGGGAACTGGGGCTGTTTAGCTTGGAGAAAAGGTGGCTGAGGGGAGACCTCATCACTGTCTACAACTACCTGAAAGGGGGCTGTAGCAAGGTGCAGGTGTCTTCTCCCAAGTGGCAGGTGATAGGCCAAGAGGAAGTGGCCATAAGTTGTGCCACAGGAGATTCAGACTGAACATTAGGAAAAATTTCTTCATGGAAAGAGTGGTCAGGCACTGGAACAGCTGCCCAGGGAGGTGGTGGGGTCGCCATTCCTGGAGATGTTTAAAAGACTGGTAGATGAAGTGCTTAGGGATCTGGTTCAGTAGTGGACAGGTACAGCTGGACTCAGAGTTTTTTTTCCAACCAAGAGATTCTATGATTTTATGTACACTAAGATCACAATATCCCACCAATGAGGCAAATATAAAAAGTGAAATAAATTGTCAGGTAGAAAAAGCAAATGTAAAAGCTGTGGCAGTGTTATGAACTGAATTTTTACCACCTGTGCTGAGGCAGTCTGTCTTGAAACACAGCGCTCTCATTAAAGGCCCTCCTCATAACATGAGCTCAGGAGTAAGCCATGCTTGTTACAGACGTGTTTTCAGAGCTGTGCTAGCTGAAGATCCTATCAGAACGTGATTTCTAACCCAGCAACAGCACTTTTAACATGCTTCTAGCAAAAATCTTCCCTGTCCTTCTCTGAGATCGTTCTCTTTTTACAAGGTGTAACATGCCTTGAGGGAGTTTTGGGGTTTTGGAGTTTTTAATCAGTTTGTCTGCATCCTAAGCCTCAATTCATGAAGAGCAGAATCCCATCCTGCCTTGTACAGAACAATTGTGAACTGAAATAGTAAATATGCTGCAAAGAAATTCTCTAAGAGACACAGACAAAAATTAGACAGACATGAGAAATGGAAGTCATCTGCCAGTGTCCCAGTACAGACTTAACCACGGGTCCCACTGCCTAAGCTCATTTCTTCTCAGAAAACTGTAATTCACATGTCTTTACTATACATTTTAAGCCTTAAACAAAAGGCATCTCTCTCTGCCCCTAATACTGATTCAAAATCTAAGTGAAGAGTACTCCTTCTAGTACTGAAAGGGGCTCTTGATCAGGAATGCAGGGATAGGATGAGAGGGAACGGTTTTAAGCTGAAAGAGGGGAGATTGAGATGAGATTTTAGCAAGAAATGTTTTCCTGTGAGGGTGGGGAGGCCCTGGCACTCCCCACCCTAAGGTTGCTTAGAGAAGTGGTGTTTGTTCCATCCCTGCATGTGTTCAAGGCCAGGCTGGATGGGGCTTTGAGCAACTGAACCAGAGGAAGATGTCTGGAACCGGGTGGGCTTTGAGGTCCTTTCCAACCCAAACCATTCTATGATTCTGATTCTAAGAGAATTTGGAATGAGGCAAGAGGAAGTCTTGTCACCATTACTCTAAATACCAAAGGTGCACTAATCCTCCATTTAGAAGAGTCAAAGAAGCCTTGCACGGGCCACAGCGAGCCAACGCCATGCCAAATACTTATTGGAAACAGAAACACTTCCAGCCAGTTTTTCTCACAGTTATAAGCAGCAATGCTCTGGTTATTAACCATGTAGTCATATAAGCAACTTTTTGTTGAGGTGTATCCTTTGTGGGTCACACACGAGAGCTCAGTCACTCTGAATGAAAGCCTACTGTGAAGTTATCCTGGAGTTCCAGCCTACAAACTTTAAATAAGATCCTTTCTGCTCTCTTCCATAAGAAGGAACTGATAAACATCTGGTCTTTGGAAATTACTTTGTGATGTTTGGATTTTGTACCAGCAAACCACTCTCACACACTGTGGTACATCATCACATGATCCTGTACTTTTCCAAGAAAAACCTAGTAAAATGAAAATACTTCATTACCATGAGCTCTTGTTTCTGAAAAGTTACATAATTACACTGCAATCTCTTATAAGATCTTATTTATTTTAGCTTTAATTACTCACTTCAATGAAAGGATTATTTCATAGAATAAATCTTTTCATTTATAAAAAATACAAGTAGGGTTTTTTGCTTCACTGTATATGTTTTGTTTACCACTTGCCAAACTGTTATTTCATCTATGTGAAAAGAAAACTGGACTGAATACATATGAAATAAACTATTGGCAAGGGAAGTGCAGGGGTCTGCCATTGAGAAGATTATAGTCACAAGAAATGCCTTTTACGTTTTCCAAAATCAGCGAACTTAGTGAGGAAAAAACCCTCATAAAAAGGCAAAGAAAAGACTTCTATGAAAGGAGAAGGGATTTTTCAGGTAACTCTGAATTTACAAGTTATTTAAATTATCCTCAAAAGACTTGCACACGTCAATTGTCTGTTCATGAGAACGAGAGAGTTCACTACACTGAGGAAAGATAGAAAACTACACATGACTGTTTTTATTCAAAGCCCATTTTCCCCACATGTTTAGCCAGACTAAAAACTCCTGATTACACCATCAACAATTCCGATTAGATTTTGTGGAAAAAATAACTTAAGTTTTGCAGTTTTCATGAATTTTTATTCCATCTTGCTTAGTCTGTAAGTCCATAATCTTTTTCAGCCAAAAAGGAACACGGTATTTCCTTCATTTGAGAGATCAAAAGCAAAAATATATTAAAAAGCAAAGTTCTCACATGTATGCATGATTCACTGTAGCCTTACAGTTAATTCCAAGTCAGGAATTTGTTGTACACAGTGTTTGCATCTCTTTTATTCTCTGCTGAGGTAGAAAATTGTTTTCAGCCAAATACATGCTTGTAAAATTTTAAATGAAATTATTTCCTTAAGCAGCCTCATCTCATCAGACTTCCACAGATTTAGTTCCCAGAAAAGCTTTCTAAATGTAGTGTTCCATAAGTAATCTTGGAGATGGAATGTCAGCAGGTAAGGCAGCACATGTAAAGAAAAAAAGTATTGTAAAGGTGCTACGTAAGTTCAATGTTCTAAAGAGGTGTTTCCTAAAGTTTATTATAGTATGTATACACTTTAGATTATCAGTAATGTACTGCTAAGAATCAGATCAAATTATACCATCAGCTATTTCATGCTATTCTTTGTCTATAACAGTTCAACTATGCAGCTAAGCCAAGTTTACACGTCTTTCAAATACACAACAGCCAAAACACAGAATAACACGGACACCTATGAAATACTCACTTGAAAAATCATTTTAAAGCTAGTAATTTTTTCACAATTTTGCAAAACTTTACAAGTGGAAAACCAATGAAAGTGAGATTGAACCCCCTGTAAAAAAACATACAAGAGCAGAAATAAAACTTGGACTGTGTTCAAGGATCTCCAATTGCCCCTTTTCTGCTGGAAAGGCACATTCCTTTCTAAATCCAAACCAAAAAGATGGGAGAAGTTATAGGACAAATGAAACTGTCCTTTTATCCCTGTCACAAACACAAATTTCATTCAAATATAGCTATTACACAGGAAGTCACACTTCCACAGCACAGCACCATATACTGTTGGAATAAAACGCTTACATGTCTTATTAGCAGAAATTGTTGCCTTTCAACTCTGTTTTCATCTTGCCCTAAGCAGCTCTCAGAAGATCCTAGCAGGTATGAACATGCTCTCTTAATTCCAGAACTGGATTACTGCTGTAACAGATTTCCAGTTTCAACAAATTATAATCAAGTACCCATTGTGCATAACAATCATCTAATGGCTGAAAAAAAAAACCTTAATAAGGCTTTAATGAAGAAAGCTGGAAACTTGCCAGAATTTCATGGCAGTGCACTCAAAAGGAAAGAGTTGGAATCTGTATTTAAGATGAAGTGAACCCTTTAATCCAGATGGTCAGAATTAAACAAGGCAGTACATGGAAATTTTGATCAAAAGCCAGTACAACATGAAAGTACCAAAATTCCCCCAGTAAACCACTGCTAATTATTTCAGAGGTTGCACATTCATTTTGTGTTGCAAAGAACTTTGAGGAAAATACAATGTGAACGTGTTGCTTTCTCTGTGATAATATCCACTGACTTTTTTTGACGAACGCGTGGAACAATTTAGCAGCAAGACGTCTACTTGCTGGCATTTATTTGGGGAAATATTTGCACAGTTACATAATAAAATTTTAAAGGGATTTGCAAAATTAATTATAAATTATTTCAGATTATTATACACACAGTTTTAAGATGCAGCTGAGTAAACTATGGCTGCTGCAACAGAAACTTTAAAAGGCCTTAGTTTCAGTGCTGTATTATTAACACACATGACACACAGTTTCAGTTTGCTCTCCTCTCTAACCCTCTCGGAACTGCTGACACTGTCGAGCAGTATCAGCTTTCCCGACTCATCTCCCAGTCAGCAGAGAGGATGTGAGATTTCCTATTTTGCATACACCCCAATAAAGGGATTTTTCTTCAATATCAACTTGTCACTGGATGTGAGTGAGCAGGCCAGCTCCTGGCAGAGTTATGTTCGATGAGTTACAACAATATCATCAGATATCAAGGGCATTCATAGCCTGTAAGTCGTAGAATCATGGGATGGTTTGGGTTGGATAGTTCCTCAGCTCCTCTGTAATAAAAATTCTTCTGCAAAGTTTTTTTATCTTAATGAAATAAAACTTCTGTAATATACATTAATGAATTACAGAATCACAGAATCATTAAGGTTGAAAAAGAGCTCTAACATGAAGTCCAACCATCAAAATTTGAAATCATGGAGTCCAGTCAAGCCTGAACTTACACAAAACCAGCAACATTTTATTCTCCTAAAAACACCCAAACTAGAACCCTGTTTGTACACCTAATCATTCTGATGCTTACACCCATTTACTCGATCTTTTTGCTGAAGCCAAACCAGTGCTGAAACATGATATAAATCACTCTTTCAAGTTAGGAATACTGATTCAGACAAAAAAAATAAGGAATGCTTGTGGGGATCTTTGAAACAGACACAGTGGGCAAATCCCAGTGTCTAGAGAGCTGTGTTGCCTCACAGCATCTCGTTCCCTCCCTTAGCCCTGTGAACATTGGAGCACCATCTGTCATTTGTGCATTCTTCTCCTATCTCTGCGCTGTTCCAGAGAACCACAAAGCTATCTAGCTTTTGACAGAGTGACTCTTTGCTCTTGCTCAAGATAGTTTTACTTGGAAGAAGATCACTGTATCTTTGATTCGTATTTTTCCATTTTATAATTTTCTGACAGCAGTAACCTTTGAAAGTCTGCCAGGCTCCCTTAAATAAAAAAGAACCTGTAAAATCTGATCAGTGTATATCTCTGCACTGATGTCCACATTTATGCTTTATACTTCTGTTATTCACATGCAGATACAGAAGGTGGCTTTAGTTCTCTCTTTGATCTCATCTCTGGCTCCAAAGCACAGAATAAGGTCCACTTGCATGGTCCTATAGTTCCCAATTCTACCTACCAGATTAAAGGAGTTGAGAAAAACTTGTCAAGAACACCAGCAATAGACACAGGTTTGACAAGAAAGTGGAAACTGAGGCTGAAGCCTCTGTCTGAAACTCCAGGCAAAAGGTCCATACTGGCTGCATGATATTTTTCCATTTCTAAATCATAGCAATCACAGAATCATAGAATGGTTTGTGTTGGAAAGGTCCTCAAAGTTCCAAGCCAGGACACCTCCCACTGGATCAGGGGGCTCCAAACCCCATCTAACCTGGCCTTGAACACCTGTAGGGATGGGGCAGCCACAGCTTCTCTGGGAAACCTGTGCCAGGGCCTCCCCACCCTCACAGGGAAACATTTCTCCCTAAGATCTCATCTCAGTCTCCCCTCTTCCAGCTGAAAACCATTCTCCCTCGTCCTATCGCTGCACTCCTTTGATCAAGAGCTCCTCCCCAGTTTTCCTGTAGGATCCAATTTTCCCTGTGAGCTCACTCAGGGTTATCAAAATATTGACATGAATCAAAACCAGAAAAATTGCAGTATCTGAACTGAGTTAAAAGTTGCACTTCTGGTGATATGAGAATATCCAGGATTATTTGCAGATGAAGCAGAAGAAAGTAAACCTTGTCCAAGAGCAGCAACGAAAGCTTTTTATGGGCATGCAACTGCTATCACCTTGGGGCAATGAGCAATCCAATGATGATAATTCCTCCTTACTCCCAATTGTTCAAAGAAAACTCTTCAGCAACATCAATAACATTAGGGTTTCTGCTGTATCAAGAGCTGCTGCTGTCACATTCACCATGTGATTTACTGGAAAATAAGAAATGTCACTTGCAATAGTTTACATGCAGAGCAGGAAAAGCCAATAGCAATGTAACTATTATTATGGTCAACTATTCATCAAAAACAGCTCTGAAAGAAGTAAGAAAACCAAAACAGAACAAAATTGCATGCGATATTTACTAATGAAAAATATAGAAGAAAAGACTTGAGGAAAAAAATATCACCCCAAATAACTGAAAAATGCAAAAAGAAGTAGAAAGACAGCAGCTGGGCTATGTAACCACACTAATCTGGCTCTTCTTCCAGAACCCATGGAAATCAATGAAATATCATACTTGGTCCTGTATCTGTGCTTGCTAATTGGAATAGCATTGAGTCATGCTTCAAAGCTCTACTCTCTCTGCTGCTACAGGAGAATTCTTAGTATAATTAAGTTAAAAATGACACAATACGATACTGAAATAAACACTAGAGAACAAATTATTAAAGAATACTCATTAAAATGTCCCCCCAAATCAACATATTGTTTATTTGTGGAAGGCTTGCAATTGTTTTATAAGGGAGTCATAAAAATTCCTCACTCACCAGGAGTCCATTCATGAGGGCAATGAATTTCCAGAGAACCTGATTTTTTTAGACAACTTAAGAGAAATATTTTTGGATAGAAATTTAAAAAAATGTTTCTAGCTAATAGTTTTATTCCTTAAAATGAGCGAAGACTTGCCTACAATGTAAACAATGAATTAAACAGAAAAACAAAGAGCACAAGTCTGGTAACTTAAATACAATGCCCATTGTCTGGACTTCCTTATTTCCATGAAGAACATCTGATTTTCATTTTGGATTAGAACATTCTGCTAAAATTACCAATATACTGGGATCTAATATAATTTAATTTCAAAATTAACAACTTCAGATACGACCTGATCATAACCAGTGTTCCATAACTGAGAATTGACACTCTAACTCTAGAAACAATTGTTCAAACCTAATGTTGCATCCCAGTTGAAATAAGCTTTGATGATCACAGAGCAAACAGTAGTTCTCATCACTAAAAAAACCCACATAAAACTCAGCTCAACCGGCAGCTATTGTGACTGTTTAGCCAGGAAAAATCTGGCTGGTGACTTGATATATTTGCAATTCCAAGAACTTCCAGTATTTTTCTATGAAGAGATACACAACTGCCAGAGATAAAAACAAGACTTAAAACGGGCTTAAGTTAATAGCGAGAACAATAATGACCAACTTCTCTCTGCTATTTCCCTTACTTGGCCATTCTGATCAGAATATAAAATGTAGAGATGCAGGTTGAGCATATGAACAGGCAGGAACAGAAGGGGCTCCTTCTCCTTTTTCTTTGTGTGTGTAAATGTATACGGGAATTGTTCGTCATGTCACTGTGCTCAACAAGGAAAAAAATGAGTGACCCGAGGGGCCAACAACAGGTTTAATCCACAAGGCTCCATAACTACAGTACAACACATAGTCCAACTTTTAGCCCACTCTTTTAATGCAATTCTGGGGAAATAATAGCATTATTTAGGAGACACACACAAAATAACATATAATAAAATAAAATACAAACCCCTAAGCTCCAATAGAAAGTATAGAAAGCCCTAATACAAAAGGCTGACAGAAAACATACAGGGAAGAAACTGAGGGACTGACTCATGTCTGAACTCACTACTAGATGTCTGGTTTTGACTATATATATATATATATATATATATATAAAAAACATAAGAAAAAGACAGAGGTTGCTGCACCTCTAACGCAATAACTACATTTATGTGTATAGCCTCAATTTTCCTTCGGAAACCATGAAATACATTAGGCCACCTCATAGCATATCTAAAGAAAACAAATGACATACCAATGCAGTACTTAATTCTCATCTTAAGTCCTGGTCTTTGTAAAGAACAAATTAAAATATTTAAATACAAATCAAAATCAATTTAAATACAAAGCAGTTAACAGCTTCGCAGTAACAATATAATTCGTCAAGCAGTTGTTGAAAATCAAAGTGTTTGCAAGTCCAGATAGAATAAATGCCACATTACATATTTATCCAGATTACTGTAAAATGATAAAAAGGTGGAAGGAAAATTCTGCATTTTTTTTTAACATGAAAATCTGCTCAGGGGAAGTGCAAGAAAGAACCATTTATTAACAGCATTTTTGTACGGCATTCTGATAGAAAAATAAGTCTATTATTGAAAAGTGAATTGTTTAGAAGGATTCTGATGTCAACTTACCACTATTGTTATTATAAAATAATAGAAATACAATAGGAATCTAGAATTGTTTATTGTTCATCATTAAGTAAGTCTGTAAATCTGGAAGTTGAAAAGATGAACATTTTCCTTTCAGATCATGCAGATGCACACTTAAAATAAAACACACAGATTATACAAACCAGACGCTCAAAGCTAATACAAATAGGTGTGAATCAAATAGAGAAATTATGGGCAACAGGAGATGAGAGAAAAAGCATGATGTTGTAGTTGAACACAAAGTAAACTGCAGGTTGGATTGAAGTAAGTGAATGAGAGAGCAGAATCGCAGTGCTGAAATGACAGTGCTGCTATGTCTGTGGAAACGAGAGCAATACTGAGAAAATGTAAAAAATAACAAGAATGGAAGGTTTAAACAAAAGTATATTGGAACAGGACGGGAGCATTTTATACTAAATGGCAAAAGCACAATAGAACAATGAGACGGTTTGAATATTTAAAGCAAAACATTTGTGGCCCATGAATGAAATAGTTCAATCTCCCAACAACAACAACAAAAAAGTCACAGTAAAAGGGAAACCAGGAAAGTACTGAAGAGGAAAAAATAATAATAGGTGTTTGCATAGTAACACCACCTGTGACTACGTTATCACAAGCACAAGGGAGAGAATAAGAACTGTCTTCGTCCAAACAGTTTTAAGAACACCTTGAGAGAGAAATATTAGCTGAATGCTTGCAAGACAAATAAATTCCAGCTGTTGATTTTTGTGGACAAATTTTTCCTAATTGTCACTAACATCAGTAGGAGAGTTTCCATTCCTCCCTTCTGTCCTTGCTCTCTAAAGACAAACAGAATGAACAGACTGTGAGCATTTAAAGGTTTGAATTCTGTGGTGCCTTGGAAAAATTAAAAGCTATGCAATGCAATTTGGTTCAATGCAATTTGGTGCACAGGTTTTGCAAGGCAATATGCAATACTGCGGATCAGAAAACACTTTCTGCAGTGTTGGCTCTGCAGACACCCCTTTACTTCTGAATGAATTTCCAATACAAGGTGCTTAGGCAGGTCACGGGGGCGGCTCTGTGCTCTAAACAGCACTGATGCAGTTCTGACTGATCCTTCTCCCTCCTCTCTGCTTCTCTCCCCACCTACATTTGGCACGACTATACACACCCCACACCGGTGCTTCTCAAACACAAGGCACCGCTGAGCGTATCAGGCTGCTGATTTGGGCAGGTGGTGACAGAAACCACATTTGACTTTTCATTGCATAAAAAAATAGCCCAAACAGTACACTGTTAACAGGCGTTAATACATCACTCTCAAACATTCTGGCCTATGTTGAGCGTCTCACCTCCAGAAACCACTCAACATGCACCTGCGTTCTTTTTTATGCTCTCTCTTTGCTGTATCTACCCAGGGATTCATCCTACAGTTGTATGATCTACACTTCAAAGACTACAAAGAACAATGTATATGAAGAATTATAGGTTTTGTTCTGCAGGGGAATCATTTATTAATGCTGAAAGCTTAATTCAGTCATCAGACACTATTTGAAGAGAAAGAAAAAAAAAAAGTGTCACGGAATAGTTAGATGAGGAACCTATTTCAGCTTTTAAGGTAGTTTGATCCCAAATTCAAAACTGAGACAACTAAGAAAGAACTTTTCCAACTTATGAAATTGGAACTCATGCTGGATTCCATCCAAGTCTGTACCTCAAAACCAAAAGGGACTTAGTCATATTTTTACATAACCAAATCCCTGAGTCACATTACAGAGGAATAGCAACATGAAATTCAAGAACCTTTCTGCCATTAATTTCTTTTTATAGTGTTGCTTGCAAAAAACAAATGTTGTAAGACTATTTCAAAACTTAAAAGCCTTTCATCATTGGATATTGCTCATTTCTCATTCAGATTGAGGAACGCTCATGTTAATACATACAACACTAATTCTGCACTATGGTAACAAGAAAAAAAAGATGATAGCGCAGCTAACTCTAACAACCCAATAAATAATTTGTAATTAACCAGCTGTTAAAATACTAATACTTTCAAAACATCTTTGCAGTACTACAGACTTCATATAATGGAATGGAATGCAGCCACCTAGAAACTAAAGTTACTGGATGTCACTCCAGTCTCTTGTCTGGGTTAATGAAGCAATGTTAAAATGCAGCCTGTTTTACACAGCTGAGATTAACGGAATGATAGAATTGACATGATATGCATCCACAGTACTCCTAATGCAAATTAAAGAGAGACTTGCAGCAGCTCAGCATGCCACAGTGCAGCTGGCAAGTCTGAATTTCATCATCCCTTCTAATTACGCTAACCCTGACAAAATTTTGGAGATGCAGCAGAAAAAAGACAAAATTAAGTCCTTTTTTTTCTAAAGACATGTTTTCCCACTTCCTCTTTGCCTGTGGCTTGCAATCGTTGTTCTTCTGAACCCCTCTATGCCCCTCTTAAACTCAGAACATCTAAAATTAACTCATTCAGTGTACCCAGCATGTCAC
Source organism: Dromococcyx pavoninus (assembly GCA_033558185.1). NCBI lineage: Eukaryota > Metazoa > Chordata > Aves > Cuculiformes > Neomorphidae > Dromococcyx > Dromococcyx pavoninus. The sequence goes on from JAUMJL010000182.1 coordinate 564,511, forward strand.
CAAGGTCGTCTCCTTTCAAAGAACATCAGTTGTCGACCCCTTGGTCTGCCCTGAGGACACTACAGTGGAGGTTTCTGATGGTCCTCAGTTCTGGCCCTGCTCAGACACACACCTCCAGTGCACCAGCACGGCCCTCACTCAGCCTCCTGCAGACGCCCACTGCTCCCACTACTTTTAGTCTCCAAGACGCAGACCACAGACACCTCCTCCACAAATGCAGCAGACTATTTCCTCTCTCACATGCAGAGGAGCAAGAACACTTCCAAGAAATGTGCTTGAATTGATGTCTTGATCATGTCAATTCTGATGCATGTCACTCCAGTTATAAAGACTACTCGTTTCACTTCTCTGTGCAAATTCTCAGTTTACTACTTTCCGTAAATTATCGAGCAATTTTGAGACTTAAAGAATAGTAAAATAAAATCCTTCATTCACTCAGCATCAGTTGAAAGCTGTTAAACCTGCTGACTCATCTCACCAGCATTTCCTGTGCTTCATTAATTCTAGAGCTAAACATTTTCAATGAAACAATGAAGTTCTACATAACTCAAACCAGAAGCACCTATAAATCCTTCAATCCATTGGCAACCTCTTTAATCCAAAGTAATCGTGTTTCCTCATACAAGTCTTGTGCTGTCTGTAATAGCATTCACTGTAGTAACAACACTCAGTGTTCTGGATTTCTTGCATGCTTGAAGTATTAACCAGATCCCATATTTAAATACAAAATTAGAGATCTCTCAATATGTTTCCTGAAACAGATATGGTAATCAGTGTCTTGTGTTGTCTTCCCCCCTCACTCAATCAACTTTGTGAAGCTGTAAACAAAGAGAGTAAAGAAAACTCCCACTTTACAATCACAATGAAGGATAGCAGATTTTAGGCTAGTGCTGGTGAACTTCATTCTCCCTGGAAAACAAGAGGCTCAATGATCAAGACATTCATTCTTCAATTTAGAATTTTTTTTTAATACAAAATTTTCCTGTGTCTTAAGTGAGCCTAAATCCTAGCAGCTTTCCAAATACACTACCCTTTCCCTAGTATTGTCCTGAAACTCATGTAGAATCCTCCACCAGCTGTTACTTAGGAAGTAAGCAGGACACTGATGCTACGTTATAAAAAGTGGTATTTTCTTTTTTTTTTATGATCAACTTTGCTTGAGTTTAGCCTCATTTAATGGAAATATCATGTTTGTGGTCTTTATGCCTCAATTTAACAAGAATTTATTTAACAGCAAGTATTACCTCATTTTCCCAGATTCCCCATAACCATCTCTAATTGTATAAAAAATAAATTCACTGTCAGCTCCTTGAACTTTATCAACACATTTCAGCTATGATCAAGATTTTACTTTGCTGGTAATCAAAATGCAACCTGCAGCATAAATCTAAATACTAAACACACATTAAACAATACTAAATCACATATTAAATGCATTAAACAATTGGATCCAATTTATAAGTTCTAGAATAAATCCAGAAAGAAGAAATATCAAGAGAGTAGCTCCAACCAACTCAAAACCCTTAAGTCCAAGAAAGGCAGGGTTTAAAGTATTTCATTACTCATCTAAAAGAGTGAGCTATGCAGTCTAAATCCAAAGGCTGCTCCCATTTAACCCATCCCTCTCTTTGGGGAGCTAAGGACAGCTGGAGAGGTTGATGACCATATCAATATCTACGCATGCTGCTGTCGTGATTGTATGCTAGCACAGCTGGTCAAACTCACAGAGTATGTATAATTAAGGATAGAATCCTTTCACAGGAGCTTGCCTGCTCCATTGTGTCATCAGAGAAAATGCAAAGTATTGTGAAGGCAGCAAGGAAGCCAACAACTGTGACTGCTCTTCAGAACACTGCCATGATTGCCTGTGACGATCAAGTTAAAACAGACCACCCAGCAGCCATTCACAAACGAAAGCTACAACAGATGCTCTTTAATTCTTTATCTGAACGAACCTCAGTCATACAGCTTCCATGATTCTTAGTATTTAGCCAGACTCATGCAAAGAGGTTTCTGTTGGAAGCTGGAAATAATACCTTTGTACTTGCCCCTTCTTTGCCCGTTACAATTTTTAATTCTACCAAGAATGAAAATCAAGCCTCAATTTCGTGACTGTTCCAGAAAACACATAAAGAAAATCAGAATTTATTCGGTATAAGACTATTTGCCTGTGGAGAAAGAGACTTAACTTGTTTCAGTGACTGATATACTCCACCAGTCAACTCTATTCCTTCACAAATGAGAGCACAGAAATCCTAGGTACAGCCGTGTGATGCAATATTATCACTGTTTTGGTAGGCACCATGTGTGGCAGAGGCAGATCCACATATTAGTACATATAAATCACTCAGGAAGAAAAAAGTCTATATGACTGCCAACAAAGACAACTAATATGAAATGCATGTTTTTACAAGGGCTACTCAAAGAAATAGCATTTGTGGGAAAAATGAGTCATAGGACAGCAAACTTCATCTACTACAGTTACTCAAACTGAGAAGACAAAGGGAATTAGATTTTTTTTCAAATAACTAAGAAACATTAGAAAAAACAGCTGTTGTACTGAAATAATTTTAAATAGTTTTGTTATGCCTTCATATTCTCTTCCAGTAGCAGTTTTCTTTTTCAGCTTGCATTTTGGGTTTGCTCTTGTTAGCACACTGTCTCTGTAGAGACAAGATAAATAAACTTTTCAACAACATAAACCCCTTTAAACCTGTATCTCTTAGCCCCTTTCCCCTTGAGAGGCTGGAAAGTAATTACTTAATTCTTTACAGGTTTATTTGGGCGTCCTTCTCTATTTCTGTGACTTTTCTTTCTGCTTCAGTTAAAAAAGAATAAATAAGCGTCTTGGCAGTTATCTCCATCTAAATCACAGTCTGTATCTTGTCTTGCAGGGGATCAAATTTATTGTCAGGTAGGCTTGAATCATTACTTCCAAATTATAGAAATTTATTTTATGTATAATAAGTACTCAAATGTAACCCACATTTTAAGATGACAAAGTAACAACGTGCTCATATATACACAACGTTTCTCCAAAATTATTTCTATAATTTCTCTGCTTTAAGTTCAGATCAGACTAATTTTATTATGTCTGCTTTTGTATTTTAACTGGACTAGTCAATTCACTTCTTAATTTGCTATACCTGCTTATTTTGATTGCTGTGTTTGTTTAACAAAAAAAGCAGACACGTGTTCCGTGGGACTAAAGACAGGCAATCCACAGAACCACACAGCGAATCAGTCCGAAGGGGCTTCAGGAGGTGACCCTACCAACCCCACCTCAAGCAGCACCACCCACAGGACACTGGGCCATGCCTGGACAGCTTTTGAGTATTTCCAAGGATGGAGAGTTCACAGCCCCTCTGGGCTAACTGTTAACCTAATGTCTTATACAGGTAACCATTTTCACTGACAACCAATGACCACCTAGGAAACTTGATGTTCACTTTTCACATTGTCAAGAGTATCAAAATTACCATCAAGGCCTAAGGACTTCTGCCTTTGGTGACAAAGTGCTAATGAGTTAAGAAAGTTAAAGACAAGATTTTCACTTCATACCAAGGTTTGCAACTCTAACTTTTTTAAGAGTATGCTGTTAAATTTCTAAATCGAGCATTTTCCCCTTATCAAAGCCATTCATATTTACCCAGGAAACCGCATTATCTTAAGGCTGCTGTACAATAATTAAAGGACTTCAAAAATCATCACACCAGCAGAATGACAACAGCTTGCCTCTCTATGAAAACAACATTTGCTCAGTAACTCAAAAGGTGCTTTTGCTTCATGAAATATTACATGCCAAGTATAGTTTCGGTGTCCTAGAATCAACACTAAGAGGACACAACAATTCATTGTTCATTAATTATTACCTACAGCAGCATTTTTATAGGTTGAGACCAAGAAAACAGAAACTCATCCTAAAATTTATTTTTTAAAACATTATGTTCACTAAGCTTAAAAATGAAACTGTTTTCTGTGGGCAAGATTTTTGTGCACGTAACACTACAGACTTTTAAAATGTCTCTTCATTAGCTAACTTCCACTTACGAGGAGATGACTCTGTCAGCTTGACCTTAAATCAGCTAAGAGAAGTCATTGCTAAGGAAAACTTATCGCTGAAGCAATTCTTACCTTCTCAGGCAAAAGCAGGCTAATCTTGGAATCAAATCTGGGGTTTAACTATGGAATTGGTAATTAATTTTTATCACTCCTAAGCTATCACACGGGCTTTCCAGGACTCTAGCAAATTCCATAGCACAGCAAATTTCAGCTAAAAGCTAAGTTATAATGTGTTCAGGAAAAAGGTCATGTGAAAAGGAAACTTCAGGAGAACCTGAACTAGAATAAGGCAAAGAACATACCAGTACTTTGTTGACATGTTCAGTAGAGTGTAAATATCTGGACAAAATTCAGAATCAAACAGGGAACTCGGGAGGCCAGTAACAGCTCAGTTCGTACTAATTTTAAAGGTTATTCAAATTTGCCTGTTTTACAAATTTCTGCAAAATTAGTAGCAACTTTAGCCAACATTTACATTATAGTAGCATTATGGATGTAAATCTTTAAAAATATCATGCTGGTAAATTCTTCCATACTTCATAAAGAAGCAAACTCAAAAACATTTTGAAAATTTAAATTGAGAAGTAGTTTAAAACAGATTTTCCATGTGAGATTTCCACATAGAAGTAGGTCTTAATGTTGATATTTTGTTATTAAAATTTGTGATGCTTAATTTCTTCGGATTGTCACGTGAAAGCAAATTTGCAATCATAGGCATTAAAGAGATGTTGTGGTAACATCTGCATGATTTTTCAAAAACTCTTCGCATTGTAATCAACTTTATTTAGTACCTCTTACTAGTTCCACCTATATTTACAAGAAAATCAGTAGTTTACAGTGTTGGAAAAAAAAACCTACTACTGTTTGTAGCGAAAGGTCTTGTAGTCAAAGCTACACATTGCCAAATACCAACGCGTTTGGTGTATGTGGCAACTGACAGCACAAGCTCTCTTGCCACAAGAGAAGTTTTAGAGACATTTGCAGAGGAAATACAGATTGTGAGAAGAAAGCAAACAGTGTTAATAACTAAATACTGTAGCAGACAACACTTAACGGTCTACAAGACGTACAGAGTACATTAAAAACTGAGTGGATGGCGTGTATTCATACATAATACAGTAACTCAATTAACTTTCAAACATGCAACAATTTAGTGAATGGCAGAGGTAGACTTGCCTCAAGAAATTCATAGCACCTTTGGGTAAGGCTACAACAGAATGTGTTTATTGAAATCTGCATCTGGTAGTGATTTGTCCAGCAGCAAACTTTTCCTCTTTTTCACCCAAATGCTCTACAGGGGCCCATACACTTTGCAACTGCTCGCTTGCACTGAGATGCACATTGAATAATTTATGGGCTTAATTATAAAACAAAGTTTATCAGCATGTTTGTCTGTGTTATGTAATTTCTTATTCTTCACATGAGAATAATGGAATGCATCCTGAAAAGTCTATTCATTCTTCATTGTAACAAAATATATTGGAATGGAAGAGATTTAATCACTAAATTATTTTGCTTCTCCCTTCTTTACTGGAGATTTTTCCTTTACAGGAAAAGGAGTCACTCTAGCTTGAAAATCTTTCTACAAGACAATTATTCTCTTCCTCCTCACCCTTCTCCCCACAAAAAAAAACAAAGAATGAGGGTTATGATCCTAATTTGCCAAATATTGTTTCAGCAGTGACATACCTCATTCAAAACTGTGTCCTAGCCCAAAAGACAGTTTCGTTTTTATAAAGCCTCCTCTTTAAAATACTAGTTGGATATTTTGGAAAATGCTTGTTTTGCCCTCACCACCTATCTAATTCCAAAGCCCACAAAGAAAGAAAACAAAACCATCCTGTAAAGCACTTGTATGTCAAGGCAGTTGGACAACTCAATATTAGGATATTATAAAGACATGCAAATACTGTAAGAATAATGTTGACAAATGACATATATATTATGACCTCTAGGGTACTCTCTTCTGTATATATATAGTAATGAAAGAGTGAGAGGCAGACTTTCACACTATTATTCTCACTGTTAGTGCCCATTGCCACATATTTGATAATTTTTCCCCCTACTATAAACTTTGATCCCATATAAAAAATAAAACTCGCGAGCACCACTCTTTAACTTCTCAGTGACAAACCTGCAATCTAACTGTTGAAGCACACAGCTGAGAAGAGGGAGAAGTTATTTTACCATTTTGAACAAAATAAGAAGTTTGAGTATTAAATCTCTTAGATATTTAATGTTACCAGTAGTTCTTACTGACCAGGTAACAAATCTCTCTCTCAAACACATAGTCTGTGTGGTCAAATACTAGTCCTTTTCCAGGCAAAGAGAAGTGGGAACAGAGTACAAGGACAAGGCAAACTACAAGCCAAAACATTCGGATCCAATTATGAAGAGAGATTTCAGTATCTTGGTGTGTAACTCCCCATGAATTCTAAGGTGTGAGACTTCTTGAAAATTAGGCTAGAATTTATAGGAAATTCATATTCTCACCTCCACTGTTTCAAAGGGAAGTACCCCTCCAGTGATTCCACATCAGTTCTTAAGGCATGGTTGTTAAGCATTGTTTGATCTTAAAACTTTGGATAATCATAAGGGAGGTAGAGGAAAAGCACTTGGAAGAATTCTGCTCCACAGGCAACACCCTTGATCACCCTTCTTTCAGTTTAGATTATATAGGAATACATTTTGTGCCTGGATGGTAGACTTTTGTGTCTGGATGATGAGATTTTGAGTCTATGCCTGCTGATGGAGCAGCCAAAACACTCAAGACAGTTTTTCCTTACCTACATACAGGGTAGGTGAAATGGAAACATGGAAAACTATACCAAGATATTATGTGACAGAGATACACAGCACTTCTTTCTCAGTCAAGTATCAGAAGGGTGGGAATGTTCCCAAAGAAAAAGGTTTATCTTCGTTCCATACGGAAAAAGCACTTCCTGTCCAAAGCAGGAAATAAAGAAGCCACAGGGAATATTTAACATGATGAGAGTGTTGTGCTGCACTTGCATGTGCTTCATGCTCTGTCTCTAGTTAACACCAAGAAACCACCCTTTTGCAGTCCTCAGTCCTATCCTTCCACATCAGACAGTTGGGTCCTCACTGCTTCCTCATCTAATCTGCTTGTTAAGCAGTGTTAATTGCTTTTATGAATCTTTCACAGACTCCAAGTGGCTGAAGTTCTTGGTGCCCACAGGGGCTATACCTAGGCTGTGGAAATGCTTTACAAGTACCAAGACCCTGCTTGTTCAATTAGCCATTTGTAAATTCTTCACCCTGTAACACCAGACATTGGCAAAGAAAAGCATTCAACCTGTTCAGTAATAGTAATAGTAACAGTAATAGTAACAGTAACAGTAATACTAATTCATTGCGATGGGTATGAAAACTGTGGGTATGTCTTCTTCTGCCTTATGGAAGAAAATAGTAAAAAATGTAAGTGTACCAAGTTCCACAGAGGTCTGATGAAGTTCTGAAGACATCAACAAATCCATTTTTCAGATTTTACAGCTTCAGTACAACAGTGTACATCAAAACTTTGGGTGCTGTGTTCATCATTAACTAAAAATACTCTAAAATCTTAAATAAAAGTACAATTTAACATCATTTACTATCATGACACAAACTGAAGCATTACTTCATCAGTTCAAATATTCCTTTTTTCGAAACTGATTTAATGAGAACAATTAAAACAATTCATAAAAAAGAAAAGTAGTGTAATCTGACAACTGTACCTGAGGGGCTGTCATTGTTAAACCAGGAAACATAGAATCACAGAAGTCACAGAACCAGTAAGGTTGGAAAAGACGTCTAAGATCATCCAGTCCAACTGCCAGCCTCAACATCAGTAAACACAGACACTTTGAGCCCTCCTGATGGATAATGTTTGACATTCAACAGCGCTAACCTGATCAACACTGCTTATAAAAAGGACAAATAATCCTGCATTATCACTTACACAGGCCAGAGCTCAAAAGCTGCACAGGCATTATGAAGAACACATACTAAATACTGATGCTACAGCAGTTTCATAGCACCTGGAAAGGTGTGATATTGCTAAGGCTTATTTTGGTTTATAGCTCATATAAAATGAGGCACTGACTGCTATTTGTTACATAGCTTTTTCCCTCACATAAAAACTGATGAGACTGTAAGTTTATTCACAGCACTACTTTCTACTTTATAGCTATGCAAGACTTAATGCAAAATTTTATACAGAGGTAGATTTAAACTCTCTCAATATTTTGGCACTATGACAGCAATTCAGAGTTTAATACTTTAAAAAGAAAAAATTACCATCTGTTGCTAACCCAAATGCCATTATTCCATTTCTTTCAGTGGCTTTAATCTATTTTCTTCTATGTACTTGAAATTTCAAACAAAAAAAAGACAGTTTAACCTAAATAGCAGCTTCAACTTAAAAGAAAATTCTTTACACTGAATAATCATAATTTCCTCTGTCTCTGCCCCCAAGTTACCTTACATGTGAACCTGCAGATTTTCCTTTAATTTGACTAATAACTATACAAGTTTAACAAATCTATCAACCTATGCAGCTAATCAGTAGCACCTTTTATTGAAGAATGTCAGCATTTACAAGGCAAAATATTCTATAGGGTTGATTGATTTTTTTTGAGACAAGGTCACATAGGATGTTTACGGCAATGTTCATTCAAACTGATATGGGTAGTGTTTCTATAGATGTCCTCACTTCTAAAATCTCTCTTTGGAATCCAAACATTAACGAGGGCTGACGGATGAAAATATATTTGCTTTCATCCTTGAGCATCCCGGTGGTATGAAATGCTCAAAGAAATTCTTCCATTATGTGTAACTGTCCTTCCCCCTTCTTTCCCTTGGTTTCAATTAGGTAAAATGGTCCTCTCTTTCCTGAAGGGACAAATATACATTTATTCAAATAGATAATGAATCATGAGAGTTTGGGCCCATTGGTTGCTGATGTAAGCTCTAGGAAAAGCATTTGAGTATTAGTAGTAGTAAGAATTGAAGTTATCAGTAAAGTCATTCGGGAAAGACACAGACATGTTTTGGTACGAAAATGAGGAAACACTTCACAGAAATTTCCTCAAAGAGTAGCATAAGGTATCAGCAAAAAGATCATTCTTGGGCTTGTTCAAAGGCTACAAAATTCTGCTTGAACTGTTCTGTGTCGATGTAACAAATAACCTGTCTCTGGCAAAACTCCAACAGCAAAAATGCCATAAATTCAGCAAAATATTGTGGCCAAGGACAGACTGACTAAATCTATTTTAGGCGTAAAACAGCATAGCATAACAACTGGAAAGCACTGGAAATTATACACATTCTAAAATCTACCATAACTGAGACTTTTTTCTCATTTGGACTGCAATCAACAGGAATTCTTTGCAGAAAAAAATTACTATTATTTGAAGATCTGGGAAATATTGCTTAATGACTGAAGAAAAATGGTGACATTAACTGACATCATGAGAAAGCTCAAAAAGAAAAAAACAACCTGCCTCCTGAAAGGAAACAGATTAATGTCTTAAGAAAGACATTCCAAGGCAGGTCTGAATCTGTCAAAGTGAATTTCTTCTGAAATGCACCTGATTAAAAACAGGAAAGAAAACAAAAAAGCTCAGGGACACAGAGAAATCTCAAATACTAATTTTGGTCTACCCATCAGCAATGTCTTTTGTAGGAAATTTTCATAACATCAAGTAAAATTCAGTTCTGAATACTGCTTGGTTAACATTAAAAAACTGTTACATCACAGAACTCACTACTATAATACTGTTGAAGTTTGGGTTTTCTGGTTTGTTTGGGATTTTTGGTAATTGTATTATTGTTTCAGCATCAGATACGTTGCATAATATCATGCAGAATCAGAATCAAGCAGGATTTTTCTGATAGCAAAGCACACTGGAAATTCTGATTTTTTTTTTTCCCCAATTTGGATAACCCCAAAATTCACGTTTAACACCAGCTGCCTATCATACAGCTAGGCCCTGTCCCCCAAGAAATGGCTGAAAAAATGGAGAGGCACAAACTTCAAAGATGTTTCTGTACTTTCTCCTATTTAAAGACCTCAAAGTATTTTAATAGCATCACTTTCTGGTTTTCTTTTTTGTTTTTTTTTTAAATTAATCCTACCTTTCTACAGGACAAGAGTTCTAACTGGCATTGTTTGGGATACAGTAAACCAGCACAGCAAGGGGATTCTGCAAATGCCAAACAGCCTTCGTTCACTGACTGCAAGAACTTCTCATATTAACCACAGACACAGTGGATCACATTGTAATAGACAAAAAACTTGAAGTACTAAATTACTGAAGTAAAATGACATAGATTCGTCACCTGCTGGCACCAATATCTGACCGTTATAATTGAATTCAGAAATATGAACTCTTGTCCAGATTATTTCTTCCAAAAGTCTTTATGATCGTCTCAGATTGCAAGAGTTCTACCACTTCCTGCATTTTAATCAGCCATAAAAATGGTGACAATTTTATTTCTTTTGTGTATCTTATGATTTTATTTCATCCTAATAAAAGCACACTATATAGTAAAGCTTCCTAAAGCATTCAAGTAATTGAAATCCAAGGTAAGAAAGCGCATTTGGTTTTTATTAAGAACAGAGAGAAATTAAGTTTCTGTATTTCTAAAAATGGATATAGCCAAAAAAGTCTTGTATAGAAATTCAATTGCACATAGTACAGTGAATTCAAGCAAAAAATCCACTTCACCACTACTACCACTCCTTCCTTCACTACATTTCAATAGACACTTCACTCCCAGAGATTTCAAGAGCACTTACATATGTTCAAGTAAGGATAAGCTGGTTACTTTGCCTAATCGGGCCTTGAAGAACAGTGGCAGTGGTTTCCAAAGAGAAAGGGTAACAATAAAACAAGTACCCTTGAAGAATTAAGTTTCTTAGAAAATGAAGGGAATGGATTTTGCACAACTATGGAATAATCCCAACTACAGGTTTTATTAATGTGCCAGTTTTTACTTCCAGAAATGTGCCACACCAGCAAAAATTCATCTTTAACACAGAGTAGTCGAATGCACATCAGGAAAGCTATGATTTTAGACCAGATTAAATGCAAAGAGCTCTCCACACCAGCAAAAAAAAAACATACTCTGCAGGGTTACAGCTGGTGTATGTGGCAGGCAAACTAGCTGGTTTTAGAGATGCATCGTGATACCTAACCATCACTGGGCAGCCAGCCAAGTCCTGAACTGGAAGTCATTCAGTTGGTTGTTGTTCTGACTTCAAATCAACGCCCCCTCTTTCTCATCAATAATTCCAGAGATACACAGGCTTTCTCTATGTTATTAAACTTGCTTATGCATTGAACAAGCATCAAGTTAAAAAGTTCAGGTTAGCAGGAAGAAGACAAAGAGATCTGGAAAACAAGTGTAATTTTTAGGTCAGCTTGGGCAGCTCCCAAAGGGAACTGTGTGCAGTGGAAACAAGGTCTAAGTGCTGATGTGGGAGTTTCCCACAGTTTCTACTCACCCTCAAAGCCATGAGTGTCACCAGAGTCTCTTCTTGAAGCTATACATAAATATCTAAGTCCATTGAAAAAAACAAAAAATGTTCCACAGAACCTTAACTAAAGCCAGATGTGGTAAAAGCAGATGCTTGTAATTTACTGTCATTTCAAGACAAAATAGAAACACTTGCTATTTTTATTATTTACTGAGTAAATTATTTAGAACATTTATAATTCCCTGATGCATCTCATGTCAAAGACCCGGGTGCTCTATGGACTGAAATCACTGCAATTAGTATCAAATTTGAAGCACAAACTAAATCTATGCTATAATTTCTGCTCTGGTTATGCACTGAAGTATGGTTATATTCTTATCACTTATTTTAAAAAGTATGTCAAGTATTAATGCTTAGGTCAAGAGCACAGCACTGGAAGAGGAAACTGAACAATGCAAGTTAAGATGTGTAGTAAGTGAAAGGTCTTCCATATCTTCCTGCAAATTATATTGCTTTAATCCGGGCAAAGGCAGTCTATGCTAAGCCTGGAGGAAGGTAAGGTTTTGATGGAAACTTCAGGCCATCCAAACCCATTCTATTTAACGTAGTCACACATGACTTATCCAGAATCTCTTTTAAACAACTCAGAGCTTAGAAGCTATTTTTTTAAAAAAAAATAGTTTAGCATTTAGATCATTAAAGCACTTACGGACGCATATTATGAAAGGGGGTAAGCATTTGTTAGGCGAGTTTAAAAATAAAAAGGCTTAGTGTGTCATTGAACTTAAGACTCAATATGCTGAAGCATCAAACTCACATGCCAAAACCTCCAGTTCTTCTGACCACAACAAAACATCCTGAGCAAAACATTCAGTTAAAGGCTCTTAATTCATCAAAATTTTAAGAATGATTTTTATGAAAAAACCCCAAGATTGAGTAGCTTTCCTATGAGATGTAAGTTCGTTACCATAATATCAGTGTGTTTATACATGGAATTACAACATATTTATGATGTCACTGCAGTAAATTTAAGGTTGGATAACATGCAACTTCCTAAGTCTTATTTTCATTACAATGGCACTGGTCAAAATTTACTCAATAGGAGGAAAGAAAAACCTTTGGTTACTAAAAGCCATTTTTATGGTCTCCAAACCCAACAATCACCTACAAAATCTCTTTGAAGAGTTTAATTGCAGAAAGGCAAATAACTTCTCAACAGAACAATCCAATAGTCTAATAATCAGAATAGGCCACAGACGTCTTATGAAATCTCTTACTACTTTTGTTGCAGTTTTTAGACTGCCATGTATCAAAAATACCTGAACTCAACCTAAAGAACACTGATCTTAATGGATCTAACACCTCCACTTTAGCGTACACTTTCTGCCAACAGTTGCTCAAAAGTACCTAAAACCTGAAAAGCCATTTTGCAGTCTTCAAACTCAGCAATATAAATTGCACCAACTGTCCTGTTCAAGAAAAACGAGCTCAAAATACAAGAACCGTTCAACAGAAAGTATACCACTCTCTTGTCCACCTAAAAAGTCCATAAACTGCCCCAGATAATGTACTGAGGGAGTAATAGTGGACAACAAAACCACCTCTTAATTTTTCAGAGTCAACAGTGGCAAAATGTAACAAAAGAAAAGGTCTTTGAACCCAAAGAAAGTAAGCATGCTCCAGAATCTGCAAATAATCTGCCTATTAGACCTCACCATTCATAAATACCTACTTTATTATGACTATTAAAATAGTTAACTCTGATAGAATAGATGAGATTTTACAAAAATACAGCAATGCTACAGGGAAGCAATCAAGCAAAGCCTTTGGTTCTATGGTAGTTGGGCTAATTTGAATGCATTAGCTTTGCATTTTGTACATCAGTTTTTCCACCTGTGAGCAATGATTTCACTACATAAACCTCACTGCCAAACCCAAAGATTTTTGAAAGCACACTAATTCCACTTTTTATGTTAAACTTTGAACTTCATTAAGCTGCAATAAACTCACATCAGACTCTACATTTTGTAAAGAATATCTAAAATTTGATAAACAACCACCTGTTTACATTCCAAAGCTGCAAAAGAAATTTCTAATGCATCAATGTCTGCAAACTAATAGATTAATAGCCAGGGCAATTGTAACTGGTTATAATGCTGTCATTAGCAGCCAAGATACTTCTTAGCAGCCTGCCACCACTCTTACTGCTAATGAGTAGCTCCTGTTAAAGGGTATTTGTTTTTCTTTGTTGGATCCTTCTCATATACCCATTCACATTTTTTTTCCTAGGTATCACCAGGTTGATTTAAGAATCCATCAGGTATTTCATGGTTTAATGTCTCCAGCATCTGCTCCAATCATTTTAAAAGGTTAAATCATGAAACAGAGCCAAATCATCATCCCCACAAACCTTATTAAGCAACACAGTTGAGGTTGAGCCATTTCCAACTGAAAAAACAGCTATACCGTTTGCACAAGCTACAGTGACTGAATAATCACTTCTCATACCCAACTTCGGAAACATCCCTGTGATGTGACCACAAAACTACACCAAAATTAAATTATAAATGTAGAACAATATAGATATTCGCAGAGGGAGTAAGAATTATGAAAATCAAAAAATAAAATACACTATTTAGACAGATAACTGCTGGATTTTTTATGGGACAAACTCTTTAGACGGGGTTATTGCCCATGAAAACAGAACATACCCCAATTCCATTCCACATTATTTGTCTAGTGACAAAAGTTTTAAACAGCATTGTTTTGCCCATATTACAACCCATCAAGCAATACAATAATTGATTTCCTTACACCACATAAAATAAGTCACTTGTTTCCTTTAATAAATACTTGAATAATCACATATAAAATCTTACAATTAATTGAAAAGAACATCTAACCTACCTAGAATCTGTGTAAATACACTGGTGGTGACCCCACCACAGTGGGCTCTCTGCTATCACGGCCACCTGCTATCAGTACTTGCCTAGAGGACTTGTGGTGCTTGCACAACCACAGTTTACACTGCCAGTGGAGCACACCCTAAAGGACAACAGACAGGAACCTTCCTGACATAAATTCAGGTCTGCCAAGCCCTAACTGTCACTTAAAATATTTCTGTAATTTCACAAAATGTGACAATAACAAAATTAAACATAATAATAATGCAACACGTTTCTAACTGGCTGCCAACATGCATCCCACCATCTAGTCTTCAGAAAGAATGATCTCTCACATCAAACAATATTTCTTATTCTATCACATTAACAGAACTCATCTTATCTCACTGGATGGGAGATGCACATGGTTTGTGTAAATCATCCTGTAAATCAAATACCACTGTTTGATTCTGCTGGTGATTCATTTACTCCCATGATTATACAACCGAACATCCAGAGGGTACTTTCTTACCTCAGCAGCCTGTGTCTCCTGGTGTAACAAAGTTAGACCTGTCAAGTCTTCTAAGAAGGAATGTGAAGAATTAAAAACTTTAGCCAGGAAATTAAACCCTTCGAGTTCATATTGGTCAAGTACCTGCCAAAGAAACAAACAGAGAAGGAATTAAAATAAGATGCCCATAACATTCATCATGATATCTTGCTCACAAAATAAAAGTGTAATTTTTCTGGACACTCAGAAAATGATTGCATATTGAAAACAGGCAAAAATTATGAAGAAAAAACCCTAGCATTTCTCCCAACTCAATTTCTAAGGTGCAGAAAGGTGGAGGTAGGAAGTGAGGTTTAGGACTTTCTGGTTTAAGTGTATTTTTAAGTTTACATTGGGACAGATGATATGGCAAGAAGAAAAACTTAGCTGTGAAGTCATGAAAGGAGCATTTAAGTTACACAAAACACAGTAAAAAAAATAACATTTAAAGGAAAAGAACCACTCTGGGACAGACTGAAAAATTCTCCGAGCCAGTGTCCAAGTCCAACATCCTCCCGGTCTCCAGAGATCCACGATTCTGAGAGTACTGCATCTTAGAGCACTCCCTATATTTTTCTACTGCAATTTTCACAGTTTACCTTTTATTTTGAGAGTCTTAAAGGCTCCTACAAGAATTGGAAGGTAGGTTTTAGCCTAAGCTCCCGTCCAACCCCCCACCACGAAGAATTTTATTTCATGTGACTTTAGCTTAAATAACTATTTGGCAGGGTGATTTCCCTCAAGCATGATGGAGACAGAGGAAAGGAAAACAAAATGTCAGTGATGATCATGATTCTACAAGCTTTGTGAAAGCAGGCAGCAAGAAAATGGAAGGAACTTATGACATTATCCACTGTTCTCCTTTTTTCGTTTTGAGGTCTAGCATCACTTAATATCCGCTGTGCTGCCATTAGTCTCACAGATGAAGCAGCTGAGCTTGGCAGACTGCAATGCAACATCTCCTACAGGAATTCATGTAGCAGAGCAGAGGATGCATGCAGGGCCTTCAGAGACACTCAGTACTTTAATAGAAAAAAGCAGCATATAAGACATGGAAAACAGAGAGGTGGGGGAGTATCATCAGGCTCACCCCATACAGAGAAAACATCAGCTTTTCAGAAAAGTCCGTGGAAAGGTTTATTCTATGGAACCAAATGCCTGCCCAGAAACCTTTTACTAGGCAAGTTATTGTTGCCTCTCTCAAACACCTGCATTTTCATCTCAACCACCATCTCCCTCAGATCAACATCAGTTCAGGAGTGAAAGGCAGAAAAGGGGGCTAATGATCAGGCAGTTCCACAGATGGCTGTTATTTTTAAGAATGGCTGTTATTTCTATAATGATGATCCTTTCCAAACCCCAGTACCTGTAAAAGTCAGCAGCTGTTCCAATTAATGATTCTGATAACCTACTCCCACCTCTCCCCCTTCAACCACATACCCTATTCCTCTGTATTTAAACCCTGCATGTCTTAAATCCCTGCATGAGTCCCTGTAACTTGTTTTCACAAGCAACATTGCATGGCTGCCCTAGCACACTTCTTAGAAACATATCTTCTGCAGATAGTGGGGTACAGCTGTACTTGAAAAAAGCTCCAGTATAAGCCTAACACTTACTAAACACCAGAGAATCCACAAGCAACTGCATCTCTATAACTGCCCAAGCACTGGAAAAACATCGGCCATCAAGATATGGCTCTGGGGCTTCTCTACTCAAAGAAATACCTGATTTTTCATTCTCTGATGTATGTATTTCCAAACAAATCACTTCTTTGTGCCCATCCATGTCTTCTTATAGCTTATCAGTGCAAACTACATGCATCATTTATGCCTATTTTGAACTTATCTCGTTTCGGTATAGTTCGTGCAGAACAAGCCTAAGCAGAACACAAATAGTGCTATTATACAGAACACTGTTGCAGGGGCTGTGGACAACAGTTCTTTGACTGAATGTATTCCATTCTTATTTTGGGAGAGGAGGAGTAAGAGAAATCTGTGCAGCTTCTGTACTCCTTAAACATTTCCACTCTCACTGGACAGACAAGTTCCCTGTGACTAGTGGAATTAACTTCCTCTGGAAAAGAAGAAACAGGCATCCTGGAAGGACAGTAGTTGTTCTGCAGTGAAATAGGTGATTCAACCAAGTGAGCCTCATTCCAAGGTTTAAAAATGAACAGAAAAGTCCTGCTCTCCCTACCCCCAAAGAATCCATCCTTTGGACAATAGGGGGAAAAAATGGGAAGGGGGGAGAAAATGGTTTAATTATGAATTCATCTAACTCAACAAAAATCACACTTTTGCTGTGTTCTAGTTCAGCCATTCCTAAAGGTTTCAAATAACTTTTTATTGGTAAATCTTAAAGATGTGGGAACTTGCACAGCCCAACAGCATTCTTCAGCAAAACATGTCCAGTGAGATTTTACACTGAGTCCTACAGCAATCCAAGCTCATTTATAAATATATTTATATTTCACTGACATACCATAAGTTTACTGGTAAAAACAGACTGGGATCTACACTCAAATCTTCATAAAAAATGTCCAAAATTATCTACTGCGTACTTAGGTTTCAAAAAAACAGAAACAGAAACAACTGAAACACAACTACAAAAAGAAGAGGAATGTAGGTGAATATGACAAACATTCAGCATCTTCTTGACACACATTCCTAAAATAAACAAATAAATAAATACTGTAGTTCATGTTCTCTTACTAAATCTGAAGAAATTGTTCCTCATACTTTTAAGATTTACTTTGCCATATATGGGGTTTTGTGTATTTGTGCAGTGACCCATAAACATCATCAGAAATTAAAAAAGAAGAAAAGGGAAAAAAAAAAGAGATAAGAAATGCTTAGGCACATTTCCTTAGGTTTTTCTTGTTTTTGATTCCCAAGATAAACACAGCATGATAAATTCATCTGACTGTTTACAATGCAGTGCAGAGAACTGTGCACCTTCAGCATTTCATCTGAAATGTGCCCTCTTGATACTATTCATTACATATATTGTGAAATTGCACTATGGATATATACATTTAATGACTGTTCTGTGTTTCAAAGTTCTAATAAAGCAACCAGATGTGCAGAAGTCTCTTGCAGCTGGCTCCTTGTGAAACACTGCATATAGACATCAACTTATAAATTTGGATTACATTCACAGCCCTGCCTGCACATAATCCTCAAGGCTATCACCATTATCAAATATGTTGCTGTTGCTTTAATTCACTGGCACAACAATACAGAGCTTATGCAATATCATTTTAGTAATGCAGTTGATAGCTCATGGTATGCTGAAGCAATACACAACCTATACACAACAAAACTGTATCCTCATTCTAAAATACTACACCTCATCAAAGAAATGCAGGGACAACAACAATAAAATATTGTTGTCTCTTCACAGAGGTAAAAACTGCTAAAAGATACAAAAAACTGTGACTCAAGTCTGAAGTCTCCAAGGATTGCTTCCTTGGTAAGTGCACCATTCTGGTGTGCCAGAGGGCTCTGTATAAACTGCCTGGGTTTATTTCAGAGATGTGCTTAACCTTCCTTATTCCCTGCCACAGCTATAAATGAATGAACTCTTGTGCGCTCCAACTGTGCTGACACCCACCGTGTCTAGCACTGATTCTGGATGAATCACCTGGAAGACTTTTTATTAAATCCAAGTGCTCTTTGTAGTGTGGTTAGCACGGAAGAGACTAGGAAGTCTCCTACTAAGTGCCTTTAAAAATATTAACAAAACATTAATATTCATAAAATGAGATCATGGAACGATGAGTTGAAGATATATTTTTTTGTGGATCTAATGAAATATAGCTTTTTTTTAAGTTGGGTAGAAATGATACATGTTACTATGATCAAATATACTACTATTGTGGAAAGACTTAAGTATTTATTTCCTCCCTGTAGAAATGCCATCATTTCACACTACTGGACTGGCCATTGCCTTATGAAGGCAAATTCAGGTTAGAGTAACACATCTGAGTAGAGACATAACATCTTCAAAACCTAAACCTAAAGTATAATACAAAATACCTTTCTTGTATTAGCACCTGCAGAAGCCTGAAAAACTTTATCAAAAGGTGTACTTCCTGACTATAAGTACTTGATTTTTATAATGGGAACAGTCTGCTAAGTAGCAGTATCTGTTAACTAGTTTTAAAACAGAAGTTCCAGCCACACAGCCCAGAGAACAACACACTAGAGAGCCAAAGAACAACCTGGCAGCATCACTCAGTTTGCTACCTGAGCAAGGGTGGTACCATTAGAGGCAGCACACTCTATAATGAAATCCTTTTAATGTAGGCAGCAATTGAAATAACATTTTGTCACCTTCAGGGACTTCATTTCCCAATTCAGGTGAGTAATACTTTACAATAACCACCTCCAGAGGCATAAATACCATTAACTTGCCCATGTCTGAACTTTACTACACAAATTCAGTAACAGCTGTCCTCTGATAAACGTAGCGTGGCACACATTTGTTCAGTAGCCACTGAGCATGTCTCAAAAAGAAAACAGCATGAGGCAAAATAAAACTCATCTCAAATTCCTAGGCCAGGAGACCCCACAGGAATACTCTGCAGGTCACCACGAATAAAGCCAGTATAGACATCAAACAGGCACAAAATAATTCTAAAATATGTTTTTAGATTTAATAAGTGCCCCATTTGTTCCTGTGTGGAAAGGAAATATTCTCCTTGTAATCACGTCCAGCAGAGTCTAAAGGGCCATGGTTGGCACGAGCTTGTTTTTGTAGTTAGCAATTGCCTTTGCTGCTAACACCACACTTGGTACCAATGTGATCATTCTGAATAAGAGATTCACGGGAAGACAAATACTTGGGAAACATAATTTTTATTATTCCTGATCTCACATTAGTTCCTGTCTGGCACTCGAAGTAAAAAGTCCCTCATAAGCATTTTCTGGCAATAAACGTGTCACTGTTGGGACACTCAGTGACATGTCACTACGTAGCAATTAATTTTCTCAAGCAGAAAAAACCTGCAAAGCAGCAACAAAAAGAAACAGAGAGATACAATTCTCCTGCTCAGCAAGGCAAGCTGGAGCAACACAGATTTACTAAGGAACTCTTCCCTTTTTCTCACTTGTAGGTCACTTTTCAGAGCTAAGGGGGAGAATCAGGTAGCAGCACACCTTCTGTATTTCATGTCTGTTATAAGCACTGTTACATTTTAAAACCAGACTGTCTTCTGACACATATAAATTTCCTCTCAGGTTGACGCTATAATCTCGGTTCCAGTTTCCATTTTACAGAGCCAGAGCCACAACTGATTTTTCACATGATGGCATTTTAATAGAACAAATGACTCTGTGGATGCACATTAACACCACAGGGACAAATTAATGTATTGCTAAAGCCTTTTGTGTAAATGATAGACAGTAACCCACTTTGTTAACGATCTTTTTGTTCTTGTCTGTTTACTGAAGGAGAAAAAACACATCTCGTGGTATGAGGAAAAAATAGAGACTTCTGTCTAAAACAACTTGTTGTGAAACAAGAAACAGATGTGCAGCCTTGGTGTTATATTCTTTTTAACAGCATTCTTCACAAAGAAGTCTCAATTGCTGGGTAAAATGAGAATCTGGCTCCAGGATTGTTTCATAGCATAAGTTAATATCTGGTAAAGTTAAACTACAAAACCCAAATTCCTTACTCCCAAGAACCTGACCACTGATGTAAAACTGACTCACATTGTATGCCTAATTTCTGTCACATAACTTTTCAACTTCCTAACACTATTTACATTTGCTTTGGCTTTTTTGTTTTCTGTGTAGTCAGCATCTGTAGAGCTTGAAACAGTGTTGTTTACTTTCCAGGGAAAATAAGAGATAAATGCTACTGGATTTCTTGTTTACATTAAGTAAGATCTATCGGCAGCCTGAATCCAAACAATACAGGAGCTGGTTTACACTATTCCTGGCTTCACTTTCCACTCAAAGAAGGCAGCACACTTCCCCTCCCTGCCCTTTCTCCCCACAAAATCATTCTGAATAACAGATTCACTGATACTCCACTAAACACTTCAGAGTCTGAAAAATCTCAGAATTGAATGTTTTGTTTGGAAATTTTACGTGCCTAGATATATTTTTGCACACTACTAGCTAGCCAGTTATCACAGGCAATGCAGAATGAATAGAAAACACTGACAATAAACATTTCAGTTTCAATAGCTGCGTGGAAAACAAAGAAGACACGTAAACTCTTGCCAGTTAAACTTCATGTATCTGCTATTAAAACAGGAAGTTTAGTGAAAGGCTACAATACCATGAAAAATCCTCCTAACTGAGAAGGAAAGGCACGTGAGGCACGTGAAGCACATCAGTCATCAAGATCCTGGACCCAAGCAGCACTGCTAACATTCAAAATATTACCATGAGACCCATAACTCTGGATTCCTTAAAATATCCTCATCTCCTTGTCTCTTGCCTTTTCACAAAGTATTCAAAATTTATTGCCATTTGGTCCCAAAGAGTTGTAACAAAACCCCTAATAAGGTGATTCCGTAATACACCTATGAAAAAGGATGCAACAAACCTGAAGTTTTCACGATTTTTAAAGGACCTCGTTCATGATACTGGAACGTGAAAGTCTGACAATGTTACATAAGTGCAAAGATGACTCAAGACAATTCATCTTTTGATAAGACTCCAAGTATAATCTTAATGTGCGTATGAATGCCCATACACGCTTGTGTGTTCATTAAGTTTTAAGAACAACACCAGGTATTCCAGGTGGAAGTAGAAGAAAGCTGTTCTGAAAATACTGTAAGGTTATAAGTGACAAGGCAATCATGGCATCATTTTTGGGTCATGTCTAAATAACAAAAACACCTCCTGCATTTTCTCCTTACTTTCTCATAATCACTATTAAAAATGAAAGTAAATCAGCATAAAAACCCTTAAGCAATCCAAGTATAATATCCTGAAAATTAATTTAAGAGATTGCCATATTCATTTAGAGTTGTAATGTAGTGATACAAACATGTTTTGTCTGTTGCAATTCAAAATCAGTGTAGATAATGGCAATAGACAGAAAATGGAGTACTGACTGACTGAAAAATACATCCTGAAAAGTCTAAGTGAGATTTTCTTAGATTAGGACCTTCCAGTTTCTTCTCTGGAATAATGAAAAAGAGGAAAGTAGAGTACTTAGAAATTTAAGAAATGTGAGTTTAAGCATGGTCTTGCCTACATTGAGTTCTTGAGAACAACATGCATTCTGAGATTTTTTTTGAAATAACCTTGTATGTTTTACATAGAGGTAACCATTTTCCTGATAAGAATTGATAGATAAAACATCAAGTTTTTTATTTTAGCTACTATTTCTGTTGCAAAACATTTCTCAAAATTTATTTAAACCATAGTGGCATCTTCAGATTACAGCCAATGCAAGGGCTTTCTACTGGACAGCAACACGAGTTTAAGCCTTCCCTGCCTGAAAGCATTAGTAATATAAGCGAAAAGAAAGAAAGAGATAGATGGACAGTAGAAATAAAAATCTCCATTTTAGAGGCTGAGAACAGAGGAACACAAGAGTTTTCAGGTAGACAATACCATTAGATCATCTGCCCTGACCTCTTTTAAAACACGGGTATATCCTTCAGTCACCTAACAGCCATCTATTGCTCGCTCCACATTTTACACTGGACAGATATTTACAACTTCATTTAGCCCCATTCTGCTTCCTGTCCAAAATTTATGCTGATTAGCTCATCATCAGTTACAGCACTTCTGGCTCCAGTTCATACTGGCATTACTCACTCTCTATTGTACAGCAATGCAGAAAGCCCTTCTTTTTCCCAGTCACGCCTGAGGGTACTGACGACTTGTGGCTGGATAAGCTGTTTGTTACTTGTACATAAGGACAGGCATCTCTAGTACAATTCCCGTCTTTGCCTTGAAGAAACAATCCAGAACTGGCATCCATTTTCCACAGACAATCCCAAATGCTGGGAGTGAAGTAACGTCACTCCCTCAAACATCTAGGAAAACGATTCTTCTCACAGAAACACAACTCTTTTCTGCCGAATACCATTTTGGCAGCCGGTACAACCTGCTCCTGTATGTGCTCTTCCATTTGTCATGGGCTGACTTAAGTAAGCAAAAAGCCAGCAGTGACTGGGTACTGCACGTGAAGTCATTTAGCCCACCTAGCTCTCCCCTGCCATCAGGAGTTCAAAAATAAGGCATGATCTCTCAGACACTAAGAGCCCAAAACTATGAGTGCCTGAAGCTGAAACTGCAGCCGCTTAGTAGTTCCTAAATTCAGACTTCTATCTTAAAAATCCATATTTTGCAGACTATTTCAGAGTAGATTTTGTTACATGGATACAAAACAGCACTGGAGGAACAACAGCATATCCACCAAAACCATACATATTCATCAGTTTCTGTTATTTTTACCATCTTTTTAAATTAAATTTCCTTCACTTTATTCAATTTCAAAGGAAACAGAAGCACTTCTGCAAATATTGCACAGATATAGGCAAAAACGTGGAAAAACTGAATAAAGGGTAAACTTAAACTGTTAAAAAACACTTGTCTAATAAAATGAGGCTGATGATTTGAAGGAAACTGGTAAACAGACTCCTGACATAGAAAGGAAAAAAAAATCACCTGGGAAAAATGTACTACTCCATCTGCTTAATCTCATGAGATTAGAAATATAACTGAAATACAATACACTACCAATAATTTAAATATTACCACCTAACATTTTAACATAATTTGAATATGAGATTATAATAAAGCAAGTTCTATTTGCATAAAGATTAGGGAAAAAATAAGACTCACATCATCACCTGTTATAAAATCAACAATTGTTATAAGATCTGACCACAGAAGAGAGAAACATGGATGTATTTCCAGTCTTTCACTGCAGCCTATTGGCACGACTTTCTAATCTGTAGAAGCAGAACTATGGCTGAAATTGTCACATGTGCACAGTGCTGCACTGTAGAAATCCGGAGTGCTTGTCAATCACAACTATTGATACAAAAGAGGGCTTTAGACCATGACCTTGTATGCCTGAAAATTTTCATTCCTGTGATTTAGACCTGAACCTTTATGCAACCCTGCTGATCTTTCAAATTAGTGCAGTTTTTCTTACGTACACTCTAAAAATTATTAGAATTCTTCGCACATAACTGATATGAATAATATTTTTTCTCACTCATTGCCCTAATACAAATAAAAATCCTAAACAACTTCTTAAAGAGTCACTAACATCAAAGAATTGTGTATGTTCCAGCCAGGAACATGTGGGCTTTTTTGCACTTCAAGTGATTCCTCACCTTACAAACAAAAATCTCTAGGCATAATGGCAGACGTGAAGCGTACTGTGTCTGTATTTTATTTAAGAGGCATGGAATGCTTGGAATAATCAAAAAGGGAATAGAAGGCATTACATTGCAAGCACGCAAAAACTTGTAAAAAGAACAATTACAAATTACTCATATCCAGCAAAACAAACAACTGACTTTTCAAGTTCCAGACAGAAACCTACAGAATTAGGTTTGAACTATTTGTACATTCAGCAATGGTAAGATGAATGTCATCACCATGCTATCAACCCACATTGTATATTCCTAGTTTTTATCCAGTTCAGCGTTCTCCAACTTTGTTTTTGCAATTCTTATGAGTGTTTGTCAGCACAGAAATATTTTAAGTCGAAGTATTTTAATTCAGTTTTGTCCTAGTGACACAAAGGAATTCTGTATCAGCTTCACGGAGAGGTGACAAGACAGCATTAAGTTGCTATTAGAATAAATAATTAAAACTGGTGCTCTAGACACAGTCATATATAGAACACGTTGATACCAGCAAACTGTGTTGATGTTATCTCTTTCCTACTGGTTGGTAGTCCATTACTTTGGATTAATTGTAGTTAAATGTTATTGAATTGGAGGAAGAATAAACACTAAAACAAAACAAAACAATCTCTGAGAGCCACAGAATTTAATTTAAATGCAACGGAAACACAACCTGTCAGAATTACGAATCAACAGTTTTTAACAATGGCAAGCTTCTTTTTCCCCTTAAAACTAGTATTTTAAAGTAAAACTTAAAAATGGAAAGGTTCATTTTATTCATGGGGCAGAAAATTGATTACACGAGTGCAGTATTTTCACTTAAAGACTTCAATTAATTATTTTTCTTTTAATTCAAATAATAGAGATTTCTATTTAAGACAAACTTCACAAACTATTCTCTCTGCCACTTAGAACTGCTTAGAATAACATCTTACATCCATTTAAGACCGCTGAACAATGACTGGAACATATTTTTAATTATTTTAATGCTATTTAACTTGGAGACAAGTAAATAGTCAATATCATGGACCACTCAATCACGTCGGCTGTTTCCTGGGCCAAATTCTACCACAGTCTGCCATATAGCTTTGATGCTACAATCTAACACAGTGCATTGCTGCATCAGCATAAATCAACAGGCTATTTCACTTAAACATCACAGAACACTTAATACAGTCATCAAATGAAAGAAATATGGAATAACAAAATCATTTGTTTTCTTCTCTAAAGGGCAAAAGCGCGTTACTATTCTGGAACCAAAATAACAACAACAGACTTACTGATTTTCTGGGGCAAAAGGAAGAGGGAACAAAACAAGGTACAGCAAGTGTTATGCTCTCTGTTCCTCTTTTCTCTCTTTCTCTCCGAAGACTTTCCTCATCATTTAATCAGTGAAGTTTATAACTTCCATTGCAAAAAACGCAATACTGGACAATGACCCTAAACCCACTTTGCAGTAAACCTTAGTCATCTACCCACTCGTGCCAGGAAGACAAGACCTTAAACCATAACGATTTAGGGAGAAATGTTGTTTTACCTTGTTATTTAAACACATATTCTATGCCAAGTCATGCTTAAACTCCCTAAAATATCCAAAGGTTGTATCGGCCATCTAGGAAGAAACAGTCTTACAGGATGAAGGCAAATGGATTGGCTAGAACAAAGGCAATTATTTTAGTATAGGGGGCTGGGTAATAAATACTGGGTTTCCTCAGCAAAACTTGAAAGAGTCAAAGCTCCAGTTTTCAACATTTATATACAGATGCAAACACCCACACTCAAAACAACCATTTTGACACTGCCATACAGCTGCTAGCGCCTGAGATGCTGGGATTTATTTATCCTGCAGTCAGAAGTTTTGAAAATGTATCCTCCTCTGGGAACCCTGAAGGCTAAACAAATCCTCACCCATGTGAAAATATTTGGGTGGGTGGTTTAGTCTCACAAGACACAAATTGTTCTTTAACTTTTTCTTAATAGAGACAGATACATTAATAACAGGCTAAAAAGTAATAACGTCTTATGGATTGGTCGTGGAGAAGCACACCAGTTTCTTCTCCTTAAGAAAAGAAGTAATAACACCAAGAAGTTAGTCTTTGCTGTAACTCCAGTTAAATTGCAAAAGAGAATAACAGAGAGTAGTCAAAAAGAAAAAAAGAAGGATGATGAATGCTTTTATACTTGCTACCTTCATCTTAGTTGAAAAAACATAACAAAACAAACGGATTAAGAAGCGATTTCACAGCTACATTAAACGTTGAACTGGAGACAATATAGTGGCTAACAGCAACTGTCTGTTACAGATTTCTAGCATCATTGTGCCTGGAGGAGGGGAGGACAAGAGGACAAGCAAGCACTGCCAACACCACTACTGTAACTTTAAAGTTTTGAACTAGCCCCCTTGTGAGCCTTCTGAGTTTTTAAACAACCTTACTTCTCTTCAGTACCATAAGATAGAGCAGATAAAGTTTTGTTTCTTTTTTTTTTCCTAAATCCTCTCTTCTGTTGACTTTGAGAGGTTGTTTGGTGTCAATAAACCTGCATTCCACACCTCTCAACAAATGGTGCCAAACACTCATCATTTCTAACTGTTACAATCTAGCCGTAACAGCGCTGACACACAGGAACGGCAACCTGCTTTCTCAGCTTTGGTAAATGGTATAGTTAAGGCTGAACATGAACCTGTTCTGACTTTCCTCATGTTTCCTTACAGCCTTTACTGTGGAGCTGTTACGAGCAAGGCAGTTTATTTGGCACTAGTGCCTTCCCAAATGATTAGCTATGATGTTTCCAGGCATCATGATGGACTAAGCAAGGACTACTGACGCAGTCCAGTTCTAACTCCCCTGCCATGGGACACCTGGATCCTGACAACTGGATCAGGTTGGTCAAAGCCTCATCCAACCTGGCCTTGAACACCTCCAGGGATGTGGAGGTCTTCAATAAGGATCATGAATTTTATTTCAGATACAGGGCAGAGATAATGTGCTCTCTCTCACCTTATTAGATCTCAGTGTTGCTGTTTTTTTAAGTTCCATTTTCCAATTATCATCCATCCTGTCCATACAGACACATCCCCACTTTCCCCAATGAACAAAACTGAACTCACTGCTGATTACACACCCTTTTCTCTGATCACAAAATAGGGTAAAGTTTAAAGCTAATGTTACTTTTAAGATTTCTGGTTTTCTTGATCATATTTCCTCTCCTCTGACAGAACAGAATTCCATCACAATGGTCATTATTTCTTAGATGTGGCATTCTTACTAGACATCATAGCTTCCTTCCCTTAGTATACTTTGACTTTGGACAACTCACATAATATTTTGTTGATCTTTTTAATAAAAAATCAGTATTTTTGAAATAGTAAGACCAGGCATTATTTGCAAGAATGCACATCATTCAGGCAAAAAGCAGTAAAATCATCCTCATTGTGAATAATTTTGAAAATATATATTATTTCAGTTCTGTCACTAAATTTAAAATTTATATCCAGAGAGGTAAAGACTGTCTGAGATTTCAAAAATTATGGGCATGATAATCCTGTTTCCCGCTCCCCCTAGTTAAAATTACTTTTTTTTCAAAGAGGAAAAAGAAAAGTGATAAATTTCTGTAAGCCATTTATCATAAAGCAATTTCATATGCCACTATAAGAGAAACAAAAGTATTAAATGTAACTTGGTATGATGAATATATGCCTAGGATGCCTTCAAGTCTCAATCAAATCTATCCTATATTAATACAGAGGCTGCACTGTACATGGAAGTGTCAAATGTTAACATATGTAAATTCAGGAAATATGGAAAGTTATAAATGGACTCAGTTAGACAGACTTAATGTTACAGCACACCTCCAGAAATAACTCTTTTTAAACATTCTTCTAAATTTTTGCAGTGTTCATTCCTGAAGGACAAACATTTCTCCCTGTTTCCTCCATCATTTCTGCAAACTATGCAAGAGCGAGCTTTTTTTAGTACGTGCTTTTTTCCCCTCCATGACTTATACATCTCTACTTAACATCAACACAATACTTGAACTGTGAAATGTATAACGTACAAAGATTAACAACAATTTCACTGACAGATCTTACAATACGCTGTTCTGGGAGGAAGCAAATATGAAAGTCTTTCCTCAACACATTAAGCGAAAATATGAAGAGTCTTGCTGGAATCAAAACTAGATTTATCTCAACTGAAAAAAATCATTGAGTTACCAAACAGTGCAAGTTACTGTCATAACTGACTGGAACCATTTAAAGTAAAAATGCACAGGCAAAGCAGTTAGCAGATGAGAACAATAAAAGCATTGTTATGTCTACATGATGATAGATTTCAAAACTGAAATACTCATAAACAATGCAACACAGGCACTTAGTAAATGTCACAGCAAAAGTGTTTAATGTATTCTTGGGATGTTAAAAAGGGAAAACATCTGCAAGGGTAGGGAAGTATCTTGACTGCAAACAGAAAATGTAACATAGAGCCTAGAATACCATCCCTGATCCTAGTGTCTACCCCTTCCTTCATGAAATGCAATGGAATTGAAAAAACGTCTAAAAGTCAGTCAGTAAATTTGCTCAGTGGTTAAAAAAAAACTATGATTTAAGTAGCTTAATTTTTCAGTTTCCTGAATAGAAAGTTGAGAAAGAACATGCAAATTAGTAGAGATACTTATTTTGCTTTTTTCTTCTTCTTCTAATTTGACAGTGAAGACAGATAAGTTACACAACAGAATAATTTTAGTAGGGGAAGGAGAGAAACATGTTTAAAGAAAATAAGCTATCTTTCTAGAACACGGATGATAAATCAGAACTCTGGAAGGAATAAGATCTGTAAGCTATATGTAAGAATAGAGGGGACATCTCTGTATCCAAGCAGGTGGGTAGTAATAATCTTTTCTGACACTAAACTCTGAATCTATGAAGTCTCCTGGTTCATTCCATGATGCACAAGGACAGAGGATGAATAAAAGGAAAATTTTCATTGCACTCATTAAAATATAAACAGTGGCAGTTTTGCATTAAGACATACATTTTCATGTTTCAAGGCTTCATGTTTTAAGAGCTACTGAGTGACAAAAGCACAAGAAAAGAATGCTGACATCAGAAAGAAAAAAATAAATAAGGTACCAGCAAATTCAACTATATCAGAAAAGCCACTTCTCTCCTGTGCTAAAAGTTTGAATCTACAGAGTATCTGACACAGATCAGGATGAAATTATGCTAAATCACTGCATTTAAAAAAACCCAACATACAGACTACAACTAAATTGTAATTGGATTTGTCATTTTAAATTATTAGCATCAGATTTCCAGATAATACAGGGCAACATACTCTTATGGTAATAAACAGAAAGCTAGCAAAGTAAACAAATGCTGTATTTCTACTGTAAGGAAATACGTGTACCAATGAAGCAACCTTTTCAGCACAGAAGTAATTTAATACCCAAACCACATGAAAAGTGATCTCTCTGGGAATAGCACAGCTGCTAAAATCCAAGTCAGTATTTATTATTAAATCATCAAGTCTGTTCATGTAAAACAGGGGTCTCTTAAAGTGACCTCCAAGAGGAAATGATTTGCTAACAAAAAACTGATACCGGCATTTAATTTATCTACATCAATGATTGTTTTTATTGGTTTTATGTATCAATATGGCCAGGATGAGATATAAAAGGGAAAAAAAAACAAAAAAGAAAAAGCGTATTCTAACAGTTTAACTTCTCAGTCTTCACCATCATAAAGCTTTTCTTTTTACATTTTTTTTAAAAAAAATCCGTATTTTTCTGAAGCAAAACACATTAGGTACCACTTACAGAATTTCTGCTAACTGTGCTTCTGGAAAAGATGAGAAAATAATCACTTTTAGCTACTGCTGGGCTTTCAACTATTCAAGAGGGTAGATATGTGATTCTAAAAATAACAGCAGTTTTAAGCTTAGTGCTTCAGCTTTTGAGGAGAAAATGGACATTAAAGGTCCTTCAAAACTTGTCAAATGTACTCAGAGAGCCTAGAGAAATAACAGGAATACTGGAGAAGAAGAAATTGTGCAAGTCCTTCAAAAAAATGGTAGTACCAGAGGAGTTTTTGATAGCTGTTTGAAAGAAGGAGGCCAAGTGCAGTGAAAAGGATGGGAAGAACTTCTTGCAGTCTCAAGGTATCTAAAAGCTAACTCAATAAATGGCCTCCCAAGCAGGCCAAATCATGAGTCAAAACCTCTGAATTCCTCACACGGAGATATTCCAGTCAAAACTTTTTGAACTTGCAGTACACAGCCATAGAAACTTGCCAGAAAAACTTTTCAAGGCCGCAGCAGATGAAAACCATCCAACACTGAGGAGGAGGCCTCACACAGACACCCTGGTGGGCTTCCCTGGTGTCCTGGCAAGACACAGCTCGAATCCAAGCAACAGCTGTAAATCCATTAGGTGACTCAGGACTGTCAACACTGACGTCAAAATGAAACAGTCTTTTCAACAAAGAGATGTTATGGAAGTATTTTTTTTTCTTAAGGGTTCTTTATATGTTTGGTTTTTATCATGAAACAGAAACTTAGACAACTTTGCATATTTGTACCAATACTAAGTTGAAGAAAGCTAAAAGGATATATTTTTTCATCAGTCATCAGAAAAAAAATCTAATAGACTTTAAAAAACAACACCAATTCTGTTATTTTGTATAAGCTAAAAGATTTTGACAGTATTTATGCGAAAAACTTTTCAGAAATGTGATGGCCCTAATCCCCACTTGATTTCTTTAGCTATGACTCGAGTGTTTAGTTGGAGATAGTGTGTTAATAGGTAATGCCAAGAAATTTGCAAAACACCTTGAAAAGGAAGGGTATGAGGGGAAAAGAACTTTAGATGAAGAGAGAAAACAGATTCCAAACACTAAGCAGGTAAGAAAAAATATCAAATACAAAGCAGTCCTCAGCATTCCAAGGCTGACTTAGAGCAAGGCTGTTCTGTACATATAAATACAGTACAGTCAAACTAGACTTACTTTAGCTGAGCAGGCTGTGCACTTATCAAATGCCAGGCTGACTGGAAGAACATTATCAAATCTTGATAAAAATCCACGGATCTGGAAGACGGAAAAAATTACAATACTGTTTTATAAATACAAGAACCATTTCCAAATATCCACGTGAACTGGAAACACATATTGAAGAAAAAAGGTAAAGAATGGCTGAAACTAGGGTATTATTATTACAACACAGTGCCCCCCAATAATATCTGTAGTAAATTTATACTCAATATATATTACTGGTTTTCTATATACAAATAATAGCACAACTATCTAGAGGCAATACTATTTAAAATTAAATAGAGGCACAG
Organism: Dromococcyx pavoninus; assembly: GCA_033558185.1. Classification (NCBI taxonomy): domain Eukaryota; kingdom Metazoa; phylum Chordata; class Aves; order Cuculiformes; family Neomorphidae; genus Dromococcyx; species Dromococcyx pavoninus. The sequence goes on from JAUMJL010000182.1 coordinate 596,160, forward strand.
CACCACCTGGAGTCTGACTTTCCCGACTGCAAAGTTCCATCAAAAATAAAAGATCATGCTTTGTGTGACCAGTTAAACACACTTTTTCCCCCCATATCTATAACATATAATCTGAAAAAGTAACTGTCGTGAATTCCTAAACTATTTGTTAATATGATACTGCTGATACACAATTTTAACATTCACTGTTTCTGGTAACAGATTGTTTAGGTTATGAAGTCTTTGGAGTACTGATCAACTTTTCCATCATTCCATGCTTTTACAGATCTAGTAGTCCAAAGAGAAGACACTAAGAACACAACTTAAGTAGTTCTGCAATACAAATAATAATATCTTAATTAATATTGAAGTCTGTTGCAGAAAATGCTCCCAATATGCACTCCACACATTTAATGCAGTTCAAATGACATAAACCTCAGAAGCCAACAGCAATTTCAACAGAATTAACACCCAGGTATTTTTGCAGAAACACCATGCCAAACATGTTAGATTACAAAATACCTGCACTCAGGGAAAGAAAGGAAAATCAAGCCATTCGGATACCATATTGCTGTGTATTTCTGTTATCCAGGGAACTCCAAGATACTTTCTGAAAATGAATTCAGCTCATATATGACAGACTAAAGTTATGAGTGTGCAACGTTAATTATCCACAAAGGAATCCTTCTTAATAAAGAGGACCGCTGCATTAATTACTTACTATTCTTCTTTTTCCACAAAAGTGGGCTAGCCAAATGAACAAAGAACATCCCAAAAAACACACTGGAAAGTAAAGTTAGTTCTAGACACCTGGAGAAAATATTGCACTCACCGAGTTGATTAGATGGGTGACAGCTAAGAGAAACAGCAGTTTGCAGAACAATCAGACAGGACAATATTTGAAACAAATCAAATGAACATGATATAGATTTGGCTTTTCCTTCCTATTGAGACATGAGAGGTCAAAAAATCCTCTCAGATACACTGCAGCAGTGGGCAGAGACTCGGCCTGGCTGAGAACAGCATTTTAGCTGCAGAAAATGCTATGGGATAAAGGAGTAATGCAGGTATTATAATAAAGTAGCCAGTCAGCCACTGTGAAAGTTACAAACATATTGATTAGTGTCAAAGTTGGAAATGGTCAAGAACCTTCCAGATGAGCAGATAACAAGTGCCAACAAAGACCAAAGCCTCGTAAGGTGAGTGTCTGAACAAGCCAATAGAGAACTGGATATTCCCTACCAATCCTGCACCTGACAGTGTCCATGGTAACATGAAATATAATGAAATGGGTATGGGAGAGAGACTCCAGAGAGAGAAGTGGAGAGACTCCAGAGTTTCTGGAGAGAGAACCTGAGAAGGATTTATGGGAGCCCCATTGTATAAAATGACCCATGTGTAAACACTGGTAACTACATGAAATTAAAAACAGAATGAGACTAATTTTACACAGACTGGACCCTCTGATTATCTAGATGTTGCAAAGAAAACATAATGAAGAAAAAGATAAAGCTACTACTAAGATTCATTCTTAGTGAAAAAAAATTAATATTAATAGAATCTAAGTACCATTTAGAAAGAACTGATTGATTTGTACAATGGCAGCTTCCAAACAGACACATTCAGATAAGGAACATAAAGAAAGCAGCACAGAATACTTTTCATCCCAAATGATAATATCACAGGGAATATGATTATGGGGAGAAGATCAGCGGCAAGACTGTATCAATATAACAAATACAGATAAGACTATCCAGCTACCTGAAAAATGGTATTTTTAACACATTTGTAGCTAGAGTTGGGCTGAGCAGAAGAATAAAGACTGCTGTAGTGCACCAGAAATACATTAATATTTTGAAGAACTATAATAATTGTGAATTGGTTGGATTTGTTGTTTTTTTTTTTCAAACGCAAGGGAACAAAAGTAACCTTGAGATGCTGATACTGTCAGCTCTGATGGGAAATAGAAAATTCAGAGGTTGCCTTACACAATTAGAGTCTGCCCCAAATTCCTGATAAGTAGGTAGTAGGGACTGTGTCCACATATAGGACAGACCTAATGCCAGGAAAACAACTCCTTTGGTCTGTTTGATGGATTTATTTTTTATATATATATACTTTTTAAACAAACCCAGAGAGTCTGTCCTTCACCGAACCGAATCAGCACAGGGTATATTTTTGTTAAGGAGGCAAAGTCTGTCACACTTGCCTTACATCAGTTCATAGCTTCTAAACAAAAACATTAACTCACAAATTATTTACCTGATGCGGAACAAGTCCAAGAGAAGTAGGTGGTTCATTCATTCTGTCATCACTACTGCTGGCCACAGCATAACCACTGCCGAAAACCCAAGAAGGAAAATTAAGAATACAACACACTGAACAGTCAAAATTTCCAGTAAGCTTCAAGACATTTTTTTACAGCTTACAGTTTAGAATCTGGAAAGGAACCCAGCTGGAATATCTGTCTCATAGTAACTAAGATTCACCACGGGAATACAAAAACCTTTTCAGAATCAGTCTCAGAGACTCAAGTCCAACTCCTAATTTACTTTTTCTTTCACAGATTTTAAAGACAGAATTTTCAGGTTACAGAATTTCAGAGTAATTTCTGTACCAAACCCACTTCGTTTTAATTAAGATTTTGCAATACTTGACTTATCTTGAAGTGATAAAAGTAGTTACGTGACAAAAGTAGTTATGACAGCTCCTCATTACACTTAAACACTCTCCTGAGCAAAGGAAGGCCAGGATTCACTAACAGGAATACTTTCTTCTTTTGAAATATTCTCAGAATTTTTCTACTTTTAAACTCAGAAAAAGAGAACTCACAGTTTTCAGGACAAAAATTTAAGATCTGACGAATCAGTTGTCTCCTAAACCCTGTTAAATTACAGTAATATACTATACATGACTGCCACAGCTTAGCAGTTACTTTAGACTACAGCTGAGCCAAAGTCAGAAGCACCCCAATTAACTCAGACCATAACAACGACCTATATATTACATGAATCTATGCGCAACTTCACACCGTACAAAATTATCCTACTTAATGTTCACTTCCTCCTCCTTCTCCCAAAAGACTGTATTAAATAAATCAACATTTCTCAAAGAACTCCTTTTGAACACCTATGCAGAAACGACTCACCCTTCCGGATGCTGTAAAACAGAAACCATCAACTCCACCGCAAGCGCTCCAGCTACCATGGCTAATCCAGGTCGACTGACCGTGCACTGCTGATCCAATGTCCGGTCTCTGGTGGACTACAAAGACAGATAACTCTAAAGGAAAGAAAAAAGTAACTCAAAAGTAACTTGCTGCCCTGCTAACCAAAACATTTTTATTTCTTTGCAATTAATTTCTCTGATCTTCTGAATAGAAGATGAGCTATTTCTTAATACTGTGTACTTCAACATAAACCAAATCCCTTCATGAAATATCATTTAAAGGAAATAAAAACTCCATTCACAACAGAAGAGAAATATAATCACCATTTGCATAAGGTTCTACTCACATCCCCTGGTGCCACAACATCGTTGCAGAAGTAACAACCCAGTTTATAGCCGGGGATATTTGAAAAGAGTGATGATCCCAAAAGATCAGAAGAAGCAGCAGCACTGCTGAAACAAGAATCACTAGATCCTTGCTTTTTTGGTTTCTTCAGCCCGTGTCTCATAACAACAAATGTGTCAAATCCCAGCGCAGCATTGATGACCAACTATGAACAATAAAGAAAGAAGAACAAATCTTAAGTCAGTGAAAAAGGGAGGAGGAAAAAATGCCTCAAGGTTTTATTCACATGCTGTAGATGGACACAAATCCACAAACCATATACCTTTTTCTGTGTCTCTCTGTTACACA